>OY720451.1:58546309-58891309 GCA_963082715.1 Harpalus rubripes
AGTAATAAATTTATAAAGAAATTAAATTTCATAAAGCAGCAAGCTGGGCTATAACCATGGAAACATCTACTATATTAAGGAAATTCTGATTGACAAGAGTCAGTTTCAAGTGCATTTGACAGTATGTTTGTGTTATAATTTTACTGGAAATATATAATCTCTTATAAAAAACTTTCTGTATGGATTTTGTACAAAATACATATACCTTGTTCCATTTAAGCCATTCAGTATTGCGGAGCATAGGGAATAGTTTTGACATCTCTGATTGGCTGAAATTGGAGACAAGAGACAAGTTTATCCAATGTAATTTCGGCTACTTCAGATTTCCGCTGTTGCCAGTGCCATCTACTGAATGGCTTAAATGAAACAAAGCATAGAACTGAAGGTAATGTAAAAATCTGATGTGGCCAGCACATTACCTTCCGTCAGTTATACGAGGTATTTACGAAAATTCTACCGGTGAACTGTTACCGGTAAACAGCTTTTTATCAGGTTATAGCTACCGGAATCGATGTTTTAAGAACGCAAGTGGTAAACAAGGTAGATCCATAACTTATGAAAAAATTTGAAAATTTACAACAGGTTAGAAATTTGACGTAGTTAACAAACTGAGCAGAGTCTTACTTTGAACACATTTCCATTTTTAACGCGCTATGCATCACTACTTTTTTTGAAATTAGATTCTTCATGAATCCGGTAGAAAGATCTGGTAGATATTGAACAATTTTCGAACACGGTAACTTTTTACCACTCGTGCTTTCGAACACAGTCGGTAGATGCGGTATCTACTGGTAGAATTTTCGTAAATGCGTAGGTATTTTCTATAAAATCCATACAGAAAATTCCTTCCAAAGGTTCTAAATTTCTTGTATGTACATTACATTTCGACCTAAAGATGACGGAAGGTAAAAAGACAAACAATTCTCGCCGAGCCATAATGCAACACCCAGTATATATGAAAATAATTTTACGTTGTGCTTCATGAGTAATCGAAAGTTGTGTTAATAAATTTATGCTGTATTTCTAACGGAACGGAGATATCGTAGACGGTCATTTCAAAAACTCACCCAAAAAATATTTTCTGATCTTTTAAATTTTTGTAAAAACTCCTTTAATATTTTTCCACTTAGGTATGTTGATAACAATAACAATGTAAATCATTCCTGTACATTGTTTATTTTTCCATACGTATCAATACATATTATATTGTCCGTATTCCAAACTTTTCATTTTTGCTGACAATACGTGTGAACATATGATGGGTTCGTTGACAGGGCCTAGACCTCTAGGCCGTATTGACACCGCGTGCAAACAAACATTGGCCACGGGCCATTGTCCGGCTTGCTAACCGCTACCGATATCCTGGTCTCCTTCGCATTCTGCACTAACCAAACATCCAGCATCTGCACAAAATATGTAATTGATTTGTCATACTGGATGTGTAAACATAACCGCACATGTTCACGGAGAAAAGAATGAACCAAAGCAAATATTGCATTGTCAAAATGATGAAATATTGTTTCATAAAGGGGTACAAGTTTTACTTTTAGGGATACGTGGGATAAAAAATTACAATGTCTTTAGGGTATCGGCTGTATATGAGGATGATTTAAATACATACTTACATACGAAACAATAATAATAACATCAATCACAAATTTAATCATTCTCTCTTTCAACAACATTCTTACTAACCTGATATCATTCAACAAATATTCCTCACTCTTAACATATTAAAGTGTCCGATTTTCGGTAGCGAAATACCGCATCCCGACCACAATAATAGTTACGAAACAATCAGCCTTCGCCACACATTCCTGTCTTCCTGTCTAAGCACACTTCTTTCGCCTCGGCCACATTCATAATCATATTCATTCATGCTCTTCTTCTCTTCCCATTCGGAAACTTTCTCTCTCTTAGCACCTTATCAATCACATCCATCCACTTATATTACTGATAACTAGCGAATGAAAGTTTACGTTTATATAATTTAATAGATGTGGTTTCTTTTGAAAACATTTTCCTATATTTGATTTGAAAGGAAACTGACCCTTATGTAATCTGTTACAGAAGATTAGAATTGTACTCAATACCAGGCGGCATTTAAAATGACTTTAGCAAAAAGATTCAGGGATGTATTCAAAAAATTTAATACCGCAATTTCTAGTTCGTTCGTGTCAGCTGTAAGCAACCCTCGAGTCGGAATTACTGTTAGAGGAAATTAAAAATAATCCTATATCATAGAATTGCCAAACTAAGTGGTTTAAAGATAAAAATATTTTGTTATATTTTTTGCCAGACATAGTAATGTATTTTTGTGTTTTCCTAGTCCAGTATTTAAATGGATTCATGCAAAAATTTCATACCTGAATATTTCGTACAATTCTATTCTTCTCTAGGGTTTCAAAAGAAACCACATCTAATACACTGGACGGCCACGCAATCGAACACCTTCAATATCACCAAGATATATGCTTTACAAGCTGTTTACTCTTCATTCTTTCCACATGACCAAACCATCTCAACTGACTTATTTCTCACGCGATCCCGTCTTACATATCCACATACACCACATAAATACCTCATTTCCACGGCAGTCACTCTTTTTTTATGCTTTCCCGTTCATGCCCAACATTCGGTTCCATACATCAAAGCAGGCACTAGCACTCCAATATACAGACTTAACTGAGTTTCTCTAGATACGTTTACGTTTCGAGCAAATGTACCCAGAGCACCTATTACCTGATTTAAATGGGAGAGCTTTTGGAAAAACCAACGTTAGACCATTTTTTAAAACTTTCTAGCTTCTTTAATTTTATATATAGGTATTAGAAATTTAATTTAACTCAGGATCATTTTAAAATATTAGAAAAATATTTACTGGATGTTAAGAAATAAAAAAATATACATTGATTTTGCCAAGAGTTTTCTTTCAATTTTGATACCATAGAAATTGACTTTTACTCTCGGTCGTAGAATTATTTCGTAATAATATAAACCGCTAGTACAAACTAGAGAGAAGTTGACTAGCATTGTTTTTTCTTTATCAATCTTTTATGGACTATTCTTCTAGTATTCATTTAAGTGAAAATCAAAATAAATTTATGTGAACCGTATTAAAATAGGTTCTGTGGATAAATTATGTGGAAAATATAAATGGCATACGGAAGCTAGCTGTACTGGAATTTTTATTTTTAGAAAAGATTAAAAACTGATCTATTATTTGTTTTACTGATACGTGTAAAACTAACAAGTATAAATGAGCCTACTGTTTTTAAGACGGTAGGAAGTAATAACTTAACCTCAACACTGTAAACTAACCGGAAGAAGTTATTTACCGGAAATATTAACAAAATTTTTCATGCAAATTTTGCTAAATATGAAAGTAATTATTTACTTCATACTTGCATACAGTAGTAATGTTTATGATTCATAACGGTTATTATTTTTACTATAATTTTTATTTACCTGTATCTATGGTAACATGTCCTACCTTATAGTTTTCTAGAAGTACATGCAGAGTTTTTATAAAGCCAGTTACTGTTCCAGGAGTCAGTTTCCCGGTCTCATTTGCCTTTTACCTAGAGTCTATTTACGGCCACATCTAGACATTCACATACAATGGATCCGAAATTTTTCGTCCTCCTTGCAGAGTCGACAGATACCTACTGTTTTCAGCTATACCAGTTTTAAATAGATGGTATTTCAGGGAACAATGATCAATAAAAATATGTCATTAGCGTTTTTCGACGGTGAAATGAATTTTTTCGACTGACTAAAGCCCGGAATGTCTCTCCAATATGAGGCTATGTTTGCCTCCTCCCAGTTTTTGATTTCTTTCTTTATATGGCTTCAGGGTTCAGGCCCGTAAAGCGGAAATTTGGCCCCCTTTTTAACAAGCTCATCTGCTTTTTCATTGCCTAGAACTCCGTCATGGTATATCAACCACAAAGTAACGGTTGTGTTTGGCAAGCTGTTGTAGGGTGTTCTTGCAATTCCAGACTAGCTTTGACTCACCTATTGTCTTTGAAGCAGTCTGGATGTCTATATATGTTGCTTTTTCCATAGTGTACTCTTTTTATGGAATGCTGATTATTTGTCAATCGTAGTTAAAGTATCTTCATTTTTACCGTGTAGGTATAATTTTTGACATTGTTTGAATAATTAATAGCGTATTATAACAACAACTTTTCGATTGTCATGCCCGGTATATTCTTTAACATTTGGGAGGCCGAGGAACTCTGCAATTTTTAGGTATACCACCTATGGTATTTATACCTACAGGAAGCGTGCAACACTTAAAATTTCTGTAGGTTAGAAAAAACCGTTGATGTTCAATATAAGTAGGTCGAATTTGTGCGTACTTGCGAAACATTGCTAACAGTTGATTCCATCGATAAACCCTTCAGTTATCAAAAAATTCGTGAAATATTCGTTTTAGTATTTGGAATATTAATTTTTATAAAAGAAGTAAAATCTTCAATATCTCCTACACGTAAAAACGTAAGTTCCTCCCGGCGACATGCCCCATAGATTCCAACAATTAACACAACCTTTGCCAATAAATAATCCTTGTCATCAGCTTCCTTCATGAAACGAACATCTCTTGCTTAGTGAATATTTTTGATTTTTTAGGCATTTTTGATTTTTTAGGCTTATATCCACTAGCTTTTCTTTTTAAGAATGCAATAAGATTGGTAAATTTACTTATATCATATCCATATTATTATTAAGGTATATCATAGTTCGGAGCATAGAGTAATTACTCCATTAAGTGGATGGCTTATAAATGGATGATAATTTCGAAAAATAGACTAAAACTACCTTTTCTGTAATGTTCCCAACGTTTTTCTCCGCACACCAATTGCCAATTTTTTTGTAAGTTTCTTCATACAATTTTTACCTTCCGTCACCTTTAGGTAAGGAAGGTATTGTCTTTGGTCAAAAAATTCGATGATGAGTTTTTAATCAATAAGCACGTTTTAGGGTCCCTAGAATACGAATTTACTATTTTTACGATGATGTCTGTATGTGTGTGTGTGTGTGTGTGTGTGTGTGTGTGTGTGTGTGTGTGTGTGTGTGTGTGTGTGTGTGTGTGTGTGTGTGTGTGTGTGTGTGTGTGTGTGTGTGTGTGTGTGTGTGTGTGTGTGTGTGTGTGTGTGTGTGTGTGTGTGTGTGTGTGTGTGTGTGTGTGTGTGTGTGTGTGTGTGTGTGTGTGTGTGTGTGTGTGTGTGTGTGTGTGTGTGTGTGTGTGTGTGTGTGTGTGTGTGTGTGTGTGTGTGTGTGTGTGTGTGTGTGTGTGTGTGTGTGTGTGTGTGTGTGTGTGTGTGTGTGTGTGTGTGTGTGTGTGTGTGTGTGTGTGTGTGTGTGTGTGTGTGTGTGTGTGTGTGTGTGTGTGTGTGTGTGTGTGTGTGTGTGTGTGTGTGTGTGTGTGTGTGTGTGTGTGTGTGTGTGTGTGTGTGTGTGTGTGTGTGTGTGTGTGTGTGTGTGTGTGTGTGTGTGTGTGTGTGTGTGTGTGTGTGTGTGTGTGTGTGTGTGTGTGTGTGTGTGTGTGTGTGTGTGTGTGTGTGTGTGTGTGTGTGTGTGTGTGTGTGTGTGTGTGTGTGTGTGTGTGTGTGTGTGTGTGTGTGTGTGTGTGTGTGTGTGTGTGTGTGTGTGTGTGTGTGTGTGTGTGTGTGTGTGTGTGTGTGTGTGTGTGTGTGTGTGTGTGTGTGTGTGTGTGTGTGTGTGTGTGTGTGTGTGTGTGTGTGTGTGTGTGTGTGTGTGTGTGTGTGTGTGTGTGTGTGTGTGTGTGTGTGTGTGTGTGTGTGTGTGTGTGTGTGTGTGTGTGTGTGTGTGTGTGTGTGTGTGTGTGTGTGTGTGTGTGTGTGTGTGTGTGTGTGTGTGTGTGTGTGTGTGTGTGTGTGTGTGTGTGTGTGTGTGTGTGTGTGTGTGTGTGTGTGTGTGTGTGTGTGTGTGTGTGTGTGTGTGTGTGTGTGTGTGTGTGTGTGTGTGTGTGTGTGTGTGTGTGTGTGTGTGTGTGTGTGTGTGTGTGTGTGTGTGTGTGTGTGTGTGTGTGTGTGTGTGTGTGTGTGTGTGTGTGTGTGTGTGTGTGTGTGTGTGTGTGTGTGTGTGTGTGTGTGTGTGTGTGTGTGTGTGTGTGTGTGTGTGTGTGTGTGTGTGTGTTTGTGTGTGTGTGTGTGTGTGTGTGTGTGTGTGTGTGTGTGTGTGTGTGTGTGTGGATGTGTGTGTGTGTGTAACAAAATTTTCGTCTGCGATAACTCTAATACTACAGTTACAAAAATTATAATTTTTTCGTATACTTCTTCGTTACATCCATAAGAAGAGCTGATTAGATTTTGGTTACAATTGGTCAACCGGAAGTACCATCATTTGAAGATTTTAACAGTTTTTCTTGAAAAAACTATGTTAAATATAATTTTTTCACTTTTGATGTTATTATAAATATTAAAGAATATTTTATTCTCTATACGATTTGACTGCATTTTATACATAATATTAAATGGATATAGAGTTAAAAAATTATAAAGAAATTAAATTTCATAAAGTAGCCATAGCTATGGAAACAGCTACTATATTAAGAAAATTCTGATTGAAAGATGTCAGTGTCAAGTGAAATTGACATAGTGTGTTTGTTATACTGGAAATATAGGATCTTTTGCTTTCTGTAAGGAATTTGTATAAAATACATACAACTGCTTTAAGGTAATGTACAAGAAATAATAATAATAATAATAAATCTTTTATTTCTGCAGATACATTACACTGTATATAGAAAACGTCACAAAATAATAATTTTCTGTATGAAATTTGCATAAAATACATGCAACTGCGGGAAGGTAATGTACAAGAAATAGAATACATATTTAATTTAGCACGGAACTTTCCGTATGAAATTTGTACAAAATACATAGAACTGACGGAAGGTAATGTGCTGGCCACATCAGATTTTTTTTCCTGGAACCGGTGTAGCCAATGCAGCCTCTGCACCATTTTCAATATCAGACTCAATCTCTGAGTCACTCATTTTAAGTAAATTTATTACCAAAAATTCTCAAGAAAAATTATACATCGAGCACGTTGACATCAATGTTTATTAAACCACATATTGAAACCCATAGCAACAAAAAGATGAAACTGACGCCTGCCTACTTTTAAATTTTGAAAAATTCAAAATGTTGACATTTGAGAATAAATATAAATAATCTGTTTTAAAACGCTAGTATAAAAAATCTTGTATGGAATACGTTGCGAAATCGTGTTTTAAGCACGCGACGTGATATCCAACTCGACTACGCCTCGTAGGATAATTTTCACGTCGCGTGCTTAAAACACATTTCTTTCGCAACTTATTACATAAATAGCTATTCAGATTTTGCGCGAATAAAGTATTTCCATTTTGAAAGAATCGAAGCAATTCTTTTCTTAATTTTAGTATGCGGAAAAGTATCATTTCTTGGCTCTCGGGAGAGCCGCCTAACTTCTATGTAAAGAAGACAGCTATCATGTTAAAGGTGTTAACAACTGTAGTAAAAATATTCTGCAATGGGGTCATTTACCATATTTTTTTTCTGAAGCTTCAACTTCATATATAGTATTTGGTCTTTGGCCGATTTAAAAATTATTTGTAATAACTGAGAAATTAATTTTTAAAAATTGAATACATTACTTGAGTTCCTTTCTGATGACGTAGAATTCACGGAATGACATTAATGACGAAATTATCCGACCAAACCCGAACCTGTATATTCTAAATATGATGTTTCAGATAATAACAGCTGCTGTCATTGTCAACCACATGGTATGGTATCATTGTTTGTGATTGCTTGAGTTGAAATTGTGTCGAAACGGACCCCGGTTTACCAATAACGAAAGCTGGGACTCTTCCACTTATTTTATAATTGTTTAGGTTACCGCCAATCAATTTAAAATATGTCCAATTTTCAGCATCGGATTCCAACTGGAGAATATACAGAAAGTTTGCTGTAAATGTTTATAATTGTTATTCTTTAAATGTACATACATCAAAATGATCTTCACAACAATACAATGTTCTTGTTTTGGTAATTTCATTGTCATCACATGGACCGTACACTGCCTCAAACCACATTTTACTAATTGTATGTTTACTTGGAACGTGAACAAATATTTTCGTAGGCGTATCCTCAAAAATATTAAAATAACCAGGTACAAAATAATTACGTATTGCAGATATTATAAAACACTGGCGAGAAGAGCACAAATCTCTTTCGTCACAATAAATAACTAATCTCTGCCACAGCTGACTCGCTAAACATGTGTCTTCCAAACGTCAAAACTAATCATGTCTCTCTCTTTTCTGTCTCTTGCTGATGTCTGTGATTGTGACGTCACAGCTTTCAAGGACATTCTACAGAGGGCAAAAATAACAGTTTTGTACAACTAATTTATTTATTCGTTTCGAGCTAGAGTCTGTGCAAGTATGTAGATCTTGGTAGATAGTGACAGCAGAATGTATAAAATATAAAGTCATTAACTGATGTTTCTTCATATGATACAAAAAAAAGTAATTCTGTCGCAGTTTTCACTCTGTTCATTAATATTAATTTTTAATTAAAATTGCTAAAACTTTTCGCTAAACACTTTCGCAATGCTTACGGAACACCGATTGGAAACCTCTGTACCAGAGGGACTGTTATGAATACAAAACTAATTTTGTCTATGTTTCTATATTAACATACAAGTCAAATAATTTTTCAAACAAGGTAAAACGACGCCATATTACCTTAGATGATCTTACTTTTCTATGCGAGTTGGAAAATAAGAAAAAGAAGCTTGTATGAATACCCGTAATGAAACGACGAAATGAATATGAGATCTCAAAGTCCACAACGCGCGGCAGCCTCAGAGGCTTCTAACCCAATCATAATTTAAAAATATATATTTTCCACGGACACGTAAAAAAAATAATAAAGACAGCAAACAGTGCTGCCGAATTGAGACACCATAAATTCTCCGGGGACGTTAAAGCAAGTTTCACCTCTCCACAAAGCCAAAAAAATATATTCGTTTAATTGTGTGAATAAAATTTATTGGACGTATTAGGGTGCACCATTTCAACGGAGCTGCTACCGAATATCAAAGGCGGTGGCTTTGGAAGGCCGAGGAAGAGTTGTGCCGCAAGTTGAAAATACAGGGCAGGACTGAGGCCGGGAGGATGAGGAAGGTCGTCTGATTAAAACTGGAAAATGTCGTAAGACTTTTTCTAGTTATTTTTTTATGTCACGATTGTATGGAAATGGAATTTTATATTAATATAAATGTAGTTTTGTTAGTTCTCAACGATACCCGGAATAGTAGTTACCATTCAAAAATTAGTCACGGTTAATGGGTTTAGATAAGTGAACTACTTCGATACTACGAAAATTATTATCTGATACTGATACTGCATGATAAATGTGCTCACTTTTTACCTTCCGTCACCTTTAGGTAAGGAAGGTATTGTCTTTGGTCAAAAAATTCGGTGGTGAATTTTTAATGAATAAGCGCGTTGTAAGGTCCCTAGAATACGATTTTACTATTTTTACGATGATGTCTGTATGTATGTATGTGTGTGTGTGTGTGTGTGTGTGTGTGTGTGTGTGTGTGTGTGTGTGTGTGTGTGTGTGTGTGTGTGTGTGTGTGTGTGTGTGTGTTTGTGTAATTAGATTTTGGTTATAATTGGTCAACCGGGAGTACCCTCATTTGAAGATTTTAACAGTTATTCTTGAAAAAAACTATGTTAAATATCCTTTTTTCACATTTAATGTTAATTAAAGAACATTGTATTCTCTAGAGTCTAGAGTGAAATCGTCTAGAGTCTAGACGATTTCACTGCATTTTATAGTTCATATTAAATGAATATAGAGTTACAAAATTATAAAGAAATTAAATTTCATAAATTAGCCAGCTATGTTAGAAACAGCTACTATATTAAGAAAATTCTAATTGAAAGATGTCAGTGTCAAGTGCAATTTACATATTCGTAGTGTATTTGTGTTATAATTTTACTCGAAATATAGGATCTTTTTGCTCGAAACTTTATGTACGGAATTTGTATAAAATACATACAACTTTATGTACGGAATTTGTATAAAATACATATAACTGTCGAAAAGTAATGTACATACAAGAAATTTAGAATCTTTTGCAAGGAACTTTCTGTATGGATTTTATAGAAAATACATAGGCATTTACGAAAACACGAGTGGTAAAAAATTACCGTGTTCGAAAATTGTACAATATCTACCAGATGCAACTACCGGATTCATGAAGAATCTAATTTCAAAAAAAGATAGTGATGCAAAGTGAAGCGCGCGCGTTAAAAGTGGAAATGTGTTCAAAGTAAGACTCTGCTCAGTTTGTTAACTACGTTAAATTTCTAACTGTTTCAAATTTTTTCGTAGGTTATGAATCTACCCTGTTTACCACTTGCGTTTTTAAAATATCGATTCCGGTAGCTATAACCTGATAAACAGCTGTTTGCTGGTAACAGTTCACCGGTAAAATTTTCGTAAATGCCTCATATAACTGACGGAAGGTAATGTGCTGACCACATCAGAATTTTTAGTAAAACAAAGATTTATGTGTCATTGAAACAAAAAACAAAATACTTAAATTTTATAATAATGCTTCCTATCTTATTTTATTTACTAAAATAAAAATATTTTTATTAAGTAGTTTATGTTAGTGTCATAAAGTATGGAATGAAATAAAATGCCGCTTTCTTTCTGTCAAATAAATCATATTTTACAGATCCAAAATATGTGTATTAGTTTTAAGAAGTCATTTAGATTCATAGTTATAAGCACCAAAATATTTAGGTATTATTATATTATTCACATATGCAATATAGTTGTTTAAGTATGCTTATTACGTTTTTTGCACGATCGACGCCCAAAATTAAAATATAAAGTTTTGAATTTTTTATTGATATACGAGCCCAAACTTATAAATACAGATTTTAAACTGAATTTGTTATTCAAGTATTCCACTATTTAATATTGGGTTACATCGCCTTCATTAGTAATACCAGCTCTAATTCTATTAGGCACTGGATCCCTAAGTTCTTCACATTTTCCTGTGAGTATTGTCCGATATGGCTTGAAAGGTATGTTTTGCTGTATGCACTGGATTTTTACGAAATTTCTTTTCACTGTGCCAAAAGTACAGGGTTTCGGTAGAAGCTAAATCTGGACTAGAAGATGGCCCTTAACATACCGGTCGAACTATTTCCACCAGTCATTCGGCCCACAGTTTTTTTTTAAGTTTTAGGTCTATTTAAAGTAGAATTTTGTAGAATTTTCTAACCATTTGTATAGATTTTATTATTTTTACCTCCCGTCACCTTTAGGTAAGGAAGGTATTGTCTTTGGTCAAAAAAATCGGTGGTGAGTTTTTAATGCAATAAGCACGTTTTAGGGTCCTTACAATACGATTTTACTATTTTTACGATGATGTATGTGTGTGTGTGTGCGTGTGTGTTCTTACGTGTGTGTGTGCGTGTGTGCGTGTGTGTGTGCGTGCGTGCGTTCGTGCGTGCGTGCGTGCGTGCATGTATTTGTGTGTGTATACGTGTATTTTTGTGTGTGT
This sequence comes from Harpalus rubripes, assembly GCA_963082715.1. Taxonomy (NCBI): domain Eukaryota; kingdom Metazoa; phylum Arthropoda; class Insecta; order Coleoptera; family Carabidae; genus Harpalus; species Harpalus rubripes. The sequence goes on from OY720451.1 coordinate 58,557,920, forward strand.
GTGTGTAACAAAAATTTCGTCTGCAATAACTCTAATTTCAAAAATTATAATTTTTTCGTATTCTTCTTTGTTACATCCATATGAAGAGCTTATTAGATTTTGGTTACAATTGATCAACCCTCATTTGAAGATTTTAACAGTTTTTCTTAAAAAAACTATGTTAAATATCATTTTTTCACATTTAATGTTATTATAAATATTAAATAATATTTTATTCTCTATACGATTTGACTGTATTTTATACTTAATATTAAACGGATATAGAGTTAAAAAATTATTTATTATTTACATACTAAGCAGCATATCCGCTGAGATTTTCAAAAACAAATGGTTTCAATAGAAGATAAATTAGAACTAGAAGATAACCCTTTCAATTCTGGTCGAACTTTTGCAAATATTTTATCTTCTTTCTCAAGGTTTGTGTTTCGCATCCATACAGCACAATAGTCCACGCATATTAATGTACTCTGCCGTTAATATTTTTTGTAATTTACTGTATGCTGCCATTCCTTGGGAAATTTAACTCCTAATATCTTCCTTACAGTTGCCTTGAGAAAATATTGCTGGGTAATAGCTATTAACATACCTAGGAATGTTATGCACATCATAATTGCCGCAGATGTCAGGTTGAAATCCGAGTTCGTAGAGCGAGGATTTTGAGACATCTAAGGCTTGTTATGATTAATAACATCCGTGGTTTGTTCAATAGTTTATCGGTTTCAAAAATTTAAGGCATTATTGATAAATATAATTTTTTGAAATTCTCTCATTAATGCTACTTTCAGATTGCTATGGTTAACAGAACAATTATTTTGACATATGTCAATATGAAAAATATACAAATTATGTGCTTTATTCCTCATGTTTATTACTTTAGAATAAAGTAGACCGTATTTAGAACGATATGCTATCGTTATCTGTATGTATTAATGAAGAGCATTATATTTTCATTTTATTTTATTTTTATTTTGTAGACCGTTGTTGACAAATAAGTATGGTTATAATGATCCTCCTTGGTTATAATATTACCATACAGATATAGTTATTACTTAGTTACCAGCCTACTTTTGTACATGTAAACAATGGAATAATATCCTGAAACCGGTAAATTGTATTTACACACTGTAATTTTTGTTTTATTTCCTTGTGAATTCTTCAACATGTGGAATATTTTCACTGTTTTGCCTATAGAAACATATATTTCTCGCTGATGATAATGCAGCATCTTTCTTGCGTTGGATCGAACTGTGACGGAGGTCGGTGGGTGAACAAAGTCTTGCTGCTACCTCAGTAACGAATTGCTGAGTGTCGCAGCCGTTCCGTGGTGACCGCGGACGACTTGGCCGCACAGGCACAAGCGTACCGCACGAAGATTAATATGAGCAACATTCCACCGTGTAAGTTTTCATAACAATGTGTAACGAGAGACACTGTGACACCGGCTCTGCTGTGACCAATGCGTTGATATTACGACGGTGTCTCTAACATACGGGAGTTCACACTTACACATTAGGAGGAACTTACCAAGAGAACAATTTAAATTGCACCAAATAAAACACAAATTACAAATATGCGTGTAGTAGATAAATTAATTCTTCTTCTTCTTCACTTCATGGATTAGGCTTCACAAAGTAATTCTTTTTTTATGACCATCTTTTCCGTGGGCATCCTACGTCCCGTTTTCCTTTTGGCTTGTACAGCAAGACTTTCTTCGGGATTCTTTCATTTCCCATTCTGTTTACATGCTGTCGCCATTTGTCCTTATATTCGACGATCTTGTCATTTATAGCATAGATTTTCAATTCATTACGAATGTCTTCATTTCTTATTCGATTTCTTCTAGTACACCCTTTCGTTTTTCGCATAAATCTTATTTCCGCGGCTTGTATTTTGCTGGTGTACTTTTCTGTGGTTATCCAACTTTCATTACCATATAATAATATCGGTGTAGCCATTGTCTTATAAAACTTAATTATTTAATATTCATTAAAAATGACACTATTTCTGTAATAACTGTCTACACCAGTTTTTTCTGCGTCTCTCTTCCCTCTTTGATATCTGTTAAGGTGCATTCACAAATCAAAATTATGTTTATGGTTTTTGTTTAGGTTTAAGTAAGTCATTCATAAATGTAAGTTTTTTTTTTTATTTAGATAATTTGATACATCGACATACAAGGTCATTCGTATCTTAGTAATGGTACATAGTATTTCTATATTTTATTATGTTTATTTCTTTTAGGTATTTTATGATGTTTTTTACCTCTCGCTAAGAGAGGTATTGTATTCATGCTAAAAATCACATATCCAACAAGATTAAAGTATCGGTAGAGCAGTACTCAACAAAACACCTGTGTGCCGTGAAACTGTCATTCGCTTGGCATTATTGGTTATATTACTGCAATTAAGTTATGGCAGTTTCCATGTTCTTCTCGCATTTGTTTAAAAAGCCAAATCCACCAAGTGGATACTAAAATTCTCATTGGTGAAGTTTGTGACGTCAAATTAAATCATAAACCTAAAGTTTGGACCTTGCAATGTTTAGCTTTATGATTTGGATTTAGAGACCCTAAAGGTGCATTCACAAATGGAAATTAGGTTTAGATTTATGGTTTATACTTTAGATTTAATGACTTTGGCCGCATATTATGTGATGACTCCATTCACACTTCAGAATTTAGGGTCTCTAAATCCAAATCATAAAGCTAAACATTGCAAGGTCCAAACTATAGATTTATGATTTAGTTTGACGTCACAAACTTCACCAATGAGAACGTGTCTGAAATGATATAGATATATATATACCCATTTTTATTTAGTATCCACTTGGTGGATTCGGATTTTTAAACAAATGCAAGAAGAACATGGAGACTGTCATAACTTAATTGATGAAATATAACCAATAATGTCAAACGAATGGCAGTTTCACGGCGCTCAGGTGGCTTGTTGAGTACTGCTCTACCGATATTTCAATTTTATTTTTGAAGCATTTACATAAATGTCTGTACATATCAAAACTAATTTTCAGGTAATTTAAACTTACATTTATGAATGACTTACTTAAACCTAAACAAAAACCATTAACCTAATTTTCATTTGTGAATGCACCTTAAATTCTGAAGCGTGAGTGGAGTCATTACATAATATTCGGCCAAACTCTTTAAATCTAAAGTATAAACCATAAATCTAAACCTAATTTTCATTTGTGAATGCACCTTAAATATTACAAATTGTCGCCTTTTCCCATGTATTTTATTTTCAATTATAATTTACTGAATACAATCCTTTCTTAAAATTAATCAATTTTTTTTCTGGCTTTCTCCCTCTTTCCACCCAATCTTCTCAGTCACCATACATCTCAAAAATTTCCAAGTACTTTTCCCCCCTTCTTCTTCTATGCGCATTTTCTGTTCTTTAAAAAATCCAAAATCCGGCATTTAGTAAGGCAAAAAATGTGTGAGATTTTAGAATTGCGTTCAGCTATAAATCACATTATTTTCCCTAGCTCCATCCATATATCATTAGGAGATTTATGTTCTTGTAAGTACCCGACAGAGCTGTCAACATCTCCGAACAATTAGCTTAGCTCGGTGTCCTGATCTGGACTCCTGAACGGCGATCACAGATCTCGCTTCGTTCCGCAGCAGCCGTCTCACTTTCTGTTTGACGGTAGCGGTGAACAAGGAATTCTACTTTTGCGGATTTAACATTTACAAGTATTCAAAAGACGCACACACTTCTAAGCGGTAAATACTTCAAAGAGTATATTTTTATTCATAAATTTTTCTAATGTTAAAAAATACTCGAAATCTCAGTGATATTTACTGCATCTATTCTTGCAAAATTGACGATTTGGAATACACTTATATCTTCTTCAGAATCTAACATTCAAAAATAATTAGTACATATAACATATTAAGACAAACAAATCCATTTGTTTAAACAAAAAGCCGGACGTATCTCGTGAAATGGTTTTCTTCAGTGACATCATCAATGCTTCTAGACCTTGAAGGAGTTATAAGTGTATATATCGAAACGTCAGTTTTGCGTAAGAATAAATGATGTATGACTGTGATTTCGTGTAAACATTTTCTAATACGTAAATATTGTTTACCGGTTTCAGGATATTAAACCCTTGTTTACATATACAAAAGTGTGCTGGTAACTAAGTAATAACTGTATCTATGGTAATAGCTTTGTTCGCGGTAGCGATCCCGGACTAGTTTGAGCATCATACGCATGCGCAGTTTCATTTTAATTGTTCGCGGTACGACTCTGACTGACACGGGATTGGTCACTGTTGGTCACGTACTAATCAGACAAGTCCGGGTGATGCTCAAACAAGTCCGGGATCGGTACCGCGAACAAAGCTAATATTATTACCATACTTGTCAACAACAGTCTACAAAATGAAAATAAAATCAAATGAAATTAAAATGCTCTTTATTAATACATACAGATAACGTTAGTGTATAGTTCTTAACAGAGTTTACTTTATTCTAAAATTTTAAACACCAGGGATTTCATCTCACTCTCATTTCATTTCATATTTTCTCACTTTTTTAATTCCCGAAACAAAGTGAGATATATTTCACCTATCTAAATGACCATGATTTAGCAAGTGCAAAATTTGACATAAAAGTGTGATTTTTGACATTGACAGTACTACATTTCACTCTTCTTTGACTGACATATTTGTCCTGATATTCTTATTTTCATTTTAGCTGGTATTGATAATATTGCCATTCGCAACTATACTTTTTTTAGATTTATTGAATTTTGAGTTCGTTGTCCGTGTCCGTAGTGTAGTGGTCTGTGGTAGGTAGCCCGCGGGCCAAATTTTCTCCGCCCCTACGTTTACGAATGACTAACGTATAGCTAAATTTTCTATATTAACTATTTATTATTATTGCTGTTATCGAACAACCACAAATAAAATGTGTCTTACTCTGGCGTTTTGTTACGTATAAAGGTATTTGTATTGTATAAATATATGTATAAGGTTGTAGTTATAATAGTTAAATGTATGTCATTTCCCACACAAAGCTGGATACCCACAAATCAAAAAACAAAGTATTTAGTTAATTTTTTGTTGGAATCCCTAATGCTGATCCATGACTTGGTTGGTTGGTTTAAATTGTCACCCAAGCGATCCACTAAAATTTATTCAGCTGAAATATTTCAAAAATTTGGTTCGAAAAGTAATTTCTGTATTTTCCAAATGCATTAAAGCAGCAGCTACTTCTCTTTCGTCAACCATGATATTTGTTATTGTTTTATTTATAATATTAATTAATATAATTGAGTATTAACCAAATTTCTATTTAACATTAGCGAGTGACATTGATTCTCACCACCAAAAAGGTGGGGAGATAATTTTTATGTTGTGAGATGAAATATGAAGTATAGTGAGACGACAAAATTGTTTCAAGAATTAAAGAAAAAAATCTCACTACGTGACATATAGTCACGTGACGTTTTTTCTTACTTCTGTCAAATCTCACTGTCGTCTCATTTTTCAAGAATTGCCCCGAATAAATCACATAATTTCAATATTTGTCATATTGACATAAATGTCAAAAGATTATTCTGTTTATCATGGTATTCTGAAAGTGGCATTAATGTGAGGATTTCAAAAAATTATTTTATTTATTAATAATGTCTTCATTTTCTGAAACCGATAAACTATTGAACAAACCACGGATGTTATGAATCATAACAAGCCTTAGATGTCTTAAAATTTTCCCTCTACGAGCTCAGATTTCAATCCGACATCTGCGGCAGTTATGATAGACATAAAAATGCTAGGTATGTTAATAGCTATTACCTAAATCTGTGAGTTTTTGCTTAAATGTGGCTTTAGACGATCAAATATTTACATCAATTTTTACAACTTCGTATTGAACTATAAGATTCTGACTTTACACGTTCCAAGATATTTGAACGTTCGATGTTCAAACCATTTCATCAAAAAAATCCAACTTAGGGCATGACTTAATATCAAGATCATTTACTTCAAATTTTAATTATTTCGAGGGACACTTCATCCTAGGTTACATACTCTGTATTTTGTAATGTTGGCATCAAGATTTTTTGATGTCAGATTTGTTTTTGTTTTGACTAAATTTCATAGTATTTTCAGTAAAGAAATTTATTTTTTCTGAAATCTCAAGCCATTATTAGTTCTAAGACTGAAAAGTTGTAAGAAATTCTGAAAAAAATCTAAATGTTTGTAATACATAAATACATATTGTTAATGTATCTGTAGTCTAATACAAGAACAACCAATGTCAACATTTCTTATTTATTTCATTGTGTACTTCATTTGACATAATTTTAGAAACTGTCAATTATTCAATTAAATAGATATCAAAATTATGGCACCATTTGTATAAATGACAGATTGAACATTGGCCTTTTAAATTCGGGTAGGAAAAAAACAGGCTGTAAAGACAATTCGACCTCGCATGTCATATCAGTTGAAGAGAAATTTGCTTTCGAAAATTTACAAAGTCAACGTGTTGATTCACGCAGATGCCATATGCATGAAACGACCGAATTAGTTTAGGTACGATCAAATGAATTATTTATAAACTCTTTTATTCATAATCAGGCTACAAATGCCGCTATGCCGCTTAATTATACACGCACAGGCACAATGCGTTAGATGGAGAAAAATAATTGTTCCCGATCACGAACCAATTTTGTATTATTATTTCATTCTTACTATTATTATATTTCATATTTCTATTATATTTGCAGTACTTTAATAAATCTGAAAAAATTAATATTACAACTCTACTATGACTTTCCCGCCCAAATTTTAAAGTTGCTTGCGCGAAACAGGTACCTATATATTGTAACGTTTTTATTTATTTGGGTAAAGTGTAAATATTAGACAATTATTATTAATTAAAATTATTAAACTATAATTAAATATTAAAAGATAATTAAAAATCTGGCGTGGCCAACACAATACCTCCCGCCATTTACAGCCCGAGTCATAAAAAAGATTAAGTTACTTACTTTTAGATTAGCGAATTTTAATCTAATTTTAATAGTTTATTTCTTAAAATATGGTCTAATCTAATTCAAGTAACTACCTTTTTTAAACCCCTCAACAGGATTAAATTCCAATTATACAGAGTGGGTTCACATTCACACACATCCATGCCTTAGATGGATTCGAACCCAGAGCCCCGAGCGCACCCATGACTTATGAGGCGTTGCTCTAACGATTGAGCCACCGGAGCTATAATAAAATGAAGATTAAATTTTAAATACCGAGATAGAATAGAATTCACTAATCCAAAAATGAGGATTAGTTTAAACTCTTATGTGAATCATTAATTTTTATTAATCTCAATACATACCCACATAATTATGCTGGAAACTGTATTGAATTCCTTTTCTATTGTTCTATTTACCTTTTTCTTTTTAAAACGTTCCTAATATTATTTTGAAATGATTAGTTCTTTGATAGTGACATTTATCTGTCAGTTACATACATTTGAATAACTGCGTTTTGTTTGTTTCAAGCTTAGGCTCTGGGATTTAAATTATAGATAATTTTATTCATAAAATATGTAGAAAAAGTATTAATGCATATCTGTAGAAAATTTAATAATCTTTAATTTGTATAATAACATTAATCCAGAAAAAACATTTAAAGGTGTATTTTTCGAAGAAAAACTATTTTGAGCTTCCAGTAAAGTACCATTTCCGGATATCCGATTTACACCAAAATCTAATGGGCTCTTTCCATATTAGAAAAAGGTCGAAATACAAATTTTCAAAATTTTCTGAAGGGTAGTATTTGTGTTAGAGTGGAGATCCACACAGACATACACACAGACATCATCGTGAAAATGTTAAAATTGGATTCTAGGGACCTTAAAACGTGCTCATTTACCAAAATCTCGATATGCGATTTTAGCACGATACCTATACCTCCCTTGCCAAGGGTAGCGGGAGGTAAAAACTCTCTTGAAAAAACGAATTGAATAAAAAACTGAAAAGCCTCGAGCAGCTGTAATTCAATAACGAACCATTCTAGTCGTAGAAGCCGACTCTATATAGTCAGCCTACCATTTTTGTTACACCCTGTATATTAGATTCAAATTATTCCTGATACTAAAAGCTGGTATAGCGTATAGAAATAGAATTTAGCCAAAAAAGTGTAATGTAAAACAATTTTAATTCGGGTAATTTTAATTTTAAATACCACCCATTATTGGAGGCATATTCATCATATGTAGCTGGTAGTTTGTAATGTTTGTTAGTAAAATTTCGTGTTGGTTCATATGTAAATGTCGTGCTTTGCGTCAAGTGTACCTAAACAAATATTTAAATGAAGCCATTATCGTAATGAAAACTTGATAAAGTATGAATTGTATTTCCATTGTTCAAACTGACTGCTCCGCGTATTCAAATTCGAAATGTATTACCGAAGAATATTCCTATGTGTATACCATCACTATTACGGCCTGTATAGGTAATTAAAATTGTTCACTAAATATGTAATAACTATAAAATACGTGGTAATTAATTTATGTGTAATTATTATACCACACTTGCAAATTTTATGCATAAAATTAATTAATTTTTAGTCATAATTCATCATAATTGGTCTATCATCGTTATTTATTAAATTTACAGTTATAAGGCAATTTCTGTCTCTCAATTTATAAGTTTTTATAAAGTTCATGTATTATAAGACATGTGCATGTTTGAATACGAATAATTAAATCATATTTTATGTTATTTTATATAGGATAAACACGAGAATCTGTCATATATACATAGGCGTTTAACATGGGAAAACAATTTTCTCAACAATCAAGAACCTCTACATTTACTTTTTGAACGAATAAACTTAGTTCCGTATTTATTAATAAAATAATAACAAAAATTAATAAAAAATGTAAGGATGAAAATGTCATCATTTTTGATTTTGTAATGTAATGATCTTATTTGCCAACTGTACTTTAACTATCCCTGATGATGATTCATTTGAAATCGAAACGTAGGAAAGTTAATTAAATTACTATTTAATAAACACTGTGTACCACGACTGCATCTCCAATTATTTCTCGTCATCCCTACAATCATACTAACAATCAAGTAATACCAATAAATATGAATAATGATTAAATATAACTGGCTTGTCGGCAGTAAAGTACTTAATAAATTATTTTGTTGGCCGTGCATACTTTTTACTAGTACTACTAACATACGAAAAGATCACATTGCTTTAACTTGTAAATTAGTACTTTTAAGGAAGCAAAATATTTCTACCGCAATTGATAGTGCAAGAAAAATTGAAATTCAAAATTTTAATTCGAAGGTGGAAGAAATGTATTGTGGTCTGGCAATTTATTTTTGTATATGAAAGGGCGAAAAACATGCAGCTGCACATCCCTTAAAAAATATAACTTTCAATTATAAGGCATTTGGCCTTGCGCATTTTTTCTATAGCTGCCTTGCCTCACCAAAGTTTTGATGCACGAGCCGCCACTGGAATAATGTAACGTTTTTTATTTATTTTGGTGAAGTGTAAATATTAGACAATTATTATTACCGAATTAAAATAAAGGTTTATTATTATATCTAAATATTAAAAAGGTATTAAATAATGGCGATTACTAATATTGAACAATTATTAAAAACTAAATTAAGACTAAAACTATAATTAACTAAATAACACTAACACTATTTATTTATACGATCTTACTAATTATTTATTTCACTACGAGTTCCAATCTTAGACTGCCGGTCTGTTGCAGAGTCTTGTAGACTGTTTACGCGATATTTATATCACTATATTTGTCACTATATACCGCATATCGATCTCCACAGCGTCTATATACTCAACTGACTCAACAGCGTCTGTATATTCAACTGTTCGGACAAAAGTCACTAAGTCACACCTTTCACCTCACTATCTGTCTATTTATGTAACTTCCATAGCCTCAGTATCACTAACTATCCGTATATCACAATTCTTCAACTCCAATGCCGAGTATCCACTCCAACTTGCTGTTACTGTCCTTGTATACCTAGCTTCAAAATACTCGTCAACCCTACCGAGTATTCACTTCCACAGATATCCCATCCTAATATACCAGTAACTTCCAGACTCGCCGTTACTGTCCTCGTACACTATAGCTTCTCAATACTCGTCAACACTACCGAGTATTCGCATCCATAGCTATCCCAGTATACCAGTAACTTCCAGAGTACCTACTCCACTCGATACTTTAATGCATACGCTATCACGATACTGCTGTGCTTCACTAACACTCTTTGAGAATGTCTCTATACAGGGTGTCTCACAACTCGCGCTACAAACGAAACTGACACTTGCCGACGACAATAGGTTGCCAACAAATAGAAGAATATAATTTGCGGCTGCTTGCATTACATGACTTTTTAATCCACCAATCCCGGAAGGATATCTTGAGGTGTGATGATATTATCACAAAATAAAACTGGTTGCTAGGTTTTAAAAATACTACTAGTGAGTTACAAAATTTGTTTGACTTACTGTAATTTTGACACTTTAGAGTTGACTTTTCACTGTCAACAAATTTAGGTTAGCGAAGGTGTCATCCAAGATCATCATTTATATCGTACAGTGCAACGTGTTGGCGTTACGTCCACATTCTCCGAAAATTATAATCATTTCTAAGTAATCAGCGGCTGAATACATGGTAAGAATTTGCCTTTTTTTATTCACCTTGTCAAATTTAATTTGACACTGACATTTTTCGAAAATTACAGTCGCCCACACATTTTAAAGAAGATTTGATTAGTGTAAAACCCTAGTAACGTAAAATTACGGCAAATACACGTTAAAGGTGTAGGTCTCTGATTGGTCAATTTTAAGACATCTTTTCTCGAATATCTTTTAAGCTAGATTTTTTTCTTCGAAATTACACATCCGAGTGCAGTCTCGTATTTCTTCATTCGCTCTAGGGCGCGAGTTGTGAGACAGCCTGTATGTCTCTCCATGTAACTAACTGACTAAATCCCGAGCATAGCTGCGTATCTTTTATACAGCTGCCATTAACTTCCAGAGATCTCTAGAATGTTCGACCGCATAATAACAATGAACACAAAAGGTTCAGGCGACTGGAAGTAATTAAACACGTCGCGGTTTGTCTGTTTACACAGCCCGGCTGTTAGGCGATAGCGTCACGCTATACTTACAGGCTTATTCAGCATAGTAGCGTGGCTCACACGTTACAATAATAATCTGTCCTGTCAACTTTATAGGGTGCTTTAGTGAGTCACCCATCTAAACTTTATTCGTTCCCCATTTTGCTTCACTATTAAACATTTTAAATAAGTTGTTTGTGAAGTCTAGAACATCTTCCAATGTCGCCTTATATTACCTTTTTTGGAACACCTGTGTTTCGTTAGATAAAACCCACCTTCAGTCGAAGTAGAAAACAAAAAATAAAAAAGCAAACTGTCAAGTGCATTGATAAGCTCTTGGCTCTTCAATACCGAACCAATAAGTTTAATCAGAAGCCGAGATTGGAGATTAAATTCCAAACAAGACAATTGTGTCTAAAACCGGAAATCCTGCATTAGTAAACAGTGGAGGTACGTGGTGCAAGTTGACAGTCGGAGTAGCTGATAACGCGACGTTATCAGGAGAATCAATCGGGATGTCCACGTCACTCCAATGGACGGACGAAGAGGACTCATTGACGCTGGGAACCGTCCCGAAGCCATTGTGGAAGATGCAGTATTATCGCGCCAAAGATCATGCTGTAAATTTGATTCAGATTCTTGTTCGGCAAATCAAAGTGAATTTGGAGTATGTAACGTAAAGGTAGATCTCGTCATCAAATAGAAAGAATTTTTACCTCTCGCTAAGAGAGGTATTGAATTCATGCTAAAAATCGCATATCCAGAGTTTAGTGAATAAGCACGTTTTAAGGTCCATAGAATCCGATTATAACATTTTTACGATGATGTCCGTATATGTGTGTGGATATGTGGATGTTGGATCTACGAATTCTCATCTAAATATTATTTATCGAAAATTTATGTAAATACTTATATTAAAGAACGTTAAATTCTTTATTCGATAAATATAAATTCATTTTTATATCTTCTACAGATTTAGAGATAAATAAATGCATATAAAATAATTTGATGTAAAAATTCTCAGATCAAACTACTTCAAGGCAAGAAATTCAAATGTTTGTAATTGACAAATAAATGTCACTGTCAAAAATATTTGTATACCACTATCAAAAATATTTATACATCATTATGAAAATTTAAAAAAATCAACAACGCAAAAGAATATACATAAAAAGAATATAAAAGGAATTTGCGAAAAAATGACGAATATAAAGAAAAAAAAAAGGAAAGTAGAGAAAGAAAATTTCAGGATATTGAATATAAAGAAAATGCATGTATTGTGCAGGTGTAAATTAAAAAGTGAAACATAGGAGTTTAACATGGGAAATCAATTTTTCTTTGCGCAAACGTTACCTAATTATTTCATGCAAAAATACTTCAAATAAAAGTTATAGAGATTTAAATGTAGCATCTAAATCATGTGAAACGATTATTTTATCTCTTCACATAAACGTAAAAATTAATTACAAAGTTACAGTCTTTATGAGCATTTTGTCTAAGCAGCCATGGATATATGACAAAAAAAACAAATACGTTGTTTTTTTGTCACAAATCCATGTAGATTTGGATAAAATAGGCTAACCGGAAGTGATATATTACCTGAAGTTGTTAACAGTTTTGCTTGACTAAAATGGTTTTATTTTGATTTTAGAAATAAATGCTTCAAATAATAATTTTAGAGAATTAAATTGTGTGTCTAGCACAACCAATATTATTAAATTAGCCCTTTGTATAAGCGAGATATGTAAATTTAAAAATTATACACTTTTGGTTTTTGTAATAAAGCTTGCTATGGATTAGGACAAAAAAGTACAAAAAAATAAAAAAAATAATAGGTTTGTTCGTTTCGCACTCATGCGTCTACGGTTTACTGCCGCGCCCTTGTTTGGAGGCGGCAGTAAACCGTAGACGCAAATTATCGAAACGAACAGACCTAATGTTAATGTCAAACTACGTCATGAAATTTTATAATTGGGTCTATACTTCATATTAGTCTTGCGTACAAGGAAGTCGTGTGGTGTCCACATCAGATTCAGATTTTTTTATAAAACCGATGGAGTTCGTTACAATTGCAGGATTAAGTATCTCCCTAACCTAACATAATCTAACGTAACCTAACATAACCTAACCATTTCTATAGTTTTGTTAATGGGGGTGCTACCGAAATTTGTCCATGTGTTTGTCTATTTTGACTCGTATGTTCCAACAGCGAAAATGTTGGTTGGGCAAAATTTAAAGATGTATTTTAACTTTTTAAAAAATTTCTAGCATACACCGTTTTTTGTTTGCAATTTTTGCAATAATGTTGCGCCATTTTGGCACTTTTGAATACGTAGGCAAATTTTTTTGATTGGGCAACCTGTGCATAACTTTGCCAAAATTATGTCGTACTTGATTTTGTCGTATTCGCTTATGAGGGTGCCATCTGCTACACCATAAAAAATCGACTTTTGACTCATGGGTTGTAGGGGGCTAGGAATAAAATAAGAGTCGGACAAAACTGGGCATAACTTTTTCTCTTAATTCCTACATGGGGGTACCAACTTCACTGAGATAAGATCTGCTAACAATCATTTTTAAAATTTTAAATAGTCTGCTGCTTAGATTTGGTGGCAAAAGTTCGGGTCGTCCACTTTTGGTAAATGTAAGATTTGCGTATTTCAAAACATCTTTCAACACTTTTTCTAGCAAATTTAACCTCGTCCGGCTTCGGTGGCTCTATAGTTAGACAGCGCAATGACTCTTAGTCATGTATGCGTTCGGGGTTGTGGGTTCGAATCCCACAAAGACATAGATGTGTGTGTATGTGAATCCATTCTGTAAATGGAATTTAATCGTGTTTGGAACGTAAAATTTTTGTTACATACGTACGTTATTTACTATTAGAACTGCCTGCTAGCATAAATATTGCACGCAAAATTAACCTTTATTAAAAAGCAATGACATCTAAAGACATAATTTTAACTACATGCGTTAAATTCAATTTTAATTTCTTGAACAGAGTGAATAGACATATACGCGAGTGATGGTCGTTAACTACCGCGTAATGTGGTAGTAATGAGCCCGTCATCACGTGATTAATGGTTCCATTTCAAATTGGTATGGAAAGTCATGCTCCATACGCCACAATGAATCGTCAGAGGCACAAGTTCTTTCATTGCTTCAAAGAGAAGTGAGTGCCGCTGTTCTGCCAAATTGGGATCCAATTAATGGTGATTAATAGTAGATTCGAAAATTTAAAAATGGTTTGTATGTTAACTAACTGTACTTCCTCGCAAGAAGTCTTCCATAACCTTGCACCATTTTACTTTACAACATTTTTAACATAAAATCAATGCAGATTTTTTGTTGTGTAATTTTTAAATAAAAATATCGCCGAGCGTGTCAGAATGCTTCATCATAAGCAACAAAATTATGAATCTAAATCAAATAAAGAGGGCCGTGTTCTTCCACAAGGCGCAACTTTCTATGGATACCTAGCATTAATGGTGCTATTCTGTACCGTTTCTCTGTAAGACTGTAACTCTATAGACTTTATAAGCTATAGAGCTCTATAAGGCGTCAACTTACAGAGTAATAAAATTACCTATTCTGTAACTCCCTCTGTAACAAGTCTGGCTACAGAGTTATTCTTATAGAATGACTAACTTCATTCCTGTCTAGCTGTTAAATATGCTACAATATATTTGACAGTTATTTAGTAAGTATTCTAAAAATATTAAATAGAACCGATTGTTAATATAAAATAATACTATATAAAAAGGTAGGTATGTTGGTTCAAAGATACATATTCCATAATATATTTATACATCAGATTTACACATGTAATATATAGGTTTAAGATTAAAAGAAATATATAATTATTGAATCAAAATACGTTGTTTTGATTTTTGCAGGTAATAATTTATTTATCTCCTGTGTTTTAATTTTTGTAATCTATTCTCCTCGCTAGTGTGATCTAGTAATATTAATTATGCAGTCATCATTTAATGACTGATTTAGATATTCTATGAAATTGAACAGTTCCGTACCATTAGTATTCGTACAAGTAGGTATAAGGTTTTCTTCAAATCATCTTGCCTGGCGGAAGAGGAAATTTGTCACACTCTTCGTTAAAATCCATAATGAAAACAAATATCAAATGAGTCAATGGACGGCAGTGATATTAATCAAATGTCATGCAGCTGTCATCATCTGTCATATGTGGAATATAGTTTTGACGAATTATGAAAAATTTAAATATAATTTTGACATTATTGTGGAACAAAAATTGTCACGTGACCTTCAGCCATTTTTGATCACTCTAAATAAACTACGTAGAACGAACGGAAGGTAATGTGTTGGCCACATCAGTTTTTTTTTTATTTGATTACGCAAAGGTCGCCCAAAATCACATGCTAGGTGTTGGTAGAAAGTTGCGCCTTGTGTTTATAATTTTGTTTGTTATAAAACATTTAATTATTATTACAAACTTTAAGAAAAAGCATTTTTGTTGAATTTTGTGCCCTTAAACTGAAATACGTTATGTAGTACATTTAAATGTTAATATTTGTTTTGTATTTGATTTGAGACAGCCGGTATTTTGGAGAATATTTCGTAACAACTTAGAGACTAATATTAATGTTTTTATCCATATAGGAGTATAGACAAATCTCTGATTGAGCGTCCATAAACAGTGAGATCTCAAACTATCTTTCCATCCCATCATTTATCCTACAGCATATTATGCAAGAATGCGTGAACCTCACACCAAGCTAATATTTTGACACCTGACTCTGAGGGAATCACCGATATCGCACGCTGACATCTCACTCTGCCTCAGCCAAGAGGCGAAGCAGATGCTCGGAGCTCAATTAAATATTTGAAGCCAGTGACGAGGCACAATTCCCAATCTCAATATAAATGGATTTGTGGGCAGAGATGGTATCGCTTGGCCTGGTTAGAGTCGTTGGCGATCAGCGCAATTGTGGATGGTGGACCGTGACGTTGCCAATAAGAACTATACTGTTTTTAAAGTAGAAAGATAACAGAATTTAAATTTTTGGTTCTTCGGAAAATCACCTATGGATTTGATAACGGCTTTATGTCGAAGGTGCAAACATTTCCAACAGGACCATGATGACGTAGAAGATGACAAGAGAGCGAGACGACTTATAATATCAACCACCGACGAAAACGTAGTGAAAATTACTATAAAAAGGGGCAATATTAAAATTGATGAATAAATTTAAAATATTGAGTGGTAGCATAAATGGGACTAGGGAGGAGATATCTAGCATTGTTTTAACTCTATCAAGGCCACTTTTACATTAGATAAACCTCGTATAACGCTATACCAGGTATAAAATAGAAAATTATATTTTACAAACCTCGGATAAACCACAGATAGAATAAACACCAGTATTTCTTATCCCATGGAAATCGGTCGTATAAACCTCGGATAACTTTATCCCTTGTTCTTATGGTTACCACGTAAACACAAACGATGTGTTGTTATTCATACGTTTGACAGATGTCAATCAAGTATTTCATCATCACTGTCAGAATCAAAAATAACATTTATCTCATCTAACATTGTGAAAAATTCAAATTAGAAGATAGAAATAATAATAGTATCGAAGAAAAATAGTCTAACAAGAAGATAATTTTATTGCGTCAGTACCAACCTAAAGTGATTTAACGTAATTCTTGGTATAACTATCTGATAGATAAAAATGCATTGTAAAAGACAGTCTTGTTTATCGACGGTATAATTACTAGGATAAAGCTATACCTCCGATAGCTATACCATAGTTTATCCATCTATTGTAAAAGTGGGCCTTAATCGAAAGAGTAAGAAAAAATATTTTACCCCTATTTTTTTATTTTTTTCGTATTATTCTTTATACATGAGAAAATTGTCTTTGAAATTATGTTTGAATTTCTGCTTTCCCTTTCGCCTGATGACTTTCGAAAGAACCTAACCAATGAGGGTGTGGCTTACATTTGCCACCGACGGAATTTAAACGAGTGACAATCATGACAGCTGTCAACTACTACTGATTTTTGTATTTGGAAATAATCAAACATGGTTGTAAACAAATGTTTTGTGCAATGTGCCCAAATAGAACTGATAATAGGGAAAAATATTTCTAGTAGTGCCTCAAAACGAAGAAAGAAGAATGAAATGGTTGTCACAATTAAAGATAAAAACACAAAATCAAAACTTCTTTGTTGTAAAGATCATTTTGTTGTTTTATAATTAAATAAGAACTGTTGAATACATTTAATTTTTTAGCTGGAAAATGATGCACTCAGGCTACGGTTTATTATACCGGCTTAATCTTTGTACTACTGGAGCATAAGAGAGATTGATAAATCGAGGATAAAACATTACTAGATGGTATTTCTTAAGACCACTACTAACGATAATGTCAATCTCCAACTGAAGAGGATCTATTCGAAACAATGTGTCGCCGCTGGAAATATAATAATAAATACCTGAACTACGCTAAAGAACCAAAAATCACGCTGCACTATGAGTCAGACCTTATGTCACACAGTTGTCATTAAATCAATCATTGACGTTGATGTATACATTTGTTTTTTTAAAATTATTTTTCCAGTTTTGTCACTGGCTAATGTCTTTCTGACATGACATTATTAATACTGTAGAACTTATACTTATTCGAATTTCAGAAGAAAAAAGATATGTTAATTTTTTTGCAATACCTCATTGTACGCAATTTTTATTTGAAGTATTTTTCTCATATATAATATCATTAGTAGTAAATTTTTGCCGGAATTTTTTTTAGATTATTACGAGAGCTGGTTGCCTAGCAATTTATTGAGTAGCATTGACAAAAAAATCACGAGTTGTCAAACGAGTGATTTTTGATCAATGTCACGAAACAAATTAGCAACAGGCTCGAGTAAGCAATCGGAAAATTTTTCCAGGATAAAATTTAACCACGAATGTATTCGGATGACTATTTCCAAAATAAATATCAGGTAATCATTTATATATGTTTTTTCTTGACAAATTTTTTTATTGTGTTTTGAGGTGTTATATTTAAGTTTGCTTTTTAACGTTTTAAATAGATTCCTGTCTGAATCGATTCGTTTTTAATAATAACTGATAACACTGAAAATATACACACTTTGACAAGTACGTAAATAATATGTTTCTAAAACGTCAAAAAATTTTCGCTTATAAAAACTCACTTGTAAAAATACAACATCTTATTGCTTAAAGGTGCGATAAAATTTTTGTGACGGTGTTTTGTCGAAATGAAACTTGGTAACTAGGTAGAATCCTGAATTTGGATTGGCTTATAAATTTATGAGTGAAATAGTCTAAAATAAACCATATTCAATTGACATGGTTAAAACACTGCTAGTCATCTCCTAATAACCATTCATGCTACCACCCATTATTTTTTTTTATCAAATATCATCGTCAACAATGATAGTACATAATAGCATATTACAAAGATCACAAGTAACATTTTCCATGCAAGTATTCCAATAAATTTATTTGTATTATTCTCCAAATTTTTCAGTGAATATTTTTTAATGAATATTTTAATAGTAATATATGTATACTCCTGTACATTAACATAAAATTAACTATGTTTCGTAGAATATATAATCAAAAACGCTTATCTACATTGTGTAGCATGTGAATTATGAACTACCGCTAAACTATACAAAGTTATAACTATTAAATTAGGTACACAATTAATATTCATAAGCATCTCACCATAACATTGGACCATAATAACAATAATTACATTTTACATTCATAATTTAGCAGGCAGTTCATGCGAACATTAACACATAATTAAAAGATTACACATATTTTACTTAAACCATTGTGAAATCTGAAATAGAATTTTAATTATAAAAATACGTAATATAGTTTTTCATTTCTTTTTGGTACAATACTAAATGTAGATTAATATAAAAAAAAATCTGATGTGGCCTGCATATTACGTTCCGTCAGTTCTATGTATTTTGTACAAATTTCATACAGAAAGTTTCTTGCAAAAGATTCTATTTCCTGTACATTACCTTCCCGCTATTGTATGTATTTCATACAAATTCCATACAGAAAATTTCTAGCAAAAGATCTTATATTTCCAGTAAAATTATAAGACAAACACACTTATGTCAATTTCACTTGACACTGACATCTTTCAATCAGAATTTTCTTAATATAATAGCTGTTTCCATAGCTATGGCTACTTTGTGAAATTTAATTTCTTTATAATTTTTTACCTCCCGCTACCCTTGGTAAGGGAGGTATAGAGATCGTGCTAAAAATCGCCTGACGAGATTTTGGTAAATGACCACGTTTTAAGGTCCCTAGAATCCAATTTTAACATTTTCACGATGATGTCTGTGTGTATTTATGTGTGTGTATGTATATGTGTGTATATGTATATGTGTGTATATGTATATATATATATATATATATATATATATATATATATATATATATATATATATATGTGTGTGTGTGTGTGTGTGTGTGTGTGTGTGTGTGTGTGTGTGTGTGTGTGTGTGTGTGTGTGTGTATCCTCCACTCTAACTCAAATACTATCATTCAGAAAATTTTGAAACCTTGTACTTTTACCTTATTCTAATATGGGAAGAGACCATTAGATTTTGGTGTATATCAGATAACCGGAAATGGCACTTTACTTGAAGCTCAAAATAGATTTTTTTCGAAAAATTCCTTCAAATGTGTTATTATAAAAATTAAATGGTATGATCGATACGTCGGCATAATCAAATAAACATATTATCTTGACTGCATTTCCAAGAAGATTTCTTCTTTTTTCCTGCATAAAAATTAAAGATTATTAAATTTTCTACAGATTTGCATAAATACTTATTCTATATATATTATGGATAAATTTATAAAATTATCTATAATTTTAATCGCGAAATCTACGCTTTAAACAAACAAAATTCTTATGGTTACACAGTTCATCTCAAATGTAGATAAATGACAGATAAATATCACTGTTGAAGAACTAATCATTTCAAATTAATAATAGTACCTAACGTTTTAAAAAGAAAATAGTAAATAGACCCATAGTTATATTGAATGGATATTAATACAGTTTCCGCAATAATTAAATTAAAGTAAAGTAAGTATGTATATTTAAATTAATAAAAATTAAATAGCGGGAGGTTTGATGTTGGCCACAACAGATTTTTAACTCTATATTCGTTTAATATTAATTATAAAATGCAGTCAAATCGTATAGAGAATAAAATATTCTTTAATATTTATAATAACATAAAATGTGAAAAAATGATATTTAACATGGTTTTTTCAAGAAAAACTGTTAAATCTTCAATTGAGGGTACTTCCAGTTGACCAATTGTAACCAAAATCTAATCAGCTCTCCATATGGATGTAACGAAGAACAATACGAAATAATTACAATTTTTAAAATTGTAGTATTAGAGTTATCGCAGACGAAATTTTTGTTACACATAAACACACACAGACATCATCGTAAAAATAGTAAAATCGTATTCTAGGGACCCTAAAACGTGCTTATTGATTAAAAACTCATCACCGAATTTTTTGAGCAAAGACAATAGCTTCCTTACCCAACATAGGCCTTACATATTTGTTTCTTTTGATTACAATTTTTAGTAATGTTATATAAATATTTACAATATACGTTCAAAATCTAAATGAAATCTTACCGTTAACATAAAGAGATATTGCAATTAAGTTAAGTACTTCACTCCTTCCTGCTTTTAATTTAGTTATCAAAAGTGCTAACAACAGTGAGTTACCATACAATACACCGTGAAATTACGGCAATTGGCATAAACGCTGGGCGTAGACAAATCATTTAGCAGTTATCGTCGTATTTGGTGTTTAATAGGGGCGCTCATTCAGTCATTCCGCGTCTTGCTGAGTCATTTTCCCTAATGCACGAACGAAGCAGGAACAACGCGACGGGAACAATTGCTCGCGATGCTCTTTTTACCAACGTAAATAGACATATTTATTTCATCAGAGTTATTAGGTTTTTTCTTATTTGACACAGATTAAAGATGTTCTTACGAAGAATTGTTTAAATAATTAATATATTTTGTTTGATAAAACGAAAAGAGTAAATGAAAAATATAATAGATTTCTTCATGAAAGTTGAACTGGTTAGCTTTGCGCACTTTGTACTCTGTCGAATTTTTATGGGATAAAACGAAGATACAAGCCTTCAAAACCAAATCAACCAATTTTAATCTATCCAGTTACCGGAGAATTTGTAAAACATTTGGAATTCAGTTTCTGTTGCTACTAGTAATGCATTACAAAACTAATATAAAGACTGTTTAGAATATCTTAACTGATTTCCTTCGTAATACAGGCTGTCTCACAACTCGCGCCCCAGAGCGAATGAGGAAACACGAGACTGCACTCGGATGTGTAATTTCGAAGAAAAAAAAAATCTAGCTTAAAAGATATTCGAGAAAAGACGTCTTAAAATTGACCAATTAGAGACCTACACCTTTAACGTGTGTTTGCCGTAATTTTACGTTACTATAGGGTTTTATACAAATCAAATCTTCTTTAAAATGTGTTGGCGACTGTAGTTTTCGAAAAATGTCAGTGTCAAATTAAATTTGACAAGGTGAATAAAAAAAGGCAAATTCTTACCATGTATTCAGCCGCTGATTACTTAGAAATGATTATAATTTTCGGAGAATGTGGACGTAACGCCAGAGAGGCAGCACGAGTCTATTCGGAACGTTTTCCGGATAGAAATCTTGTGGATCATAAAATGATATTGAGAGCCATCGCAAGGACGCATGAGACCGGTCAAGTTATGCCAGATCAAATGACAATAATATTTTCGTTTAACACATTTTACACAGCTGCTACAATACGTTGCACTGTACGATATAAATGATGATCTCGGATGACACCTTCGCTAACCTAAATTTGTTGACAGTGAAAATTCAACTCTAAAGTGTCAAAATTACAGTAAGTCAAACAAATTTTGTAACTCACTAGTAGTATTTTTAAAACCTAGCAATCAGTTTTATTTTGTAATAATGTCATCACACCTCAAGATATCCTTCCGGAATTGGTGGATTAAAAAGTCTTGTAACTCCGTTATGCAAGCAGCCGCAAATTATTTTCTTCTATTTGTTGGCAACCTATTGTCGTCGGCAAGTGTCAGTTTCGTCTGGGGCGCGAGTTGTGGGACACTCTGTATAGTTTGTTGTAATAAGGTAAATTTCACAGATAAAGAATTTAATGAATTGGACCTACACATCGAAATTTTTAGAAATAAATACATGTTTAAGTTCCTAAAATCGGGATATTTTTTCAAATGTCTGCGATTACTAAAATATTATAAAACCAACATTTCGCGAACCGAAAAAATATATATCGCGGCATATTACCCATTGCTGAGTGTGCCAATCTGCTTTGTTTATACTTACAAGGCCGGGCCGATGCCTTGTGGCGCTTGAGGCAAGTTTCAAAACGGCGCCTTTTAATTAAAAAAAAAAACTCATATTGGCTCGTAGTATGATCACGATTTTAACTAAAACACTGTTTTAAGAAATGTCAAATTCAAATTTCAATATTTAATTTCGCCCTTATGTTTAAAGTACGATGTTTTAAAAAATATTTATTTGAATAAAAACTATGTTCTGCTTTAAAATCATATTTTGATAAATTTAATATAATTTATTATTGATATTAAATAATCACATTTGACATTTCTTAAAACAGCGTTTTAGTTAAAACCGTGATCATACTACGAGCCATTGTTATTAATTAACAATAAAAGCAAGAACGAAAATTGTATTGAGCAAAAAAATAAACCTCATCTACTAATTATTTTCATGTGACCCATCCCAATATTTTGAAATACCCTATTCAAATTAATATAGCAACGGGTGTACAAGAAAAATTATGGCTTAATTAACATGAAATTTATATGTATTTCAAAATATATTTAATATTTAAATATAAAAAGTCATTGAATGTCAAGAATGCAGAAAAAGGAACTAAACATTTAAAACAGCATAGTAAAAAAACATTTATTAAATAATTATTTGAGCTGTTTTTACCACAAATAGCTTGATAGCATCTTTATAGTTTTGTTATCTATTGCTTCTATGGAAATTATGTCTAGATCATTTAGTCGTTCTTGTGTTTCTTTTTCGAAAATAATTGTTTATAATTTTCACTTTCGAAAAACCATGTTTAGCTTTTTGCTGCTGCCAGTTCCCGGGAATATTAAAAGTATTCTTAAAACTATAACAACGTTTGGTAATATAATCGTGCCTACATTGAAAATCATATTTACAATAAAATTCAAGTTTTCTTATGCATTTTTTAGTACCTTTGATAAAATTAGACAAATATTTATTAGTTCCTCATTGGGATCAATTGCAGATATATCGGCTTCATCGTCATCGTTTAACATTAACTGTAAATTGTTTAAAATTTAAATCATCCAAAGATTTAATAGGTACGCCGTTTAAAATTGAAAAATTCTTTTTCAATTTTTTTCTCTTGTACTTCGCTTCGTATGGTATCGCTACAAAAAAAGCAAACGATGGAATGCTTTAATATAATTTTATAAATGTTATAAGTGCATTAAATTATTAAGAAATTTTTCAGCTGTTTATTAAAATTATATTTTTTTAGTTTTGGCGTCTATTTCAATTCAGCGCCTGAGGCGGTCGCCTCGCCGCCTCACCTATCGGTCCGGCCCTTTATACAGATATCGGTAATGATGATGACATATTCGTACTGTGCGGGCATTTACAAAGAGTCAACTCACAGGCACGCATTTATGGTATAGAGAGTGCACCACATGGGTCACTGTTGTGCTTTTTAAAATTATAAATTATTTTTGCGTCGGTTTGGATTGAACCCGCTTTCAGGCACAGTTCCACATGACACCATATTTTTCGGAATTTTATTTTAAATATGTTCAAAGTTGTTCCCTTCAACAACAATAAATGACTATTTGTTTAAAGTGATAGCCACCAAATTTTCTTATTCTTAATAATTCTGTACAGTTATAGCTAACATACCTAGGAATGTTATGTATATCATAACTGCCGAAGATGTAAGTTTGAAATCCGAGCTTGTAGAGCGAGGATTTTAAGACATCTAAGGCTTGTTATGATTAATAACATCCGTGGTTTGTTCAATAGTTTATCTGTTTCAGAAAATTAAGACATTATTGATAAATACCATTTTTTGAAATTCTCTCATTAATGCTACTTTCAGTTTGCTATGGTTAACAGAACAATTATTTTGACATATGTCAATATGACAAGTATTTAAATTATGTGCTTTGTTCCACATGTTTATTACTTTAGAATAAAGTAGACCGTATTTAGAACGATAGGCTAACATTATTTGTATGTATTAATGAAGATCATTATATTTTCATTTTATTTTATTTTTATTTTGTAGACCATTGTTGACAAGTCAGTATGGTAATAATATTACCATATAGATACAGTTATTACTTACTTACCAGCCTATTTTTGTACATGTAAACAATGGAATAATATCCTGAAACCGGTAAAATATTTAAATCGGATTGTAGTTATATTAGCTAAATATGTCATTTTCCACACCAAGCTGAATATCCACAAATCAAAAACCGTAAAGTAGTTAATTTTTTTGTTGGTATTCCTAATGCTGATCTATAACTTAGTTGGTTGGTTTAAATTGTCACTCAAGCAATTTTTATTCAGCCGAAATAATATTTCAAAAATTTGGTTCGAAAAGTAATTTCTGTATTTTCCAAATGCTTTAAAGCAGCAGCTACTTCTCTTTCGTCAACCATGATATTTGTAATAATTTTATTTATAATATTAATTAATATAATTTATTATTAAGTTAAATTTGTATATGACATAAGCGAGTGACATTGATTTTCACCACCAAAAAGATGGGGAGATAATTTTACGTAGTGAAATGAAATGTGAAGTAGTGAGACGACAAAATTATTTCAAGAATTAAAGAAAAAATCTCACTACGTGACATATAAGTCACGTGACGTTTTTTCTCACTTCTGTCAAATCTCACTGACATCTCATTTTTCAAGAATTGCCCCCAAAAAATCTCACTACGTGACATGTAAGTAACGTTTTGTGAAATCTCACTGACATCTCACTTTTCAAGAATTGCCCCTCTGGTCACTTTAGGTTAATAATAATTTAGGTAATACAGATACAGTTATTGCTTAGTTACCAGCCTACTTTTGTACATGTAAACAATGGAATAATATCCTGAAACCGGTAAAGGATGTTTACCAGGCGTCACCTTACGAGCTTTCAAAAAAGCTCCATAGGAAACACTTGTTGGTTAAAAATGAAAAATAATTTTCAAGTTTCATGTTTATCGTCACTTGGAATCAAACCCAAGTCATCCGAATCACACAATTAAATAAAAAATTCAATGTTTTATTTACATACATTTAAACAAATAAAATTTTCCCTGGAGGAAAGATTTTAGCAGCACCACTCAAAAATTCTAAAGTACATATGTAAATGCGAAATACAATAAATAACTTACATTGACGAAATTATTAAAATTAGAGATGTACGGTGTTGTCACTAATGCCAAAGTTCCCAAAAAAGCAAGTAGTTCCTGATTTTCAAAAGTTCAACACTAATCAAAAGCGTTCCGACGCACACATTCTGTTCCGAGTCAACCGAGTCGAGCGTCCAGTTTTCAGCCACCACAATTATGCCTCCGAAATCAATTTAACCAACTTAACACTGTTTACACTTGAAGACAAAACACAATAATACACAAGGTTGCCCAGTTGAAGATTTTATTTCTTCAAAATATCGATTTACTGAAAATTTCACGGAGCCCGGTTGAAAATGTGTGTGTATATATAATACAGAGTGCTTGTATTGTTTAGTTCGGGTTTTTGCCGCTGGATGCGAGGACTCTGGCGTGCTCATCTCGAATTCAAGATGGCGAATGACGCTGGGTTTTGATTGGCGGAGCAAGATAAAAGGGGCGGAGCTCTTCTTGCCATAGATTTGCTTTTTTGACAACGGAAAATTGGTAGGGGTCTCTTCTTGTACATCAAGGAAATAAGTTTTAGCATTATTCGATTTATTTTTTTAGTATGTTTTTAAAAGCATGTAGGTGTACTTTTTGGGAAAAAAATCAAGGCATCTGTGATGTTTTTTACGGAGTATTTATTTTTGCCTTTGATATGTTAAATATCAAGTTTGTAATATCGTAAATAATATATTTAACTTTATCTGCCGGGACGGGCAGGTAGTTGAAAACTCGGTGCTCTGAAGTTTTTAAATAACCAGAAGCTGACCTTTGCACTCTGTAATAAATTGTCATTGTCGACTGTTTTTAACTAAATTTACTGCAAGTTTTTGGAAACTTTTTTCCTTGGGCTTTATTTTTAAATAACTAGTCCCATTTTTATTATACAGAAAATTATCAGCATAAAATTATACGTTTTATTAAAAATTTTATATACATGGTGTTCCAATAGTAATTAAATATGGTGAAACACTTTTTCTTAAATATTATGTGCCATCTGTCCCATAAATTTTAAATGGGGAACTTCTTACTTGGAATTTTTGAATTCACGTCTTTGGTAACGAAGTATACCTACTTAATTTAAAGTCATAGTACTGACGTCCAGAAAACTAATTTCAAAACCCAGCAAATCTACTTTTAGCAAAAAGGGAGTTTGATACTATGCATCGGATTCGCCTTTTCATTCTCCAGAACTTGGTATGGAGTCTCGTGGCCGTGTGCCCGAGTGTCTGGTCGTGAATCTGGGGAACCGGGTTCTATCCCGACCGACGCCAAATATTTCGAATTTTAAATGGCATAAAATTGATCCCTGTGGTGCACTCTCCACGCCAGCAATGAGTGCTTGTGAGGTGACGCCTGATAAATGCCCGCACGGTACAAATATGTCATCATCATTACCGAAATCTGTGTACAAAGCAGATTAGCACATTCAGCAATGGGTAATATGCCGTGATGATATATTTATATTTATTTTATTTATTTATAACTTGGTATGGTGTTTACATACCAAATCTCAACATATCATTATGATTTTTACGTTTAAAATATCAGGTTAGTTTTAAAACTCGAGAAATCTACAACTGGTTAGGATTTAATACCAACAATTCCAAATTTAGCCAATCAGAGCACTCAGAGCAGCGGTTTGGAAGTCATGTGGTCAAATTGGTTAGGTATATATTTTGTTTAATAATAACAATTGTTTTTTGCAATAATTTAATAAGAAAATAGTGTCAATTGGAGTTTATGAACTATCAAATTTACAAATAATTTCAATAATTTATAATAATTAAACAATTTTAAAATGTAATAATTTAGCGCCTAACAAAAAAAATGTTTACGATCTATAGGAAAAACGTTAAAAATACAATTAAATAATATAAACGTCAACTTTCATTCGCTAGTCATACCATATGTGTATTAATGTTTTTGTATAGGTAATTATTCATTTGAAACATATCAAAACAGTTTTTTGCGATTTCCCAAAATTTGATTTAAGTGGATTTGTCGGATTTTGAACCTAGACGATTTAATTTACAATAGATCTTATAGGCCCTCAATTAATTAACAAATAATAATAGCCAGAAGGTGAGGTTTTAAAATATATATGCGAACCAAAAAGTACATAAGTGTGTATATACATAAATGTGCTGATATAATCTTTTTTACTTCCTTGTACAAAGTAAAGGAAGTATTGTAAATGCGAAAAAATTCGGTTTTCAGATTTCAACGGAAATATCCATTTTGACCATCCCTGAATCCATTTTGACTAATTCCGTCGAGACGTCTGTACGTACGTATCTCGCATAACACGAAAACGATAAGCCGTAGAAAGTAGAAATTTTGTATTTAGGACTGCTATAACATCTAGTTGTGCACCTCCCTTTTTGGTCGCTTTTTGGTGATTACATAATTTCCAGAAATGGTGCTTTATTTGAAGCCTATAATCGATTTGAATGAAAAACTATTTTAAAATATAATCCAAAACTTTTCAAATGGGGTCTCGTGACCGCGTGCCTGAGTGTATAGTCGCGAATCTGGGGAACCGGATTCGATCCTGGCCGACGCCAAATATTTCAACTTTTAAATGGCACAAAATTGACCTCTGTGGAGCACTCTCCACGCCAGCAATGAGTGACCGTGAGGTGACGCCTGATAAACGCCCGCACGGTACAAATATGTCATCATTACCGATATCTGTATACAAAGCAGATTGGCACACCCAGCAATGGGTAATATACCTTGATGATATATTTATTTATTTATATTTATTTAAGACATAATAACATATAGTACATTTTGGTTAAAACCGGCTAACCGGAAGTGATATATTACCTGAAGTTGTTAACAGTTTTTTTTTGAATAAAATGGTTTCATTTTGATTTTACAAATAAATGCTTCAAATAATAGTTTTAGAGAATTAAATTCTGCGTCTAGTACATCAAGTATTATTCAATTAGTCCTTTGTATAAGCGAGATATGAAAATTTAAAACTTATATACCTACTTTTTGGTTTTTGTAAAGAAGCTTGCTATGGATTAGGACAAAAAATTACAAAAAAATAGATGTTAATGTCAAATGGACATTTCAATTTAACGGCTATCTCTTTCTATCGCTGCAAATAGTAAGAAAATGGCGCGAACAACTGCCAGTTGGGCTGTCAAATGAAACGTCAAAAGTATTGCAGTCATTAAATACCTGTATTCTCAGTGAAAATTTGCATCGTTAAACATTTTAACTTCAATAAAAGCTTTTGTAACTTATTTCGATAAGATTTTTCAAAGTTATCTGAGATATTCTCACATTTTACGTCTAAATTTTTTCGAAACAAACGCTATAGATCTCAGTTGTTCTTACTATGCATAGATCCCCATTGCGCATATCTTCTATCTCTTTAAATTGAAAAGGTCCATTACGTCAAATACGTGAAATTTTATAATTGGGTCTATACTTCATATTGGTCTTGCGTACAAGGAAGTCGTGTGGTGTCCACATCAGAGTTTTTATTATTGAATATGTTTAACAATATCAGCTTCGTCACTCGTAAGCGCATATATTAGATCATTTTCTTATTTATAAAAGAACATGATACATGTATATTGTAAGTATTAAAAAAATCTTCATTCTTCATGTTTATTACATAGTTTTTACTCCAATTTTCTTGACAAAAATTAAGGAACTCTTAAATAGTTTTAAGTTTTGCTATAATTGCCACATGGTCTAATTCCTTTCTTTGATTTAGGACCCCATTAATCACTCTCATTGGAACATTCTCTTAAAAATTGTGGAAACGGTAAAACGTCACGCACATGGCACATACGCATAGCAAAAATCTCTCTCTCTCTGTGCTTGCTTTTTGCTTGTAGTGAAAGCACAATGGGAAAAACGTGACATTCCGCGATGGCGGAAGCAGCGCCGTGTCAAAGCGAGTCGGATTAAAGCTCTTTACCTCAAAACGTTGCAGGCTCCGTGAAATTGTTCACAAATATTTCAAAGGGGTGCTCGTGTACTATGCCCCAGCTTGCAAAGAAAGCACACAATGCTGTATACCTACTCCGCATTGTAATTGAAATTACGTAAATGTGCGAGGAATATAATACGTTCAAAGAACTTTTGTCATCATTATTCATTAACTGTACTGAAACTTTACTTTCTACAGCCACAGAAGCGACGTTGTATTTGTGATGTGATACGTACTTAAAGTTCAATTGCGCCTGTTATATTTTCTTCTTTAGTCCTTTAAAGGTTCATGTAAATTTATTCAACTATGAAGGACTCACAAATAAAAATTATAATGGGGTACTACATCTGAGTAACATAAGTGATGTGCTTCACTTACCGTCGCTCAAGAGGCAAGACGGTAATTAAATAAAAACAAAAATCAAAGCTTCAAAAATTATAATTTTTTTACCTGGTGCTACTCTTGGTAAGAGAGGTATAGGAATCGTGCTAAAAATCGCATATCGAGATATTGGTAAAAGACCACGTTTTAAGGTCCCTAGAATTCAATTTTAACATTTTCACGATGATGTCTGTGTGTATGTACGCGCGCGCGCGCGTTTGTGTGTGTGTGTGTGTATATGTGTGGATCCTCCACTCTAACTCAAATACTATTATTCAGAAAAAATTTAAACCTTGTATTTCGAACTTTTTTTATTATGGAAAGAGCCCATTAGATTTTGGTGTAAATCGGGTAACAGGAAATGGCACTTTACTTGAAGCTCAAAATAGTTTTTCTTCGAAAAATACCTTCAAATGTTATTTTTTCGAGATTAATGTTATTATAAAAATTAAAGATTATTAATTTTTCTACATTTGCATTAATACTTTTTCTACATATATTATGGATAAAGTTAAAAAATTAATTTAAATGCCGGAACCTAGGCTTTAAACAAACAAAACTCCTTGTTACCTCCCGCTATCCTTGGTAAAAATCGCATATCGAGATTTTGGTAAATAGGCACGTTTTAAGGTCCCTACAATCCAATTTTAACATTTTCACGATAATGTCTGTGTGTATATGTGTATGTGTGTGTGTAGATCCAATTAGATTTTGGTGAAAATCGGATAACCGGAAATGGCACTTTACTAAGCTCAAAATAGTTTTTCTTCGAAAAATACATTTAAATGTTATTTTTTCGTGATTAATGTTATTATAAAAATTAAAGATTATTAAATTTTCTATAGATTTGCACTAATACTTTTTCTATATATTTTACGAATAAATTAATAAAATTATCTATAATTTAAATCCCAGAGCCTTATTTAAATGTATGTAACTGACAGATAAATGTCACTATCAAAGAACTAATCATTTCAAAATAACATTAGTAACGCTTTAAAAAGAAAAAAGTAAATATAACAATAGAAAGGACTTCAATGCACTTTCCAGCGTAGTTAAATATGTATTTAGATTAATAAAAATTAATGATTCACAAAAGTGTTTAAGCTAATTTCTCATTTTTGATTGTGTGTGAATGTGAACCCACTCATTAATTGGGATTTAATCGTGTTGAGGGGTTTAAAAAAAGGTAGTTACTTGGATTAGATTAGACTATACTTTAAGAAATAAGAGTAAAATTCGTTAATGCAAAAAACTTAATCTTTTTTGTGACTCGGGCTGTAAATGGCGGGAGGTATTGTGTTGGCCACACCAGATTTTTTATGCAGTTATTCAAATGTATGTAACTGACAGATAAATGTCACTGTCAAAGAACTAACCATTTCAAATTAATAATAGTAAAGGTTTAAAAAGAAAAAAGTAAATAGAACAATAGGAAAGGAAATTAATACAGTTTCCAGCATAAGTGTATTTAGAGTAAGTAATAAAAATTAACGATTCGCAAAAAAGTTTAGGCTAATTCTCATTATTGGTTTAGTGAATTCTATTCTAACACGGAATTTAAAATTAAATCTTTATTTTATTATAGTTCCGGTGACTCAATGGTTAGAGCAACGCCTCATGTTATGAGTGCCCTCGGGATTCTGGGTTCGAATCTAACTAAGGCATGGATGTGTGTGAATGTAAACCCACTCTGTAATTGGGATTTAATCCTGTTTAGGGGTTTAAAAAAGGTAGTTACTTGGATTAGATTAGACTATATTTAAAGAAATAAACTGTCAAAATTAGAGTAAAATTCGCTATTCTAAAAATAAGGATTAACTTAATCTTTTTTGTGACTCGGGCTGTAAACTACGTAGTTGATTATGGGCTGTGTTAGCGGTATGTTGTACTGTTGAATTGAGGGCCCATACTCCATCTGACTACGATGATTACATTTAAAATGTAATTTTACAACTTTTGTATATATACAACAATGTAATACTGCTTCAACGTATATGTGTATGTACTTGTATTTTTCAACATTAATTTTATAGTTGCTGAAGATGAGCGGATTCTGCTCGAAACGTTCAAAATATAAGTAAATAAATAAATAGTGGAACTTGACGGCCTTATATTTATTAATGCACATCTAATTTTTTTAGAAACAAATGCCATGGACCTTAGTTGATCTTACTATGAGCAGATCCCCATTCCGCATATCTTCTATCTCTTTACATTGAAAAGGTCTATTCTTACTACTTTCATGCCTTCTGCTATCGTATCGCCTTTTTCAAATCGAGAATACATTTTCAAGTACCTAGGTAAATGAATAATAAATACAGGAATACAAAATGTATTTCTTTCAGCATTTTATAAAAATTTCTAATTATGAAACTGTAGCAAACTATAGAATATAATATGCAAGTACCTGTTATAAGCCCGAGCTTAATGTTTTTATACAAGCTCTTCACAATATGCAGTTTGTCATAAAACCGGAAATACATACAATACAAACTAGTTAACAATTGTCACGGATTTTGTATGGACGCTTTCGATACAAATTTCGTTATTGAGACCTCAAATTTTCAAATTAACAATAAATGTTTTTGTTACGCCTTCTCCAATGGGAAGCTATTGAAAATTTGACTGACAGGGAAAAAGAATTAAATTAAAGGGCAACACGTTTTAGGGCTATAAAATATATATTTTTAAAATAAATTAACAGTAATATCTTATGTATCCCCATTAAAACTAAGTGAAGAATAATTTGATAGAATAGCTGGGGCTAAAATTTTAAATAAATAAAATAAATAAATATATCATCATGGCATATTACCCAGTGATGGGTGTGCGGTAATGATGATGACATATTTGTACCGTGCGGGCGTTTACCAGGCGTCACCTCACGGGCACTCATACAATTCGAAGATGGCATCAATGAATGAAACTACGAGGGCGGATTGAGAAGTCTAAAAGCCTAATAATACGAGAGTTATTATATATTTTTAATAGTGATGCACGACGAGGCGAGAGTACTCTCGCATCTCGTCTCGTCTCGCTGCATTATACGAGACGAGAACGGGAGCGAGATTGCAGTTTAAAATTCGAGGCGAGATTGATATAACAACTGCGAGAAGCGAGAAATCTCGCGAGAGTCTTGCAATAAAAAGTATTTGTAACTTGAAAAATGCACGGTACAGGGGATGGAGTCAACACTAATTCGTGCATAGAACGCGTGAATGTGAAAAATTATATGAATTCACTATTCACTATTTTTTTAAGTCTATCCATAGTCAATTTCGATTGATATCGGTCCCAGAGCGAGGAAATGCAAAATAAAGACAAAATCGGTTTTGCATCCAATAGAACTAGTTTTCTCCAATATTTCAGTCCCTAATTCACCCCAGTTAAACTACGGTTAAAATTTTTTTTGCCGCCTCTGAAAAGTAAAGGATGTTATATTAAGCGTCGATGGGAGTCGACGTAGAGAAACGGAGTGCCGGCGAGTTACCAGTGTAGCGGTTTTTATGATTAAATTTTATTTAAATAGTGGCATATATTTAGTGATAAAGTGTAGGTACTTTTAGTTACAGAAAAGAGTTTTAATATTTAATTCGTTTTATTGATGACAGAATGTATTAGCAGATGGTGATAAATTGGATATTTTAGAGGTAAATTAAATTATTTACTAACTTATTATATTTTTCTGATGACCGTAAATGAATAAACATTATGTTCGTAATGAAATAATTTGGTGACCAGAATTTAGTGTTTCGTGTCTTTATTATATGTAGTTATACTTATACGACTGCAAATACACGGTGCGAACTTACCTCTTGTAGTTAAATTGTTACGTAAATACGTAGTGCGCAAGCGCTTATTTTTATAGCGAGACTCTCGTGCGAGAACGAGACGAAACGCAAAAAAAATTGCGAGAACGAGAGCGAGATCGAGATTACAGATCCGAAAACGAGACGAGATCGATATTTTATATTTCTCGTCTCGTCTCGCCTCGCGTGCGTCACTATAGCCTCCTAACAGTGCAATGCATTTAGTCCAACGATGTTCCAAAAGACTAATTCCATCACGAAAGATGCTTTTCTCAAGATCTGCAAAATAAGCGTTTACGTCGCATTTGACTTCCTTCACTTGAAAATCTCTGTCCTCCCAAGAAAACTTTTAGACAATAATAGAAGGAACCAAAATAGGCAAATAAATTGGGTGTGGAAGCAATTCCTATTTTACTTATTATTTACTTGATTTTAGCCATTGCTATAACATTAGTATGCGAGGCCGTGTATTATCTTGAAGCGGCACTCATTTTGCCGACAGCTTTTTTATACCCAATTCTTCGGTTAAAATATCATCCCGCCCTCAAGTTTGACGTTATATAATCAAACCTGGGTCATCTAAATCACACCCGGCAGAAATATCCGAGAAAAAGAACAGAATTAACAATGTTTAAAGAGAAAAAAGACATCAAAATCTACACAAATCTTGAATGAAACCGTCAGCTGTCACTCCTTTTTTAACCTCTTTCTTCGTTCAAACAATAAACAATACCCCACCCATACATTTGATTTCTATAAATTAAAAACCTTTGCCCATAGCACGCTTTGATCCTGTGACAAGACCTTGACAGGCGCAACAGTAGCTGTGAGCCGGAGAGAGGTCACAGAAGGCCGTGTCGACGTGGACAACTGACTGACGATCGGCGACAGGCATTGTGCTGACGTGGTGTTTGTATATACAGAGCTGGCTATTATCGGGCCAATAATAACAGATACCTAACACTAACCTATAAATGAAAACGTATTTGCACTAGGACTAGGATAGAAATTGCTTTGAATATTGAATTTCGTCAACAATGAAATGGAGAATGGTTGTTTGAATTTAATCTTTGGCAGGGGAAATGATATTTCGAATTTGATTTAATTTGCTGACCTCATTTGATGTTATTTATATTAACGCATAATTGTATGTGATTCAAATTTGGCAACAATTTGCTCTCCTTCATAATAGGGGCAATAATAGCAATGCAATATCTTGTATACACAGAGTAACTATAAAAGTTTAGGACTTCCCTTATACATACGATGGTTTAAGTATACAGGTGTCTTGGAAATAGGGGGACATGGCTTAACCAGAGATTACTGGGCCCAAAATAAGACGATTTATTTAAACTTACCTATATCCGACCATGGGCGCCCATAGGGGGGGGGGGCAAGAGGGGGCACTTGCCCCCCTGGCTTCTCTCTAATTTTAAGAATTTTAAAAGCAAAGTTACCATTTTTAATTGTTTTGCCACGGCTACTTATGTCGCATCCTAATGTCCTTACATCGCCCTGTTGTTTTCTTCTTTCGTTCTGTTTCCTAACGTTCAAATCTTCATCATGAAGTTAGCATATATAAGCTTCGTGCGCACACAATTTAAAAGATACATCCGCAGTACAAATTATAAATAAAAATATTACCAATACCATAGCTGAAGTTAATCGTGCTACTAGATTAGGAGCACAACAGCTATCAAGTGCTACTGTTGAGAGCTATTTTATTGTTTCCCTTAAAATAATTTCTAAATATTCGGCACTTCTGGAACCCGTAGCAAATATTTTGCAGGGTATTTCTGTTGTTATGCTAGCTGTACAGAAACATATTAATCACTTATTGGATATATTTAATAAAGACAGGAACTCTGATTTAGAAATAATTTTTACTGGACTATTTAATAGCGCTGAAGAAGTTGCACAAAATTTTGATCTTGAATTAAAAATGCCGAGAGTCGCTAGTGGTGGAAGACAAATTCACCGTGCAAACTACAAAGCTAATTCTGTTCGAGAATATTTTAAAAAAGCAATTTTTATAAATTACTAAGATTTCTTAATTAGTTCTTTAAATTCTCGGTTTTCGAAAGATAATAATGTTGCCTTTTTGCTCTATAATTTGCATCCGATTAATTTAAAACAAATAAACTATAATAATTTTATTAAACTAGCTTAAGAAATTCATTCATATTATAAAATTAACAATTTTTTTGAAGAAGCTTTAGCATGGCACGAATATTGGGTTTCAAATAAAGAAATGATTATTACTAAAGAAACCTCCTGTAACAGAACTTTTACAACTTTAAGAAGAGTGAAAACATGGATTAGATCTACTATTAGCGAAGATCGGCTAGACGGTTTATGTATGATGAGCCTCCATCGCGATTACATAAGCGAAAATAAACAAAAATATATAGATGAAGTTCTAAATGAATTTGCCAAAGATGCAAGGAATTTAAAATTAGCATTTTCGGAAAAAGAATAAGTAGGTAATGTTGTTTATTCACAATCAGTTGGTAATATAACGATTTCTGACTTTTAAAAAGTTGGGAAGATAGTTATTGTTAACCTTCGCACCTTGGTCAGCTATCTTCGCCCTCGACAGTAATGAAACACTTTCCACCTCGGTTAGTAATGTACTATTACTGTATTATAATTTTTTTCCATAAATATTTATGTTGTTTTATATTTTTAAGAATATACTTATTTTTAGTATATTATATTTTTGTATTCTTGATTCGTGACTAATCCTGTATATTGTATTAGTCGAAAATAAGCGACTCTGTAGAACCCAAAAGAAAAAAAATCTGCATTTTAAATATCCAAATATTTCCAAAAAAAATTCATTCAGATTAAGATTCTCTGATTGTTCGAAAGTTATGGACACAAATCGCCTCATTTCTAATTTTTGTAATAAATGAGGGGCGCAATTTACAATTTTCGCCTGGGCGCTCAAAAATCTCGGGCTGGCACTGTTCCGTCCTCCTACTATAGGTATGTTTGACTTTGTCCACTTGAGAGCTCTCAGGAAACTACTAACGGCGAGTTTTACGTTGCTGCCTGCGAGTTACTCTCAGGAGCGTGTCCGCTGGCGAGTACTGCTCTCGAGAGCGGCTCTCGAGAGTTTTACTCTCACGTGGACAGGCATTTTTATTTTTAGAATGAAATTGGTAATAGTCAAATGGTGCTAATCAACGACCAAACATAACTAGACAAAACATTTCCTATCCCTCCTCACTGAATGTTTTGATTTCGGCTGGCCAGACAGAGAAACTAGAGATAGAGATATGTCTTATCTAGTTCGAGTATTTCTCACTAGAGGCCACGTAGAGTGTCGGTGTATAGTCTAGTGTTTAGTTTGAAAGTCGCTCACTAGAGGCCACGGAATAGCATGTGTATTTTGTCTTTCTTTGTAGATTTAACCACGAAATTTTAACTAAGAACACTTGCGACTCTAATGAGCAACGATCAAACTAAACACTAATGCTCTACGTGGCCTCAATGGTGACCTCTAGTGAGAAATACACGGACTAGACAAGACATATCTCTCTCTCTAGTTTCTCTGTCTGGCCAGCCGAAATCAAAACAATCCAAATGAAGTTTTGTCTAGTTATATTTGGTCGTTGGTGCTAATGATCAGCTATAAATGAAATATGATAGTAATAATTAAATTTAAATGTAATTATTTTAGGTTATTATGTGATTGCGTTATTCAAATTTGGCAACATTTTGCTCTGCTCCAAATACCTAAGTTGGACTAATAAAGCAATTCAAAATCTGTATATAAATAGCATGTATAATTTTCATATCGTCCCCGATTTGCCCATTTGTACCTACAGGTAATATGGCAAACATAATACAAACAAGGAGAACATGCGTTCATCCTCATCGATGCCCTACGATATGTCATATTATATGAGTCGCTTATTGTGGTACAGAGAATGGCTGATATAGCTGGAGGCGTGATTCCGTGTTTCGTACACAACAGAGGGAATTGCGATATTCCCATCATCAATACTCACACACACGCGCAGAGACGATTGTCTGTGATGTGAGTGAGGCCCCAGGTAACTTGGATCCCGAATATCATGAACAATGTGGGTACTCGCCCGGCAGATATTGCTAAAATTCCGTTTCACCTACTCGTATTTCAGCCATTACCATCGCCAATGTACTACGTACCATCATTATTTACACAGTCAGACAGAGAACATGTTGGTTGATGTTGAAACAATTGAGGAAGAAAACAATTATAGTACAAATAATATTTTAAATATGAACTACATGCAGTGACATGTACTTTCAAGAACGCTAAATATAGTTTGATAAAACTGTTTCTCGCAAAAAGTATCTTAGTCACAAGTTATTACATTATCCCGGGGCCGGGTCCACATTGACACGAACATGATTAGCTAACATTATATTTTGTTAGCGAACAAATGATCACCAACATAGTTTGCGAACAATTGTTAGTAACAATGTTATAGTTACCATTGGTTACCATCTGATCAATAACAAAATACATTCGCCACAGTTTAAAAAAAATCTGATGTGGCCAGCACATTACCTTCCGTCAGTTATATGACGTATTTACGAAAATTCTACCGGCGAACTGTTACCAGTAAAGAGCTTTTTATCAGGTTCTAGCTACCGGAATCGATATTTTAAGGACGCAACTGGTAAACAGGGTAGATCCATAACCTATGAAAAAATCTGAAAATTTAAAACAGGTTGGAAATTTGACGTAGTTAACAAACTGAGCAGATCCCTACTTTGAACACATTTCCACTTTTACCGCGCGCGCTTCGCTTTGCATCACTACCTTTTTTTGAGATTAGATTCTTCATGAATCCGGTAGATGGATCTGGTAGATATTGAACAATTTTCGAACACGGTAACATTTTACCACTCATGCTTTCGAACACAGTCGGTAGATGCGGTATCTACCGGTAGAATTTTCGTAAATGCGTATATATTTTCTATAAAATCCATACAGAAAGTTCCTTGCAAAAGAATCTAAATTTCTTGTATGTACATACCTTTCGACAGTTGTATGTATTTTATACTAATTCCATACAGATAATTTCGAGCAAAATGATCCTAACACAAATATACTACGAATATGTCAATTGCACTTGACACTGACATCTTTCAATCAGAATTTTCTTAATATAGTAGCTGTTTCTAGCATAGCTGGCTAATTTATGAAATTTATTTTCTTTATAATTTTATAACTCTATATCCATTTAATATGAAGTATAAAATGCAGTTAAATCGTATAGAGAATATAATGTTCTTTAATATTTATAATAACATTAAATGTGAAAAAATGATATTTACCATCATTTTTTCAAGAAAAACTGTTAAAATCTTCAAATGAGGGTACTTCCGGTTGACCAATTATAATAAATAAATATATATATATATATATATATATATATATATATATATATATATATATATATATCATCACGGCTTATTACCCATTGCTGGGTGTGCCAATCTGCTTTGTACACAGATGCGGTAATGATGAAATATTTGCACCGTGCGGGCGCTTATCAGGCGTAAAATACCAATTATAACCAAAATCTAATCAGCTCTTCATATGGATGCAACGAAGAGGAATACGAAAGAATTATAATTTTTGGAATTGTAGTTTTAGAGTTATCGTAGACGAAAATTTTGTTACACACACACACACACACACACACACACACACACACACACACACACACACACACACACACACACACACACACACACATACACACACACACAGACACACATACATACATACATACACACATACAGACATCATCGTAAAAATAGTATTCAAGGGACCTTAAAACGTGCTTATTCATTAAAAACTCACCACCGAAATTTTTGACCAAAGACAATACCTTCCTTACCTAAAGGTGACGGAAGGTAAAAATTGATGTGGCCAACACAATACCTCCCGCGTTTAATTATTATTAATTTAAATTAAAATGGTAAATAGAACCATAGTTATATATATATATATATATATATATATATATATATATATATATATATATATATATATATATATATATATAACTATGGTTCTATTTACCATTTTCTTTTTAAAACGTTACTATTATTAATTTGAAATGATGAGTTCTTTGACAGTGACATTTATCGGTCAGTTACTACGTATGAGATCTGAACTGTGTAACCAAGGTGTTGTGTTTGTTTAAAGCGTAGACTCTTGGATTTAAATGATATATATAGCATAAAATATACAGAAAAAGTATTGTAATGCATACCTGTAGAAAATTTAATAATCTTTAATTTTTATAACGACATAAATCTTGAAAAAATAGCATTTAAAGATATTTACGAAGAAAAACTATTTTGCGCTTCAAGTAAAGCGTCATTTCCAGTTATCTCATTTACACCAAAATCTAATGGTTTCTTCCTATATTAGAATATGGTAGAAATACAAAGTTTCACAAGTCACAAAAAAGATTAAACTAATCCTTATTTTTGGATTAGCGAATTTTACACAAATTTTGGCAGTTTATTTCTTAAAATATTGTCTAATCTAATCCAAGTAACTACCTTTTTTGATAAAATGAAGATCAAATTTTAAATACCGGGATAGAATAGACGTTTTGGTAATACACATTGGCCTCCAGGTTTCTGATTTGACAACCCCAGACTTCTTTTTCTACCGGCCGAAATGTGATAGGAAATAAAGAGCTTGATTTTGCATAGCGGATGAGGGACCTCTTAGCCAATATTATTTTTGGAAATTGACATTTAAAAAAATAAAGGACTAAATAAATTAATATGATGCTACAAAAAAAAAATATATTAAACTCAAAATTTCGCGGTAGTAACAAAATTATAAATCATGTAATTGGGGCCTCTCTAGAGCCGGGGGCCCGCCCGTTAGTTGTGTTAGTGGCGCACACTGAACCGGCTCATTTATCAATTTATAAAGCAAAATAAGTGGAAATGGCCAAAATTCGCAAAAAAATGATATACCCCTTTAAAAATTGTATAGATAGTTGATAGGTATACTTATGTAATTTTGCGCGGAGGCAAAGTCACTAAGCAAGTATTTGGGTCATAGAAATGGGTAAAGATTTAAAATTACATTTAAACTTTAAATGCAAATAGATATCTCAAGAATTGCAAATTTTAGAGAAAATAGGTACATTTGTGGTGCACTCTCCACACCAGCAAAGCGTGCCCGTGAGGTGACGCCTGGTAAGCGCCCGCACGGTGCAAATATTTCATCATTACCGATATCTGTGTACAAAGCAGATTGGCACACCCAGCAATGGGTAATAAGCCGTGATGATATATTTATTTTATATTTATTGGAATTTAAAAATTGAAAAAATAATACAATAAAATAAAACTTAACCCTGGAAGAGGGAAAACTGAAAATGCTGAAAGAAATTGTGACTGTGTTACAACTAGTGAACTCTAGTGGCCAGAAGCACAACCTATAGAATGATGAACAAAGACAACTACAATAGGCATTTGAATTTTGAATTGCTGTTATATAATAAACAGAGATG
Source organism: Harpalus rubripes (assembly GCA_963082715.1). NCBI lineage: Eukaryota > Metazoa > Arthropoda > Insecta > Coleoptera > Carabidae > Harpalus > Harpalus rubripes. The sequence continues at coordinate 58,599,349 of OY720451.1, forward strand.
AAATAAAAACGGCTAAAAAGAAAAAAATTCTTTATAAATATATGTATACTTTTGGAATTTTCCCAACATTACTAATTTTTATCAACTGCGGAAGCAATAATCATTAGATGTAATTTGAAATTGTTTTTATATTTTTTTTTGTTCACATTCCTACAACAGTTCAAATTATATTATGTATATATTTTTAATATATGTACTAACACATTAGAGTAAGGTGATATAAAAGACGACACCAGGCAGAATAATAGTCCTTTTCCAGAAATTTTAAAATGGCTCAGTTTGTTAAACCTTTTTTAATAATTGCATGTTTTGTTATATTATTTTCTACAGTCGCAGTAAGTACATAGTACCCTTAATAATTCTATATTGATAATCTCCTATTGTTTTTATTATAATAGGGTGTAAATCGTTTGACTCCCGAAATATATGACAATTGGATAGAACGAATTACAAAATGTAAGTAAGAACTTATGTATAGGTGTCTCATTTTCAATGTTTTTTTTAAGGCATCTCAGGTAATATTAATGATAGAGCGAAACCGTTTGCACATTGCAGGTTTAACTTTTCGAGAAAAGTTTAATAGTCACCACAGGAATTTTCGATCTTCTTTTGTTTCTGAGGTACAGGCAAAAACTTCGGTCATTTTGAAAATATATCATATCTTATTTATTATGATAGTTAAAGAAAAAATGTTTTTAATTTTTTTTACCGTTTTTCAAATAAAATAAAATGGCGTAATTAGATTTTTTGAAAACTTAATAATTTCGAGATATAACACAAACTTATGAATTTTTAAATGGGAACCTATCTTGAAAATAGTCTCGTCTTTTGGCTTATTTTATAAGCTTTTCAATGATATATAACAAGTCTTTGTTCTTTTGTTTTAAACACTAATAAAAGACGAATTATTATTAATTATTAAGAAATGGAAATTATTAAGAAACAAATGAAAAAATCTATTACAGATCATCATTTACATATTTCTAATAGTATTTGTTTCAGTTTTACTCATTTTTTCGATTTATTTACTTCAAAAGCATATTAAACCATTTTGTTCGGATCGTGTCAAAGCCAACTGTAACGTCGATAAAATGGTAATTTAACTAACCCGAAAATAATTGTTTAAGAATAATTTTCAGAACGAAATTAATATATATATATATATATATATATATATATATATATATATATATTGAATCAAAATAAACAAATGAGGATTTGAAATAAATTTTTTCATTTGTTTCTTAATAATTTCTCATATTTTCACCTCAAATTAATAATTTGTCTTTTATTAATGTTTAAAACAAAAGAATGAAGACTTGTTATATATCATTGAAAAGCTTATAAAATAAGCAAAATGACGAGACTATTTTCAACATAGGTTCCCATTTAAAAAATTATAAGTTTGTGTTGTATCTCGAGAATTTAAAAAAAAAAATTAATTTCGCCATGTTATTCTATTTGAAAAACAGTAAAATTTTTATAAAAACATTTTTTCTCTAACTATCATAATAAATAAGATATGAGATATTTACAAAATGAACGAAAAACGAGTTTTGCTCTATCATTAATATTACCCAAAATATCTTAAAAAAACAACGAAACACCTGTACATCATATGTATCAGACCAAAACATGACTTTAAGAAATAATTATAGACATTAAAAGTAGCAAAATTATAAGTAGGTACAAACCATTGAAACTTGAACTAAACCTATCTGTAAACAATATTATAAATATATGAGAGCTGTTTTTTCAACTTCTGGTATACAACTGAAAGTCGCTTGGTGTCAAATCTGGGCTGTATGTCGAGTGATCAAACATATACAATTTTTGTATAGTCAAAAAAATGTTTAAAGAATTTTATTTGTTGACAGTTGTAAAAATTCTTCTAACAAAGCTTCCGTCTGAAATGACTGAAGAAGAATGTATAAAATCTTACAGGGATTTCTACGTGGGATTATATTTTGTAAGTAGTAATGTACTTATATATGAAAATGATAATTTTATAAATCTATATTATAGGTTGCTCAAATCCTTGAGCAAAAAGTACAAAGTGAATATGTGGAACAAATAGAAGCAGGAGAAAAGGAAATTCTGAAAAACAAAATAGAATTTTTGAATAACACATGTCCATTAAAAAGTATGATATATTATATTTATTAAAAGTACTTTTAATAATAGAATTATTTGTAGCTTTCAGATTGTATGAAGACAAATGTCATGCAGCTCAAGAGTTAGCAACATGTATAAGAACATATTTAGGCTTTAATTATTAATATTTTTTAATAATTTCTTTAGTATATGGCGAAAATAATATACAATCATGTAAGAAATTTAGAAATATATAAATTCTCAATCAGTTCATACAGACTTTTTCACTAAAGTATTTGTTCTTCAAATCTTATTAACCTTTTGTGTTTGTTTGGGTTATACCTATACGTCCTAGACAAATGTTGATGATATTCAATGGGAAACGTAATAAATACTGTAACGTGGAACGCCCGCTGTCGCCGCCGCTGTCGCAGCCGCGCCGCAGCAATGAGCGAGTGTCGATTTATAGCGATGACGCAATCGCGCTAGCAGCCAGGCTACGTAGGCAAACAAGTCGCAACGTGTTTAATTACTACCGGCCGCCTGAACCTTTTGTGTTCATTGTTAATATGCGGTCGAACATTCTAGAGCTGTTCTAGAAGGTAATGGCAGTACAGCAGTATCGTAGTGAGCGTATGTAGTTTGTGTCGAGTAGGTACTCGGGAAGTTACTGGTATTGGGATAGCTGTGGATGTGAATACTCGGTAGTGTTGACGAGTATTGGGAAGCTATAGTGTACAAAGACAGTAACGGCGAATCGGGAAGTTACTGGTATACCGAGATAGCTGTTAAAGAGAATACTCGGTAGTGCTGAAATTGAGAAGCTAGGTATACGGGGACAGTAACGGCAAGTGGAAGTGTATACTCGGCAGTGGTGTTGAAGAATTGTGGCATACGGACAGTCGGTGATACTGAGGCTGTGGAAGTTAGAACTGTTAGTTCGTCAGACGTTGAGTCAGTTAAGTATATAGACGCTGTGGACGTCGGTAGGCGGACAGTTGAATGTGCCATAAGTATATAGTGATATAAATATCGTGTAAACAGTCTTCAAGAGTCTGCAACAGACCGGCAGTCTATGATTGGAACGCGTAGTGAAATAAATAATTAGTAATATCATGGAAATAAATAGTAGTGTTAATTAGTTAAATAAATAAATTGTGTTAGTGTTATCTATTTAATTATAGTTTTAGTGTTAACTAGTTTTTAATAATTGTTTAATATTATAGTTTAACAAACACTCAATTTTAATTAATAATAATTGTCTAATATTTACATTCCACCCAAATAAATATATAAATACGTAAAAACGTTACAATACCTACGGTCAGCTTTTGTCCCATTCCCATTCAGGTTATGTTTAGACAGTTTTTAAGTCCGTCAGTAATTAACTTGCCAGCTTTGGCAATTTTTAAGTCACCAAAAATAAATTTGACTGTTTTGCCAGTTTTCGCCGGATTCTAAATCCTTGGGGTCGAATTAAGGGGTTGCCATGTCTAACTCAAATTTTTTTTTCCGATTGAAATTGAAAAAGGTGGTGTTTTTTGGCAAAAAAACTTTTTGACTCCGATTTGTTTCAAATTTTGTATACGTTAACTAGGGACAAAGAACTAATGGATAGCCAAATCAGAGCAATGATTTTTTAATAACTCCGTTAGACCCCGCGTGCTAGCGTTTGTTGTGAAACAGAATCTTAAAGAAGTGGGACAAGGGGAATGGACCCCAGCTTGTAGTGCGGGTTGCGTAAACTACGCATGTAAACAAAAGTGGCAGCTACTATAATTTTAATTTTAAAGGAAAAGAAAAAATAAGTTATTATTTATTACTAGATTCCTGAATAGATTTCACATCAGCAAAATTAAATATGGTTGGAACTCAGGGCCGGTTTAAGGATCCGCGGGGCCTGTGGCACTACTTATCTGCGGGGCCTTTTCCCAATATATATAGGTTATGGTAATTACAAGTATAATTAGGTATGGAAACTAGGTTGTGGGTTTGGCAGTCCAAATTGTACGGATTACGTGAAGAACACACTTTTTTAATTTGTAAAGCTTATGGTTTTGCAGTGTAGTATGCTGCCACCTACCCCGCCGCTATACCGTATTTTTTTTTTTTGAAAATGAAATTTGTGGCCCATTCCACTGGTGACAGTTACAGAGAATTGATTCATACATTTTTGGTATCCCAAATGAAAGAACTTGGATGCGACAAAATATGGTATCAGCAAGATCAGTATTATACAGTCTAAATAATAGCAATTTTGCGAAAAACATTCTCTTATCGTTATTTAATCCCACGTTTGGTAATACACATTGGTCGCCAGGAGTCTTGATTTGACAGCCCCAAACTTCTTTTTATGGGGTTATTTTAAAGGAAAACTCTGGATCAGCTGCAGGAAAATATTTGCCATGAAATCGGCCGAAATGTGATGGAAAATAACGAGCTTGATTTGACATAGCGGACAAGGGGCGCTTAGTCAATATTATTTTTGGAAATAGACATTCAATAAAATAAACGACTAAATAAATTTATATGTTGCTACAAAATATGATTAAATTCAAAATTTCGCAGTAGTAACAAAATTATAAATCATATAAATTGGGGCCTCTTTAGAGCCGGGGGCCCGTCCGCAATGGGGGCCCGTTAGTTACACCACTGACTATCGGTACTCGCTCCTTGACTTCTTTGATAGTAACTTAATAAAATATGCATTGATTTATTTGTAAATTTCAATAAATTGTAAAAATTATAATTTATAATATTATACACATTTTATGGGGTCTCGTGGCCGCGTGCGTGAGTGTCAGGTCGCGAATCTAAGGGAACCGGGTTCGATCCCGACCGACGCCAAATATTTCCAATTTTAAATGGCACAAAATTGACCCCTGTGGTGCACTCTCCACGCCAGCAATGAGTGCCCGTGAGGTGACGCCTGGTAAGCGCCCGCACGGTCCAAATATTTCATCATTACCGATATCTGTGTACAAAGCATATTGGCACAACCAGCAATGGGTAATATGCCGTGATGATATATTTATTTATTTATTTATTTTACACATTTTAAATGTTGTTTATCAAATTTTAATCTTTCTGTTGAGTCGACAATAAGTACTGCCCTAGAGTTCTAGTTACGCCACTGGTTATTTGATACCTATTTTCAAAATACCGTAAAATTATAAACATCAAAAAATCACAAATAAAATGTCTCGTGAAGTAATAAAAAAAAAACAGAAAAGTTCGATTTTGTCCTATGGAAAAAAAATCAGCGCGGGGCCTTTTCAAGCGCGGGGCCCGCGGCACGTGCCACATAGATAAACCGGTACCCGGCACTGTTGGAACTGCATCTTTTCTCAGGTGATTTCCAACGAAACAAAATGTGAAATGTTTTGAACATAGGGCGCGGGCAGTTATGTGAGCTTGTTGGCCTTGACAAGCAGATATGGGGCCCGTGTCAGAATCTAGAATGACAGCTAGTAATTATATACAAATGTGATTATTTTTTCATTCAAAATTTCAAGATTTTTTAAGTTCACGTAGTTTATTTGTCTCCAGGAGTATGGAGTTTTCTTACTCGCAATCTATTCTGAAAAACTTGGATGTAACACAATTTTCCCTTTGAATAGCTTATATATTATATCTATTGATTTTTTCTGCCTTGATCGACTGGAAATCTGTAAAATCATTGAGTTTCTGATCTGCTCTCAATATTTCTTGTGGAAAACATACACATGAAATGTTAAATGTATTTTCTTTGAAGTCGAAAACTCTTGGCACTTCGGCACAACACAGTGATGGACCATGACAAGCTCCTTGCATGACAATGAACGAAATGCACGAATAAAAATAAATAAATGCAATGTAAATATGAAAACTGGGCATCACGCATTACTAACTGCATTACACACCATGCGGGGTCTAACGGAGTTTTTTTATCACCCTGTATATAATCATATTTACATTTATTCATTGTTGTTTGTTGTCATATTCAGAGGCGTAAACTTTTAGTTTTAGCTGTGGGTGCACTATTTTTATTTTAAATAAGTGTATATATTTTTATAAATGCAAAGTAAAAATGGCATAGTTAATATATTATGCACATATTAAAATATACGTATACATGGCTTAACCACAGACTCCTGGTCCAAAAATAACACGATTTAACTAAATATACCTATATCCGAAAGTGTACCATTTAGCAAATATTCTGCTTCAAAGTTCTTCTAAAAAAAATAATTTTGTTTATAATATCATATGGACATAAGTCAACTTTTCAGATGATATTTTTGTTATTATTAGTAATCCACTATTCTATGTAATTTAGGTGTCACGATCATGATTATTTCATAACTTTTTTTTAATCGACCGTCATATTACAATATATGAAATTTAATTAAACTGTTAGGGCAAAATTACTGTAGGTTAGGGATGGGTAAAAATCAAGAGAATATCAATCTAGCGAATCGATACGAATCAAAACTTTTAATATCGATCTACCATCAGATTTAGATGCAAAATATCGATCTGTAATAAATCTATTATAAAATTGAATAGGGGATTCCGATCGTGACGTCACAAAGTGCGCCACTTGCGGTAAAATCATGAAATATGTGGACAAACAGACATTTTCTGTTGACATGTGTCCGGTTAGTGATGAAAATGAATTTTTTAAGTGCAGGGATGAAATTTAAAACGAAAAATATTGGAAATCATTCGGTGAATGAACAAAAAAGATGATTAGAGTGTTGTGGTCTGAAAAAATTCGGAAAAAGAGCGATCATATTTTAAGGTTGGTTCAGGTTGGTTACTGGGTATTTATACTAACTCAAAATGTTATAACGTTCTCAGAATTCAAAATTGTATGAATGCGGAACGCAGTAATAATATATTACCCAGCATTGATGGTGGTAAATGGGTATCTGCGTCAGTTTCATGTAATACGTGTGTGGTAGTTGATGTAAATATAAAGTGGTGCTATTTTCCATCCCAAAATATATCAAACCTATTTAACTACGGACCCATATACCACTACTTCCACGAAACCATTTAGTTTAGTTATGGATAAACCATGATAGCGCCTTGGGAAATGGAATAAAATTAGCTCTTCTCGTATATTTTTTATATTTATTCCTGTAATCACTCTTACAGAGGCTATACGCGCACCTTGTACCCATATTTCTAATATAAAACACAAATTTCACAAGGCTATTAACTTGACAGCACAATGACAGTTACTTGTTTGTCCACATAGTTCACAAAAATACTGCGACGGGGCGCTAAAAATTCGCTTAATCGGAATCCCCTATTTCAGTTATACTGAGATGTTATAAAAAGACAACGTTGTAAATTAAAATGTTTAATTTATTAATAATTCAGATAATACAACACAAACATGACAAATTACCACACACCATAAACCAGAGAACGACAGGAAGAAGTGAAATAGTCAAGTCAAAAGTAAATCTAAAGTATAGATTATAACCGTATCACGCGAAGAAATGATACAAAATTATTTTTTAACGATTTTTAATAGAAAAAGACGATTCGTTCAGTGAAGGTAGATACAAATATCGAATATACAACTTTCCATCGATATTTTTAAAAATTGGTACAGAATCGAAGGTTCCTACTTTTACTTTCAGTGGGTGCACATGCGTCCGTGTACCCACGTAGTTTACGCCCCTGGTCATATTCAAATAAATAAGATGCCGCATAAACATTATTATTGAAGTTTTATGAATATTATTGTAATGAGTAAAAAGTACTAATTGTATTTTGCATTGTTACAGATCCCGTGCAACTTTAAAAAATAGCTGACTATACTATAAAATATCTGGAGATGGTGTGGTGAGTGACCCAAGAATCTTTTCAATTCATTATAAAATTGTAAGAATTGTTACATAAAAATTAATATGTCATCCTCATGCATTATACTGAAATTGTATCACACCTATTTACTAAAAATTTAAAATGAAATTCATCACGTTCATTTCTATTTTCACTTGTCATTCTTTTCGTATAACATTTGAATTCATTGTTACAGAGTCCTTACCACATCGAGAAATCCTTTATCCAACTGCCGAAGGCCTGGTGCTGGTGAATTCAGTTGGATATAGTCCCATTTCCCATTATTACACAGCATCCATAGCTCCCTACAAGACGTTTGGCGTGTCCTGAGGATAAATTCCCAGAGAAAAATTAACACGTATTCGTTTTTTCCATTCATGACACTCTTATTATAGTCATATTTTAATTAAATTAATGCAAAACTTTACATGCATTTTTCTCAAAAAAATTATTATGTAAGGGAATAAAAATATTATATCACTGAATTCAGAATTATATTCTCTAACGAATGAGCAAATAAAAAATATATGTTCTCATTTAAATGTTGTTTTCTCAATAAATAAGGCTAGGTGGTCCACGTAACGTATTTAACAATACGGACGTTTCGGGCTTTCAACAAGCCCATCCTCAGCTAAACTACAAAGGTGGTACAGTAGTTATAAAAAAATTAAAACATTTGAAATGTTAAACCTAAAATATAAACCACGTTGCTTAACATTTCATCTATATTAATGTAATTTATATTGTTGTCTATGTTGATAGCTTAAATTGTATTTATTTTTATTCTTATCTGAATTTTATAAATAAATATACTCACCCTTATTCTGAAAAATTAGAAATAGGAATGTTTAAATAATAGTTTGTACAAATTTTACCTGTATTCATTGTTTATTTGTATGTTACATAGTTGTATTTAATCTTAATGTAACCCTTAATGTACAATATTTTATACAATAAAATAAAAATTATAATGTGATTTGTCTATTATTTACTCCTTAGGGGATGAATTTTATTCCTATACGTATAAAGTTCTTAAAACGGCCACGAGAGGGCAGCACTTACCACACAGCAAAAATTCTATTTTGTTTGGAACTTGTACAAAATGAAAATGTGTCGTATACCTATTGGGAATTTAAATTTAGTGAACCGTGCATGGATGCTTCTTTAAAAATGGGGCGTATACCTATTGGGAATTTAAATTCAGTGAACCGTGCATGGATGCTTCTTTAAAAGTGAGGCGTATACCTATTGGGAATTTAATTACAGTGAACCGTGCATGGATGCTTCTTTCAAAATGGGGGGGGGGGGTATATCTACTGAGAATTTAAATTCAGTGAACCGTGCATGGATGCTTCTTTAAAAATAGGGCGTATACCTACTGGGAATTTCAACTTAGTGATTGGTGCATGGATGCTTCTTTTTTTGCAAGATTTTTTTAGAGAATATGGTGCATAGATGCTACCTGAAAGTAGCATCTATGCACGATTTTTTTAAAGAATATGGTGCATAGATGCTACCTGAATATGGCGCGTTTTTCTAAAAGGCTGTCCATTATATTGTTTATGAATTACATTTATTGTAAAACATATACTCATTTGATTATGTAGAAATTGGTTTAATGTATTTGTGATTGACATATGAACTTACCTAGATTTTTGATCTGAAAATTGTGAAACAAATACAATAATTAGATCTTAACAATGGATTTATTGAGAATATTATGTACATTATTTACAATCACTTGTAAGTGTAACAATGATAATTATAACAATATATTCTATTATTTTTTGAGTTTAAAACGAATTTTTATATGATTTTCTAAATTTCGCTACAACTTATATTATTATGATACAGTGATACAGATAAATAATATAAGTTTACATGATTTTATAAAGTGTTTATTGATATATTTATGCATTTCAGCTAAGATTTTCAGGAATTGTATGGCAATGCGATGACGTCATCTTTCTGGAAATTCGTCCTTGTGGTACGGGAAACACCACGATACGTGACAGAAAAGGAACTGTCTACTACTCCATCTGTACACACATAAAACAATAATTAGAACACGATTTATATAATGAGGATTAATATAATAATTAAATATATTGGGGCATAAGTTATACTTTACTCACACATCTGTAGGTACCTCCTCAAGTTCTGCAGGTATCTAAAAATCATTTTTAAGAAGTAGGAAATCGTCCTGGAAGCTACAATACACAAGTACACCATATAGACATTTATCCGTTTTAACTATAGAGTGGTGTGAAAATAGGAGCAGTTTAATCTTGTTGTTTGATGGGATATTGCGGTTTTTATCCAATCCGTTAAAACGGATAGAGCTTTACAACAAAGAAATATATAATATTCACACAGACAAAATTTATTTATAAGTTCATTATAATATATATCACAAATATACATTCGCATCTGAATATGAACTGTTAATTTGATACATTTATTACAAAATGATATAAAAAGCTACATTAGCAAATTAACTATGGACAATATCATTTCTGTTCCTATACTTAGAATGCTAAGCTAGCATACAGTCATATAAAAAGTATAAACATATAAAAAGTACATTTACATATTAAGTATTTATTACAAAGCTAAATATATTAAAGCTTTTTCGTTTATAGGATGGATTCTTAATTCCAAAATATATGTAGAAGATTATTATTATTATTGATTTTCATGGATTGTAATAAATCTGATTTTTACGTCATGTAAGAAAATAAATATAAAATATCGCTCTCAAACCGTTTTTAAATTGCGTACAATTTTCGGCATTCATATTAATAAATAAAATTAAAAATATATAGTACTAGGGATGTATGTAAAATCTTTGGAAGTATACATGAAACTTCAACATTAAAAATTATTCTTAAAGAATAAAAAATTAATAAGTATATAATTAGTTTCTGTACATACACTTATCAATTAAGTTAGATATTAAGTCACACGTATATGAAAATTTTACCAAAGCTTAGAAAATAATCTAATAATACTTTTGGTTATGTATTCTACAATATTGTAGCTTGTATATTCAAAAGTATAATTTTCTAAGAGATTAAAATTCTTCATAGTTTACAGATAATCATTTATATTAAAGCTAAAATAGTCGGAAATTTACAAAAAGAATCTTTGAAAGTTTTCTCTCGCTTAAACACATCTTATAATGTCCATACTTACACTTTGGACGTCCACATAAATGTAATCAACCACAGCGCAAAAAGAGAGGAGGGGGGGGCGCAATGGGCTTCAAAATTATTGCAGACAGATCAAATGAACAAACCAGTAAAGTGTTTTATTGAATTTTTACGTTTGTTTTAAACAAAATTATATTCTCGAGAATTTTGAATTCTGCATTTTTTTCTAAAATGTTCTTTACGCAGGGAAGGAGTGGGGGTGTCTAAATAGTGTTTTGGGCGCAAGTAGTTTGAAAAATTGACTGTCTGTCGAGTAGCAATGAAGCTATAAATATATTATGACAAAGCGGCATATCGCTCACTGTTTGCTTTATAATATTGGATGCCATTATTTGCGCCGCTCTATTCATGCATTGAAAGATTCTTCTACCTGAGAGTAAAATAATCTTACTGTCCATTTAACATAAATGCTGTTTTTATTTGAAATATTTGGAACTTATTTTTGTTCGAAATGTTTGGAACTTATTTTTGTTTGAAATGTTTGGAACTTATTTTTGTTCGAAATGTAAGTAGAGGAACTTTTCAATGCATGAATAGAGCGGCGCAAATAATGACATCTAATATTATAAAGCAAACAATGAGCGATTTGCCACTTTGGACGTCATAATGGGAGAGTTTAATCATGTCCAAATGTAATGATTTTAATACTATACATGCAATTTTACAATTAATGCAATAAAAGTAATAAAATATAGCGTATTTTTTTACAAATAATATTAAATTTATCGTTATTTAAATCGCCCGCAATACGATGACGTATGCGGCATCTTTGGTTCGTTGTTGTCCGCTACGAGCGCTAGTTTAGAATGAAAACCTGAAGATATGTCTTCTATATTTGACATTGAAACATCAAATTCAATGTCAAATCGCATAAAGCAAATTATTTGATTTTAAATATGTAAACGTAAATCCTAGAAAATACGATAGACACAGATATTAATAAGTGTCAAATGTAAACACAAACAAATGACCGTGTTTTGCTTCTGTCTCTTTCTATGAAGCACGTTTTGAGAACGTATGTCGCGTCCTAATTTGCACATAGTTGATGTTATGTGCGCCAAAATGGTGGGAAGAAAACATTGCAAAAGTTATAACTTTTTTTCTGCGTCATTTTTTAAAATTTTGCGAAATATAAATGTAAAACGCCGTAAGATTTAAAAATATTTTAACATATAAAAAAACAATTTGAAAACTCCATTACGATATTTATAGTTTGATTGCTGAATCCGACAGTCAATTTTTCCGACACTTATTTGTAAATTTCCAACCTATATAAGACTAGACGCTCATTAAGCCGTAGGCGACAAAATTATGTAAACTTTACTGATTTTATTTAGACTTTGTTATGAAAGTTAAATGATATCTCGCAAAAATAGTTATTTGTATATCAAGACAATCTCGAGGACGCTAAAGGATTTCGCGGACAAGGTGCACACAATACTTTTTGTGCAACCGTAAAAAATATGTAATTACAAATTTTATTAATTTTCAACAGTTTCATTATAAATAGAAAGTTAGCTGTCAAGGTGGCTATGGAATTAACATTTGATAAACAAAACCATGCAATTCTCAAGTGTCAAAGTGATTGTTTACCTAATTTTGCGGCCGCTACCATGACAACGGCCGCGAAAACCAATTTCGCGGCCTGTATTGCGGCTGCGAAATGCTTATTTCGCGTCCGGTTGCACAAAAAATAAAGTATCTTATTTCGTCTGAAATTAGAATAAATATGGTCTATAAAATGATCAAATTTTTAAAGTGGTTCTGTTTAACTTTCAAATTGAATTACTACAAAAGTAGTCGGTGTATAGTCAAATTTTTTAGTCTCATTTGTAAACTGTTTTGTGAACTATCGTTAGGTAGTTTTTAAGCAAATCTGTCGTTTATTGCATGAATTACAAAGAAAATGATTACCTGCCGGATATCACTTCTACAATGCCAAATGTTAAACCTTTTTAGAATTTGGTAACTTATGAGAAATAACATTGAAATTTCGTTTTAATCCGTCGTAAATGCTTTTATAATAGAACCACCTTACAAAATGACTTTTTTAGATCAACAAAACTTTTCTGATAAAAATCATTTATTAAACTAAAAATGATTTAATATGAATGTTAGTACGATTAAAGTCCGCTCCTATCACCTTTAGTTAAAGTGACAGTTAGTGATAACCACCGGTTATATTGCAAAATTGTTCTTACCACGTTTGGTTAGAGCTAACTGGAAGTTAAAACTATTGTTTGCGTCGCTTCTAACTTTCAATTTAGTTCTTAACTAGTGGTTAATAAACTCTCACTTTAACTCGAGGCTAGAAGTGGTAGGATCAGGTCTAAACACTAAACAGTAAAATAATTAAAGATGTCGCGTTCGACTAAATGCGCGCCTCGTCCGATTATAAAATGAATAATAGAATATCTGTTCCGTTAAATGCCACTTAACTGTATCGATTAATATGATAGAAATAGTTACAAGTCTTTACTACTGAGAGTATTCGTTATTTCGTTTGGCAGTGTCTTGTGGCTCGCAGTTTCAATGTACAGAAATTACCACTAGTACATAAAAAACAAATTAAAATAATATAAGTTATGATATGATGTTTATACACCTTAAATTTAAAGAGATTCTTAATTAAAGATATGTACATTTTAAGTTTTGGCAATTAACCCTAACTACTCCATAAGTTTCTTTTCTATTCTAATATAAATAATTCGATGAACTTAAGTACATTGTTCACTAAATGCTTAAATATATTCATAAGGCTTTACTAAAACGTTTGTAGACATTTGGAAGCTTGGCGTAATAAATTACATTTATCAGACGAAGATACAGATACATTTTTAATTTTGCAGATATGTGTCACTTTTTATTTCTTTCGTACTTAAAGTGACTTTAATATTTCTGAAACAGTTTGTACAATATCTGTAAAGTACGGCCGGTCTTTTGGACTTTGAGCCCAGCATGTGTCCTGTACACAACAAAATATTAATTGGTATTAAATCTCTCAATAATGTTATTACCAAATACTCGAAATCTCAACAAAAATTCGCAAAAGAAAAGGGAATGTGATTAGTTGTTTTTTATTATCAGGGCGTGATTTACCACATTTTGGGAACACCCCTCCTATTCTCCCAACCTTGCACCAGTCGTTTTTTATCTATTCCCTCGGCTAGAAATGAAATTGAAGAGAGCGTTGATAATCCAGTAGATGGAAAATTCGAAGCTGAAGGCGCTCTCAGGAAATGGTTTCCGGGATGGTTTTGAATTTAAACGAAAGGTGGAACAAGTGCGAAAATGTAGGAGGGATGTACAGGGTGCCTCATTTTCGATGAGACCACCACAAGATTTATTTTAATTTTGAACTGTTGAGAAGTTATTATTTTTAATTTCATATGTCTTACTACCTGAAAATTGTCCAACAATAATATATTAACAGTTCAAAATCAAAATGTCTAAACTTTCGTCTTGTCAAAGTGACATTGTTCTTGTCAAAATGACATGCGCACAGAAATCAGTTGATTCCAAGCACGCCAAGGACGTCCGAGTCACTTGACTGCTCGCGGCCTATTAAAAATATATCTATGATGATCTGTAATAGATTTTTTCATTTGTTTCTTAGTAATTTTCAATTATTTCTCCCCAATAAATTAATAATTCATCATTTATTCATGTTTAAAACAAAAGAATGCAGACTTTTTATATATTATTTAAAAGCTTATAAAATAAGCAAAAAGATGAGACTATTTTCAATATAGGTTCACACTTAAAAAATTATAAGTTTATGTTATACCTCGAGAATTATTAATTTTCAAAAAAAATTAGTTACGCCATTTTATTCTATCTAAAATATTTTAATTTTTTTGTAAGAACAATTTTTCTCTATCATAATACATAAGATATGATATATTTTCAAAATGAGCGAAAGACGAGTTTTTGCCTGTAGCTCAGAAACAAAAGAAGATCGAAAATTCCTGTGGTCATCGAAAATGAAACACCCTGTACTTTAAAGAGTAACATTGAGAAATGTTATGATATATAGAGAGACGTAATTGAACTTAAGCGAAACGTAAGAAGACAAAATTTAAGAAAGTCAGCAAAATTAGTTAGCAGCTCTCTTGCCGATGCACGATGCGTCAGTTTGCAGTTATGCTGCTTCAGGCGAGGCTATACTCGCGCTGAAAACAAGTAAATTATTGTTGGTAGTAGACGGTAAGATACCGATTATCAGAAGAATTGATCGCTTGTCGCACGCTGTATACCGATCGTTCGTACTAGATTCAAATCCCATTTGTTGCAAAAGGAAAGAGTTATATAAATACGATATGACTGAGATTTCGAGAATTTGTTAAAAATATTTGATTTTACAAACCTGTAACTTCGTTACGTCAGCGGGCGTGGACTTATGAGGTTTCCATTCGACTTGTTTTTCTTTCAGCTTAGTGAGTAATGTATTATCACTCATTTTAGATAAAGGTAAGTCGCCTTTACTAAATATTTCCCAAATTAAAACGCCAAAGGCGTATACATCACTTTTTGTGGAATATTCGTCTTCATATACGGCTTCAAACGGAAGCCACCGAAGTGGAATAAGCTAAAGAAAATGAAGAATCATAATATATATACAGGGTGCAAATGAAATAAGTGCATTAAATTTAACCATTTTGAATTAAAATTCTTTAAAGAATTGCTGCATATTTCGTTACCCGCCCATGAAGAACAAATGGCTGCTGCCGTATTCAAGTGGAATACAAACAGCTCAAAAATTATCGGTTATCGGTTACACTTGAAGTCACAGTAAATAATAAACGAATCAACGGAAATAACATTTATTATTAATTAATTCGTAATAGTACAATTTTTAAAATAAAGAAATTTAAATTTTGGATAACAAAATTATAAAGTTGTGTATTAAACCAGGATTTTAATCACCTGTGAATGGAGGAAGAAAGGAGGAACGAGGTAACGAGGAAGAGTATAAGCATAGTTATTAGGTTACGAGATGATTATTTATCGTCGACAAATCATAATAGTTTAAATGTCATTCAAAAAATGTAAGTACAAACTCTTGTGCATTTAAACAAGATACATGAGTACCAATACTTAGTCATCCATTTATTGTTCCCGCCCAAACATTTTTCAATGAAATTTTTTACAGCATTTTTGTCTGTCGAGATGTGTATTGTGCATAATAAATACACCTTCCCAAGTAAATTCAGTCTCATTAACGAACATTATGAGCCATTCCCAAAATTGAAGTCTGTTATGTGCTGAAAACATTGAACTTTTTGCACATGGTATGAATACAACTGTTGGTTTTTTTAAAATTGTCATATGTGACACTCCGTATTGTGATAAAGATGTACAATATTAACAAATGTGCGAATATTAGGAACAGTATGATTTGGAAATGCTCCGTCTAAGTGCGTTGGCAACTCTATAACACTGTCTTTATATCAACTACAAATTAAAATATAGTAAAGATACGAATAAATAAATAAACCGTAGGTAAGTAATTACAATGTCTGTGAACTCGCTATTTGTAAACGCAAGCATTTTGACAGAATTTTACCTTATAAACAAGTTTATTACTAATGTCAAAATTTAATTGAAACAATTGACAGGACTGTCAATTGTTAAAACAAAAATTTTCAGAGCTATTGCTACTGCATTCAAATATTAGAAAAATACTTGGAACGACTCGTCAATTTACGGGGTTGTAAAGATTTCGAGAAAAAGTTATTAAGAAATATTGTTGCTCTCGACAATTTATATTACTGGTTAAATTTAATGTACTTATTTCATTTACAGCCTGTATATATAATTTTAAAACCACATACAAGGTTACCCGACGTGTAAACTGAGTCTCCCCCTCTTGTTGCTTAAACTCGGCCTCTAGCGTGGTTGACACGTCGGGTAACCTTGTTTAAGACAGTACTATCCCCCTTGCTCCTGAAGATGCCCCATACGATTGCGGGCGAAACGTTGAGCTCTGACTCAAAATATGACACAGTTCATTCCCGGAATACGAATATTTCTCAATATTTATATATATATATATATATATATATATATATATATATATATATATATATATATATATATATATATATATATATATATACATGCAATATGTAACGTGGCGTCCTTGATCGATACTTTCAATAACTTCGTATATAAGAAACACTTTTAAAACAACAAAATACTTACTTGATTCATATGTTTGCAGTATTCCTGGCTGTAGGGTTCCTTTATTAATCTGGGCATTGAAACTTTAGCGCCCAAAGTACTAGTGATCACACAATTCCTTGCAGCTAAGTCTTTATGAACAAGCCGATTATTAGAAAGATGTTCCATTCCTTTAGCCAGCTGATGAATAACTGCAACTGCTTGTGGTATAGTTAATTCTGGGGTTGGTCCATCTTTCCTTGTTGCTTGTAAAAATTGTTTAAAATCTCCCCAATCTGTGTGTTCAAGAATTAAATAATGGGGCTCAACATCTCTGCAAAGCCCGAGAAGTTTAGCGACGTTTTCGTGGTTGATTTTATAAAACAAATCTAATTCTCTTTTGAATTCCGCTAAACACTCATCGTCCTTTGTTTGTGTTAAAGATTTAACAAGTACTGTAACTTCTTTTTCCTCTGAAGGATTAGAAATTGTTGAACTTCTTTTATCTGAAATATTCACTGGCATTTTTGCTATCATTACGTCACCGAATTCGCCACGTCCTATTTGTTTAATTTCTTTTAAGAGTTGGCGAGATATTGATATTTTGTCGTAGCTTGATTTTGATTTTTTTGAATGGCCTGAGCTGTGGGAATGAGCGGTGTCGCCACCGTCGCTTTTTTGGCCTTCTTTGTGGATGGCGTCGACGCCATTTTCTATTGGTTTGGACGGACCAGCTACATGGCCGTTTATATTGTCTTTTAATTCGGTGTTGTCTGTTTCTACTGGATCCGTCTTTCCAACTATGATTTAAAAACAAATATAAATATAGTTAAATAAAATTAAATTTGTTGTTCACCTTCGGCATTTGTGGCCAGTTTGCGAGCTTTTCTTCTATATCGACACCAAACCATTAGTCCAATAACTAAAATCATGTAAGCCCCGGCGACAGACATTGTGATTAAGACGGCTTTAGTTATCATTGCTCCTTCATTTTCTAAATCTTCTGCTGTTTCGTTAGGTCGGTATCCTTCTCCACCTTTAAGTTATTATGATTATATTGTACAAGGCGAGTGCAGAACAATACCAAGCAAATGATCTTTGTTTGTTCAAAGAGACTTTGTTTATCTTTGTAAGTCAAAAAGGGGTTTCCAAGTTTACGGCTTTAGAAAAGACTTATAGAGTACGTGCACGTCACGCTGGAAGTACTGCTAGTGAGTGATAATTTCAATTTTTGGCAACAAGGTGGATCTGCAGAATCTGGATCAGACGTGTGATATATTCTGACGTTTCGTTATAAAAGCCATTTTTGTGTGACTAATACAGCAAATAACAAATCTACTAAATTAAAATCATATAGTACCTAAAATGAACTCAATATAATTTAATACATTACTTCAAATATCAAAAAGTCAAAAACATGTCACATATCAATCACATAGTAGCATATGTTTACGTCCACTCAGCTGATTTTGACATGGTTGTCAACGTGACGTGCACGTACTCTAAGATTGGACAGGCTTATGGGTGGCCTTGTAACAAATTTTTTGATGATTAGGGGCAAACGGAGCACGGGGAAATTAGTTCCTTGCATATTTCTTCAGAGGGCAGCAAAATCACAAAAATGACGAACACTTAACATAAAAGGCAATGCATAACAATATAATGGAAAATTTAAACGAGCCTCCTTGATTTAAACGTCAAACTGAAAAATTTAAAAGCTGACATGACATACATAATTTTTGATTCCACATTATTTGAATTTTTATATGTTTAAAACAGGCAGAGAACTCGGAAGGTACCTTTTGAACATGAATTACTTATTATATAATAATATTTATAAATTTTTCTTATATATGTTTCTATAGAATGTCATGGAGAACAAATTCTTAATGCTTGTATATCAAATGATATAGTACTTCCCGAATCTTACAAATTAGGAGATAAATATCCTGATGAACATTCATCAAATGAACTTGATCATTTGCAATTCTTCAGAAGAATTCTATATGAGAAAAGGAACCAACACAAAATGAACTAAAAATCCACAGTAGTTTAAAAGCTGACAATATCGTTCATAAAGTTACGACTAAATGAGTTATGTGAAGAACTATGAAGATGTTGGAGATTGAAATTCCTTAGCTCCCAATTTTCGCTTCTTTTTTTTCACCTATGAAATGCGTACGTCTCTTCAACACATCTTTAAATAAGATTTCAAAATTCTTTCATAAAATAACACTAATACAGCAATGTACATATCCGATTGTGTTGCTTACAAGTTTTAGTTTACATCACATACATAGATGTAAAAATATGGCTCAGATATTACAGTACACAAATTAGGACTTGAATCTCTTTTGCAATTGAAAATTTGTACACTATATATTTTAAATAAATGTTCATAATACATATTATGAGTTTTTCTTTTTCTTTCAAATATTAAAAAAATAAAAAAATAAAACACACACGGTCAACAGTTTAAAGATCAATTACCGTCGTTTAGTTAGTTGCATATGTTGATAGATGGGGAACTTTATAACTTTAGATAGTTGTCTCTGCTCTATAGGCCGCAAGCAGTCACGTGACTCGAAAGACCTTGACATGCTTGGAATCAGCTGATTTGTGTACGCGTGTCAATTTGACAAGACCACTGTTTTGACTTATTTTGATTTTGAATTGCTAAAATCTTATTGTACAATTTTCAGGCAGTAAAACACATGAAATTAAAAATAGTAACTTCTTAACAGTTCAAAATTAAAATAAGTCAAAACATTGGTCTTATCAAAATGACACGCGCAGAAATATCATCTCAAGCACTTAAAGGTTGCTCGAGTCACGTATCTGTTCGCATTCTATTGGCTATCAACATCCCAGAGGACCAGCGTTCATTTAAGATGACCTACTGACTTAGTAATTTTCTGAGGTGTGATTGGCTGCCATTACCAATTCGGAGTAGGGTTTCACGGGCTTGGCTTGAAGCTTGAAAGCTTGGCTTGGTTTGAAAAAGCTTGAAAAATCAAGCCAAGCCTGCCGTTCAAAAAAGCTTGACTTTTCAAGCCAAGCCAAGCTTCTGTTCCACCAAGCCCAAGCCAAACCAAGCCTAACATTTAAAAAAGCTTGAATTTTCAAGCCAAGCCAAGCCTTTGACTGTCAAGTAGCTTGGTTGAAAACAAGCTTTTTCAAGCTTTTCTTAAGAAATGTTGTCGAGGCCGACAAAACCGTAATTTTATGGTGATAACGTACTTTCTCACTGCTTCGGCACATTTTTGCGAACTTCTAAGAATTGGAGTTTCCAAAAGGACCAGCCTTCATTACTTGCCAGTCCAATATGCTTCAAAACTTTGTAAATAGGACACTATACCCTTCATCATTCTTATTATGCAAAGAACACTTATTTTCTCAATCTGAACCAACAATCTGTTTTAACTATAGAGTGATGGGAAGATAGGTGCAGTTTGATCTTTTTGTTTGATTGGATAATATCGGAATATTATCCAATCAAAATAGATATAGATAGAATATAATCAATATTCATTTAAATTTTAACTAACTTGATTTTAAATACCAAGCATCAAGCTTCAACACGTAATATTTATTACTCGTATTTATTGCAATGCTACAAATAGATAATTTTGCTGCAGAATAAAAATTATAAGAAATAATAATATACTCTACACCGTAAGGTAAATTGAGTGACAGACTACATAAATCATGATAATTATTGCATTTTAAAGTTTCATTTTGTACAATGTTTTGTTATTCTGGTATTTCCGAATCATAGAGACGAGACAATTTTTGTTTGTGTATATGTATATATTTATATTCAAAGATTTTCAATGCTATTTTTAGCTCAACCCCTAATGTAACCCTAATAAACCGTGACAGGTATAATAGACAATAACAATGTACCGACAAAGAGAGCATTCTCTTTTAAATATTACCTTGATACAAGTTTTCATTGATCCAAAAATATGTGTTAATAAATAAGCAAATAAATATATAATCTCGGCTTATTACCTAGTTCTGGAGGTATTTAATTTGCCTTTATACACAAATTTCAGTAATAACGACATATTCGTATCGTTAAGCATATTAACTTTTGTATTATTTGAATTTGCACATGATTACTTTAATTATATTTATATATTTAACTTACATGATTCTGTACTCAAAAATCAGTAGAAATTTCATAAGAAGAGGCGAGTAGGTATTTGTCACGAACAAACAAAATTTCGGGGAAATTTCCGTCTGTAGGGTTTTATGATTTCCAGATGTATTTCAAGTAGGTATAAAAGGTCAGTCATTGTACATTCCAAAATATTTATGTATTTATTTGAACACTGTTATTGCGTATTTGGTGTCTTGAGTTTTTTTTTTTTTTTTGTTTATATAGGGTGCATATGAACTAAATAGTATGACAAACTTTAACAGTTGGGAGGACATTTCGAGTTTTTAGTTAAAATACAATACAATAAAGTCCAACTAATGCATATGCCTACTTGAATAAATGCAGTCAACGAAAATAATAAAAGAAACATGAAAATTGAAGGGTAAATATTTAATAAAAGATAATAAATTTATGCTGATTGTTTACTCTTAAAAATAAAATAAATGAATAAAATATACATTTCAATATTTTTATATTTTAATAATTACAAAGAAAAAACACTTGGTGTAAGTTTCATAAATTTTATTTTATCGTTTTGTTTATCTTTACGCATAAGAAGATATTTTTCAATTGTACCACAATAAATTTATGTAAAACAAAACGTGATTTGTACATTATTACGATACAATGAAACATCGACATAACATCGATATATTGATACATCAATATTTCAATACATCGATATATCGATATATTTAATTAAATTCACATCGAATATTTATATTAAAATCTTGATACCGAACAACTACTACTGGTTTTCAAGACCTATATACCTACTGTGCGCATGAGCATTTATAAAGCTTGAAAGCTTGAAAAAGCTTGAAAAGGCTTGAAAAAGCTTGATAAAGCTTGAAAATCAAGCCAAGCCTAAAATAATTAAAGCTTGAAGTTTTCAAGCCAAGCCAAGCTCTGTTTTCATCAAGCCCAAGCCAAGCCAAGCCTAACATTAAAAAAAGCTTGAAGTTTCAAGCCAAGCCAAGCTTTTTTATTTCAAGCCAAGTAGCTTGGCTTGGTGAATCCCTAATTCGGAGGGTTCGTAAGTTTTCTGCTTGGTGGCTACGAGTTAATTTCAGTCGCGAAGACGAAAATATAGATAATAAAATTAAATTTCATGGAAGATTTTGACAATGTCATTAGAATGGCAGTTGAATTCAAACAAAAGCAACGAATAGCAGTCTTTGCAGTCCGACCCGAATTCATCCGAAATTTTTTGTTTTTACTAAAAAGCATTATTTAAAGTTTGTTAGGTACCTTATAATTATTGCAGTTTAGTATTTCTTTTCAGTTCATAGAATATTAAATTAAAAAAGAACTTACTGTGTACAACTAGGCGCACTTCTTTTCGATTTAATCCAGCACTATTTCCGGCTGTACATCCGTATTTATTGTCATCATCTCTGTACACTTCGCTAATAAATAATGTTCCATTTTCCAAAACTTTGAATCTGAAAAGATATTAGACATAAGAAATAAAATTTAAAAACTTTAATGCTAGGTAAGCACATTAAATAAGAAAATATTTTACCTAGAATTGTCGAAATCATTCATCCTCGAATTTTTATCCCATTGGATCATGGGTTTTGGATCTCCTTCTACAATACAATCAATCATGATTGAATAACCCTCGATTGCTTCCACAGAATTTTTCGGAAACACCACAAATTTAGGGGCAACTACAACATAAATATATTAACAACAATTTTATAATAATTGCATTTTTTAACATACCAACAATGTCGATATTCACAGTAGTGTTAATAGTACCCTGAGAGTTACTAGCAAAACAAATATATTTGCCTTTATCATCACTGAGAACTCCATTAAAATGAAGTGTACCATTCATGTCGGTTATATGGCTGGCGAAACCGTCAATAGTATTGGGGAAGCGTTCCCAGTGAACCAACGGAGGTGGTGTACCTTGGGCTTTACAGTGGACTTTGGCAACTGAACCCAATTCTAGGTTTTTGCTTACAGGAGGGGGCGAAAATTTCAATATTTCTAAAAAGAAAACGTCATATAATGATTTCACCATGGTGAAAATCCCAATAGGGCGCGAGCAGACACGTGACTCGAGCGACCTTAGGCGATTTCGGGCGACAACTGTTCACTTGCGATATGTTGCGTTCAGGTACGTTCACACATTCGGGCGCTAGGAACAACATACCCGGTATGCTTGGATCAGTGCTCACAGCTGAACGGGTTTGCGAGTCGGATCAGCTCTCTGTTCACTATTTCTATCTCTTTTTATCATGTCTTTTTTTCAAATGTCAAAAGTCAAAACAGTCGGCGTCGTGGTCTTATGTCAAACAGGGTGACATTATTTTCGTTGACTCTTTTTTGGACAAATATGGAAAAAAACTTTTCTCCGTTAATGCATTTTAATTGCCAGACACTATTTTTGACAGTTTTAAATGTCGCAGAATATACATAACCACCAAGCACTGTGTCAACAAGCGAACCAACGATTTTTGGCGCCACCATTAACCATATCATACCGTAACTAACCGTAAGTAATCCGAAGAAGTGAACGGGTATGCTTGGGATCAGCTGATTTGTGTGCGCATGTCATTTTGACAAGAACATTGTCAATTTGACAAGACTAATGTTTTGACTTATTTTGATTTTGAATTGCTATTTTTTGGCAGTAAAACACATGAAATTAAAAATTATATTTTATCAATTAAAAATCAAAATAAGTCAAAACATTGGTCTTGTCAACATGACATTGTTCTTGTCAAAATGACATGCGCACACAAATCAGCTGATTCTAAACACGTCAAGGACCCTCGAGTCACGTGTCTGCTCGCGCCCTATATTCGAAACATAAATGTGACGTTAAATTGTATATATTTCTAAATCATACGAGGCCTGTCTAAAAATAATTTGACATTCTGCTGGGAAAACACATTTAGGCTTGATTTACATTAGCGGTACAATGACGGTACAGTGACGGTATGTAAATCAGTAAATATCAAAGAGTCGTCATCGTACCGTCATTGTACCGTAAACGTAGATGTAAATGGGTCCATTAAAATATGGAACAAGAAGTATCCGTACTGTTATCGTACCGTCATTGTACCGCTAATGTAAATTAAGCCTTAGCCCACCGATGCTTCCAGTGCTGAAAACGCCCCTGGAAGCTTTCTTTTGAGATGGTCTACAACTTCACTGTCGCGTTCCATAAGTCACAAGAAGCTATGTCTGGAGAATAGGGAGCTACCAAGCAGCGAATGACGCACCCGATGGCAAAGCGAAAATAAGGTAGTTCAGTAATTACGTCATATGCGGCGCGCTTCATTTAAACTACTGTCCTACCGGTACACACCTCTTTCAAAGAAGGCCCATTCGGAATAAAAAAAATTAGCGGTAGTGTAAGAATTAGTGGCATCGGTAGCATAAAAAAATTTAGTAAAAATTATTTCCGTTCACAATGAAAAATTATTGAAATTATAGTTTCTAGGAATTTTTATTATAAATTACTAGGGTGCAAGGTTGACAGTTATAGCTGTCATTTTATTTTTGCACAAAAAGCAACTGACATAGATGTTGATTTATTAATTACACTTATCCACAAGCACTCCATTGTGTGAGAAAAGCGAAGAGATTAAGGGAATTTAAAATTAAATCAAAAAATGAAAATGCGTGGGCACAAATTGCCTTTGAAATAAAGTTACGTGTTCACTTTTAATTGGACAAAATTTATTAATAAGTGTGTTTGTTTATATAGCGTAACATCTGAGGCACACCACAAAATGATCCTTTTTCTATTGTTCATTTTATCTGATGAAATCAGAAATCAGATGTCAATAAACGTCAAAACTGTCAAAAAAATTAAGCGGTAGCGTAGTGGCAACGTAGAAGTTTGGAGTTTGCAAACTCCTACCGCTGCCATTGCCACTGCGCTACTACTAATTTTCTTAATTTTTTGATGTGAACGAATACATTTGCTATAACGCATCCAGTCTTTTACTCAGGCCACTACCACTGCCACTAATTCTACCGCTACGTTAATTTTTTTGTTGTGAATAATACTTGAACCTTATTGCCACAGCAAATAAGAACTATAATTTTAAGCAGTTCATTGCGTCGCCACTATATTACTTAATTAAGAAAAGTTAACTATTTAAGCCATCATTCAGTTAAATTTAAAGATTACCCTTTCAATTAAACAAAACATATTACCCTAATTATTAAAAACAATTATTCTTTTAAATTTTAAAAAACTTTGCCTGGAATTACATGTTTGTTCAATCTCGAAGATGTTCGTGAAACATCGCGTGAAGCGGCTAGAAGGGACAACGAACCATTTTTAAGTTACAGAACCCTAAAAACACGACATATTATTAATATATTAATGTGGATAGACAAAGTTATTTTTGTACCTTAAACTTAAAAAGAAGAAATCTAAAGTTCTGAAAAGGAATGATTTGAAAATCCTTAAAAACGCTAACCAACAAAATCTCAGTCGGTATGCCGGTAAACTCTCGGATATGCTTGAAGCTGCGCAAACTTGATACTCGTAGTTCAGAATGTGCAGAGTTGATTTCAATTTGAAATAAAACCTTTGTTATTTATTAATGTGTATATATTGTATTACGAAGTAATAGAAAAATGTTTACAATTTGATGTTATTAATATCTCAAAGTTAACTTCTTCATAATAACAATAATATCAGCATCAAATTACAAGCCTTTAAATTCTGCCCCTTATGTGTTCTGTCAATAGAGTCTACTTTGAAAGTATCGTTTTTGCTTAGGACAATGTTTCATATTTCGCGCTGTACTCTGACGTCACACTAATCTACCCCATTCAGGGATGCACATGAAGGTTCCCCCTCCACTGTGGCAAGTGGCGACCCTACCGTCATTATTTGCGCGGGAAAATTGAAGGTCGGATTTTTTCAGACAAGCCTCATATACTTTCAGTTTGACAAAACTGTTTCTCTCAAAAAGTATTTTAGTCACAAGTTATATTCTATAAAAATATCTAGTATCTAAAAATCGCTGATGAATTAGATGTTAGTGGTTGCTAACTCAAATCGTGTCCAATACAATTTATGCCACCGCTTATCAAGTTTTAATATAGTAAAAAAATTGAAAGGAACTTACCTATTACGCTGATTGTTGCAGGTTTGGATAAAATAGGTTCGAACCCCGCTGTATGTACTTCACATTTATATTCTCCCCGATCTGATATCTTCGTAGTATGAATAATCAACGAACTACTATTTCCACTATTTTTAACTTTATGATGTCCGTTCGCATTGTCTGATTCAGACCTTAATGGTTTCCCGTCTTTTCTCCATCGTACTATGGTAAACGGTTCTTCCATTGCATTAAATTCACAAGTTAATATCGATTTTGTGTTTTCATCTACTGTTACGCTGTCAGGGTCTAAAGTTGTTTCCGGTTTTGCTAAGATAAAAACGGTATGTTAATATTTGTACAATAAAAAAATACTGAGGACGTACTGGTTATTATAAGATTAACAGTTATTTGAGTTTTGCCGGCCATATTTTCAGCAACACAAGTGTATTGTCCGGCATCTTTCGATTCGGTTTTTTCTATGATTAAACGGCCATCGTCCACTCTTATTGGTCCGCTATCCGAAACCTGTAAAAACATGAGAATTTTTTTAATCTCAGTTCGTTTCAGCTCACTTCAGATAAAACTCAGTAAATTGTTGTTCTTTTATCCTAACTGAATTGAGCCATACTGAGTGTTCTTACCGATGCTGCATCACACGCGAAATAAACTCAAAATTAACTAAAATGTACGAGGGTCGTCCAAAAATTAAAGATACAAAGGCACTAATGCAAGGCCGTATCCAAGGGGGGGGGAACTGTGGGATCGCCAGATACTTGATTGATTTGTTTACACTGCTTGTGTATTTGATATGCATGGTATATGTGAAATATACATTTGTATTATTAGTTTGTGGCCGCAAACGTATGTAGTACTTTCCTAATTATCCGAAGAGTTATCTGGGACAACTCTGGGACCATGTAGCTGTATGCTCCGAGGTGTGAGAAACACCAATTGAGAGGCTGAGATACACGAGAACGTCTGGGACGTAAAGGATAAACCTGGGGTTTATCATGATAGGTTTGGGACCTACACACGTTGTTATCGTAAGCTAAACTTTCATAATGGGTCTGGGACCCATTGACCTCTGGGAGGTCGAGTTCTGGGAACTCAACATGTCTGGGACACGCGTACTGAGAGGCTGAGATATCCGAGAACGTCTGGGACGTAAAGGATAAACCTGGGGTTTATCATGATAGGTCTGGGACATACACACGTGTTATCGTAAGTTAAACTCTCATAATGGGTGTGGGACCCATTGACCTCTGGGAGGTCGAGTTCTGGGAACTCAACATGGCTGGGACACGCGTACTGAGAGGCTGAGATACCCGAGAACGCCTGGGACGTAAATGATAAACCTGGGGTTTATCATGATAGGTCTGGGACCTACACACGTGTGATCGTAAGCTAAACTCTCATAATGGGTCTCAGCAACCTTATTCCTGCCCCCCCAACTGTCTACCTTATTTAGTGATGCACGACGAGGCGAGAGTACTCTCGCATCTCGTCTCGTGTCGTTGCATTCTGCGACACGGGAACGAGAGCGAGATTGCAATTTAAAATTTGAGGCGAGATCGATATAATAACTGCGAGAAGCGAAAAATTTCGCGAGATTCTCGCAATAAAAACTATTTGTAACTTTATAGCTTTCATTCATAAATTCAATGAAAAATGCATTGTACAGGGAGTGGGGTCAACGGTAATTCGTGCATAGAACAGGTGAATGTGAAAATTATATGAATTGACTAGTTTTTTTCCAACATTTCAGCCCCTAGTTCATCCCAGTTAAAACTACGGTTAATAAAATTCTTGTCGTCCCTTAAAATTAATGCATCTTATATTACGCGTCGACAGGAGCCAAGACGGAATGAAGCGAAGTGATTGGTTGCCAGCGGGTTCCCAGTGTAGCGTTTTTTTATGAATAAATCTTACTTAAATAGTGGCATATAGTTAAGGATAAAGTGTAGAAACTTTTAGTTACAAGAAAATTTTGTTTTAATGTTTAATTAGTTTTACTGATGACAGAATGTATTCGTATTGAAATAATTTGATTACTAGAATTTAGTGTTTCGTCTCTTTATTATAGTTATACGACTCTAAATACACAGAATTTGTCTTTTGTAGTTCAACTGATACATAAATACCGAGGTAAATACGTAGTGCGCAAGCGCTTATTTTTACGGCAAGACTCTCGCGAGAACGAGACGAGACCCAAAAAAATGTGCGAGAATGAGAGCGAGATCGAGATTGCAGATCCGAAAACGAGATGAGATCGATATTTTATATTTCTCGTCTCGTCTCGCCTCGCGTGCATAACTTTTCTTATTAGATGATAATGCACGCGTGTGATAATTGTTGTAAATTGGAATGACAATGTGTATTTTATCCCACTTAGGGGAACGCGTCGTAGAGGGCCAGACCGTCGGTGACAAAGTTGCGAGTGTGGAAGAGACCACCGATAACAGATCAACAAAAAATGTGAATTGTATATCTTAGATAAATGCGTGTATTATCGCCCATATATTCTAGTTAAATAATAAATGAAAAAAAAAAATGAAATAAAAAACTATGAGTGCTATTCTGCTGTCAATGTTAAAACTTAAAGGTCACCGTTAGCGCAGTTTAGAGCTGAACTCTAAAAAATTGTATTCTAGTGTCAGTTTTTACCGCCGCTAACGCTAGAGGTCACCTCTAAACCTAAAGGTGCTGCTGGGTAACTTTAAATCGTTTCAACGCTAACAAGATGGCAGACGAAAAGGGTGACTGCGTCGATATTCAAGATGTTAGAAACGTTTTAGACTTAAATTGTGGAAGAATTAGTGTTGAACGTGAAAGAATAAATCATTTTCAACAGTTTGATGAAGAATTTAGACGAAGATACAGATTGAGGAAAGAAACTGTCAATTTTGTAAATGATTTGGTTAGGGAAGACAGAATCCATTTCACAGCAAGAAATAAATATTACTCCAGAACTACAACTGTTAATATCACTTAGATTTTTTGCGAAAGGATGCTACCAAGTTGAACTAAGTACGTAAAATGCATAATTTTATACACAACATAACCTTAAAATTTAACAGTACTTATTATTTAATACATACAAAGGGCAAAAGAGTAAATTTTAAAAAAATTTATTTGTTTTTACCTTCCGTCACCTTTAGGTAAGGAAGGTATTGTCTTTGGTCAAAAAATTCGATGATGAGTTTTTAATCAATAAGCACGTTTTAGGGTCCCTAGGATACGAATTTACTATTTTTACGATGATGTCTGTATGTGTGTGTGTGTGTGTGTGTGTGTGTGTGTGTGTGTGTGTGTGTGTGTGTGTGTGTGTGTGTGTGTGTGTGTGTGTGTGTGTGTGTGTGTGTGTGTGTGTGTGTGTGTGTGTGTGTGTGTGTGTGTGTGTGTGTGTGTGTGTGTGTGTGTGTGTGTGTGTGTGTGTGTGTGTGTGTGTGTGTGTGTGTGTGTGTGTGTGTGTGTGTGTGTGTGTGTGTGTGTGTGTGTGTGTGTGTGTGTGTGTGTGTGTGTGTGTGTGTGTGTGTGTGTGTGTGTGTGTGTGTGTGTGTGTGTGTGTGTGTGTGTGTGTGTGTGTGTGTGTGTGTGTGTGTGTGTGTGTGTGTGTGTGTGTGTGTGTGTGTGTGTGTGTGTGTGTGTGTGTGTGTGTGTGTGTGTGTGTGTGTGTGTGTGTGTGTGTGTGTGTGTGTGTGTGTGTGTGTGTGTGTGTGTGTGTGTGTGTGTGTGTGTGTGTGTGTGTGTGTGTGTGTGTGTGTGTGTGTGTGTGTGTGTGTGTGTGTGTGTGTGTGTGTGTGTGTGTGTGTGTGTGTGTGTGTGTGTGTGTGTGTGTGTGTGTGTGTGTGTGTGTGTGTGTGTGTGTGTGTGTGTGTGTGTGTGTGTGTGTGTGTGTGTGTGTGTGTGTGTGTGTGTGTGTGTGTGTGTGTGTGTGTGTGTGTGTGTGTGTGTGTGTGTGTGTGTGTGTGTGTGTGTGTGTGTGTGTGTGTGTGTGTGTGTGTGTGTGTGTGTGTGTGTGTGTGTGTGTGTGTGTGTGTGTGTGTGTGTGTGTGTGTGTGTGTGTGTGTGTGTGTGTGTGTGTGTGTGTGTGTGTGTGTGTGTGTGTGTGTGTGTGTGTGTGTGTGTGTGTGTGTGTGTGTGTGTGTGTGTGTGTGTGTGTGTGTGTGTGTGTGTGTGTGTGTGTGTGTGTGTGTGTGTGTGTGTGTGTGTGTGTGTGTGTGTGTGTGTGTGTGTGTGTGTGTGTGTGTGTGTGTGTGTGTGTGTGTGTGTGTGTGTGTGTGTGTGTGTGTGTGTGTGTGTGTGTGTGTGTGTGTGTGTGTGTGTGTGTGTGTGTGTGTGTGTGTGTGTGTGTGTGTGTGTGTGTGTGTGTGTGTGTGTGTGTGTGTGTGTGTGTGTGTGTGTGTGTGTGTGTGTGTGTGTGTGTGTGTGTGTGTGTGTGTGTGTGTGTGTGTGTGTGTGTGTGTGTGTGTGTGTGTGTGTGTGTGTGTGTGTGTGTGTGTGTGTGTGTGTGTGTGTGTGTGTGTGTGTGTGTGTGTGTGTGTGTGTGTGTGTGTGTGTGTGTGTGTGTGTGTGTGTGTGTGTGTGTGTGTGTGTGTGTGTGTGTGTGTGTGTGTGTGTGTGTGTGTGTGTGTGTGTGTGTGTGTGTGTGTGTGTGTGTGTGTGTGTGTGTGTGTGTGTGTGTGTGTGTGTGTGTGTGTGTGTGTGTGTGTGTGTGTGTGTGTGTGTGTGTGTGTGTGTGTGTGTGTGTGTGTGTGTGTGTGTGTGTGTGTGTGTGTGTGTGTGTGTGTGTGTGTGTGTGTGTGTGTGTGTGTGTGTGTGTGTGTGTGTGTGTGTGTGTGTGTGTGTGTGTGTGTGTGTGTGTGTGTGTGTGTGTGTGTGTGTGTGTGTGTGTGTGTGTGTGTGTGTGTGTGTGTGTGTGTGTGTGTGTGTGTGTGTGTGTGTGTGTGTGTGTGTGTGTGTGTGTGTGTGTGTGTGTGTGTGTGTGTGTGTGTGTGTGTGTGTGTGTGTGTGTGTGTGTGTGTGTGTGTGTGTGTGTGTGTGTGTGTGTGTGTGTGTGTGTGTGTGTGTGTGTGTGTGTGTGTGTGTGTGTGTGTGTGTGTGTGTGTGTGTGTGTGTGTGTGTGTGTGTGTGTGTGTGTGTGTGTGTGTGTGTGTGTGTGTGTGTGTGTGTGTGTGTGTGTGTGTGTGTGTGTGTGTGTGTGTGTGTGTGTGTGTGTGTGTGTGTGTGTGTGTGTGTGTGTGTGTGTGTGTGTGTGTGTGTGTGTGTGTGTGTGTGTGTGTGTGTGTGTGTGTGTGTGTGTGTGTGTGTGTGTGTGGATGTGTGTGTGTGTGGATGTGTGTGTGTGTGTAACAAAATTTTCGTCTGCGATAACTCTAATACTACAGTTACAAAAATTATAATTTTTTCGTGTACTTCTTCGTTACATCCATATGAAGAGCTGATTAGATTTGGTTACAATTGGTCAACCGGAAGTACCATCATTTGAAGATTTTAACAGTTTTTCTTGAAAAAACTATGTTAAATATAATTTTTTCACATTTGATGTTATTATAAATATTAAAGTATATTTTATTCTCTGTACGATTTGACTGCATTTTATACTTAATATTAAATGGATATAGAGTTAAAAAATCTGATGTGGCCAGCACATTACCTTCCGTCAGTTCTATGTATTTTGTTCAAATTTCATACGGAAAGTTCCTTCCTAAATTAAATATTCTATTTCTTGTACATTACCTTCCGGCAGTTGCATGTATTTTATGCAAATTTCATACAGAAAATTATTATTTTATGACGTTTTCTATATACAGTCTATCTGCAGAAATAAAAGATTTATTATTATTTCTTGTACATTACCTTAAAGCAGTTGTATGTATTTGATACAAATTCCATACAGAAAGCAAAAGATCCTATACCTATATCCAGTAAAATTATAAGACAAACACACTATGTCAATTTCACTTCACACTGACAACTTTCAATCAAAATTTTCTTAATATATTAGCTGTTTCCACAGCTATGGCTACTTTATGAAATTTAATTTTTTTATAATTTTTTAACTCTATATCCATTTAATATTAGGTATAAAATGCAATCAAATCGTATAGAAAATAAAATATTCTTTAATATTTATAATAACATTAAATGTGAAAAAATGATATTTAACATAGTTTTTTCAAGAAAAACTGTTAAAATCTTCAAATGAGGGTACTTCCGGTTGTCCAATTCTAACCAAAATCTAATCAGCTCTTCGCATGGATGTAACGAAGAGAAATACGAAAGAATTATAATTTTTAGAATTGTAGTATGGAAGTTATCGTAGACGAAAATTTTGTTACACACACACACGGACACACATACATACATACATACATACCCACACACACATACAGACATCATCGTAAAAATAGTAAAATCGTATTCTAGGGACCCTAAAACGTGCTTATTCATCAAAAACTCACCACCGAATTTTTTGACCAAATACCTTCCTTACCTAAAGGTGACGGAAGGTAAAAATTATAAAGAAATTAAATTTCATAAAGTAGCCATAGCTATGAAAACAGCTACTATATTAAGAAAATTCTGATTGAAAGATGTCAGTGTCAAGTGAAATTCAATTCTTACAATTTTTACTGGAAATATAGGATCTTTTGCTTTCTGTATGGAATTTGTATAAAATACATACAACTGCTTTAAGGTAATGTACAAGAAATAATAATAATAATAAATCTTTTATTTCTGCAGATACATTACACTGTATATAGAAAACGTCACAAAATAATAATTTTCTGTATGAAATTTGCATAAAATACATGCAACTGCGGGAAGGTAATGTACAAGAAATAGAATATTTAATTTAGCAAGGAACTTTCCGTATGAAATTTGTACAAAATACATAGAACTGACGGAAGGTAATGTGCTGGCCACATCAGATTTTTTTTTATAATAATACATTAACATTTTAGATCTGCATGGCGTAAGTCAACCTACGACGCAGCTAGGGTATCACACTCCCTTGCAACAGTTTTACACAGATTTGTGAAGTTTCTAGAACGAATGGAAGAGCTGAAGACAGAGTTCTATATAGCATTGCTGGTTTTCCTAAGGTCGTTGGATGCGTGGATTGTACCCATGTTTGAATTAAAAACCCCAGCAAAGAAAACCCAATGTTATATTGCAACAGGACGGGATTTTATTCCCTAAATGTGCAAGTGGTCTGTGATGCGAGGAGCAGAGCAGAATTCTAGACGTACACTGAAGGAAAAGTTCGAGGTAATAATTTTGAAACATGAAAATAGTTTGTTACTAAATATTATTTCATAGGATTCAATGTATTCTGGATTTACTTTGAGCGACGGTGGATAACCATGTCATCGTAGTTACGAGTATTTATTAACACCTCTGATCAATCCTCAATCTCCAGCTGAAGAAGCGTACAATCGTTCCCATTACAATAAATAAATATTAATTTGTTACATTCTATATTATGTATAATTATTTAGTACCTACCTACTAATTTATTAAAGTGTTATATCTGTATATTAACAAAGTAAATAAACAAACGTGTTTTAATGTATGTATTTCTAATATGTTTATTTGATCAAACTATTAATATTATGAATTATGATTGATGAAGTATGATTTCACACTTCGTAACGTTCAAGTTTTGACAGATAATACAGTGTTGTCAAGTATTGTTTTGCTTAAAGATCACTGTTAGTTACCGTAGGTCATTTACTGACAGTAGAATAACATCGACTCTAAACACTAAAGGTCACCTTTAGCTAGAGACCGTCTCTAAGCTATTTTAACGTTGACACAAGAATAGCACCCATAGAAGATATGCGCAATGGGGATCTGCGCATAGTAAGAACAACTGAGATCTATGACGTTTGATTCTAAAACATTTAGACGTAAAATGTGAGAATATCTCGGATAACTGTGAAAAATCTTATCGAAATAAATTACAAAAGGTTTTATTGAAGGTAAAATGTCTAACGATGCAAATTTTCACTGAGAATACAGGTATTTTAATGACTGCAATATTTTTGACGTTTCGTTTGACAGCCCAACTGGCAGTTGTTCACGCCATTTTCTTACTATTTGCAGCGATAGAAAGAGATAGCCCTTAAATTGGAAAGGTCCATTTTACATCAAGAAAAATATATTAGCGCCAATTTACAAATCTTGTTAACATTACATTTTGCTAATAAGTAGAATCAGGTAGGGAAACACGAATAAATTATTCATATTACCTAACCTTAAAATATCAATTCAGTTTTTGAAGCATTCTTGTCATAATTTACTTAATTTTAGGTGATTTGCATGACGTCAGTCAGGCCACTGTATCACGAATCGTAGCATATTTCTAAATTATAAAATTAAGAATAAATAAATAATTTGTTATAAGTTCATGTAGTATTATAATTATTTTTAATTTGTATATGCTACCTGTATTGTGTTCATTCTGTACTTTATTACATAAAAATGGAATAAATTTCGTAAGTGAATCGCATTTTATAGCCAAACAAACTTATTTTCAAAGATTACAATTATTAAACTTCAACTTTGACAGTTAACACACTGTTGCCATATATTATTTTGCTTAGAGAACATCTTTTGTTAGCAACGCTCTGTTACCGACAGTAGAATAACATAAACCATAAAAACTAACAGTCACCTCTAGCTAGAGATCGTCTCTAAGCAATTTTAACAGTGACTGTAGAATACCACTGTATATCTTTTATGAGCAAAAATATTCCAAAAATAATACAGCTAAGACAAGAATTATACAGGGTGTAAATGAAATAAGTGCATTAAATTTAACCAGCAATGTAACTCGACGAGAGCAACAATATTTCTTAATAACTTTTTTTTCTAAGTCTTTTAGATTTTGAGTTAAAATTCTTTAAAGATTTGCTGCATATTTCGGCGCGCGCCCATGGAGAACAAATGGCTGCTGTCGTCAGCTTTCGTATTCAAGTGGGATACAAACAGCTCAAAAATTATCGGTTACACTTGCAGACACAGTAATTAATAAACGAATCATCGGAAATAACATTTATTATTAATTAATTCGTAATAGTACAATTTTTAAAATAAAGAAATTTAAATTTTGGATAACAAAATTATATAGTTCTGAATTAAACCAGGCTTTTGATATGGATACAACTGTTAATTTACTTAAAATTGTCATATGTGACACTTCGTATTGTGATAAAGATGTACAAGATTAACAAATGTGCGAATATTAGGAACAGTATGATTTGGAAACGCTCCGTCTAAATGCGTTGGCAACTTTATAATACTGTCTTTATATCAACCACAAATTAAAATGTAGTAAAGATACGAATAAATAAATAAACCATAGGTAAGTAATTACAATATCTGTGTACTCGCTATTTGTAAACGTAAGCATTTTGACAGAATTTTACCTGATAAACAAGTTTATTACTAATGCCAAAATATAATTGCTGACAAAACTGTCAATTGCTAAAACAAAATTTTTCATAGCTATTGCTACTGCATTCAATTGTTAGAAAAATACGTGGAACGACTCGTCAATTTACGTGGTGGTAAAAATGCAAAAAAAATATGCGATTTCGAGAAAAAGTTATTAAGAAATATTGTTGCTCTCGTCGAGTTACATTACTGGTTAAATTTAATGCACTTATTTCATTTACACCCTGTATTAAGTTCCATCTTACCGTGTGTCCAGCGGAGCTTAACCACCATTGCCGAGCAGGAGGCAAGCTATACGGCTGAAGACAAGTCTGCTGAAAGACCGACCCTTCAGGCACGATCCGTGTTTGATCTTCTGGAAGAGGCGGCTCAAAGTTATTTAGCGTCAAGTTGTGTAAGACTGAAACAGCGTGAACGACGAAAACATGTAACGCGCCCTTTAAAAATTAGATTGCAAGAGGAAAGAAACTCACAAGCTACTTTCAGTTCGGCGATGTACGTTTGGGGCACTTCAGTAGAGTCGGCTCGCATACCAACGCATTTGTAGATTCCCTGGTCTGAATCGCGAACGTCGGAGATTTTAAGAGTGCCATTAGATAGAACTGAAATTCTGGAAATAATAAGTCAGTGCTTGTTATAGACTAATGAGGTATTAGAAATATTCGTTTTCCGGGAATGGACTGTGTCGTATTTTGAGTCATAGCTCAACGTTTCGCCCGCAGCAAGGGGGATAGTACTGTCTTAAACAAGGTTACCCGACGTGCAGGCCCGGATACGGCCACCGGGCAACCGGGCAAATGCCCGGTGGGCCGAACCTTAAAATTGGGCCGACCTTACTGCAATTTTTAAGTAAATAATCAAAATAATTTTTTTTAATCTGAGCTAAAACGGCTAGTCTATAATACCAACCAGTCAATAATTTTATTTTGATCATTATATCCTGGGTGTAGACTGTTTTTGTGGACCATAGGAAATGCAATATTAAAATTTTGCGCTATTAATTTTAGAACAAAAGTGTAAATACAAAAATGTTCAAAATTAAAAACTGCGTTTAACAAGTCCAAAATTATTGTTTGCATGCCTTTCGTTAGCTATTTAGAGTGAGCCACGAACAATAGCACAAAATGTTAAACAGTTGTATTTCTTAAGTTTCGCAGATGACATCTCTCATAAAGTTTTAATAATTATTAAATTCATTAATTTATTTATCAGTAATCATGGATACATTTACCATCGCAGATGTCAAAGTGAAACAATACGTCTATGGAATTGTATGTTCTGTCTTGCTTAAAGACGGATATTTTATTTTATGTTTGTCTCATGACATGATTCTATTATTTCAATAAATTTAAACTCTTTTGCTACAGTTTTTAATTCTCAACATTTTTTGTATTTAAAGTTTAGTTCTAAAATTAATAGAGAAGAATTTAGAGCTATATGAAAATGAACTTCCTATGGTCCATAAAAAAATAGACACCCAGAATATATTTGTAAAACCAATAAAAACACTGAATTCCACAAAAATTAGAGTGCGGAAAGCAATATTTATAGTCATCTTGGATCTGAAGGGTTTAATTCCTATAAAATGAATGTATAACTATCCGAGTTTCGTCAAATTGAGTTCTGGCGTTGGGTTAATATTACATTAAAGTATTTTTTAATTTGCAAGCGATATAGTCACTTTTTTCACAAATACGGACTAATAATCATTTCGGCGCGAAATACCTATAAAATGCATGCACCACCCGAATTTTGCCAAATTGAGTTCAGCACATTAGGTGACTTTACGTTCAAGTATTTATTAAAAATTTGCGAATGAAGAAGTCATAAATTTCACAAGAGCCTTTAGATGAGGTAAAATCTGACTTTATTTCTGCAAAAAAAATAATAAAAATATCGCGGTTTAATTTTGGGTTACTTCATTGCAACAAAAAAAGGAATTTCAAGGATGGTAGATATTTTAGAATCCAGCTTCAAAAACAATAATTTAAAATGATTATTTTTTCAAGTTGAAATTAATTTTTAATTCGGGCCGGTCTGCTACTATTTGCCCGGGCCGGCTTTAGACCTCGTATCCGGCCCTGCCGACGTGTCAACCACGCTAGAGGCCGAGTTTAAGCAACAAGAGGGGGAGACTCAGTTTACAAGGTTAACCGACGTGTAAACCACGATAGAGGTCAAATAAACCAAGTGACGAAGGAAGGCCGAGAAGACAGTTGTACACTAATCTAAAGATACGGCAGATGAGCAAAGCTAATGAAAACCAATGGGAATCGAGTTCGTAATGGTAGATTGGGCGTGTCGTGTTCCGAGAATCACCGGTTTCCAAATGCGGCTCAAGAAATAGCCATAACCCCAATTGATGTTAATAGGATGTTTCCATATTTCTAAAGTTTCCCTGTATTTACGTCTGTAAAACTCAGGGACAGGAGCTAAAATGCAGGAATTTTCAAATAAGATGTTATGTCCTGTGTTGTGTTGGTGTTCTGCGACCGCAGATGTTAATACCATATCATTACGCAGACAGCGTTTGTGTCAGAACAAAAACTCGGCCTCTAACGTGGTTGACACGTCGGGTAACCTCGTTTAAGACAGTACTATCCCCCTTGCTCCAAAAGATGCCCCATACGACTGCAGGTGAAACATTGAGCTCTGACTCAAAATATGACACAGTCCATTCCCGGAAAACGAATATTTCTCATGACTCAGACTGTGAAAGCCTACGCAATTAAGGAGGTACTAATATAACAAACTATAGGAGCTTATTAGTTATAAAAAATACAATAATACACAAAAATCCCAGTTTTAGACTTCCAGAACGTCTTGAATGGAATTGACGACTGCGCCAAGCGCTGTGTAGATTTAGAAGATTTGGAAGAATAAATTGTAATTTTGATGAAATAACAGCTTTTGTCTTATTTATAAGCGAAGTCCTAATACTTTGTAACCAAACTGTGTATTAGTATAATTTTTTATCTTGTTTACCTGTCATTGGTTTCCACAGGTCTGTCTTTAAATTCCCATTCGAGGACATTGGAGTTTTGATATACACAGTCGAATTGTGCTACACCTCCCTT
Organism: Harpalus rubripes; assembly: GCA_963082715.1. NCBI lineage: Eukaryota > Metazoa > Arthropoda > Insecta > Coleoptera > Carabidae > Harpalus > Harpalus rubripes. The sequence continues at coordinate 58,638,452 of OY720451.1, forward strand.
TTTCACCAGCTGATTGGTGGGTACCGTTTGTATCAGAGCAGTTTGATCACCTAAAATAAAAGACAACGAAACAACGGATGAGAAAATGTCTAATAAACTCTTCTATAAGGTGTTTCTATCATTATAACTGTTTTTGCACGATCGGGTTATATTTTATATTTACCGATGGTGTTTCCAACACAGTAGGTCTTATTTACAAATTACTGAACGGTAAGTGATGTGACTCACGTCGGTAAGTGATGTGCTTCAGGAGGCGAGACAGTAAATAAATAAAAACAAAAATCAAAACTTCTTCAAAAATGACAAATAATTTTTTTTAATATGTTAAATAATTTTCAAATCTTATATTTACCTCTCGTTAATACAGGTATTGAATTCATGCTAAAAATCGCACATCCAGATTTTAGTGAATAAGTACGTTTTAAGGTCCCTAGAATCCGATTATAACATTTTTACGATGATGTGTGTGTGAGTGTGTGTGTGTGTGTGTGTGTGTGTGTGTGTGTGTGCGCGCGCGCGCGTGTGTGTGTGTGTGCGTGCGTGTGTGTGTATGTGTGTATGTATGTATGTATGTATGTATGTATGTATGTATGTATGTATGTCTGTATGTATGTATGTATGTATGTATGTATGTATGTATGTATGTATGTATGTATGTATGTATGTATGTATGTGTATATATATATATATATATATATATATATATATATATATGTGTGTGTGTGTGTGTGTGTGTGTGTGTATGTGTGTGTGTGTGTATGTGTGTGTGTTTGAGTGTGTGTGTGTGTGTGTGTGTTTGAGTGTGTGTGTGTGTTTGAGTGTGTGTGTGTGTTTGAGTGTGTGTGTGTGTTTGAGTGTGTGTGTGTGTTTGAGTGTGTGTGTGTGTTTGAGTGTGTGTGTGTGTTTGAGTGTGTGTGTGTGTTTGAGTGTGTGTGTAGAAAAAGAAAATTTCAGGATATTGAGTATAAAGAAAATGTATGTATTGTACATACATAATTTATATTAAAATATCCCATAGATTTTGCAAATATATGTGAAAATTATTCTGTAGGGAGACATGAATATATGTATTTGTATTTAAAAATATTTTTTGTTTTATGCATACAACCAGGTAAAATATCTGGCGAGAGATTATGTGCTGGCCACATCAGATTTTTTTTCAAGGGATATGAAGCTGCATGTTTTCCCCTTTCACGTACAAAAATGAATTGCCAGATCACAGAACATTTTAGAAAAGAGAATATATTTAACGAATTTGCTTCCTTTATCAGACTACCGTAGCTATTAAAAAATGATTTGAAAATCATGATATTAATGTACTAGATTAGTTGTTTATCCACGCGATCGCTGGGTTGGCGAACCCTGTCCTAAACTATTAAAAATTTATAATATATTTTTATGAATTATTTTACTTGACAAAATTTTTGTATGAGACTGTCATGATAAAACCACCTTAAATTTACTGGCAAAATATTTGACTTAATTCAATTTTCTTGTTAGCAATTAACCTGGGAAAAATAAACAAAACAAAAATACCAAGTGTGAAATATGTGCAGGGAGAAATATTCTACGTGGAAGTATAAATTGTGAAGTTTATGACTCACCAGGGACGGCTAAGGCGAAATTTTTAACGCTATGAACTGAACCAGCCTCGTTGAATGCACTGCACCTGTACACACCGTTGTCGGAAGGGTTCACGGATTTTATGTGCAGTCGCTTCTTCTTTAAATCCAGACGAGCGGATTTTGTAAGCCTGTCTGCGTTCCTGTAACAAAATACAACATATGAGAATGGTTGTGTTACTGCATAAGCCATGAAAAATGTACTACATACTAATAATGTACATAAATAACTTTTTATAAACTTTTTTAAATTCGAGTTCAGGAATAATATTTCAATTTATCTTTGTTTTATCATTTTTCCCACAGTGGTTTGTTGAGTCTGTCAGCCGTCTTTGACAGTTATGTGTTGACAGTTAAGTATTTAAGTTATTACAAGTTTACGTACAGGGTTGATAGTCTGCATTAGTTTTTCATGTCGTGAAGACCTTTGTTGTCGGGACATGTAGTGTTTTAATATTGGGCCTTGGCTCATCGCCAGCCCACTGTGTAACAATGTAATTTGTTTAATCTTTCAGTAATATTTAGCTTAATCATCAGTTGTAACAACCATGTAAATAAAACTTTAGTTATAAATCTGAAGTATTGTCTATGTCCATAAATCTAAGTGTTCATCAGCATCCCTCATCTGTAATTAAGTGAAGTAGAAGTGTATGTGGTCCTCCCTTTTCAACCAAGTTGTGGATGCCAATCATCCAAGCATCCACCAGTCAGTTAAAGTTTTAATCGTTGCAAAACAAGTAAGAGCATACCATCAGAGCATTAGAATATTGTGAGACAGAATCTGGACTTGTTCTAAAGTGCATCCACAGATTAAATGCACTAGGAGCGAGGAACAAATTGAAATTAATATGGCTACCCAGGCATTCAGAGATCGAAGGAAACCAGCTAGCAGAGAGTCTGGCTAAGAAGGAGACAAGTTTTCCTTTCACAGGACCAGAACCGGCTTTCGGAATCTCAGCGGAGACAGTTAAGCTGAAAACATTGCTGACTCAATGGCACAAGAATCACTGGTTGGAGAGACACTCAAAGCTCTTTCTAAATGGACCAACCAAGAAAAGATCGGAACGTTTACTCCTAATGAGCAAACAAGACTTTAGATTAATAAGAGGACTCCTAACAGGACACTGTCTACTAAACAAACACCTACACACGATGGGACTAACATAAGAACCAACATGCTGGGGGTGTGGTGAAGAGGAAGAAACCCCTCAGCACCGTATATGCCAGTGTGAAGCCTTTACGAGCAGCAGATATAATATCCTGGGGGTAGAAAAGATCCAGCAAGATATGCTAAAAGATTTAGATCTGAAGAAAACCCTGGAGTTTATTAAACAAACAGGACTCCTAGAATAGGAGTAAATCTGGAGGGTACAATAGATTTACAGGTCGCAGTACAGGGATCCACAGGAGACCACCTCTTGTAATATAATAATCAGAGCTTCTCTTAGATAACCCCCCCGCCCTATGTGTTACAAATGTCCAGCATCAGTTGAAAATGTGTCTTTCGAGCTAAGAAGAGCTGTAAAGTAAGAGAACTTTCTCTTGAGAAACGATCGCTAAAAGGGCAACCGTTCAATTCAGGTGATAGAGTTTGCTTTTCGAGAAACAGCCGCAGGAATTTTACCAGCAGGGAATCTATAGATTAGTCCACACCTAATGGAGATTTCTTTTAAATCCATTGAATAAAAATTGCTTTGCAGCATTGCCGCCTCTAAATGTAAACAACCTACATTTGTAGAGTTCGGCGTCAAAGGTCACATATTTGTTATCCAGATTCAGAATTTAATATATAAGCAAAAATATTTTAATATTATTCTCATCACACAAAGCAATATAAAAAGAAGAAGACTTGCTTCATTCTAAAAACGATTCGCGTTTTTATTAGAAAGAAACAAGGATATTTGTATTCGGAACACGGCAATGGCCAGAATTGATTTTTGAATTAAGGCGGTTCTACTTCCGAAGAATATACCTCATTTAATGTTTTTAAGCTAAAAGAACTACAAAATTTTCATGAAAGAGATCTACTCTGAACCGTTAAGAACTCTGGCATGGTTTTGTGCGTTACGTTTAAGGTGGTTCTATCATTATAAATATTTACGACAGTTTTTAATGAAATATCGAAGATAATATGTCCAAACTTCATTATTTTACAATATGATTTTCTGTTCAAATTACTGTATATATTAAGTACAGTAGCAATTTAAAAATTTACTTTTTGAATTAGCGCCAAATTACACTGCCTGTGACGTCAGAATTACATTAGCCAATGACAAAACTGGAAAGATGATGAAAAAAACAACAAATGTATCACACATCAACGTCAATGATTGCTTTAATGGCAACTGTGTGACAAGGTCTGACTTATAGTGCAGCGTGATTTATGGTTCTTTATGAGTCGATTCTGTTCACATCTGTAAATCTTACAGATCTGTAAAATTGCAAATAATGAACAAAATCGCAACGAAACCTGCCACTTTTATGTATAATTTTATATTAATCAACAAGAATAGATGCCTTTTTGTCAGGTTTTTACAGATTTACAGATCTGTAAGACTTACAGATGTGAACAGAATCGACACATTTAGTGTAGTTCTTAGTTATTTATTATTATATTACAGCGTTATATTTCATAGTTCAATGCCCAGTATTATGAAAGATGGATAAGTAAAGCACTAGCAAAGTAAAATTTACTCTTGAAGAAAAATACTATTCCAGAGATTTTCGTCAAAACAAGAATAAAAATACTAGGTAATTAAATCTATAGAATAAATTACTCCAACGATGTTCGAGGAAGTAAATTTTATTCCGTAAAATAAAATTGACACACGTCAACATTAATTAAATTAGATTCATTACATATTTTATCCCATATATTATTTTTACATTTATTTATCTCCAACATGTTTGCTTTGTCTATTTTTAAGTAATTTTTCCCCGTTCTCTTTTTTCCATTTTAGTTGACACCTGACACTTTCTTTACATCAAAATTATCTTTACAACAAAAAAGTTTTGATTTTATGTTTTTATCTTTACTTGCGACAACCATTTCATTCTTCTTTCTTCGTTTTGAGGCACTACTAGAAATATTTTTCCCTATTATCAGTTCTATTTGGGCACACTGCACAAAACACTTTTTACAACCATCTTTGATTATTTACAAATACAAAAATCAGTAAAAGTTGACAGCTGTCATGACTGTCACTCGTTTAATTTCCGTCGGTGGCAAATGTAAGCCACACCCTCGTTGGTTAGGTCGTTTCGAACATCATCAGTCGAAAGGGGAAGCGGAAATTCAAACATTATAATTTCAAAGACAATTTTCTCATGAATAAAGAATACGAAAATATAAAAAATAGGGGTAAAATAGTTTTCTTAATCTTTCGATTAAAGCAAAGAAAAAAAACCGTGCAACACCTCATTCGTCTAGTCATTTTGAAAACGATAAAAAAACCGTCATTTGTTTCAAGTTCAAACCGACACAAAAAAAGTTTAATTATACCTATAATTTATAATAGGTATAATATGATAATTTATTGCACTTTTTAATGCTCTAAAAACAATTTTCAATGAGCAATAATTATTTTATTTACGCGCGATGATATAATATTCCTAAATAAATTATATTTTTATGGATTTTTTCAACTATTATTTATTTACTTTTCACTTTAAAAAATATATTATTATTATTATTAATATAATATTACTTTGAAATAGAATAGCATTATAATAAATTTTATACAAAAAAGCTAACAATTTGTAATAATATCTATATTGTACGAAGATCATGCAATGTAGAAAAAAACCTTGCTAAGTGTTCGTGTTATGTGAATGTGGTATAATAGTATAAATATAAGAGAAAAATATTGACGCTGACAGGCTTTTAATATAAGTCGAAAAGTATCGGTCACAATCATGAAAGCTGTAGTTCTTGTCATTTGTTTTGTAGCAGTTATTTTAGTTGATGTAAGTATCTTTAAAGCCTCATTCACAACAAGAAATTAGTGGTTAGTATTAGTAGTTGGGATTAGCGCAGAAAGCTTGGCATACGTAGTTGTAGATTAGCGTTCACAATAACGAAATTAGCGCAGCCCAAGTCCGCGCTAAATTCAGTTAGCGCAAGAGTTTGCAAGCTCCAAACTTATGGTTAGTGGTTAACAGAGTAGCCAATCACAGAACAGAGTAAATTGAATTAGATATATTGTAGAAAAAAAAGATGTGACATTTGTTGAGTTTGACAGTTGTTGTAAAAGAAATAAATTACATTTTTGTTGAATTGAAGTAGAATTTGAAAGGTATTGACTTTATTATTTTGTTATACATTTTTTTGTCTTATAAAAATAATATCAGTGTTGTAGGTTGTAGGCAATAAAAGCTTATTCTGTTAAACTTTCTTATACAAAAAAGAATGATTCAAAAATATTAAATAATAATCAAATCTACTAAACAAGAAGTATTAAATTAAACCAGCTCTTAAAAACTTCGAATCAAATGTACTATTTTGCCAACAAAAATTGTTATTCGTAGTGGTTATTCTGACAATTCAAACGATATGCATTTCTTTGTCATTTTGTTTAAATTTCATGGCTATCACTACAAATGAGTAATATTTATAAAATTTCAAATTGGATTTTACAGGTTACTAAACATGCAAAATAAAATCTGTTTAGTGATGCTTGTGTAGAATTTAATTCTCTACAACATGTATTTGAAACATTTTTGTTTAAAATTAAATGGGAAGTTTTGCGCAAGGAAAAACTGATTTCCCATGTTAAACGCCTATGGCCCGCTTTTTAATTAACACCCTGTATATATACATATATATGTATGTATGTATGTATGTATGTATGTATGTATGTATGTATGTATGTATTGCGAGAGGTAATGTGCTGGCTACATATTTTTTTTTAGGTTGAAGCTCAATTAAATTTTATGAAAATAATACGAGAGTGTAAAGAAAAATATTCTTGTAATGATAGTAAGCACAAATTTATTGATTAATACACAAATGTCTCAGGGAAGTATGTCAATAATACATTGTTCAAAACAATTTTAGATGTAATACGACAATTAAAACGCCAAGAACAAATTAATGACGATTGCATGTGTTCAGTTGGTTGTTTGCTAAAAGAAATTGGTGCTGTACGTATTCAATTGGTCACAAGTTACAACATTCTATTTTATACAAGACATTATCATTATTATAATTTTTGTTGAAGATGAATGAACAAAATGGAATAACTAAAGAAAAACTGCTGGAAAAGCTTGGAAGACATCTTCCCGTTCCAGAAGATAAAATTGAAGCCGTAGCTGACGCTTGTTCCTCTGATAGTGGTACTAGTGAATGTCAAACTGCGAAGGACTTTTTCGCATGCTTGGAACAACAGATGTCTTAAACTTAAACGATAAATATATTTGTAATAATCGAGTGAGATAATTAAATAAATAACATGCAAAATATTATTATATTTTCTTCATCTTTCTGTAAAGTAAAACAAATAAATTAACTATTATATTTTGTGGCCTAACAATTTTTTTTTTTCGTATATGGGCCGGTTTCACTTTTTTAAAAGTATTTTGAATGATAGTTTATGCAATATTTTTCATAGTAATATAAAAAATAATAATTTATTGTTATTTTCGTAAATAACGAAATAAAAAGATTGGCATCAGAAGTTGTCATGAAAAACAACCCCCCACTCCTGTGACGTCGGAGCCCAATACAGTAAATCATTCATAGCCAATAAGAAAACAGTTTACGTTATTTATATAAATAAAAGAAAGCGATAATTTGTCACATGTTAAACTCTATGAACTTTGACGTCACATTCTGTTTCGAATCAAGAGACTACAAAATATTATACAAATTTTTGTATGTACTTAGAAGGCATATAAATATACTTGCAACAGCCCTATTTTATAGAAACATGATTAAAAAAATTGGTACATAATAATATTACATCAAATACCGGTAGAATTTTCATAAATGCCTATGTATTTTCTATAAAATCCATACAGAAAGTTCCTTGCAAAAGATTCTAAATTTCTTGTATGTACATTACCTTTCGACAGTTGTATGTATTTTATACAAATTCCATACAAAAAGTTTCAAGCAAAATATCCTATATTTCGAGTAAAATTATAACACAAATATACTACGAATATGTCAATTGACACTGACATCTTTCAATCAGAATTTTCTTAATATAGTAGCTGTTTCTAGCATAGCTAGCTAATTTATCAAATTTAATATGAAGAATAAAATGCAGTCAAATCGTATAGAGAATACAATGTTCTTTAGTATTTTAATAACATTAAATGTGAAAAAATGATATTTAACATCGTTTTTTCAACGAAAACTTAAAATCTTCAAATGAGGGTACTTCCGGTTGTCCAATTATAACCAAAATCTAATCAGCTCTTCATATGGATGCAAAGAAGAGTATACGAAAGAATTTTTGGAATTGTAGTATTAGAGCTATCGTAGATGAAAATTTTGTTACACACACACACACACACACACACACACGCACGCACGCACGCACGCACGCACACGCACACACATACACACACACACACACACACACACACACACACACACACACACACACACACACACACATATATATATATATATATATATATATATATATATATATATATATATATATATATATATATATACATACATATACACACACATCATCGTAAAAATAGTAAAATCGTATTCTATAGGCACCTTAAAACGTGCTTATTTATTAAAAACTCATCACCGAATTTTTTACCGAGGACAATACCTTCCTTACCTAAAGGTGACGGAAGGTAATTAATAAAACCATAGTTATAGTTATACTATACAAATGCAAAGGAACTTACATTACATAAAAAGTCCTAGTTTAAGTGAGTTTCGATTAAATTAGTTTCTTACTATTTAATACTGACCATTTATTTAATAAATAAATGAATAAATAAATAAGAGACAATGTGGTCTTCCATTATTATTTTTTTATTAATTTAAATGAAGTTCATTTAATTTTGAAGCAATTCGTAGTATTAAAAATGAAAAGTCATAATTGTTTTTCATTTAACTGAATTTGATTTTTAGCGACACATACTGCTAGCTCTGTCGCACCAGTTCCCATAGTAGGCTGCGCGAGAAAGATAGCAATAGTGTGACGTCACAGTGACAAATTTCAAATATCTCGTAGTCATTAAAAAAATTATCTTAATCATTACTTATTGAACAATATTTTAAGTATAAAGTGTACATTTTATTATTTTTTGTTAAAGTGGAGGACCCCATTAAAATAAAAGATTTCAGATAGGTACATAGTTATATAAAATTTGTTATGTCTGCTTTTTTTAAACAATTATAGTTTCATTTATTTAATCTACATTTTTATTCAAGGATAATATTCATCGAATTATATTTAAATATAATAATTACTAAGTACACAATTAAACCAAAAATTCATATTTTGTAAAATACACAAATATAAATGTAAAATGTATAAATAAATAGAATAATGCTAATACGTATTTATTTTCCCATATGTAATATAATAATCATTTTATGAGACATTTGAAACAAAATCAAATAACTTTTAATAACATAAGATTCAGGATTATAGTCTTAAAATATTTTACAGATGTAATTTCTGTCTTAAACATGTTGATAAATTTCCTTGAATATCACATATATTATTTAAGCCAGTCACTGAAAAAATAATTAATAATAATAATATGTGAGTATAAAAACTCAATCTATTTTATTTTAAATTATCAACTTACAGCCCTTGTCACATTCTTCTATTACATTTTTTGCCTTTTCTGTTGTAATTTGAACTTGCAAAGGAAGTATAGTTGATAACAGAGGTATATTAAGAGTATTATCAGATTTTATCTGTTGAGTAAGATTTTTTAAGTACAAATATAGTATTTTAACGTATTATACTTACAATGTCAAGTTTTTGGTTAAAACAGCCTATAGCGCATGTAATATTACGGTCTTTAAAGGTACCATTTTGAAAGAAAAAATTCAAACCTGTTTCAAACAGAACAGCATGTAATAATTGTATAAAATATATCTTTCTCTAACACTATTATGGAATTCATACATTCTATAACTAAAAACTGTTATAGAATGAGGACATTCTGTCATACTGTTACGGAATAATATTCCGTAATAGGCAGTCACAGACAATTAGTTTTCTAATTCACCCATTCAAAATACATGGGAAATTATAAAAGAAATGATTACAAAATATTATTATACGCCTTGATTTACTCGTTTTGAAGCTTTTACATGGTAAGTTAAATAAAAATTATTGCTTTTATAACATACCAATAATATTTTGTTATTTTTTACAAAAATGTCAAGTGATGAGCAAAATATATTTTTTAAACAGTGTTAGAGAAAGTATAGTCTAAAACTCGTATGGAATAGTATTTCCGCCACTCGCGAAACCGTAGACCTCGCCTACGGCTCGGCCTACAAACTTTTCGCTCGCGCGGAAATTATCTATTCCATACTAGTTATAGAATATACTATTATTTACTTGTGTCTTAAATAATTTTCGGTAAACTTACTTTCTTTTGAGGAATTATATTTTTTTAAACAATCATTTAAATCTTCTTCTCTTGATAGTTCCATTTGTCCCTAGTAAATATATAAATAATACGTTAATATTTACAGAGGAGTGCGGCAATCTTTCGACACTTTATGCTCGTGAAAAACACACTGTATTATTTCATTGTGAACCTAGCACCTAGCACTTAACAGCTTGAAAAGCTTACTTTTAAAATAGCCATAGAAAAAATTCAAAACTTGATGTTAAAAAAATATATACAGGGTGTTAAAAAGGGTACTGACCAAAATGAGTATGTATTAGAATCGAAGAAAAACTGACATTGATAGTAATCGAATAGTATATTGTGTTATTAGGAGTAAAAGTGATACTTTGTGTGGCGAGCATGAAAGTTTGCACGACGAGCGAAGCGAGTCGGACAATTGCATGCGAGGCACACAAAGACACTTTTATTCCGAATGATACATTAATTTTTTTTTTCAAACGCACTACTTTTCCTTTTATTTGCTAATTCTATGTGGTTTCTATGGATATTTATTTATTTTATTTCTACGCCGCCGGAGTAGAAATAGCTAATTTCTACGCCGGCGACGTAGAAATTTCCAGCGGCGTAGAAATGAAACTTCTACCTTGTGAAGCAAGACACAAAAATGTCATTTCTACGACGTTTGAAAAAAATAAAATTTTGTCTGTCAGTAAAAAGACTATTAAAAAAATAATAAAATTTTACATGAAGCATTTTTCTCAATTTCTAATTCAAGTTGTTTGAAAAATATTATTGGCCAAGGACGCCACATCATAACTTAGTATATTTGATTTTTTTAAAACAAAAGCACATGTAATGTGAACTCTGAAAAATAAACAAAAAGTTTAATCGAACTCGTAACTCCTATAGTTTTCGAGATAGCGGAGGTAAACCCCGTAAAAACTCATTTTTCACTGCCGCATATCTCTGAAACTATTGAAAATCGGATGTTGATTAAGCCTCTTTTACTTATTTTGGCCAGCACTAATGTCCTTAAAAAAAATTATTCTTTTTTAACATCCTGTATAAAACTTGTTTTAATTCATACCTTAATCAGGACAACAAATAGGACAAAACTAAGTACCGCAAAAATGTAATTCATTTTGAATGAAAATTTTACAATAAAATACCATACCTGACCTAACATTTATATAGATCTTTTATTGCACATAATGCTTATTTAATGAATTTAGCTTTTTACAATAAATTCCTGTTTTTATCCGAGATTTTATTGTAGTAAAAATACATTTAATTCAAAACAAATCGACAAGTTACATTTTTTTCAAAAAGATATGTATTATCATGTACCCTTTTTCTAGTCATTAGGTTAATTTATTTTGTATTACGCAACTTTTACGATAATAGTTATAACAATTTTTGGCTTCCATGATTTATACAATTTATTGAATGTCATAGATGCATTTGCAATAATTTTGTTTGTTTTTTACCTTCCGTCACCTTTAGGTAAGGAAGGTATTGTATCTAGTCAAAAAATTCGGTGGTGTTTTTAATGAATAAGCACGTTTTAGAGCCCCTGGAATAAGATTTTACTATTCTTACGATGAAGTCTGTATGTATGTGTGTTTTTGTGTGCGTATTTGTGTGTGTGTGTGTGTGTGTGTGTGTGTGTGTGTGTGTGTGTGTGTGTGTGTGTGACGATTTTTTCGGATCCGATAACTCAAATACTACAATTCAAAAAATTATAATTTTTTCGTATTCCTTTTTTTTACATCCATGTGAAGAGATGATTAGATTTTAACAGTTTTTCTTGAAAAAACACTACTAAAAATCATTTTTCCATACTTAATGTTATTATAAATATTAAAGAATATTTTATTCTTATACGATTTGATTATATTTTATGCTTCATATTCTATGTATTTTATACAAATTCTATATAGGTAGTTTCTTGCGAAACAGTCTATATTTCCAGTACATTACCTTCCCTCAGTTCTATATGCTATTTTGTACAAATTCCATACAGAAAGTTTCTTAGAATTGATTCTATATTTGCAGCAAAATTATAACACAAACATACTACACGCTTCTATAGCATCACTTTTCAATTTACAAACATACTATGTCAATCGCACTTGACATTGACATCTGTCTATCAGAATTTTTTAAAATTATATTATCTATTTACAGTGTTATTGCATAGCTGGCTGCTTCATGAAATTTAATTTATTTATAATTTTTTAACTCAATATCCATTGAATATGAAATATAAAATGTAATTAAATCACACACACACACATACACACAGATATACAATCATCGCAAAAATGGTAAAATCGTATACTATGAAAATGCCGATTGACAGATGTCAGTGTCAAAAGTACAATTGACGTTTTTGTGTTATAACTTTACTGGAAATATAGAATCCCTTTGGTAGTTGAAACTCTTAATTTGGAATTTGTACAAAATATATGGAACTGTCGGAAGGTAATGTATCTATGGTCATGTAACCAAATAAGTCGTCCTTGACTTAGCGTTGAACATCTTACAGGCACATTGTAATATAAATATTTGGACGTTTTCTTTGGTAATTTCTGTAAGTACATAAATCAACATAACTTGACAACACACAAAACTCAAGCTTGAAAAACTCGGACTGTTATAAAATCTGGCTACGAGATAAACTATTTCAACAAATTTGTTAAATAATTATTTTTATTATTTTTTCAATACAAATGGAAAGAATCTTAATTTGCTATCATTTGTTTCGTTATCCGTTTTAAAATCTGTCATTGCATTTTCCACATAATTATATAAACATCATTTCCCTTTTGTTATGATCTACTAAATTATTTTTTTATTAGGATATAGGAAATAATAGACACTGTTTTTAGCTGCATTAGGAAAAACTGTATGAAACATCTGATTTATTCATACGATAACATTGAACAGTAGCCATCAAACTATAAATATGGTAGAGAGCCTGTAAAGGACATCATTCAGTTCTGGTATAACAAAGAAGGAACAACAATAGAAACAAGATGAAAGCCGTTATTGCAGTTTGTATCATTGCTCTTGTATCTTCAGCTTATGTAAGTACATATAGAATAATTATTTAAGTATTAAAATCAATATGATTTTGAAGAACGAGTTGAAGTAGAGATCTCCAATACATCCGGTACCGGTATTATTATTACATTTTTTGCATGATCGACGAACAAAATTTAAATAATATTTGAAAATTATTTTGACATACTAAAAATTTTTAGTTATAATTTTTAGAGTGAGCTTTGATCGTTATTTTTTTACTTACCGCTTCCGCCTCATCAGTAATTGGGACCCGTAGAATAGCATGCGACACTAGCGGAATTTTTTTATTAGAGAATTTTACTTTAATTTTGGCAGTTTATTTCTTAAAATATAGTCTAATCTAATCCAAGTAACCACCTTTTTTGATAATAAAATGAAGACTAAATTTTAAATACCGAGATAGAATAGAATTCATTAATCCAAAAATGAAGATTAGCTTAAACTTTTTTGCGAATCGTTAATTTTTATGAATCTAAATTGATTTCCTTTCCTATTGTTCTATTTACTTTTTTCGTTTTAAAATGTTACTATTATTTATTTGAAATGATTAGTTCATTGACAGTGACATTTATTTGTCAGTTACATACATTTGAATAACTGCGTAACCAAGAAGTTTTGTTTGTGTAAAGCGTAGGCTCCGGGATTTAAATTATAAATAATTTTATAAATTTATCTATAAAATATGTAGAAAAAGTATTAATGCAAAACTGTAGAAAATTTAATAATCTTTAGTTTTTATAAACACAAACTATTTTGAACTTCAAGTAAAGTGCCATTTACGGTTATCTGATTTACATTAAAATGTAATGGCTACTTTCCATATTAGAATAAGGTCGAAATACAAAATTTCAAAATTTTATATTTTAATATTACTGAATAATTTGATAGATAATTTTCTTTACACAAATTTTAGGGATTGACAAATACCGAACTTGTGAAAGCAATTAGAGAATGCAAGAAACAATATAACTGCAAAGAAAGTAAGTCAAATTAGTTGTTAATTACTCAAAATCTTAGTACATATAATTTTAATTCGTATAAGAATAACAATTGAAAAGCACTTGGCAAAAACAATTACGGTGAGTAGTGTTTCTGACGAGACGATCGAGCCGAGAAACTACATTGTTTCGTCTCGTCTCGTCTAGAAGACAAAAAATTAACTCTCGTCTCGATTTTTTCTCGTCTCGAACAATGGAGTCTCGTCTCGGCCGAGAATCTCGACGAGATTTCTCGATTTTTTTAATGGATCCAATATGTATCTTATTATTATATATTTACCGTAAAAATATATAAATAATATTCAGGGTTATTAAAAAAATTGAGACAACTATTTTCTTCAGTATCAATTTTATACCTATACAACAAATTACAAAGCTAGAGACAGAGTAATTTGATACAGCACTACTATAATAATAAAATAATGTTCTTATTCATGAACAGTTATAAATAAACAACAAGTTAACAAAACTTATTTAGAATAATAAAATGTATAATATAAAAATAATGTTAATTATTAGTATAAACATTAATTAAGTAAGGATGATTAATGAGCAGTTGATTAGCATTGTTTTATCTCTGTCAAACGTTTATGAATTAGTTTAGAGAAAAATACTTCAAATAACAGTCGTAGAAAAATTTAATTATATGCATCTTTTATTTGAAGTATTTTTCTTTAAAATAATTAGTAAGCGATTGAGAGTTGAGAGATAAAACAATGCTATACATCTGCTCGCTGTAGTGTACTACCAGCTAGGCAATTTGCACCATCAAAAGGCAAATTTTATACTTTGCTTAAATAAAATAATGAAAAGCGAAGACAGATATCATTTAAAATAATAGACATTACTGTCAAACATTCGAACTGTTTTCATTTATTTAATCAAGTTTAAAATTTAACGTCTGGAGCTGTATATTGTTACATTATTTATCCAGTTAAAAAGTTTGCTGTTAACCATGATTTTAAACACAAAATGCTCTTTGCAGAATCTTCATAAAACCGATTTCTATGTTTTCGTAACACTAGACCAGCTTGTGAAAATAATCTTTCCGATGGTACGGAAGAAGCTGGTGCACTTAAAAAATCTCACGCCATTTTGGTTAAATTAGGATATATATCTTGATGCTTATTCCAAAATTTTAAAATGTCCTCTGTTTTATCTGATCGTTTTGCAGCTAAATATAGATAGTTGTATTTAAGAAATTTTAGCCCGATCCTGTATTGGATTTATAATTTAAAAAATATGATAATTTTTTAATACAAATTTACAAAATGTTCCAATGAAAATATAAAAAACTGTACTTTTAAAAATACAAAAAATTGTCGAGATATCTCGGAATAATTGTCGAGAATCGAGAATCTCGACATGTAAGTATCGTCTCGTCTCGTGTGTTCAAAAAGCTTTCTCGTCTCGCCGAGACGAGAAATTTCGAGACGAGACGAGATGAGATTCGAGAATTTCTCGTCTCGTCAGAAACACTAACGGTGAGATCTGCACTCAGGGATGCCAAAAAAGTATCTTTATCACAAGAGCTATGACATTGTAATGTTTGAGCGTTTCTACAAAAATGTCCTATAAAAATGTCTAATTATTACGTAATGGACCTTTTCAATTTAACGGCTATCCGTTTCTATCGCTGCAAATAGTAAGAAAATGGCTGTCAAACGAAACGTCTAAAATATTGCAGTCATTAAAATACCTGTATTCTCACTGAAAATTTGCATCGTTAGACATTTTAACTTCTATAAAAGCTTTTGTAACTTATTTTGATAAGAAGTTATCTTACATATTCTCACATTTTACGTCATTACGTCTTAATTTTTTAGAAACAAACGCCATAGATCTCAGTTGTTCTTACTTTGCGCAGATCCCCATTGCGCATATCTTCTATCTCTTTAAATTGAAAAGGTCCATTGCTCACTACTGTTCATTTTTCTATTTGTTACATCAAATAAATAATTTTCTAATATTTAAACACCATTCTAAGGTAAATGAAGTTACAGAAAATAAATTTGTAAAAGTAAGGAAGTTAAAAAGTTGTTTATTTGATTATTTCAAATTCAAAAAAATCTGATGTGGCCAGCACATAACCTCTCGCCAGATATTTTACCTGGTTGTGCGCATAAAACGAAAAATATTTTTAAATACAAATACATATATTCATGTCTCACTACACAATAATTCTCACATATATTTGCAAAATCTATGGGATATTTTAATATAAATTATGTACAATACATATATTTTTTTTGTATTCGATATCCTGAAATTTTCTTTTTCTACTTTCCTTTTTTTTTATATTCATTTTTTCGCAAATTCCTTTTGTATCTTTTTTACGTATATTCTTTTGCGTTGCTGACTTTTTTATATTTTCATAATCTTCATAATGATGTACAAATATTTTTGACAATGGTATACAAATATTTTTGACAGTAACATTTATGTGTCAATTACAAACATTTGAATTTCTTGTCTTGAAGTAGTTTGATCTGAGATTTTTTTACATCAAATTATTTTATATGTATTTCTTTATCTCTAAATCTATAGAAGATATAATAATGAATTTATATTTATCGAATAAAGAATTTAACGTTCTTTAATATAAGTATTTACATAAATTTTCGATAAATAATATTTAGATGATTTTTTTCTTGTAACTACTACTTCCGGTTGTTCAATTGTTATCAAAACTTAATCAACTCTTCCCATTATTGTTAGATTGAGGAATCCGTAGTTAAAAATGTCTTACGTCTTATAGTATTTGAGAAATCGTGGATCCAACATCCACACACACATCCACACACACATACGGACATCATCGTAAAATGTTATAATCGGATTCTAGGGACCTTAAAACGTGCTTATTCACTAAAATCTGAAAATGCGATTTTTAGCATGAATCCAATACCTCTTTTTGCGAGAGGTAAAAATGGACTAAGGTTTTTATTGTTAAGAGCTTCCCAATTTGTGTTGACATCAAGGTTATTTTCTATTGAAATATTAATTAATTGACTATTAGATGTTAATCAAATAATTTCTTCCTGTGTAGATCTGATTGGAATTTTGAAGAGGAATGAAATTCCAACAACTAACGAAGGATTTGAGAGCATGTATTGTGCTGCCCAGAAAATTGGGTTGGTAAGTTTACTTTTAACAAGTCAAAAATGAAAACTACATGACAATTTTGAAAGCTCGTGAGGAGACGGTATAGAAATATCGTCATTAGCGAAATGATTAATTTGGCATGTTTATAAAAATAAAATTTCAGATTTCAGCTGGTCCTCAGTGCACAGTTGATACTGGAGTACTGGCGGAAATTTTCACGAAGATGCATATGGATCAACAACATTCAAGCAACGCTGTTCAAAATTGCAAAGATTCATGTAAGTATAGAATTACTTTTCTTTTAACATTTGTGAATAAATAGAAATATTTTTTAACGCAATACATGAATTGCTTTGTCGAACATGAACACTATTTCACAGTGACGTTGTTTAGCTTTTAAACGTTGGTGATTGGTGCATAGATCTTATAGTTCTTTACATAGTTACCATAAGATCTATGGATTGGCGAAACAGCACGCACCAGCTTTCTTTGGTGTCACAGACTGTAATCAGCTGATTTAAAAACAATAGTATAACCAATTATTTTCACAATGTTTGACATAAGTTTTTGACCGTAGGTACTGGTGACAGTAACGTTGTAAAGGCCAGAACTATGATGACTTGCATTAGAACTAATGCACGTAAGTTTTGAAAATGTGAAATAAAAATGGAAGAGTTTTGAATAAATGTCTTTTTCTGTTTCAGAAAACTAAAATAACGGCTTCGACGTAATACATGTACATACATCTACTTGTTTTGGTGTTCTGGATGTAAATATATGTATATTAATTGTTAAATAAAATTGATTATATATCATAATTACCTGTCCATTATATATAACCCTATATAATATAAAAAATCTGATGTGGCCAGCACATTACCTCCCATCAGATCTATGTATTTTGTATAAATGTCATACAGAAAGTTCCTTGCAAAAGATTCTATTTCCGGTACATTTCCTTAAGGCAGATGTATGTATTTTATACAAATTCCAAGCAGAAAGTTTTTAGCAAAATATCCTGTATTTCCAGTAAAATTATAACACAAATATACTGTCAATTGCACTTGACACAGACACCTTTCAATCAGAATTTTCTTAAGAGGAATGGAACCCCAGCGTACTAGATATGAAGCGAAAATTCAAATAAATTGTTCCTGTACTAGAACTATTAATATTTTTTAAAATTCAACATTAGACGAACATACTTCTAAGATGAATCTGGATTTTAAAAAAGTATTATTGAAATCTATTAGTTTTTGACCTTGATTTTGTAGGAAAAACGAGAAATGCCGTTTTCCTCATAAAATCAAAGTCAAATACTAATAGATTTCAATAAAACTTTTTTTTTATATACAGGTTCGTATCAAAAGTATGTTCGCCTAATGTTGAATTTTTTAAAATGTTAATAGTTCTAGTATAGGAGCAATTTATTTGAATTTTCGCTTCATATCTAGTACGCAGGGGTTCCATCCTCTTACTGTTTCCAGAGTTATAGCATAGCTGGCTAATATATGTTATTTAATTTTTTCTTAATTTTGTAACTATATCCTTTTAATATGAAGTATAAAATGCATTCAAATCGTATAGAGAATAAAATATTCTTTAATATTTATAAAAGCATTAATGCCTGTATTCATAAACACTCGTAAAGTTTCAAAACGGCTCGTTAAAATTTTTGACAAATAGAATCAAACTTGACAATTTACATTTCGATTTTTTTGTCAGTGTCGACTGGTTTTACTGGAAAAAAATTATAACGAAACGTTAAAAAATTTACGAGTGTTTATGAATATGGGCATAAATGTGAAAAAATGATATTTAACATCGATTTTTTAAGAAAAAGTGTTAAAATCTTTAAATGAGGATACTTCCGGTTGATCAATTATAACCAAAATCTAATCAGCTCTTCATATGGATGTAACGAAGAAGAATACGAAAGAATTATAATTTTTGGAATTGTAGTAGATATCGCAGGCGAAAATTTTGTCACACGCACGCACACACACACGCACACGCGCGCACACACACACACACACACACACACACACACACACACACACACACGTACGCACGCACGCACGCACGCATCATCGTAAAAATAGTAATATCGTATTATAGGGGCCCTAAAACGTGCGTATTCATCAAAAATTCACCACCGAATTTTTGGACCAAAGAGAATACCCTCCTTACCTAAAGGTAACGAAAGGTAAAAAGGAAGCTAGAAAATGTGAGCAGACCTTTTTAATTTAACGGCTATCTCTTTCTATCGCTGCAAAGAGTAAGTAAAATGGCACCAATAACTGCCAGTTGGGCAAACAAAACGTCAAAAATATTGCAGACATTAAAATACCTGTATTCTCGGCGAAAATTTGCATCTTTTTAGGTTCAATAAAAGCTTTTGTAACTTTTTTCAAGATGTTTCTTGTTGTATGTTTTTTATTTATTTTTATAGAAATAAACGCCATGGATCTCTTGGCAAGCGCGTATCCATGACTCCCGCCATTTTTCTTACTATGCGCAAATTCCTATTGCGCATATATCTTCTATCTCTTTAAATTGAAAAGGTTTCAAATTCAAAAAAATCTGATGTGGCCAGCACATTACCTTCCGTCAGGTCTATGCATTTTGTATAAATGTCATACAGAAAGCTCCTTGCAAAAGATTATATTTCTTGTACATTACCTTAAGGCAGTCGTATGTATTTTATAGAAATGCCGTACATAAAGTTTCTAACAAAAGATCCTATATTTCTAGTAAAATTATAACATAAACATAATGTCAACTGCACTTGACACTGACACCTTTCAATCAGAATTTTCTTAATATAGCAGCTGTTTCCGGAGTTATAGCAAAGCTGACTAATATATATGATATTTAATTTCTTTATAATTTTTTAACTCTATGTCCATTTAATATGAAGTATAAAATGCATTCAAATCGCATAGAGAATAAATAATTCTTTAATATTTATAATAACATTAAATGTGAAAAAATTATATTTAACATCGTTTTTTCAAGAAAAACTGATAAAATCTTCAAATGAGGGTACTTCCGGTTGACCAATTATAACCAAAATCTAATCAGCTCTTCACATGGATGTAACGAAGAGGAATACGAAAGAATTATAATTTTTGGAATTGTAGTATTAGAGTTATCGCATTAGAAAATTTTGTCACACACAGACACACACACACACACACACACACACACACATACATACATACACACACACACACACACATACAGACATCATCGTAAAAATAGCAAAATCGTATTCTAGGGACCCTAAAACGTGCTTATTCATCAAAAACTCACCACCGAATTTTTTGACCAAAGACAATACCTTCCTTACCTAAAGGTGACGGAAGGTAAAAATGGACTAAGGTTGTTTTTGTCTTTAATTGTTTACAATTTTGCATAATTAATATTTTTGTATATTTTTGCAAATTTAAATACTTTATTTGAAAAAAGTGGCATTAAGTTCGCTTATAACTTCGCAATTTAAGAAAAAAACTGGTGTTTCCCGGTAATCATTGGACATTTATATATAAACATGCAAGTATACATTTATTATTAATCATTTGGAAAATTTGATCCAGATAACATCAATTTATAAATTCGTATTAAATACTGAATATATAAGTAGTCCACAATCAAAATGAAGTTATACGTTATTATTATAACATGTATAACAATTGTTTTATATTCTCATGTAAGTTACCATATGTTTAACTATTTTAGAAACATTTTAAAATAAATAAATTTTAGAGTATGACTACTACAGATGTAATGAAAGCTCTGTCTGTATGTAAACACGAACATAACTGTACAGAATGTAAGTATTATTTACATAAAACTTTTATCGAAAAGTTGACCCTGGAATATGCAAACGGTTTTGCTCTATCGTTAATATTAACCGAGATACTTCAAAAAAATGGAAAATGAGAGACTTGTACATATATTTAATGTTAGACTTTTACAACAAATTATTTTTCTGTTTCATACAGTAATGTTGGCATTAATCAAAAATTTCCAAATTCCCAAAACCAATGAATGTCTACTGGCTTGGCACTGTGTAGCAAAGAGATTAAAAACGGTAAGAAATACTCGAATATAACAATAATGTAATTCATGGATATAGATAGACCATGGACCTAGCAAGTATAACATGGTCTGCTGTTTTACATTACCCGATTAGTACTTGTGTTTTATTATAATAAGCCAGAACCTATAATAATAAAATATTTTAGCTTGACAATCAAAATCAATTGGATGTATCGTTGATGTCAATGTTTTTTAAGAAATTTGGTATACATCCGGGAATACGTCGTCTAAAAATAATAAACTGCGTTGGCGAATGTAAGTATGGATATTAAATAACTAGGTATATTATCTATACAGGCTGTCCCAAGACGAATATACGCTATCGTTATTTAAAAACTATTCAATATTATTTTTCGAAATTTGGTATCTAGAGGTTTTTCGATATGCCCGTTTTATCTAAAATATTTTCCAAGCAGTAGCACTTCCGGTTTAACCGGAAGTCGACCCTAACTTTCTTATTTTAAATGGAATGCTATACTTTTTATTTTACTATTGAATTCAGCGGAAAATTTTGCATACGAAACAATAAAAATATTTTACCGGTTTCAGCATATTATTCCATTGTTTACATGTACAAAAGTAGGCTGGCAACTAAGTAATAACTGTATCTGTATGGTAATATTATTACCATACTGACACCGGTCAATGAAAATAAAATTAAATTAAAATATAATGCTCTTCATTAATACATACAGATAACGTTAGCCTATCGCTCTAAATACGGTCTACTTTATTCTAAAGTAATAAACATGAGGAATAAAGCACATAATTTAAATATTTGTCATATTGACATATGTCAAAATAATTGTTCTGTTAACCAAAGCAATCTGAAAGTAGCATTAATGAGAGAATTTCAAAAAATAATATTTATCAATAACGTCTTAATTTTCTAAAACCGATAAACTATTGAACAAACCACAGATGTTATTAATCATAACAAGCCTTAGATGTCTTAAAAAACTTATATCTGCGGCAGTTACGATGTGCATAACATTCCTAGTTATGTTAATAGCTATTACCGGTTTCAGGATATTATTCCAATGTTTACATGTACAAAAGTAGGCTGGTAACTAAGTAATAACTGTATCTGTACGGTAATATTATTACCATACCGACTTGTCAACAACGGTCTACAAAATTAAAATAAAATAAAAATATATAATGCTCTTCATTAATACATACAGATAACGTTAGCCTACACACTTAGAAATTTGAGCCGTGTAAACTTAAAATATAACGTGGTAAACTTGTTTCGTGTAGAATTCGACACTAAAATTTGTATTATAAAAGTTAGTGTAAAAAGATTAAGTTGGTAATTTTATATCTGTGTAAAATTTTCTACGACAAATTAAATTATCACTGGAAGGTGTATTTGATTTATTAAGACTAGTTTTAAACACACATGTGGGTAAAAATTGCTTAATTTGGTGTTACTTGTATTTTTACACTAATTTTTGTACAATTTACTACAGTATATTTGCTAAAAATACACTGTCTAGTGTATAAAAACTGCACTGCCTGGTGTAATTTCAAAACATAATGTGTAGAAAAAACACTACTTTGTGTATATTTAAAAAATCGGTGTAGAAAGTACAGTACTTTGTGCATATTTGAAACATCGGTGTAAAAAGTACACTCTTATGTGTATATCTAAAATATTGGTGTACAAAGTACACTACTAGGTGTATGTTTAAAACGATGGTGTAAAAAGTACACTATTTTTGTAAAATAAATACACTGGTCCATTTCTAGACAATAGTAAGTGTAAATCTGTAGAACAGTTTATTATTTTCGCATTTTTCATCGTGATCGGAAGTATAAATACTTGTCTGACGCTGTACTTAAGCATTGGCAACATTATTAAGTTTTACAAAATTAAATAATGGAAGTGGAAGAAAGTGAACAAGAAAGTAGACTAATTTACTTAAAATTTAAAACTAAAACAAAACTATAATTTCGATTTGTGAATGAACCTTAACAATAGTGTCTGCATTTATATTATGTAATAATTAATTAATTACGTACAAGTATTTATAAAAAATATGTTGTTTTTATGTACAATAAATTTTTTAATGGAAGTACATATTTTTATATATCATACCTACCTCACTCGACATCGTGTATAACATTTATACTAATATTAGTAAATATTTATAAAAATATACACATTTTGGTAATAACATACAAATCTTGTGTAAAAAAATAAAAAATGAGTACTATTATTACTCTGTAATCAGTGTATACAGGATATCCCAGATTTAAACGGCATAACTTCAACCATGGATTAAACACGTAAAAATAAGGTGACAAGTTTATTTGAGCAAATGTCCGTAGATGCTTAGTTTCAGAGATATTCATGTTTTTCTCATTAGTGCAGCGCTACTTTAAATAATCTACTCCATAATGAAATATGAAACATTATCTTATTAACTTGTGACATAATAATTATTCATTATAAATGATTTGGTTATTATTTAATATCACTACAAAATTTAGTTTATTTGCATTGGATGTCAGTGAAAATATGAAAATTATCAATGATTTCAAACACATTTATTATTTACAATAAATAAATAACGTATGATTTTTTTACAACATTTGTTGAAAATGTGCACCTGCTGCAAGCAAACAGGCACGACAACGATCTGCCACTGCACTGGTTGCTGCGTGACATTGCTCGGGAGATATGGTTTGGCAAACTTGAATAATTTTTCCGCGTAGAGTGTCCAAATTATTATTATTTTATCACAACTTAATAAGATAATATTTGATAATTCGTTATGAAGTTCATTATTTAGAGTAACGCTGCTCCAATAAGAAAAACGTGAATATCTCTGAAACAAAGCATCTACGGACATTTGCTCAAATAAACTTGTCACCTTATTTTTACGTGTTTAATCCATGGTTGAAGTTATGCCGTTTAAATCTGGGACACCCTGTATAAACACAAAATTGATGACAATATACACTACAAATAGGTATATTTATACACTAAAATTAGATAAAGAAACCCACAATTTAGTGCACTAATAACCACATTTACTTATGAAAAGAAACACTAGTTTGATGGAAATGTACACCACAAATAGGTATATTTTTTCACTAAATTAAGTTAAAAATGACACTATACTGTGTACTAATAACCGCAGTTATTTGGTTAAAATAACTCATTTAAGTGTTAAAAAACTAGACGGTGTAGTAGTATCTACGAAATATACAGTGTTAATTATTAACACATATCTCGGTGTTGTTTATTACCAAATGTCGATGTGGTTAATTCTACACTACAACTGGTGGACCTATATAGACCACATTTAGTGTAAAATTTAACACGGAATTTTTTAGTGTGTATCGTTCTAAATGCGGTCTACTTTATTCTAAAGTAATAAACATGTGGAACAAAGCACATAATTTGAATATTTGTCATATTGACATATGTCAAAATAATTGTTCTGTTAACCAAAGCAATCTGAAAGTAGCATTAATGAGAGAATTTCAAAAAATAATATTTATCAATAATGTCTTAATTTTCTAAAACCGATATACTATTGAACAAACCACGGATGTTATTAATCATAACAAGCCTTAGATGTCTTAAAATCCTCGCTCTACGAGCTCGGATTTCAAACTTATATCTGCGGTAGTTATGATGTGCATAACATTCCTAGTTATGTTAATAGCTATTACTCATGATCAACCACTTCCGGTGTAATTTAATTTTTATTTTTTTCTGTAAGAACGGCCACTTATTTATCACTCGATATCTCGAGAATGGAATCGAATTTGTATAATCTGTAAAAACAGTTTTATAAAGAAAGCTTTTGTTTACACTAATATAAATTAATAATTGACTCGATAACGACATGATTAGTAGAATACCTTTTGGCATTTGTCGTTATTAAAGTCGTTCAACCAAATGCTTACCGACAGTCGTATGGTAACGATATTGTTATACATATTTTTAGTAGAATAGGCCTGTTTGTTGAAATGAAGACATGCATTGAGTGGATTCCCTATACCTACTTTGTTAAGTAAAATAATCTTACTGTCTCTTAAATATAAATGCTATGCAGTTTTTGTTCCAATAAAAGAATCCAATTTTTCAAGAAAAGCACTATACGTGTACTAGAAATCCTGAATAATTTGAACTTTTAGTTATAGGTAACGATACAGTTAAAGCAACTAAAAGACTTTTAACATGTATGGATTATGTAGACACAAACGATTGGTACACAAATGGTATGACTTTCAATCCTGATTTGGTGAAATACTAAAATACTAAATAAAATAAAGACCTGGTAAGATGTTACAATAAACAATAATTATATAAATATATACATATAGATGCAATGTTAATAAAACTATTATTTGTCTTATATATTTTGTCCTTAAATAAAACACAGTATTTAAGAATTTTACAGGAAATAAAAAATTCCAAAAAATATACGAGCCCAAACTCATATTAGTTGGATCTGTTTATATTTTCAAGAAATTATAAAATCTAGACAAATTGTTAGATTCTACCAAATTTTTCCGGCTATTTTAAATACTTAAAACTTTTAAAAAACTGTGGGCCGAATGATTGATGATAATGATAATAGTTCGACCGGTATTTTAAGGGTCATCTTCTAGTCCAGATTTAGCTTCTACAGAAACAATTTTAAGAAAAAAATTTGACACTTTTATTTATAAGACAACACCATTTAATTTGTTGATTTATAAGAAGATATTTTTTATGATACATACATATTTTTAATTTTGTGACGACATTTTTCATTATTTGAACCGAAAAGATTCGTAAATATAAATTTCTCAACAACCCGAGAAAACCCGAGATATTACCCTCGAGAATTCTCAAGACCAGAGAAATTGATAAGCTCGAGAAATCATGAACCCTACGTACCATAGATTTGCAAATATCTTGAAACACACCATACAATATTGTTCAGCGACGTCTTGCGCGACTCGTTGAGAAGTAAAAATAAATTTATTGTTCGTATTATTATGCCTTAAGATATAAGGGAAAAACGGTTTAAGGCAGCGGTTCTTAAACTATGGGTCGCGACCCAAAAGTGGATCGCCATCTTTTATTTTGGGCCGCGACAAACGATGAAATGTTTGTAAATTATTTTGTGTATTATACTTGCCGTCAAATAAGTATGGACTGGGGATTTCTACACTGTTGCCATTTCACTGGACAAAATGAAGACTTACCACCACACAGGGCAAGGAACACGGTACAAAATTTGTCTTTGTCGGTCTTTTGAGATGAAGCAAATGATAAAAAACACGCGACTAATGACATAAACGTCAAATGTAGTTCCATTTCTACTCGGTACAGGTGACACTACGATCGTAAAATTATTACGTCATTTGAAATTTTACATAAACTTTAAAAAATTATTTCTGTGAAACTAGATACTTATGTGATATAAAATAAATATTTTCGTAAATAGTTTTAAGTGCACTTTCAGAAAAAAACAAAGAGAAATAAGAGAATATTTTTCGAACATATAACGTCAATAACTGTTACCTATCTGTTTTAGTCTAAGGTAAGAGCAACTTGTACTTTACAAAATTTGAAAGCAGCTAATTAAATTATGTTATAAAGCTCGTTATAAACATACACATCTTTTCATTCAGCAACTAAACTCATCAAGAGATGGTAAGTTGTTGACAGCTTTTGAGAAGCCTAATTAGTGAACGTGTTAATAACGAACGACTAAGGAAAATTCCTACCTACAAACTTTGTTAACTTAGTTAATAAATCTGTCTGCAGATTTGTGGATCGTGGCAGATACCTTCAACGTGCTTATCATTAAAATTCCACAATTGTCACAGATTGAGTGGTGTGATACTAATTGGCACACAACAAAAACAGAATTGTTTTTTTTCAGATTGTTTTTTGCTTCTTAAGGTGCATTCACAAATGAAAATTAGGTTTATGGTTTTTGTTTAGGTTTAAGTAAAGGTGCATTCACAAATGAAAGTTATGTTTAGATTTATGGTTTATACTTTAGATTTAAAGACTTTGGCCGCATATTATGTAATGACACCATTCACACTTCAGAATTTAGAAACTCTAAATCCAAATTATATCGCTAAACATTGCAAGGTCCAAACTTTAGGTTTATGATTTAGTTTGACGTCACAAACTTTACCAATGAGATCGAGTCTGAAATGATATAGAGATATATACACCCATCTTTATTTAGAATTCACTTGGTAGATTCGGCTTTTTAAACAAATGCGAAAAGAACATGGATACTGTCATAACTTAATTGCTGAAATATAACCAATAATGCCAAGCGAATGACAGTTTCACGGTGCACAGGTGTCTTGTTGAATACTGCTCTACCGATATTTTAATCGTGCGAAAAAAACATGTCTTATAAAACACGTTCTTTAATATACTATTTTCAGCAAGATACGTGTATTACATAAATCTGTATCATAATCTTCCACGCGCATTATCTACTGCATCATTATACTAAAATATGTCTACCACGTCCTAAGTTACAAATATACAATATAAATCTTCTTACCGGAACCACTCGTATCTGATGTCTCCGGAGGCATCCAGATGGCATCGGAGCGTGACGTCACTGCCCGGAGTGATGTACGATGCCGACTCCGGAGCCTGGAGCTGTACAGACGCTTCGCCGATCCCTGCAACAGACATGAACTTAGACCACACAAACTACAAGATGAGGAGAAAATGTAATAAAGTGGTATGGTATGATTAGCGAATGACGTTTAAATTATTTTATACCCTCTCCCTCTTCCAATAAGTTCTTTTATAGAGTTAGACTACAAGAAAAATTACATCTTTTTAGCGTACATATTTCCTTCAAGTTAAAACCATAAGAAATCTAATTTTGCACTTTTCATTTATTAGCTATGCAGCTGTACTTTTGCGGTTTGCAAGCTGGGAATTGGCACAGCAGTGCAGTTTAAATACCGGTTATGTAAACCGCGATTATAAATTTACCGCTCGAACCATCGTTCTTCGCTTCGTAAAAATAAACCACAACCATTTCAATTCAATTATAATTCAATTGAAAACCGGACACTTCAAGGCGAACCTTTCATAATTCATATAAGTATGGCCATTGCGAAAAGAATTCAATTATTAACAGTATATATTTTTCGCAGCTAAAACCATGGATTTAGTGTACACCAGTACGCTGACACTTCAATGAATTCCCGCGTCTAACGGTTTTAGTTCAGCCTAACGTCGGTAGTTGCGCTGAGGTCGCCGGGTTGTTTGTGATTGTTTTAACTCGTTCGATTTTAGCCAATAAGAATTTGTTTTGTCAAACGTCAGCGAGATTCAAGTTTGAAGTTTACTTTCCGAGCAGAGATGTTTAATAAAGTAAAATCGTAAAATCTTTTGATAATGACTTATAATCTGATCTTCATATAATATACTTTGCTTCAAATATAAAGTTATGTTTCTCGTTTGTCAGCAAGTGCTTTGTATTTTGGATGCAGAATATTTCATCATGAGCATCATGAGTAAAGTAAGTATCAATTATCTATACTTATTTTAATGTTTTAAGTTTTCTTATACAGTTTTAATAAATAGTAATCATTTTAGTTAACTACATGATTAGCAAATTTTATTAAACAAATTTTTATCAGTTTGGGAACTGAAGATTAATTATCTATCTTTTTATAGAAATGTGCATACGAAGTATGTGTGACAAATACGTTACCAGTGGAAGAACGTGGTACATTATTTTGTTTTCCAAGAACTACAACATTGGCTACATAATATGAATAGGCTAGATTTAGTGGATTTACCATTTGACAAGCTCGTTCATCGATGTCCAGTGTGCATACTTCATTTTGATGATAGGCAATTTCAAACACCCGAGAAGAAAAAATTAAATTTTAGGCAAATACCCCGTCCTGTACTTCCTGAAGGTATGTACTCTTAACAATTTTTATTCGGTATCTTATGTAGAAGACCGTTGTGGTATAATTTGGGTTGCGTTATTATGTATATGAAACATTAATTTTTTTAGTACGTTTTCTATAGTTAAGTAACAACTCTATTTAATATATGTGATCCTACTTTAGGTTGTAAACAAATCAAACAGATCGTAGTTATGTTATTGAAAAACTGTTTTCTTTAATTTTTGAAATATCAGATAATTAATTACACTCGCATTATAGTTATATACTAAATTTACAATTAAGAAATATCTAATTATAGTTTCTTTCTGGTATAAGAACGATCACGGTACAACATCTTGGAGTCAAGAGGAAAAATCAGTTGACGCCGAGAAAAGGAAATGTGTTCCAGGCAACAAAAGACAGAAAGACTTCTGTCATTAAACAGGAAAAGCGGCAAGATTCTCTTCCAGAAGTGTAAATAAAACAAAGTAGACATACTTTCAACGAAGTCATATAAATTTATTCTCGC
Source organism: Harpalus rubripes (assembly GCA_963082715.1). Classification (NCBI taxonomy): domain Eukaryota; kingdom Metazoa; phylum Arthropoda; class Insecta; order Coleoptera; family Carabidae; genus Harpalus; species Harpalus rubripes. Next base: position 58,668,373 of record OY720451.1, read on the forward strand.
TGGTCAATTTATTAAAATATACTCGGCTAACGTTTCCACTTTTCTCAAATCTTCTTCAGGGTTGCTACAATTATTTGTACATAATTTTATTGTATCTTTAGATAATTCGAAATTTCGACTGAGCATATTTTAACAAATTATAACGTGACTGGAGTTTTCATAATACATTTATCTTGTTTTGTAAAAAAATAAATTGTAAATAAAAAGCGTTTTACCTAATTGTTCTTTTATTTATAATATATTTCTGTAATAATTACAGTCCTTGATTTAAAAATCCCGGCAACTGGCGAACTTTCATGTATTAAGGGTGGATGGAGTTATTAGTTCACCCTAACGTCGGTAGTTAGCGCTGCGTAACTGCAGTTTTAAAAATAACACTATCTGTCGTGTCTGTTGCCGTTAGGTATAGATAGTCTGTGGTGTACACCCAATGAAATTCATATGTATCATATCTGTCATGTAATTTATATTTCAAACGAGTATAATATTAATTACAATTCAAATTTCAATTTAAACTGTTATATCAAATATAAATTTATTTGATTATTAATTACTCTTTTCGTATCTGACGTATATGTAACGACTATAAACAAACTAACATTATTTTACATGTGTACATTTCAATAAAATATTATTCATCATTTATCATGAATTAGTACCATATCACTTACCGATCAGTAATTTGTAAATAAACCTTACTGCCTTGCAGTGCCGACTTAAGACATTTTGCCATCCGGGGCTAACTTTAAAAACCGCCATTCTCAACAAAGAAAAAATCGTTTTTGCCAAGAGCCAGGGAAAAAAAGATAAATGTTACGAATTTTATTTTTTCATTACGCGAATTTTAAAGTTCGAAACCCCATCTAATGCTTTTGGAATGACAAAGTGTATTAATCTTATTTCGAAACTCAGATTGGTCATATCTTAAAATTATTATACCCACAGATGGGTCAAGTTTCAACTTATGTGGGACCTAACAGAATATCTCCGTTATTTTTGCCGGGTTTACGGTTTTCGGTTCAGCTCCGGTTCGAGGTCCATGAACTCCCATATTTTTGAAATTCAATAACAAGTTATTTTCGAATTGGTTCTGAAATGTTGGTTAATAGAACATTTCAAATGTTCTCAGGAAAATTTTCACCAGTTTTACGATTTTGTAGTCGGAGTTTTTTCACTACATCAGTTACTCGTCCAAACTTTTTGCGTCGTTTGGTGGTTTTATTAATTTTGTAATTCAATGGTTAATTTTTAGCGACTGGTTAAAAATTGTATCCAATTGTTTGTTATATTATGTCAACATAGGTACTTAATTGGTTAAATTTTTAACCAGTTGCTAAAAATTAACTATTGATTTACGAAATCTCATCAGATAGCCACTGACACTTCTCTTAGCTTAACAAATTTCTGTTCAGTACGAGTACTAAACAGAAATCGGCTGACCAAGTTATAATTTGCGCATATCGCTGTCGAACATTCATCTTTTTATACCCTGACGCTTGGACCGTCATCCTTTTTAGATCTTCTCTTACAATTTCTGAGGCCTGTATCTGAGGATTGTTATCGCTTTGCCTCCTTTACACATACCATTTAAAAGCGCCCACCTTCAATCTACAAGTACCAATCATCTCATTTTGCTAGAAAATGGACATTCATCCTTTTTCCCCTGGCTCATAAAATTGCTTTAATTAAATTTTTTATTTAAAAAAATTTAAGAACGTGCTCTGCTCGATGTACCGCCCTTTACGTATCTACCGCCGGGGTTGTAGACCCCAAAAGCCAAAAGCCCCCCCGTTAAGGCGGCACTGCTGCCTTGGAAACCCTACTGGTAAAGGTTAAGAAAAAAACTTTGTCGTGCAAAAAATTCTATTAGGTCCCACACACGTTCCACATAAGTTGAAACTCAACCCATCTGCGGTATATTAATGTCTAATCCGAGTTTTGGTTTAAGGTTGAATATTGAAAGGTTTAAAACTTTAAAATTCGCGCATTGAAAAATGATGAAATTCGTTTTACATAGAGTAAATGATGCTACTAACCTTTAGTGGAAAATCTGCATTCCTCTGATGTTTTGTTTAAGGAAACATATTTACACAAATGTTTGTATTTCACTTTAAATGTTAGTTTATCCATTATCACTTAATACACAAAAATATACGTCTGTCCACTACAATACATCATAACAAACTAAGGCACATTGCGATTTTAAACTTGTTTTAGTAGGTTACCGATAGCACTGATCACGGTGAAAAACGAAATTTCTTTAAAAGTACACTAAATAGAGTATGATATTTATATATCCTGAGTTAAATTAAATTTCAGAAATCTATAAAAATAAAGGTGCATTCGCAAATGAAAATTAGATTTATGGTTTTTGTTTATATTTAAGTAAGCCATTCATAAATGTAAGTTTAATTTAACTCTAATTTAGTTTTTATTGACATCTTTGTAAATGCTTCAAGAACAAGATTAAAATATCGGTAGAGCAATACTTAATAGATACCCGTGCGCTGTGAAACTGTCATTCGCTTGGCATTATTGGTTATATTTCAGCAATTAAGTTATGATAGTCTCCATGTTCTTCTCGCATTTGTTTAAAAAGCCGAATCTACCAATCGGATACTAAATAAAGATGGGTGTATATATCTATATCATTTAAGAGTCGTTCTCATTGGTCAAGTTTGTGACGTCAAACTAAATCATAAACCTACAGTGTGGACCTTGCAATGTTTACCTTTATGATTTGGATTTAGAGACCATAAATTCTGAAGTGTGAATGTAGTCATTACATAATATGCGGCCAATGTATTTAAATCTAATGTAGAAACCATAAATCTAAACCTAATTTTCATTTGTGAATGCACCTTAAATCCAAATCATAAAGCTAAACATTGCAAAGTCCAAACTTTAGGTTTATGATTTAGTTTGACATCACAAACTTCACCAATGAGAACGAGTCTGAAATGATATAGATACATACACCCATCTGTAATTATTATCCACTTAGTGGACTCGGCTTTTTAAACAAATGCGAGAAGAACATGGAGACTGTCATAACTTAATTGCTGAAATATAACCAATAATGGCAAGCGAATGACAGTTTCACGGCGCACAGGTGCCTTGTTGAGTACTGTTCTACCGATATTTTAATCTTGTTTTTGAAGCATTTTACACATATGTCTGTACATATCAATTTAAACTTACATTTATGAATGACTTACTTAAACCTAAACAAAAACCATAAACCTCATTTTCACTTCTGAATGCACCTTTACATGTCGTGGACTCTCGGCAAATTCCCGATTTCCCTTTCCGATCCTGGTTTTACCTTCCAGTTAGCTCTAACCAAAGGTGATAAGATTCAGAATTTTGCAAAAACCGTTGGTTAACACTGTCACTTTAGCTACAGAGGAGGCAGGAGGGGGCCTTAGTGTAGAAATGTTGTACAGTAATACGAACTTCATTAATTAATATTTCATTCACTAAATTAAAAATAAAATTTAAACCTCTTTTCATGTCTTTCTACCGTCTCTAAAAACTTTGAAACATGCGAGTATTTGTAACATCAGAAATAGACATTACTTTCAAAGATAAAACTTTGAAAGTTTTTTGACACTTCCCCTGCAAGTTCAACTTCCGTTCGCTGAAAATAGCAGCGCTTTTTGCTCTCATAAGCTTATATTAAGCACGAGAATCCATCAAAAATAAATCAAAGGAAATCATATACAATTACAAAAAAAGTCATCAACGCTTCAAACTATTAATAGAACATACTCGAACAGATCAAGGAGCAGTCGATAGGTTCCAGATTCCTTGGAGGTATGTAGGCCTATAATCATGATTCGAGACGGATGTGTCTGAAGATGAATACATTTTAATTTGAGTTTATTTTAAACAGATGAAGCATAAATTTCACTCAGGATATCATTAAATCAGGTAGTATCTTTTCCAGGCATAAGACACATTTTTAATATAAATATATATATATATACCGGGTGGAACATCATACCTGTGTACATAGGCGATTCATATGAGAAAAACAGTTTTTTCGTGCCCATTGCTCCCCAAATTATTTTAGACAAAAATGCTTCAAATAAATGTTGTAGAGCATAAAATTCTGCATCTAAATCAATAAACAAAATTACTTTTACATGCTTTGTAACGACACAAATTAAATAAGAAAATATTGAAAATTACGTTGAAAATATCAAATAGCCATGGAATTGAAACAAAAATAGAAACAAATAAATAGGTAAATTAAATTCATACAAAAATCTCCATACCTATTATTACGACAATTGTACATTTCAATGAAATATTTATTTTTTATAGGATTTTTATTGAAAATCTTTTTAAATTGGAAATAATTCATGTAAACATTAAGACCTATCTACTACAATTCAAATTTCAAACAGTAATTCTCTGAATAAAATAATCACTACAAATTATTATTATAACAAATATTCGAATAATCCTCCGTTTTCAGCCAAGCAATAACCAAGTCTATTGTAGAATGAATTTCTTACATTAGCGAGCTGCCTATTTGTGATTAAGGCGCTCTCCTCCATGATAGCTTCTCTCAATGAATTAATATTTGGGTGGCGCTGCTTATAAATTTTAAATTTAAGATGACCCCATAAAAAAAGTCGCAAGGTGCTAAATCAGGAGATCTGGCTGGCCAATTTAAAGTTCCACCACGACCAATCCAGCGATTTGGAAATGCTTGGTTTAAATAATCTCTAACACTTACTCCGAAATGAGCTGGGCAGCCATCTTGTTGAAACCAAACTTCCTGATTTTCGCGCGCTACGCTGTCTAATGCAGGGCCGATCTCATTAATCAAGAGTTCTAAGTATGTTTCAGAATTTAAGTTGCCAACGATCTCAAATGGTCCAATAATATTGCTATTAAAAATGCCTGCCCAAATATTAATTTTTTGAGGATATTGCGTTCTGGTGGTAACATTTAATCTTGGATTTTCTAGAGCCCAGTGCCTATCATTTTGAACGTTTGGTTCATTGTTTAATGTAAAAGTACACTCATCGGTAAAGCAAATAGATGGAAGAAAATCACGATCCCGATTTGCTCGTTCTTGCATATCTTCACAAAAAACTCGCCTACTTTCTTCATCAATGGGCGAAATGTCTTGATGGCATTGCATCTTATAAGGGTGGTATTTATGTTTTTTAAGAATGCGCAATACAGTAGAATGAGCAATCTCACATTCCTGCGCTATTATTCTTGAACTTAATTTAGGATTAAAATTTATTAATTCCAGAACTCTTTGTTCGTTTTCTAAATTAATGCGATTATTTTTATTTCCTATAAATAAAGATATGATTTGTTTGTAAATCTCTTAAAAAATATTCAAATTTAAATTTACCTGTACTATTTTCCGCCGCAACACTTGCCGTGGATTCAAATTTTTGAACATACGCGCGTATTGTTGTAGCGCTTGGAATTGGCCTATTTGGAAATTTCACGGCGAATAAATCTCTAACTATACGTAAACAATTTCCACTATAAAAAGTTTTTATTATAAAAACCCTTTCTTCGTTAGAATAAACTGAATTCATTTTGATATTTTACCATCAAATTAGTTATTTATCTGTCAAACGTCAGACATTTATTTGTTTCTATTTTTGTTTCAATTCCATGGCTATTAGTAATTTTCAATATTTTCTTATTTAATTTCTGTCGTTACAAAGCATGTAAAAGTAATTCTGTTTATTGATTTAGATGCAGAATTTTATGCTCTACAACATTTATTTGAAGCATTTTTGTCTAAAATAATTTGGGGAGCAATGCGCACGAAAAAACTGTTTTTCTCATATGAATCGACTATGTACACAGGTATGATGTTCCACCCGGTATATATATATATATATATATATATATATAGAGGATGGTGGCGGTTAGGGGTGAACATAGGGATTTAACATGGGATTTTAGTTTTTTGTAATTTCCTGCTCTCCTGTTCATTTTACGACAACAACTGTACAGAACAAAATTGTTCAGAATTAAAAATTGCATACAAAAATGTATTTCCATTTATTATTATGTTTTTGGTTTCTTCACAACTTTAAAAAGAAAATTCAAAATTTCTGTTAATTTGTAGCAATAGCCATGACTTATAACTCAAATGTTTAAACATAATAATGTCATTCAATTTCTGTCAAATTTTCGAAATATTCTCTAATAAAAAGTTAATTTAATAATGAATATTTATTCGAATAAGGAACGAGTTTTAGTTATAAAAAATTATTATGGTGGAAATAGTTTTAGAAGAATACGTGATATGTTTTCCATAAAGTACGAAAATACATCAATTCTTATTATAGCAACAATTTGTAAACTTGTTAAAAAATTTGAGAACACGCTAATATAGCTGTGAACGAAGGTAATGAAGGAAAAGGAATAATAATAATAATAATAATAATAATAATAATAATAATAATAATAATAATAATAATAATAATAATAATAATAATAATAATAATAATAATAATAATAATAATAATATTAATAATAATAATATTAATAATAATAATGATGATAATAATAATAGAAGACGTCATAAAGAAGTGAATGAAGAAATGGTATTGGCTATGATAAATCAAAATTCTACGTAGTTGATACATCTGGAATTGGTTTATTCTTAAATGCTATACCTAATAAAAAATGCGTATTAAAATTAAAAGTTGTTTGTTTTTATTTGACAACCAGAAAAAAATAAATTCCATGGCTATTGCTACAAAATAACACAAATTTTGAAATTTCTTTTTAAAATTGTAAAGAAACCAAAAACATAATAATAAATGTAAATAAATTTTTATATGCAATTTTTAATTCTGAACAATTTTGTACTCTACAGTTTTTGCCGTAAAATGAACAGGAGAGCAGGAAATTGCAAAAAACTAAAATCCTATGTTAAATCCCTATGTTCACACCTAACCGCCACCACCCTGTATATATATATATATATATATATATATATATATATATATATATATATATATATATATATATAACGAAGAGGGATTTGTGAATTGGGTTTGAACCGAAGATATACCTAGTATAAAATCTTATACCCGGCTAGAAGCAATTAATTACATTTTAAACAGTAGTAGTATCTTTGTTGAGTAAGGCCTTCTTCTGCCACCTCTAGTTAAAGTGACAGTTAGTGATATAACCAACGGTTATGTTGCCAAATTGTTCTTACCACCTTTGGTTAAAGCTAACTGTAAGTTAAAAATATTGTTCGCATCGTTTTTAACCTTCAGTTTCATTCTTAACTAATGGTTAACAAATTGTCACTTTAATTAGAGGTCCTAAATATAGGGTAAAACGTTTGAACTCCTTTATCGATGGAGCTGTTTTCTACCACCATCAATTAAAGGTATTTGTTGAAGATATGTTCCAAACGCTATGAAGGCTCTGCTTTAAAGTAAGGGCATATAGTTTATCTTCTGTTTATTTTACATGAATCTTAAGTCAACATTAATTTATTAGGTTTTGGCTGGCATATCTACTACCTTTGAAATTTCATTTTTTCTTTTTGTTGTTGTTGTTGTTGTTGTTGTTGTTGTTGTTGTTGTTGTAATGTCTTCTTTTAGCTAAAATATATCAAAGAAATACAAAATTTAAGCGCGGAAGCAAGTATTTTATGCTTAATAATTTATCTATACCAATGCACTACATTTTATGATAAAGGATTTATCGAAATATATTTTCCCTTAATGGAAACAATTTTCTACTTCTTCCTTTTTATTAATTTTGAAAGCTCAACAACTTCAATTTATGAACAAGCAATTTATCGAATTTATCCTCTACAATTTTCTGTAATAAACTTGATGGAAAGCTCATTGTGTTCGTTTTATGATTACTGTTTACTTCAAGAGTCATTTGAAATATGGGATAGTATATGAAAAATGTAAGTATATGCTGTTTCGAAGAAAGCGTTGCATTCAGCAGTCCGAATACTTACTGTAAATTCCTTTACAGGAAGTCATTGGTCAAAAATTGACATTAGTTGTTCTTACATTACGCCTAAGAATTTTGGCCTAATATTTCTAAAAACTCTTGCCTATATTTTTACAACTAAGAGCCCCAGTTCATAACAGATCGATAATTTGTTGAAAATGTAGACCAGCATGTATGTATACCCGTGTTCTCCAAAAATGTCTTAATTAAAGCCAGCACATTTCCCTGAAGTAAATTACCTCTGAAAGAAATAAATGACTTTTACCCTCAGGGTTCCACAAATAGTCAACCCCTCCCGTGTCTTGCTTGGTACACACAAGTAAACAAACAAAACATAGCCGTAACCATGCGGGTTGTGCTATTGCTATGATTGTCTCAAGTGTTTTTCAAGTCAACATATCGTCGGTATGGCATCAGCAACACTGCCGACTGTCATCTGTCGGCTGCGGAGCTAAGCTATCATGTAAACAAGGATTTAATCATCGTAGGCGGCGTTGCAGACGCAGCTGTCTATGATTACGGGTTGATTGATATGAGATGAACGAGGCAAGCAAACTAACACATCCTGCTCAGAGATGTACAAGTAACGTATCTTCCAAAAGTACTGGCACAAATGTCAACAAAATTTTTTTGTACGAAAAACGCATTAATTTATAGTATATTAAGTATTAAGAACGGGAAGGACAGTTTACCGATCGAAGACAATGTTTGGGGACTGAGAGAAGCGAAGGTCTCAATTTCGCCTGAGATCGGTAATTCGTTAACGTTCGTGATGTTTATACTATTTTTTGCACGATCGACGTTTAAAAGAAAAATAAGATTTGAAAATTATTTTGACATATTAGAAAAAATTATTTGTCATTTTTTAAGTAAGCTTTGATATTTGTTTTTATTTATTTACCGGTTTCTTGACATTATTCCATTGTTTACATGTACAAAAGTAGGCTGGTAACCAGTGTTGTAACTGATCTAGATCATTTGATCTAAATCACTGATCTAGTTCATTTAGTATGATTTTTGATCTGATCTAGATCCTTTTATATATTCAGATCTTGATCTGGATCTAGATCTGAGAACTATATAATCTATGATCTTAAAAAAGATCAAAGGTGCGGGAATATATGGCAAACTAGAATAAACTGTAAGAGACAAAAATGATTTTTTTATAGCTAACAGTTTAGGCCATGTCAAATGAGAATACAAAAAATACAAAAATTTGAAACCAGAAAATCCAAAAACAAATTAAATACAATTAACGCCGTCTGGTATGTTATATAGCAAATAACACCCTAGAGCGTGTTATGAGATGTTTCTATGGTAATGTCAATAAAATGATATTGATACTGGGATAAAGCCTAAAAAACAAGCAGAAGCATTCATAGCCTACCTACTCCGTAAATTTTATTAAAACTTTCTGATCCGTAATCCGTAGAATGTTAAAAATTATAGTCGGACGTTAAACGTTGAACGCACCACGGGAGTTAAACGGACAATAATGCCTTCGGTCGACGTACACATCTCAGGCCAGAGGCCCTCGAAAAGTACACTGTTGACCTCAGGCGTTATTGTCATTATCGTCATAACAGCCCTGATTTCAGGGGCCCTCGGACAGTACACTGTTAACCTCAGGCGTTATTGTTCTTATAACACCCTTGATACGTTAATTACTATAACTCACTTAAAAAATTCAATGGCATATAATGATTGTCTGGCTATTTGATATAGTCTGTCTTAATTTGTTACTTTTCAACAATTCTAATGTTTAAAATTATTATTTTTGTTTCTATTTAATTAATAAGAAATAAAAAGAATTAGAAAATCGTTACTGATCTTTATATGATCTAAGAAACAGATCCCAAATTCCTGATCTGAACTGAAAAAAAAGATCCGGTCGCAGAAATTGACCTATGATCTGATCTAGAACATATTAATTGTAAAGATCTTAATCGTGGTCTAGATCCTTTATAAATTGATCTGTCACAACACTGCTGGTAACTAAGTAATAACTGTATCTGTATGGTAATATTATTACCCTACTGACGGTCTACAAATAAAATAAAATGAAAATATAATGCTCTTCATACAGATAACGTTTGCCTATCGTTCTAAATACGGTCGACTTTATTCTAAATTAATAAACATGAGGAATAAAGCACATAATTTGAATATTTGTCATATTGACATATGTCAAAATAATTGTTCTGTTAACCATAGCAATCTGAAAGTAGCATTAATGAGAGAATTTCAATAAATGATATTTATCAATAATGTCTTAATTTTCTGAAATCGATAAACTATTCAACAAACCACGGATGTTATTAATCATAACAAGCCTTAGATGTCTTAAATCTTACATCTGCGGCAGTTATGATGTGCATAACATTTCTAGGTATGTTAATAGCTATTACCGTCTTGCATCCTGAACTGTAAGTGAAGAACATCACTTATCGTCGTGAGTCACATCACTTACCGTTCAGTAATTTGTAAATAAAGATGGATTTATGCAGTCTTCTTTTTATTTTACTTTTTCTTTTCGCTTTTACTTTAAGTTTGGTATTTTAAAACATTCAATGCGCATGCGCATATGTGATTTTCCTGGCATATAGTCGCAAATGTTAACAGATAAATATATCCTGTTAAAATGGACAAGAATGTAATAATTTGAGCATACAAAAGTATTATTATATAGAGTACCTATGTTTATATCGACGTCCTTAATCGGATTTAATTGGATTTAGGATTAGAAATCGTATTTAAGAAATCGATATAAACGATCTGGATTGGATTAAGAATCAAATTCTAAATCAACTTTATCAACGAAATTTGTACATAAATCCGATTTACTTTCACGAGATACACAGCGATTTAACAGAAAATTCAATGAAAAAAACGCAGAGTAATTTATTCATCTTTCATAGTTTAACAGTTAATATATGTCAACGCGATGCCAACAATAAGTTAGCATAATTATTAGAAGAGCAATGAGAAATCCGTGGACGCAACAAGAAACAGAATATTTTTTTAAATTAATCCTGGAAAGAAAAATAATTGATTTGTTAGACGAAAAAACTAAGTAAATGTTAGATGAAAAATCTAAGTAAATTGTCAAAAGTCAAAATTAATACTAGTCAGTGATGATTTGCGCATTCTATGCTGCTATGCCAAATCCGATTGCATTAGAAATCCGATTAACGACGTCGATATAAACTTAATCATAGTAAGGAAATATATTAACCAGTTTCATTTAATAAAGACGCTATACTTTTCCAAACATTCTTTTTGGCCACTTTATCCTTGAATAAAATATACAATCATATTCTTTACTGATTTTTCGTTTGCATAACTTAAAACCTACACACAAAAAGAAATACACAACACGCTGACGTTTGTGAAGTGGAGTTCATGCGCAGTTGTGATATTCTTTTACTTTAACGGTCTTAAGTTGAAAGTTGGTCAACTTAAGGTCTTAAAGTAAAATTAAAAGTGTGCACATATAGCAATACATATATTAACACACATTTAAGTTTTATAAAGTAAAAGAAAAAGTGGGCTGCATAAATCCACCTTAAGACCTACCGTCTTGGAAACACTATGGATAAATACAAAAAATAACCCGATCGTGCAAAAAAAATTTTGAATAATTAATAATTAATTATTTATAAGTAACAAAACTATGAACTAAATAAATGCGAGGTGATTTAACAAACGCAAATGTGCATACATCCTGTGAATTGATATAACATTTTTAAAAAATTATTCATTTCGTATCTAAACAAGTTCAGTGGATTGTAAGAGCGATCCAATAGGTTTGTTCGAACCGTCAGTTCTGAGCAGTTCGCGAACTAGTGAGCCTGCGCATTTCACTTAAAAGCGTTCGTACCCCGTAGTTCTTAAATTCGAAATTCTGAGAACTATCAGTTCAGCGTTCGGACGTGTTGAATTTTAAATTCAAATTCTCATGGAACGGTTCTACCAGTTCTTGCTAGAGAGCAGGTATTTCAAATTCTGAGTATGCGCAAAGAAAAGTACAGGAATTTTGTTTGAGATTTAGAAGCCGAAGCTTGAATGCTAGGAAATAATAGCTAGATTAATGTAGTAGTTTCCTTCATTTTTTATTGTTATTTATTTTTCTTAAGGTAAGTTTTTTGTGTAATGTCATTAATTATCAATGTTGAATGATATTTTATTAGGATTTACACTCGAAAAACTATAATAAAATAAATGATGATAGGGATGGTGCAGCCAGAAGAAATTATATAGCAGAACTGCTGTTTAATAGAAGAGATAATTAACTTTTGTTTGTGTTTTTGTATCACAATATTATTATTATTATTATTATTATTATTATTATTATTATTATCATTATTATTATTATTATTATTATTATTATTATTATTATTATTATTATTATCATTATTATTATCATTATTATTATTATTATTATTATTATTATTATTATTATTATTATTATTATTATTATTATAATGGGTAATAAGCCGTGATGATATATTTTATTTATTTATTTATTATTATTATTATTATAGTGGGTAATAAGCCGTGATGATATATTTTATTTATTTATTTATTATTATTAATTATTATTATTATGATTATGATTATGATTATGATTATTATTATTATTATTATTATTATTATTATTATTTTAAGCTAGTATGTTAAGGAATTTTAAACATTTAAAATAAAATTAGATTTTGTTGAAATAAAATTAAACTCTTTTTATTATGAAACAAAAAATGAAATTGTATTGTACGCTAGATAAATATAAAAAACAAAAAATTCTATAAAAAATAAGCTTATAAGTTACACAAGAACAACTTAAGTTTGTTGTCCATTCTTTATACTCCTTTTGTGGGGTATGCACAATAATTACACCTGAAAATATAATATGTATTTATAATTACTTAATAACAATTTATTATTTGATTATGCAGACCTTCTCCATGACCACTCATTTTTAAAAATAAGTTTAGGTTATTCAAAAGTCAAAACAAATGCATGTGCTAAATTACATATTGCACCGCCAAATTTAAATCTATGCGAGCGTTCGAACCTGGCCAGGAGAGAACAGTTCAGAATTTGTTTTTCTACATGCCATGCGCAGAACTCCTAATTCTGGAACAGTTCCGAACTGACTAGAACTGACGGTTCGAACAAACCTAATGACTAACTAGGCCCTTCAAATGCATTATCTATTTAGCTTTTAGAATGTTTGTGTACCCACGTAGACGGTTTAGAAAAACGTTTGGTGTCGTGTATTGAGCATGTTTACTCTATGGCCGTGACAGACTAAATAGTAAATAGAATCATGTGTATACGCCACATTGCTCAGAGCTGAGTGGAGGAGAACACAACGCCCTCACGTGACGCATTCTTTGACGGAGTTCCATGTCAGATTTTACAGCACGGCCGACTTTGATCTCTGATCTGTTAGGTTTACTGTTTTAAAACTGGGGATTTCTGCTGTTTAACAAATATTGGTTTACTTTAGATCATGTGTGAGGTTGTGAGGCTAGGGAAAATACACACTTTCACGATCAGAAAAAGTAAACAAAATAATCAATAATTTTTTTTAGTAAAATGATACTGATGAATAAGTGGCTAAAAACTCTTTAAATTCTAATTGTAACCTAGGAACTGGTATCCATTCAACGACTATAAAGATTTAGGACTGATTTTTAATAGCGCCATGAATTGACACTCAAACTATTTTTGAATAACCTTCATCGACATCTCCCTCAAGTTTTATTAGTATTAGTGCAGTACAGTTCTCGTATGGGCGTAATTTGTTGACTCTCGTGATGGGCGAGATGAAAACAACGATAATCCAAAGAGTGACCGTCCTGCGTCAAGCAAAAACGCCGAAAACATCGAAGCAGTTCGTTAACTGTTGGTTTTCGATCGACATGTTACAATAGGGGATTCCACCATTTTTTATATATAATTTCATCTGAACGTATAAGTGAAACTAAGACTGTCGGTGAAAATCCGGTGAAAAAATTCCTATTAATAAGCGAGTTATAGTCCTCCGAAATTTGAAAATATAGATGTGACGTATATAAGTTTGTATATCAAACTATTTTCTTCGTGGACCTAAATGTTTTTGAAATATATGCTATTTCTAAATTATATTTATAAAAAATAAATTAATATTATTATACTGTACAAGTCGACATGATTTATAGTTGGAAATGTATTTAAATTATTAAGTTTAATGCAAAATATTTATATTCACATAAAAACTGTTTGAGAATTGCACTCCTGGACTGATAGTCACGCCTCCGCTATTTGAATATCTCTACTTCCATTGGTAGTAAGTTCCGTCCCTAACTCGGTATTCGTTTACAGTGTAAATCATAATGTACTTCTGGAAAAACTCGGCAAATACTTTCACTTTACAGAAGACCTTCTTCATTTTCTCAATCATAGCTTATTGATCGCGAAATGACCGTGCATATTAATAACTAAATAAATCAAACCCGTTCACTGTTACCTCTGTCTCAATACATTCGTTTTTGTATTTGTATACCGTATAATCGTCCTGTAATTGGGATCCTGTATCCTGTTGGATCGATTTATTAATAAATAAAAATAAATATTTATAGGTGGTCTTTGAGTCGCCAATCAAAATAATATATATATATGTATTTCATATGAGTGACGAGCTGCTAAAACAAAAACCCCCTTATTTCCGAAGTATTTGAATTATATCATTTTATTTCTTTATTAATATTCATTATTAAGCATCTTCTTTCACTATTTTTTACTAATTTCACTTAATTTGATTGGGCTGTAATCCCCTATTGGTTGAACATGGGCAACAGTGTCGGCCCGAGACTTTTGGAGCGCCCCACGCGAAAATTGTAAATTGCGCCCCTCATTTATTACAATTTTGGTACAGAAATTAGAAAAGATGCGATTTGTGTCCATAACTTGCGAACAATCGCAGAATCAATCTGAACGATTTTTTTTTTTAAATATTATGGATATTTAATACACAGAGAATATTTTTCTTGTGGGTTCTACAGAGTCGCTTTATTTTTGTCTAATACTATATACAGGAT
The DNA here is from genome assembly GCA_963082715.1 of Harpalus rubripes. Lineage (NCBI taxonomy): Eukaryota > Metazoa > Arthropoda > Insecta > Coleoptera > Carabidae > Harpalus > Harpalus rubripes. The sequence continues at coordinate 58,683,435 of OY720451.1, forward strand.
TAGTCATGGGAGAGTTACTTTCAAAGTCCGTTTGTGTGCAACACGAAATACAATTTAGAACAGTGTCTAGCTTCCTCTCTTAAAAAATAGAATATTTAATTCACGATTGCTCTTGCCTGTCTAGTGAAGGTTCTGTCATTTTAACATTAAACATGGGTTGCAAACAAACGACTTTCAAAATAACTCTTCCGTGACTAACTCTGTATATAGGGAAAGAAAAATATTTCTCAGTGTAGGTATAATACTTTTCGTTATTTTGCAATTCGGAAAATCTATTTTAACTCTTTAACGGTTCAACCTAGGTAAAAAATATAAGAATCTCATTTTTTATATTTCGATACGGATCACCGTTTTCAAGAAAAGTGTCAAAAACCAAAATATGTTGCCTTTTTCCAAATTAGCGAGGGGCTGTTGCGTCAGCGTATTTTTCTGTACAGGATTCCTTATTAAATGGTTCACTAAGAATAACAAATACCATCTTAAAAGATGAATTATATCCATATGGATTGTCATACCAAATTTCATTCAAATCGAACAAAGCGTTTCGTTATTATAAACAAAACTATTTTTTTTTTAGAAAGACTTTGAAGCAGAATACTGGCTAAACGGTGCACTGTCGGATATAGGTAAGTTTAGTCACATCGTCTTATTATGGGCCCACGAATCTGTGGTTAAGCCATGTACCCCTTTTTTCAAGACACCCTGTATAATATATAAAACAGTCTATATTTTTTCACAATCGTATATTTTTCATTACACCACATATACTGTTATTAAAATGCTGTTAGCTATTTTATTTGTTTTGTATCGGATAATGTTTCGCATGCGGATTATAAATGCTAAGCGCTGATCCCATTTACAAAAACTTTTTTAATCCATTATATATATTAGAAAAGCCTGGTGATAAAAGTATTCGCCAAACATTCACTGGACCCCGCTGGTGCTGTTATCTTTTGTGGGCCATTCTGAGCCGGAAGTCAGCGAGTTTCCTTTACATTACACGGACTTTACGAGATGGGAGTTTTGCACTTGCACCCCTGCAGAAGATCTGTGCAGACGACCCTAAAATCTGATTAAATTGATGCTAAACGCGCTAATGTGCCTCTGCCGAATTTTAAACTTCGTTAGTCTGGCGTTCCTTGCTAGCAATGCACCCAGAGTATCGTACAAGTTTGTTTAAGTGCACACAAACTTTACTGTTACTGTAAACTTGCAAGTTGGAACTGGATACGAGTAGTAAGATATTGCCAAAATAGAACTAATGAAAAAATACTAAATATTTATTGCAAGATTCCAGATTCAAGTTAATTAAAAGTTTTGCTAGTGGGTACGTTTACAAATATAAAAAATCTGGTGTGGACAACACAATACCTCCCGTCATTTACAGTCCGAGTCACCAAAAATATTAAGTTAATCCTTATTTTTGGATAAGCGAATTTTACTTTAATTTTGACAGTTTATTTCTTAAAATATAGTCTAATCTAATCCAAGTAACTATCTTTTTTTAAACCCCCCAACAGGATTAAATCCCAATTACAGAGTGGGTTTACATTCACACACATCCATGTCTTAGTGGGATTCGAACCCAGAGCCCCGAGAGCACTCATGGCATGAGGCGTAGCTCTATCCATTAAGCCACCGGAACTATAATAAAATGAAGATTAAATTTTAAATATCGGAATAGAATAGAATTCACTAATCAAAAAATGAGGAATAGCTTAAACATTTTTGTGAATCGTTAATTTTTATTAATCTAAATACATATCTACATAATTACATATGCTGGAAACTGTATTGATTTCCTTTCCTATAGTTCTATTTACTTTTTTCTTTTTAAAACGTTACTATTATTAATTTGAAATGATTAGTTCTTTGACAGTGACATTTATCTGTCAGTTACATACATTTGAATAACTGCGCAACCAAGGAGATATGTTTGTTTAAAGCGTAGGCTCCAGGATTTAAATTTTAGATAATTTTATAAATTTATCCATAAAATATATAGAAAAAGTATTAATGCAAATCTGTAGAAAATTTAATAATCTTTTTTGGACTTCTAGTAAAGTGCCATTTCAGGTTATCCGATTTTTACACCAAAATCTAATGGGCTCTTTCCATTACAGAAAAAGTTCGAAATACAAGGTATTAAAATTTTCTGAATGATGGTATTTGAGTTAGAGTGGAGGATCCACACATACATACACACAGACATCATCATGAACATGGTAAAATTGGATTCTAGGGACCTTAAAACGTGGTCATTTAGCAAAATCTCGATATGCGATTTTTAGCACGATCCCTATACCTCCCTTACCAAGGGTAGCGGGAGGTAAAACATTGTAAAAATCAAAAAAAAAACATGCTATTTTTAATAATAAATCAGAAATCTACAAAACAAATAGTTTTCAATTATTTTTCAGTATAAATATTTTTAGAAATCTACTTTGTTCGTAACACTGCAGTCACTGCACATTTCGTCTGTACCGTTACCATAAAATCATATCTGCCAGCACAGAATCTCATTTTTTACGTATACCTATAAATCATGTTCTTACAGAAATTCTATAAGTTACAGATCTATAGACACAGAATCCCACCATAAGCTATGCATTAATCAAACACACTGAACTCCGTAGCTATGAGTAAACAATATTTGTAGCATTTTACAGCACTCGCACACTCCTATATTTCATGCTTACTTGTCAAACATTTTTCCCGAAATCTCATTACAGTCAGTTGCTGCGACGTTCCCTCGTCCAGAGAACGGATTATCGGCTAAAAGTTGCAATAAATATAAGAAAGCTGGAGGAATTTTTATTCCAGAAATCATTCAAAAATTCACGTTTAAAGTTTTAAGATTTTAAATAAAACATTCATACATATTAATTATTTGTGTCTGTGTATTAATGAACAGATCTCATCAATTATTTTATTATTTATATACATAAAACATACAATTTTATCACTCTAAAGTTCATCAACATTGTTCTGCTGTATTAAACTACAATTTGCGTTCTCGCCACCTGGCCCCCCTAAAATATACTCCCACTACCATCCTGCAGCACTTACCATGTCTGCATGGCATCCCCTCTTTCCCCTCAAATCCCCTCCCACTCATCGACGACGCATCGCGACGTCTGTCTTGTTGGCCCTTAAATTTTATGATCAGGGAGGTTTTGTTTTTATTACTCTCGTACATTCAGTGCACGGGGCGCACTAAAACGCTCGTATTTCGACGCGAGTAGTTGGGATTTATAGCGACGCGAGCCAGATGCGTCGGCGTCGCGATGGGGATGAATAGTGGACAGGGTGTGAATGGTGATGGGAGTATAATGTAATGAAATTAGGAAAATTAATCATTTGTACATGCTAATTTAAATAATTTCAGGACAAATACGAGTACTAGGGTTTTAAAGTTTACCATATTTTTACCCTACCCTATATACAATTTTTTTATCACCTTGGCATAGTCATAAAAGTTGACTGTCAGATCCAGAAATAAAATTATAGGTTTGTTCCAACAGAAAGTTCTGAACCGTTCAGTACATGATTCAGAACTACTTAGAATCCATGCGCGAATTTATAGTTCTATAACCGACTTGACTAGTATTGAAGAAGAATTTAGAACCCGAGGTATAACATATTTAAAATTAAAAAATCTGATGTGGCCAGCACATTACCTTCCGTCAGTTATATGAGGCATTTACGAAAATTCTACCGGTAAACTGTTACCGGTAAACAGCTGTTTATCAGGTTATAGCTACCGGAATCGATATTTTAACAACGCAAATAATAAACAGTATAGTTCCATAACCTATATGAAAAATTTGAAACAGGTTAGAAATTTAATGTAGTTAAACTGCTTTGAACACATTTCCAATTTTAACGCGCGCGCTTCGCTTTACATCACTACCTTTTTTGAGATTAGATTCTTCATGAATCCGGTACATGAATCTGGTAGATATTGTATAATTTTCGAAGACGGTAACTTTTTTACCACTCGTGTTTTCGATGCGGCATCTACCGGCAGAATTTTCGTAAATGCGTATGTATTTTCTATAAAATCCATACAGAAAGTTCCTTGCAAAAGATTCTAAATTTCTTGTATGTACATTACCTTTCGACAATTGTATGTATTTTATACAAATTCCACACAGAAAGTTTCGAGCCAAAAGATCCTATATTTCCAGTAAAATTATAACATAAATATACTACGAATATGTCAATTGACACTGACATCTTCTAATCAGGATTTTCTTAATATAGTAGCTGTTTCTAGCATAGCTAGCTAATTTATGAAACTTAATTTCTTTATAATTTTATAACTCTATATTCATTTAATATGAAGTATAAAATGCAGTCAAATCGTATAGAACAATGTTCTTTAATATTTATAATAACATTAAATGTGAAAAAATGATATTTACCATCGTTTTTTCAAGAAAAACTGTTAAAATCTTCATATGGGGGTACTTCCGGTTGACCAACTATAACCAAAATCTAATCAGCTCTTCATATGGATGCAATGAAGAGGAATACGAAAGAATTATAATTTTCGAAATTGTAATTTTAGAGTTATCGTAGACGAAAATTTTGTTACACACACACATTCAGACATCATCGTAAAAATAGTAAAATCGTAAACTAGGGATCTTAAAACGTGCTTTTTCATTAAAAACTCACCACCGAATTTTTTGAGCAAAGACAATACCTTCCTTACTTAAAGGTGACGGAAGGTAAAAATAGAAGGTAAGTTCAGGATTATAATATATAATAGACGTATATAATTCAAAAATGTTCGAAAAAAAACTTGATCACTGTATTGAAACACTATCATCCGCAGGTAATTTTCATTGTTTTGCCTTATTTCCATAACATCGTTCAAAAATTCTCTATCATTTTCGCTAGAAAATTCCGACAATTCGAAAAAATCACTGTCTTCTTCCATTGCTAATTTCATTAATAAATTGAACAAAATAACTCATTCTTGGAACACTGCACTATAAATTCTGAATTTTAAATTCGATTCGTCAAAACGGAAAAATGGCTTTGCGCAAACTCAGTAAAGTTCTGAACGGTTGTGAACTTTTGTTGGAACAAACCTAATAAATATCGTAATTATAGCAAGGCCATTGGTCCATTATTTGTGCTGCTCTGTTGAAATGAAGACATGCATTGAATGGATTCCCTGTCTACTCTGTTAAGTAAAATAATCTTACTATTCCTTTAACATAAATGTTATTTTTGATTGAAATAATTTTTGCAACTGCAATTTTCAATCTAGGGTCCCGTGAATCTGGGAAACCAGGTTCGATCCCGACCGGCGCCAAAAGAAATATTTCGAATTTTAAATGGGATAAAAGTGACCATTGTGGTGCTGTCACCATACCAGCAATGAATGCCCGTGAGGAGATGCCTGGTATACGCCCATATGGTACAAATATGTCATCATATTTACTAAAATCTGTGTACAAAGCAGATTGGTACACCCAGCAATAGGTAATATGCCGTGATGATATAAATCGCCTACAAAGTAAAACGGTCATTGTGGTCAAGAACAAACAATGACCCACCTGCTCACGTGCGCCAACTTAGAAGAGGAATGTACAAGAGAAGATCAGGCCAAGGAAACACCAGTTGCTATAAACTGTGCAATTTTTTGGATGATGATTTAGCTAGGCCACTTGTCTTGCAGTTTTTGCGGACGGTTTTTCCTCTGACATAACGAGAGAATCTTCGCCGTCCTAGTTTATGCCAGGCGATGCATCAGGCCTATGATATCCAAATTTGACTATTTATATGGTTTTAACAACAAGTGCTCAACAGGCTCACTCCATGTGGTCCAGATGCGGTATTTCGCTACCGAAAATACGTCACTTCAGTTTGTAAGGAATGAGAAAAATTTGTTGTAATGTATTATATATTTATTGTGTATTTTTAATTATTTATTTATATTTTAAATGGTTTGGAAACGAATAATAATAATAATGATATTATTTATTTATTTATAAAAAAATATTTAACCTAGAATACTTAGCTCACAATAATTAAATGTAATTATATTTTATACATGACGGATATAAGTTCCGATGTATTTATTTCTTACATACTTAAAATAAATACCCATTTTAATCATCAAGTAATTATCGTTTTGCAAATAAAGAAATCAGATATACGATAATTACATATTCTGTATTCCGTTTTAGCTTCTTGCATTAATTAGTAGTAAAAGTATATATTGCTTTTATTAATCCGATCTATTTTAATTACAAACCACGTACAGAATTAAAAGTTTCTTAAGAATTCAAATTAAATTCCAAAGTTAATCCTGACCTGACCGCATCCCGCATCAAACAAATCCAAATTAAAATAAGACTTTTCAGTAACACTAATTAGTAATTACAATATCAACGAAATTTCCTCCAAACTTTAGCCTAATTAAAAAGTTCCCAAATGAATTCATAACCTCAACGTTCGCATCGCATCAAAAATAATTATCATCTCTCACGAACACAAACAGTCGAGAGCAGTGACTGACTTTTATTTCGGCTGTTTCAGGCCGGGCCTCATTGGGTCATAATATCACTCATTTTATATCATTCTTATAACCAGTTGGCATGTGTAAGAAAAATAACACAAACAATAATTTATATTCAAGTCAACGGAAAATAGACCAATCAGATAGCTCGATGTTTAACATCGGTTATCTTAAAAATTGTCAGAGATGTCAAATTTAGATCAAGATGATTCGAAGATGCTCTGTGGTTAATTCCACATTTTCACTCCCAACAATACATTTAAAAACTGATTAATTATGTAGCTTAACTTTCACAACTTGATTTCAAATAAATAAATAACTACTACAAACTGTTTTACTTGTTTTGTTTCTTGTAATTCTAGCTCAACCCTTATACAAAAAAAATAAATAAATCTGATGTGGCCAGAACATTACCTTCCATCAGTTCCCGTGGCCAGTTCTATGTATTTTATACAAATTCCATACAGGCAGTTTCTTATGAAAGATTCTGTATTTCTAGTACATTACCTTCCCTCAGGTCTATATCTATATTTTGTACAAATTCCAAACAGAAAGTTTCTTAGAATTGGTTCTATATTTGCAGTAAAATTATAACGCGAACGTACTATGTCAATCGCACTTGACATTGACAACTGTCTATCAGAGTTTTTTAAATTATTAGTATATTCCGTAACTTAACCACGACTGTGCCTATGGTTCAAGTGGTCAGGTTATGGTCACTGAAAAATGGTTGTGGTTCGGAACATCTTGGTTAATTTGTATCGGTAAAGTAGGGAACCACCGCGTCATTAGAAATAAGTGACAACATAACTTTTGTGTATCCTTATACTAACATAAATATTATACATATCAGTATATAGTATATAGTAATTATATGTTTATGCAATATTATTTATTATATTATAAGAAATAAGAATATGACCACACAACCACAAAAAATTTGTGGTCGTCGCGGTTACGAAAAAATAAACCAAAACTTTCAGAAACCACATTCCGAAATTAAACCGCGATCCTGAAATTATGTTTTGGTTACATTACGGAAAGCATAACTAGAACCTTGGTCACCGCGGTTAAGTTACGGAATATACTATATATTAGCTGTTTCCAGTGTTATTGCATAGCTGGCTGCTTTATGAAATTTCCTTTTTTTTTAAATTTTTTTAACTCAATATCCATTGAATGTGAAGTATAAAATGTAATCAAATCGTATAAAGAATAAAATATTCTTTAATATTTATAATAACATTAAATGTGAAAAAATAATATATAACAGCGTTTTTTCAAGTAAAACTGTTAAAATCTTCCGGTCGACCAATTATAACCAAATTCTAATCAGCTCTTCAAATGGATGTAACGAAGAGGAATACGAAAGAATTATAATTTTTAGAATTGTAGTGTTGGAGTTATTGACGGAGAAAAAATCGTCACACACACACACACACACACACACACACACACACACACACACACACACACACACACACACACACACACACACACACACACACACACACACACACACACACACACACACACACACACACACACACACACACACACACACACACACACACACACACACACACACACACACACACACACACACACACACACACACACACACACACACACACACACACACACACACACACACACACACACACACACACACACACACACACACACACACACACACACACACACACACACACACACACACACACACACACACACACACACACACACACACACACACACACACACACACACACACACACACACACACACACACACACACACACACACACACACACACACACACACACACACACACACACACACACACACACACACACACACACACACACACACACACACACACACACACACACACACACACACACACACACACACACACACACACACACACACACACACACACACACACACACACACACACACACACACACACACACACACACACACACACACACACACACACACACACACACACACACACACACACACACACACACACACACACACACACACACACACACACACACACACACACACACACACACACACACACACACACACACACACACACACACACACACACACACACACACACACACACACACACACACACACACACACACACACACACACACACACACACACACACACACACACACACACACACACACACACACACACACACACACACACACACACACACACACACACACACACACACACACACACACACACACACACACACACACACACACACACACACACACACACACACACACACACACACACACACACACACACACACACACACACACACACACACACACACACACACACACACACACACACACACACACACACACACACACACACACACACACACACACACACACACACACACACACACACACACACACACACACACACACACACACACACACACACACACACACACACACACACACACACACACACACACACACACACACACACACACACACACACACACACACACACACACACACACACACACACACACACACACACACACACACACACACACACACACACACACACACATAGGCTGCCCATTTTAAAAGTTCCCGCCTAAAAATTAATGAATAGCCAATCCATGATACATTTCATAAGTGACTTGGTTTTTAAAATTTTGTTTTGCTCTGTGATTATTCGATTTATAGTACTAATATTTACCAAGTGGCTTATGAAATGTATTCTGTTTTGCATATTCTTAAAATTTCAGGCGGGAACATATAAAATGGGCACCCTGTACATACTATACAGAGAGAGAAAAGACAATGAAGAAAGATATAGCACATTGACATTCGCCGTTTTCTGATTTGTTTCTATTTCTAATAAGATTCAAGAAGAAAAGCTTTGATTTCTTTAGATAACATTTTTGACTATATTTTTAAATTGACATACGTTTCTTTGTTCATAGTCTACTCCGAATTAGGAGATTTTTGAACATACTGTACATAAAACTCACGCCCGCAAAATTCAAGTCGTTATATATACTCGTATTTTCGGTAAATATAAAAATCCCAATTATTATTGCTGGTATTTCCAGGTTTAACCAACAGTTTTTTTAAGGCATAACAGAGTGGTAACAGCAGAAAATCCTTCCCATTCATTCAATTTTTTTGTCCCCTATCTCGAGCACGCATCCCTTTTCATCCCCGTGCTTGTACCCCGGAGTGTACATGTGCGCGCGTCACCATGGCGACGGGTCGATGTTTTAGCCATAAAGTTTTATGTTCCTGCAGGGGAACGTGTATACTGTGCACGGTGGCCGGTGCCCTTGCTGACGCACGCCACTGCGGTAGCCGACAGCGTGATTCAGCCAGGAATCATCGCAGGACTGCAGGATAAGGATGGAGCCTTATGGGATGCGAGATGCTTGTTAGCACACGTTGCGAACAGATTAAACGAATAGGTAAATAGGGACTGTCTGTTTTGTGCCGTATTTTGTTCTATAATAATTTCTGGAGTTTATTAATATTTTTCCTACAATCGTGCGTGAAAAGTACTTTTTCTACAGTCTATATACAAAGTAGCCATTTGCGCTCTCTTTTGTCAGCGCAAAATGTCACTTTGCCGCTCATGCGCGACAAAGTAGAAAAACGCTCGCTCAAATTTCTAAATATACAATGTTAAGAAATGTCACTTGTCTACATTCTTAATAGAAACGTTTAGTCAGGAACTAATGGCACTGTAGTTACACATTTACCACCTTCTCAAGTCAATCTGACTTATAGCTGCTCTGTCGGTATATTACATAACCAAACAAAATGCCGTACTGCTGTGAAAATAAAATAGGGCATTTATTTGCAAAAATGAAAGTATAAAATGCTTAGATTAGATTGAATCAATAGCTCAAGAAGAATGGAAAATAACGATAAATTAAAATTAAATATAACAGCTGTGCTGCCACCTGCAAAAATTTGGCGTGAACGCTCTCAATGGACATCCAATTTCTACTGCCTAGTTTAATATACAAAATAAATTATATAAAAAGTTATAATATTCATTACAAAATTGGCATTAATTTTTTGTAAAATCGAAAGCCAAAACAATATCTTGAAGTCATATTTGAATACAGTGGACCCCCGGTAATCCGGCCCCTGTCTAATCCGGCACCCCCTGTAATCCGACATGACTATTATTATTGAATATTTTTTGACAGTCAGCCCAAAAGCGAAAGTACAAAACACTGACAGTTAAAGAAAAATGTGATATTTTAGAACGCCTAAATCGTAATGAATCTTTGTTTGTACACAATTACATATTTCCTAATGTAAAGTTATTATTGTTTGTAAGTTCTATAGCATTAATGACGTTAATTTCATAATAAAACGTTAGCTCTCTATTGTGTTGTTTAATTTACTAAATTTGAAATACATAATGAAGTATGATTTGTACTTCAGAGTATAACATATAGAATCTTATCACTGGATCCGTAATTTGTCGGATTACAAGGTACTCGTTTGTAAAAAATTCCGGACTATAGTGGGTCTTAGACAGTACTCCATAATCCGACAAATTCGATAGTCCGACACTGCCCTGCAAAACGTTTGTCGGATTACCGAGGGTCCATTGTACGTTCCTATCTTCACTGCAAAACTATTGAGTAGTACTGTAAGCACAAAGTACATTTTATTATATTATTTTGTTATAGTGGATGACTGTAGAAAAAATCTTGTGTGTTTTTCGAGCGCAAATGGACATTGTCGATTTCGAGAGAACAACCTCTCAATCGACAATGTCCCATTTTGCGCTCTTAATACACAAATAGCTATGATAGCGTAGCGACAAATAACACTTCGTTTCCCCAACAACCATGGCAGTTAACTTGGAAAGGAAGGTGAAACGTAAGGGGTATTTTTCGCTACGCTATCATAGTGTAGTCTTGGGATCCCACCTCTGGTCGTTCTCTGTTTATTTATTCACAAAGGTCAAGTAACAAATTCAACTAGTATTGTCTAGAAATGGTTTGTTCCTTGTAAGATATCGCTTTGCCATCCAAAGAAACAGAAGCCATATTCATTATGCTTTCATTGTGTATGAAAGACAAGATAGAACCCAAAGTATGTTCCTTATTTTCATAAATTGGCTCTAGTGTTAAGCCCTTTTCGTGCAGGTATTTGATCATTGCACAGTATTCAATTTGTTCTATTTAAAAAAAAGTAAATGCCAATTAAAGTTACGTGGTGTATATGTATGACGGGATCACATAAGGAATAATTTGGTGTATGAAGAATGTATGGTTAGGAACAATGTTGTTAAGAGAGTAGGAATGAGCCAGTTGAGATGGTTTGGTCATGTGGAGAGAATGAAGAGTGAACGGCTTGTTAAGCGTATATATCTTGGTGAAATTGACGGTGTTCGATTGCGTGGCCGTCCAGTGTGTAAGTGGATGGATGTGATTGACAAGGTACTAAAAGAGAGAAAGTTTCCGAGTGGGAAGAGAAGAAGAGCGTGTATGAATGCGATTATGAATGTGGCCCAGGCGAAAGAACAGGAATGTGTGGCGAAAGATGATTGTTTCGTAACTACTATTGTGGTCCGGTTGCGGTATTTCGTTACCGAAAATCGATCACTTTAATATGTTAAGAGTGAGGAATATTTGTTGTATGATGTCAGGTTAGAAAGAATGTTGTTGAAAAAGAGACTGATTATTTTTGGCGTTGATGTTATTATTATTACTGTTTCGGGTTTGTGCTAACCCGCTAAGTGGGAAATGCGTGATTTGATGTGTGTATGTATGTAAGTTACAAATCAGAGAAATAATTCAGAAGATGTCTTAGCTTAAGGCAAGTGGAGTTGTAAAGAAGATGTCCCATCGTACTATTATAATCGTAGAATCCCGAGAGAAGCAACAAAATTGTTAAAGGACGAATAGACCGGTACGACTTGCATAAGACGTGGTGAATAACTGCAAATTCCATCCAGACTACTCCCCTGGGATGAATGTGCAAGAAGCGTGTCATATCATTTTTGATTAAACATCGTACAAACTATTATTTATGTAATATCTTGTTTGTTATCATATGCACGGCGTGTACTTCTATTACTCACATTAAAATTGCATTGTCTTCCATAGATATTTCACACAAAGAAATACAATTTTCTTAGAGTCTGTAATAAAGGAATAAAAACCGATAAGAAAGTAGAAACGTGAATGAGAGTAGTGTTATGTATCGGTGTATATGTAAATGGCAGATAATTGCTCTACAATTAGCACTGTATACAAAGCGCCAATCATTTGTCATGGTCGTTTATCACTCAATCAACCTTTCCAGAAACATATCTGTTCAACCCGTGACATGTTAATTATTTTCACAACAATTAACACCATTATTTGATGGCATGGGACATATACGGCTAATAAAACAGTGACATTTGTAAATTATTCATATAGATGTTTCGACCATTGGCTAATTTTGAAGAACCCTGGTTGAGACAAAGAGGATCTAATACGACAATAATAATTTGTAACTAGTTGTTAATAAGTATTCGAAACCCGTATTTTTTATTTTTTGAAACGCTGTTTTGTGCCATCGTGCCAAAATACTGGCGAAAATAGTGAGAAAATATTTTTATTCACAATCGGTTAGTAATATGACGATGCCTGACTTTTAAAAAGTTGGGAAGTTAGTTATTGTTAACCTCATATTCCAAGAGGTTGGAAAGTATAACGTGAAGATAGCTGGGGTTGGAAAGTTGACACTTTCCAACCTCAGCTATACTCTCGCTATAATTTCCAACCTCGAGGCGGGAATAGCTGCCCCCCGCTTTGAGAGATCAATGCGTATCAATGAAAATACCTTTATTTTACATATAAACAAAGCATCTTTACAATTTATATGATAAATTTTTTGGAATAAACTTGTAAATAATAAAAGTAATGAATGAAATCAATATTTAAGGTTAGAAATCAAAGTGGCAGTTCATGTGACAAATGAACAATCTCAGACCATTCGTTTATTTATGTTAGGTTATTATTATTTAAATATCAAATATTAATTTTTTATTTCAGATTGTGAATAAAATAGTATACAAACCTCGGTGAAAAGTTTCATTGTCTCGGGCTATAGTTAACCTCGGCGCTTCGCGCCTTGGTTAACTATCTTCGCCCTCGACAATGAAACACTTTCCACCTCGGTTTGTAATATACTATTAATAGTACCGCGTGATACAAAAAAACACAACTCGAAAAATAGTTACTGTTTGCATTGAAAAATACAGATTTGATACACAACAGTAATGAAATTCTAAGAATACGAACAACGTAGACAAATGTTAATCAGACGGAAAAGTAAAAACGAATGACTAATGACCAGCAACTGAGTGATACGTGGATAACTTCAGATCAAATGAAAATATTGGTCTTGTCAACGTAACATTGTCCTTGTCAAAATGACATGCGCACACAAATCAGCTGATTTCAAGCACGTCAAGGTCGCTCGAGTCACGTGTTTGCTCGCGCCCTATAGGTACTTCACTTGTGAGTCAAAGCTTAGGAAAAACTGACTCTGTCGCTTCCATTTTTTTGCTTCAGCACAAGCCATCTTTAAACGACTTTAAATATTAACCAATACAATAATTTTTGTTATTCAGGTACAGCAGAATCAGAACAGCTGACTTGTCGGTCTGAAGATTTGTCATTTGACATTTAATATTTGACGCTAGTTCGTTCGACATTGTGTAGGTTTCGCTTCGATCGGGTTTATTTTATTTTATTATTCGTTCTTAAACGAATTAGAAAATGACATTCACAGTCCGAACGAACACGCCTTTTGGCTACAGTTTTATAAAAATTCAAGACAAGGTAACCTGCTCAAATATTGTAATCATGAGCTATCATAAATAATCCAGCATCCACCTGACAAAATCTCTTAATTACATTCTTATCTGCATAGGTAATATCCCCGCTTCTGCGCCTTTATCTCCTGGGGTACTTTTTGTCGTAGAACCCCAACGGTTAGAATAACCAAGCCAGGTTGAGCCACGTTGAGGCTGTGATCACTGATCACTCTCGGATGAATCTGAGATCAGCAGGAGCTCGAGTTGGAGACCGGAGGTAATCCTGGTGTCTCGACAACGCAGGTGGGATCAAGGATGCGATGATGAAGGTGGCGTGAAAAGATAACGAAGGGAAAAGATATGCAACAAATTTGATCACACGATGCGAATAGTGATGCTGTTTAAAATAAGATATATTATTTTCAAATTTATTTCATCGGGATTTAAACCCTATGTTTAGAAACAGACTGAAGTACACCGAAGATCTCGGATTCTAATTCCGGCTCGAGAATGTGTCCACCATTTCATCTCTGTTAACAACAATAAAGAAAAAACAAAATTTATAAAAAAATACGGTATGATTTGACCCTTGAAATATGATTTCACATTAACGAAGACTGATTTCACAGAAATAAAAGAAAACTGAATTCACAGTAACGAAAACTAATTTCAACTAAATGAAAACAGATTTCGTTTTTTATATTCCTTACAATATTTTGTACGAAAATAATAATAATAATTTATTCTGGCTCTTAGCATAGTTAACAACGTTGTAGTCAAATTTTATCAGTTTTAATCAAGTTTAATCGTTGTTGTAATCAACTTCTAATACTTATCATTGTTGTAATCATGTTTTATCATTGTTGTAATCAAATTTAATCTTCAGTTAATTAACATAATTTTTTTAACGTCCCAGTGAAATCCATGAATCGTTCTCGATTCTAATGGGCTACTTGCGTGCCATTTTTTTATTTAATATTTTTGAAGAAACAATAATAACTTGCTACCCATATTTTTTCTTTTGGCAAAATTAATTAGCCAGAAAAAATAATGAAATTTTAATATTTAAATTACCGCCATGTATGACGTTGAATTACGCCCAACCAATGAATGGTCGTAAAGCAATAACATCGTACGTCCAATAGCAACGGCATGTGCGCGTAATTTAAACATGGCAGATCATCTATTTGACGTTTGAATAATAGTTTGGAGGTTAATATTTTCGTTTGTCATTTTAATCTTATATGAGTATAAGCTAAGATAAAATCCTTCAAAATCCTGCTTAACAAATCGAAATACATAATAAAAGTAACAGAAACCACGCAAATTATAAATAATAAAGAAGAGAGACAGTATCAATCCCATTTGTATAAGAACAGTTTGAAATATATAACAAAATGCATTTAATTCTGTAATGGAAAATATCATTTGTCATAATAAAATATTAATTCTTATGTTATCTGTAAGTTTTCTCACAACGGCTGGTCATAACGTAAAGAATTTTATAGTAGGAAACGGCGATTTTCTATCTTACAATAAAAGGAAATTGTTTTTAGTCTGTGAAGTTCTACTATAAAGCTAGCGAAGTGTGATGTTTGATCTAACTATCCTTTGTTCTATTCGACTAAACTGTATTGTATGCGGTGCAAAAAGGAAAAAAAATATACCTTAAGAAGGAGATTTATTCATTTGAAAAACAGATAGCGAAAAGCGGACATACAATAACATTCCTTTATAAAAAAATCTGATGTGGCCAACACCAAACCTCCCGCTATATAATTTTTATTAACTTAAACATGCATACTTACATATTTAGTTATTGCGGAAACTGTATTAAGATCCATTCCATATAACTATGGTTTTATTTACTATTTTCTTTTTAAAATGTTACTAATATTAATTTGAAATGATTAGTTCTTTGATAGTGACATTTATCTGCCAGTTACATACATTTGAGGTATGAACTGTGTAACCAACTAACCAAGGAGTTTTGCTTGTTTAAAGCATAGGTTCCGGGATTTAAATTATAGATAATTTTATAAATTTATCCATAAAATATATAGAAAAAGTATTTATGCAAATCTGTAGAAAATTAAATAATCTTTAA
Organism: Harpalus rubripes; assembly: GCA_963082715.1. Lineage (NCBI taxonomy): Eukaryota > Metazoa > Arthropoda > Insecta > Coleoptera > Carabidae > Harpalus > Harpalus rubripes. The sequence continues at coordinate 58,699,943 of OY720451.1, forward strand.
CTTTTATGACACAAATCTTGAAAAAATAACATTTGTTTGATTGAAGGTATTTTTTGAAGAAAATCTATTTTGAGTTTCAAGTAAAGTGCCATTTCCAGTTATCTGATATACACCAAAATCTAATGGTCTCTTCCCATATTAGAATTAGGTAGAAATACAAGGTTTCAAAATTTTCTGAATGATAGTATTTGAGTTGAAGTGGATGATCCATACACTCACATGCATACACACAGACATCATCGTGAAAATATTAAAATTGGATTCTAGGGACCTTAAAACGTGGTCATTTACCAAAATCTCGATATACGATTTTTAGCACGATCCCTATACCTCCCTTACCAAGGGTAGCGGGAGATAAAAAGACTAAGGCTTGATTTACATTAGCGGTACAATGACAGTACAATGACGGTACGATGACAGTACAATGACGGTACGATGACGGTACAATAACGGTACAGTGACGGTATATCAATTACACGAAGCATTTACAATAGACGGTACCACGACGGTACGAACATAATAAAATACCATGACAATATAGTTTTGTCTTTTATGTACTATGATAGTTTGTGGTGCATATGTCATGTTTCTATCAAAAGTGAAAATATCGTGCAATATTTAAAAATTTCTCAAATACCGACTTGGCTATAACTCTCCTTACTCTTGTCAAAGAAGAAGATAATGAAGAAAATCCTGAATGTTTTACAAAACGATACTACTATTTTTGTACATTCTGTAATAATCTGTAGTGTATATTTTACGTTTTTGTTATAAGCAGAGAACTTTTGTTGTAAATGTATAAGTATAATCATTTCTCATTTCTAGCTCATTTTGACATTTCGGTTTCACTAAAAAACAAATATGAAAAAGTCAAAAACATGTCAAATGTCAACTTGAAGTGCACGTACTTTTCAAATGCAACCTTCCACTTCCCCTTGCGTGGAAATACTATACGCAGTTACTATGATATACAATATTTTTACTTCCTTGCACAAAGTAAAGGAAGTATTGTAATCGCAAAAAAAAATCGGTTTTCAGATTTCAACGGAAATATCTATTTTGACCATTCTTGAATCCATTTTGACTTCGTCGTGACGTCTGTACGTACGTGCGTACGTATTTCACATAACTCAAAAACGGTAAGCCGTAGAAAGTTGAAATTTTGTATTTAGGACTGCTGTAATATCTAGTTGCGCACCTCCCTTTTTGGTTATTACATAATTTTCAGAAATGGTACTTTATTTGAAGCCTATAATAGATTTTAATGAAAAACTAATTTAAAATACTTTTCAAATTTGGTATATAAGACTTTTATGTCAATTGGAATAACATAGTAGATTTTGGTTAAAACAGGATAACCGGAAGTGATATATTACCTGAAGTTGTTAACAGTTTTTCTTGAATAAAATGGTTTCATTTTGATTTTAGAAATTAATAATTCAAATAAGAGTTTTAGAGAATTAAATTCTGCGTCTAGCACATCAAGTATTATTAAATTAGCCCTTTGTATAAGCGAGATATGTAAATTTAAAACTTATATACCTTTTAGTTTTTGTAATGAAGCTTGCTATGGATTAGGACAAAAAATAAAAAAATAGATGTTAATGTCAAATTACGTCAAATACGTGCAATTTTATAATTGGGTCTATACTTCATATTGGTCTTGCGTACTTCCTTGTTGGTGTTGCGTACAAGGAAGTCATGTGGTGTCCACATCAGATTTTTTCAATAGAAACAAAACTATACTGTACCGTGGTCGTATTACTATTGTAAATCAGTAAATATCACTGGGCCGTCATTGTACCGACATTATAGTGAGAACGTAGATGTAAATGGGTTCATTAAAATATATTGGACCAAGAAGTATCATACCGTTATTGTACCGTCATTGTACCGCTAATGTAAATCTAGCCTAAAGTTTCTAAATAAAATAAATATATCATAACGGCATATTACCTATCGCTGAAAGTGCCAATCTACATTGTGTAATATTGGTAAGGCGTACCGTACAGGCGTCTCTATTCATCCCCTCACGGGCACTCATTGCTACCGTGGAAAGTGCAATACAAGGGCCACTTTTATGCTAAATAAAATTCTAAATAATTTTAGCATCGTCGGGATCGAACCCAGGCACTCATTCCTGGCGTGGAAAGTGCCAATTCGAATTATTTTGCCGTCGATCTGGATAGAAAATATTGATTTTGCACAAATTGCAAACATATAGCTGTCTCTTCCGTCTCATAAATTCCTATTACTGATTTTGCGCTTGTTTTGTGTCAGAGAACAACAAACCTATAAAATAATATTGTGTATAAAGCTGTCATGTCACCCATTATATCCGTCTGTCAAAAATGCAGATTCATAATAGTCATCAGTCACACAATACATGATACATCACACGACCCTATATCCGACAGCGGCCTGCTCAAAATTTCCAAGTTATGAAAGGTCATAAAAAACGATTTAACACTTTGACAAGGGTGTGAAATTTAACTCGTTTTTTCTATAATTACCAAGTGGTTAATATGAATTTAATTTACCCCTATTGTAGATCCAAATGGAAGTTTTACACCATCAATTTCCTATCTGATAAGTAAAGTAAAAACTAATTATAGGTCTTACAGTTTACTACAAAGTTAACATCTTAATGGACACTAATTACACAGCCATGGAAAATGGTTAGAATACGTCTTTTTTGTCTATAAACTAAATGTTGTAACTTTTAACGGAGTGTCATATTGTAAAAGATATGCACGCAAATCATTGTTATGAATTATACTACTGCATGTATAATTATGCGATAAAATTATGTCGTTTATCATTTATCATGATTGCAGAATATTTAAAATTTAACATAATTTATTTTTAAAATATTTATACTTGTATTATTTCATCATTTATCATTTTGATATGTATCTTATTTTAAATAGTGGTCACGCTTTATTTGTGATATACCAACATTATTTTATTATTTATAAAAGAAAAAGTAGATACGGTACGGTCAAAAAATATGAGTACACTTAATAATAGATCTGAAATCTTTCAATGAAAAATTAGAAAAGGGTACCTACCACGATGTATAAATATAAAAGGTGGGTCAACTTATCAAACATATCAGTGTTTACGAAGTTGGCATCCGCCAGATGTCTCAGCGTGTAAGATTAGAAATGTTCCCGACACATAGGTAACTGTCGTCTGTCAATTTATATTGAAATTGACATACGTTAATTAATTTTATGTAAATAGGGAGTTTTTGCATAGCGTTTTTCCCGAAAGACGTATACGTTACCGGCTTGGTTGCTAGGCAATAGCATACTAGTTACTTGTCGTACGTGAAATTTGAAGACGTGGATACGTCCGTCAGGGGTAATGCTGGATTTATACAGCGTAAGCCGTAACGTAACGTACCGTGCTGTGGCGTATTGTAACGTATCGTAACGCGTGATTTTTCTAGGCTATTTTATATAGAACTTTTACGGTACATTTTCGTAAAAAGTATACTAATGCTCTGTCGATACAAATGTAGTGTACATCAGATTTGTATTTATCAGATTTGTTAGTTTATTCGCAATGAACTATATTTCATATATATTTACATTTAATATATTAATCTAAACTTTGACACATGACACATGTCACTTATGTCAGTCAAAGTCACACAAGACAGACTATTCGTAATGTAATATTTTTTATATTTATATCCATTTAATATATTAATTCCAACTTTGACAGAATTAGCCACACAAAAACAGACTATAGCGCAGGGAGTAATAATTTTCGTAATATCGCAACGTACCGTAACGTAGAAAGATAAAAGTTGGCGATCTTTGGGTTTTTGACACGTTACGGCACGGTACGTCACGTTACGGCTTACGTCTGTTAAAATTATCACATATGTATGCATTGATATATTCTTTACGTTACGTTACGGCACAGTACGTTACGTTACGGCTTACGCTGTATAAATCCAGCATAGACGGGCTCGTTGTCGTACGTGTACTATAACCTAGTATGCCCAGCATTTATTTTAAAACGTCAGAATCTTTTTGTTTTGTAACCAGAACTGTCATAAAAATTTGACATTTTCTTATTTATTAAATTGGGTAAAATGTTTAAAATTGAGAGAATTTACCATCGACAATAATTTGAAATTGCTAAGAAACGTAACAGAGATGAACCTTTATGAAAATATGTGGTTGAAGCATCATTAAAATAACCTTAATGGACTACAGGATTTTTTTCAGAGCTGTCAGTGAACATGTAGGATAACCTAACAAAATAAAAATTAACCAAATAAATGATAACGTTGAATAATGCCAATAATGCGTCCACGACTTCGTGGGAAGGATTAACACACATACACTTCCTATACTTTACATTGATGAACACTACGAACATTTACGGACACGGACACAACTTGTTGATTTAAAAACTATTCTTTATTTACAATTATTGTTATAACTTATTATTAACTATGGATTAATCTAAACATAACTAACACAACTAAGCAAGTACTAAACTGTTACAGTCCGTAACCCAAAGGGCGGGCGCCGCCCGAAAACTAAAAGACACTACATGTCCAAAAACAAGACAGGTTTGCCCGACGCAACAAACTAATTTCGACTCTTACATGTTTACTCCATGAGTATCTAAATTCGACTCTTCTTTAAAAACAAAACGCTATCTTCATGACACGATTATCTTAGGGGTACGGGGTGCATAGGCTAGGGCATTCAAAGTCACGCACGTCTACACAATAATTTCTAAACCAAATGATCAACAAATAAATGTCGTGACTATCATAATACGAAACTGAATATTAACATTTATAACTTAAACAGATAAACAGAGTTAAAATATGATTAGTGAAACTAAAATTTAGAAAAATTTATAAAAAGTTATTTATCTGTTATTGCGCTTACCCTCGCCTTGTCACAATTGTAAGAGTAGACCTTAGTCATATATTGGTCTCATAGAAGAGTACGTACTTGATCAGAAGACTGCAAATGCACTATCAACCACATGCATACAGAAATGTATTCTACATCCCCTTTGAAATCCTCTACCAAACCATCAATAACTCTCAAGCAGTGTCGATGTCTAGTGGCCTGCGCATGTACAACAGCTGACAGACGCACTACAGAGGCAGGACCGAATTTATCACAGCCAACTAAGAAAGGACCCCTGTTTTCTCCTATATTGGCTGAAGACACATCTAATATTATTATAATACAATTATTGCGATAAAATTGAACATTTTTTTAAAGTATTGTTGTAAATGAAAATATGGAATTAACCAAATAGTAAAATAAAAATTTAAAAGCATTAGAGCCGATCCTAACCTATCAGTCGCCTTTGTTCTTATATACATACCCCCACCCCTTTTATTAGTTTAGTGAATTAGGCGTATAATTTAATTATCTACAAGTTTTATTTGAAATATTTTTGTCTAAAATTAATTGGGAACTTTTACGCAAAGGAAAACTGATTTCTGTATAAAGAGTTGGGTAATTTAATGAAAATATGTTACTCTGATTATATTCCTTAGGGTTTTTTTTTCTAAAGATATTTGATTATAACAAAGAAAAGCTTGATTAAAATAGAGAAAAATTGATTACAATAATGAAAAAGTTTAATTAATTACGTAAAAAAAATTGATTATAATATTACTGTCACCGTATAATGTAAAGATTCATAATTTTTTGCTTTTAAATTTTTTCTTGGAGCAGCCCAGAAAATTTTCACATTGGGGCGCAATAATACTAGTTACGCCACTGATTGACATCATATGTATACTCAGTCTTTTAATAAAATAAACTATGTAACTATTAGGATAGATATGTTACCAGTCAACCAAACCAAGTATTTAAAAGAATAATGCTTTATGAATATGTTTATTTCATTAATTGTTGATATTTTTAAAATTCTTAAATATTTTTTTTTCTATAGGATGGTTTTGCCGCCCCGATGCTTGGCTGCCTTTGTTCTGGGAACAAATTGAACACCCGCTGAGATCGGGCCTAAGAACAACCACCATATTCAATTGATTTGGTAATATCTCAAAAAATACGGGATACAAGAATTTTTTACATATTTCGGCCTGCAATAGACACACAATTGCAATTTGCACAGGCGTCTCTATAGCGGCAAAGCATAGAACTAATGGTTGCTATGGTTGCGACTTACAAACAAAGATCTGTTACCTCTACACTCCAGCCGTCGTTTTTAGGAACGAACAAAACAAATCAAAATAGAGAATTAGATTATAACTGAATGACATATACAAAACAGGTATGTATAATACTATAGAGAGAGACGTAAGACAACGAGGGAGAGGGGGTTTGTTTGGAAGCAATATCTATAATTTGTCTCTTGCATGTGACGTAATTCCTGGAAGTATCTATTCATGCTAATGTTGAAAGCATTTGACATTCCAAAAGAACATTGGATGTGAGCTTTCAAGAAGTGGAAGGAAAGAATGGTTGTATGTATTAGTTTGAACATACATATGTAATTAAAATATAAACCATGTGTCTTAATCTCAAGAATTCTAGCGTAACCTTTATGCTTATTCATTTTTCTTATTAGTATAAATAAAACTGACATCACGGTCGCAGAAAAATATTAATGCATGTACGAATATGTTGAATTATTTTCCATGATTCCATGTATTATTTTCTGTCAGGTAAAATATGCTGCGACATTCATCACTCCTCTTATTTTTCTTCTTCTTCACCTTTTCAGCCCTGTTGAGGGACTGAAAAATCACGCCCTTAATCCAACCCTGTCGACTGTGCTGTTCCTCTCAACCTAGCCCTAGAACCTGGACCAGTGTTTCCCAAACTGTAGTCGGCAACCTGTTTCAAGATCCAATGAACGAGCATTTCAGAAATACAAGGCGCATGCAAGTGTTAAACTGCAAAAAACTGTTAGGGCCGTTTGCTATATACTCATCATTGATTATATGACAGTTTTGTCTGTTTCACAGAAAATTATAAAATTCATATACACAATATAACAACAAATATGTCTCACTCCTTAGATACTGAAGTGACCGATTTTCGATAGCGAAATACCGCATCCGGACCACATGGAGTGAGTTAGCTGAGCATATTTTTATAACCATATAAACAGTCAAATTTGGAAATTATGGAAATTGGCCTTATGCATCGCCCGGCATTAACTAGGATGGAGAGGATGCATCTTCTCCGAAGATTGTCTCCTTCATGCCAGAGGAAAAACCGTCCGCAAAAACTGGCAGAGAAGTAGCCTATCTAAATAGTATTCATCCAAAAAATTGCACAGTTTATAGCAGCTGGTGTTGCCTTAGCCAGATCTTCTCTCGTGCATTCCTCTTCTAAGTTGGCTCATGTGAGCAGGTGGGCCATTGTTTGTTCTTGACAACAATAACATAAAGTGGGCTCTGCTTGGTACCCTCAGTTGAACATGTTTACTGCAAATTTTCCTACTTGACTTCGTAGGCGATTTAACGATTTCCAAATGGGCCATTTCTGATCACTACCTGGTGGTAGTTTCTCATCTGGAAGGGTACCCATTGCTTTATCTTTTGGCTTTAATGTCTCATCCCACATACGTGTCTTGTTGCAGTATCTTTCATTGGATGCAAAGAAGAGAGGAAACTGTGTCTAGATTTTAGACGTGACCCGAGGTGGTTCTTGGCCGTACATTGGGTGTCGGGGATCATGTAACTGTTTGGAGCGCTCTACCATACTGCCCGTTGACCGTCTAACTTTAGGTGGAGAGCTATGCCGCTAAGCAGGTATAATTGGTTAACTAGTGTTGGTTTTAAACAACCGGTAATGGACCTTTTCATTTTAACGGCTATCTCTTTCTATCGCTGCAAATAGTAAGAAAATGGCGCAAACAACTGCCAGTTGGGCTGTCAACGAAACGTCAAAAATATTGCAGTTATTAAAATATCTGTATTCTCAGTGAAAATTTGCATCGTTAGGCATTTTACCTTCAATAAAAGCTTTTGTAACTTACTTCGATAATATTTTTTAAAGTTATCTGAGATATTCTCACATTTTACGTCTAAATTTTTTAGAAACAAACGCCATAGATCTCAGTTGTTCTTACTATACGCAGATCCCCATTGCGCATATCTTCTATTTCTTTAAATTGAAAAGGTCCATTATACGGCAAGTTTCGTTTAACAGAGGATCCAGATGTTTAGCGTTAGCTGACCTCTCCCAAACTGCAGCAACATACTAGGCGCATGAATAGAACATGGCAAGAGCTGATGTTCTAAGGCTATGTGGATGTGTTCCCCACTTGGTGCAGGTTAATTTTCGAAGAAGATTGTTTCTTGTTGTAAGTTTGCCCCGCGTTTTATTATATATATGATATTTAAACGTTAGAGCTCGGTCCAAAGTTACGCTCAGATAGAGTCTGCCATATATTCTAGGATAAAAAAGGAATCCTCCAGCGTACCAAGAAAGTTTGAGAAACACAGCCCTGACCCTAGACGCGTGGCACATGGAAATTGGACGAAGGGTGTGCATTGGCTCGTGCAATGCACGTCCGCTGAAACTCTGCGTCCACGTCTGTTCTTTCTATTCGCCCATTCGCCTATTTCATTTCCTCTTTACTTTCGTTCTCGAATTCTCAAGCCCGTCCGACTCTGACAGAAACACAAACATAACAACCACGACGTCTTTTTGCTGTTTGTTGTGTCAATGAAAAGTGGCTGAGTCGGGAATTTTTAATTGGGATGAATTAAACCGCAAATGGTAAACATTCGTTTAAATGAAAACGTTCTGTGCGACTCTAATTAAATGAAAATATTAAAAGGTGTATTCACAAAAATAAACACGAATAATCAACCGACTGTATGATCACGAGACCAGACTCATGTAATTAAACATTGAAAATATTCCTAATTTTATGACAAAAAGCCTGTACGATAACCAATTTATTAAAATTATTATTATTATTATTATTATTATCATTATTATTATATATACAGGGTGTAAATGAAATAAGTGCATTAAATTTAACCAGTAATATAACTCGGCGAGAGCAACAATATTTCTTAATAACTTCGTCTGTACGATAACCAATTCATTAAAATAATAATAATAATTATTATTATTATTATTATTATTATTATTATTATTATTATTATTATTATTATTATTATTATTATCATTATTATTATATATACAGGATGTAAATGAAATAAGTTCATTAAATTTAACCAGTAATATAACTCGGCGAGAGCAACAATATTTCTTAATAACTTTTTCTCGAAATCGCATATTTTTTTAGCATTTTTACCACCCCGTAAATTGACGAGTCGTTCCAAATATTTTTGTGATAATTGAATGCAGTAGCAATAGCTATAAAAAAATTGTTTTAGCAATTGACAGTCCTGTCAATTGTTGCAATTAAATTTTGACATTAGTAATAAACTTGTTTATAAGGTAAAATTCTGTCAAAATGCGAGTACACAGACATTGTAATTACTTACCTATGGTTTATTTATTTATTTTTTTACTCGTATCTGTACTACATTTTACTTGACATCACGGTTGACATAAAGACAGTGTCATGGAGTTGCCAACGCATTTACACGGAGCGTTTCCAAATCATCACCAAATCATTCTGTTCTTAATATTCGCACCTTTGTTAATGTTGTACATCTTTATCACATCTTAATACGGAGTGTCACATATGACAATTTTAAAAAAAGCAACAGTTATATCCATAACATGTGCAAAAATTCTGTTTTTATTCTCATAACCTAATAACTATGCATTTGCTCTTCCTGTCGTTACCTCACCTCGCCCCTCCTTGTCTTCCACTATTCACAGGTGATTAAAAAGTCTGCTTTAATACACAACTTTATAATTTTGTTATTCAAAATTATATTTCTTTATTTTAAAAATTGTACTATTACGAATTAATAAATAATAAATGTTATTTCCGTTGATTCGTTTATTAATTACTGTCTGCAAGTGTAACCGATAACCGACAATTTTTGAGCTGTTTGTATCCCACTTGATTACGGGAACAGCCATTTGTTCTCCATGGGCGCGCGCCGAAATATGCAGTAAATCTTTAAAGAATTTTAACTCAAAAAAAAAGTTATTAAGAAATATTGTTGCTCTCGTCGAGTTACATTACTGGTTAAATTTAATGCACTTATTTCATTTACACCCTCATATATATATTTGACAGAACAGTACAATGCAACAAATGATTACTTATGTATGACGAAATTTTGTACTTATTTTAGTGCATCTATGATTCAAATATAACGATACCTCATCAAAATCCACTCTATGATGCATTTATTCTTGAATACGTTTTAAGTTTCTTGCAAGTAGATGATGTTAGCTGAAAGTTTAGTCTGCTTTTGTTGGTAGCTGCAATGATATTCCATGTTTTATGTACATAATAATATCACATTTTTTAATATGAATGAACAGAATTTAAATATTTACTTTAAGTTGCCGGAAGTTGGAAGTTGATGAATACAAATTATTTTTGCATTTTGATAAGGATGAAGTGGGACAGGATGAAAAGAAAACGCTAACACAAAACAAATTAGATTAATTACTAAGGAAATGATAAACAGAAAGTTTTTCATTTGCAACTTTTATTAAAATAAATCAAATGTAAACCTTGTATTAAGGTGGTTCTATAATGACACTCTTATACAAATTTTTTGCCAAGTAAACGAATTTATAAAAATAGATATTTTAAATTATTGGAAAATGAAATGGAAAATTTTTAAATTTTAATATGTTGCAACCACAGGCTTTGTGAATATATTTATATCCCATGTGCTAAGAATTTAATCGATTAAATTTAACATGTCTGGCTTATGCAATAAATTTTGCTTAAAAAGTGTTTGAGTATATAATTTAAAAAAAAAGCAGGTCGAGGGATTTTATCTTAAATTATTATGTTCCGATAACACTATTAAAAGCAAAATTTTATAAATAAGCCAAATATCTAATTTAATAATTCAATACTTTACCACGAGTGGTATATGTCAAGATTATTTCATTCGTTTATTTTTTTTTACTTATCAAATAAATGCCAAAAAATAATAAATAAAATTTGCTTGAATTCGGTATGTGTAAAGATATAGAATAACAATAAAGGTAAAAATCATATATCTTGCTTCTGCGACTAATTATCCTGCTAAATATGCCTTCAAAATATTTAAAATTTGCATGTAAAAGCATAGGCGTAAATAGGGGCGGTCCAGGGGGGGGCGGCCCTCCCCAGGATGGCCATGCCCCCCCCCCCCCAGGAAAAATTACATATTAGTGTAATTATTTTATACTTTAATTATTGATATAATTTTGTGAATGGTGTGATGTAAATTGATTAATCGACAGGAATTTAAGTGAGAAGTAAATAATTTAGTAATTATTCGATTTGAAAAATTCTGATTAAGCAATAATTGTTCCACAAATTATGCTTTTTTTAAACAATAAAATAAGCGATTTATACTTTACATCCTAACCACATTATTCTTAAAGTCACTGTATTTAATCGGTAGCTAAAGTAACTAGCGATGCCTAGAAACTTTCACGCAGGGCAGAAATTTTCAAAACAATCCACATTATAGGTATACGTAAATATTCCGGAGAGTTCGAAAAGTTTATTACATGTTCCAAAATAATCTTAAAACGTATATAAAAGTTTAAGAAGATAACCCTCAAAATTCTTAATTCTTAATTATTTTTGTTTAAAAGTAATTCTGCATAAAATAAAATAATGACAACTAAATAAGTTTTAATCCCTCAAAAACCAAGTATGAAGGTGAATGCGAGGTGTCCGCCGTACTCTTGTTTTCCATGTTGGGGCCTTGTGGTCAAACATACCCTACATAGGATTTAAAATTTTATTAAAATGGAATAACAAAAATGTAACGATAGATAGAAAGAAAATGCTGAAGATGAAGGCCATTGGGCCTTCGACACGTCCAAATTCAATAAAATATTAAAACAACAAGTTTTATAAACATAAATCCCTTCCCAAAAAGAGCGGAAAAAGTCCATTTTCAAACATTTTTTTTAAAAAAAGGGAAGAAAAAGTTCTCCAAAAACTATTTAAAATTGCCAAAAAACTATAGCATATTCTGGAATTTTCCGAAATATTCTAGAATTTAATGGGATATTCAATATTTTTTTGGAATATTCTAGAACAGTGATTTTCAAAACACATTATTTAATGACGCATGGTAAACGCCCGCACGGTACAAATATGTCATCATCATTACCGATATCTGCGTACAAAGCAGACTGGCACACCCAGCAATGAGTAATATGCCGTGATATTTATATTATATTTATTTTTTAATGCGTACATACGACAAAATGGGATTTCTATTTACTTTGAATTTCGAATTCTAAGGGCCTGGCCCCCCCCCCTAGAAAAATTTTCTAGTTACGCCCATGTGTAAAAGCTAGCTTCAATTTAATCGCTGTTAAAAAGCTAGGTGCTATTTAATTACTTATTTACAATGCGTAACAATGGAAGATGAGACATTCTGATTGGTCAAATTTGTAAGAATGAAATAATGAACGTTCAATTTTTTTCGATTTATTTATATTCTGTTTATAACAATTAAAAAAGTAAAAGTGTTAGACCTCAGCTTCTATTACTAATTAAGAATTGAAATTTGACATGTTGATTCAAAATGCAGTTTTTATATAAAATATTAATAATTTTCTATTTAGGTAACTTGTATTACAGATTACACCATTGTAGTGTTAGTGATGGTGGTAGCATTTTCACCTGCAGTGCCTCGTTCCCATCCAATTATAAGTGTAATCCCGTGGGATGTCTTCTTCCTCATTCTCATCCTCCTCGTCTTCTTCAATAATGTTATCGTCGGGCGTTGCAACGTTAGCTTCGTGTCTCTGTGTTCAATCTCAAGATGCCTACGTGATAAGAAAGTCTGCCAATGTTACCCGAGCTCACTATGTTGTAATAAGCAATCGGGGATTCCACACAATTTTCATGCAGATTGCGGATTTCTTACCAAATGAGAATGCAACACATATTAAAGTTCGCACGACGCACGGATTTGCAAATGCTACAAAGAACACGAGGTTTCATCAAAAAGTATTTTATTTTCACCACTTTTGATTACACGGTTTGTGAAGTGTATATCAAGTATTATTCATATTGGACGCGTAGTTTGTGTTTGACAGCTATATATGAGGAAGCATTTTAGCAATTTTCTGTTAAATATTGTATACGAAGTCTGTCTAAAAAGAATCCTACCTTCAATTTTCCCGCCAAAATAATGACGGTAGGGCGGCGTCACCTTCATCTGAATTTTCGCTTCGCCATCGGGTTGCGTCATTCGCTGCTTGTCAACTGCTGTGTGCGGTGTTCCAAATATTTGTCGGATTTTTAATTAGCTCGAAATGACCGAACAAGTTGAGCAAAGATACTGCATCAAATTTTGTCAAAAGCTTGGTGGCTCGCAATGGGAGGAACATAAATAAACAGATCAATTCTGAGAATGTGAATGAATAAATTATTACTTTGCAAAACAAATTTCCTTTATATAGGTAACTGTTCTTTCTTTCAAATAAATATTTATTATTTTATATTCTTTTCACGCTGAATTATAGTTACCATATGTCTTCATTACATACATCATTAAGCCACGAACAAACAAATTTGTTAATATTTTTCGCAAAAGTATTGACTTCTCTGCAGGGCCGTAACTAGCTATTCTTGCGCCTGGGGCGGAATATAAAATTGCGCCCCTTCCCCTTTATTTTTAGCAAATTATTATTAACAAAATATAACTACATAAAAAGGTAATTTCGGCTCTAAAATTATCCTCTTTTGACCAGCATAACGATTTATGCCTGTTCAAGAATTAGTTCCATATTCTCTCGTCTCGGCGAATGGACTATATATTTTTAGTATTAATTAACAGTATTTAATGTATATTTCAATTAATATAATTATAAATAACAAAATAAAGACAACATTATGTCTGACGCATATCAATTGGACCATAACTGGAACGCAGAAATAGAATTAAATGTTTATATCTTAATCAACACAAAGATGCGTTTTTTTTTCATAAAATATATTATTGATTTTGCATTAAGAAACCAATTAAATTTATTGTTAAGATGTCAATGCAGTACGATTGTTAAAAAAAAAGATTATAGATCGCCGAGCGTCTATCCCAGATTTGCCTGTCAAATGGGCAAATGTGACTGGAAGATCGATCTTTAAAGACACTTGTCTGAGAAGTATGAAAAAACTGAGGTATGGGTTCTACTAGGTAAAATAAATCATCATAATACAATCCAAACTTGTAATTTTTTCATCAAAGCGATGGAAAAACAAAAGCAAGCCCAATCTTTAGTCCTGGGATTCAATATCTGTGTTCTTTTGCCGATACATTCGCTGATTGGACTACCACGCTCTGGGGGTGCCTTGCGCGCGAACTTTAAAAGTCACATTGCACATTAATACAGTACTAATTCGCAAAGTGAGCAATAAAAAATCCAAGAGTGTGCTTGGCTTATATTTAACAATTTTTCTGAGAATTATTAAATGAAGAACTTATTTCTGCGCCCTATAAACAGCTGCGCCCGGGGCAAGAGCCCCGCTCGCCCCACCCTAGTTACGGCCCTGCTTCTCTGACCTTTAGTATTTCTCTTCAAACAGTTGTTAAACACAAACTGTTTCTAAAGATTGAAAAATAATAAACAAGAAATTTATTGAATTATAACTGTACTTTCCATTCTTCTTAAATGAGAAATGATACAACTTCAATCGCAAGTAATGAGAAAAAAGAACAAATACATTTCTATAATTTCCGGATTTTATTTCAGAAACTGAAAGGATGAACGAGTAAAGAGATGATGCCTTTAACTTCAAAGGCGAACGTTCCATCTTTTGTGAGTTGTTTTAAGAGAAGGATGTTTATAAAAAGCCCAAAATATTTCCATTTACGTCGACGGTAAACTTTCTTGAAGCAACATTTTTTTATATTTATTTTAAGGAGATTCTACAGAGAAATATACAGAGTGCTATGCTAACATATGAATAAATATTAACATTTTAACATGTCTATCAAAGTATCAAACGATATCGAATACATGAAATGCACGGTTTATTTACTGACACGATGCAAGAAACTGACAAGAAAAAAATAAATTTATATAACAAAACTTTTTCAATATGGGGTCTTGCCTTTATTGTTTGGTCGTGAATCTGGGAAACCAGGTTCGATCTCGAATCCCGATCAACGCCAAAAGAACTATTTTGAATTTCAAAAGGCACAAAAGAAGTCCCTGTGGTGCAATGTGACTCCTGGTAAACGCCCGCACATTACAAATACATCATCATCATTACTGAAATCTGAATACAAAGCAGATTGGCACACCCAGCAATGGGTAATATGCCGTGATGGTATATTTATTTATTTTTATTTTAAAAACCTAAATACACAAATTTTCATATATATCATAAGTGGTAAATTTTTTGGCGGAAAAATTTTCAGATTGTTACGAGAGTTGGTTGCCTAGCAATTTATTGAGTGGCATTGACAAAAAATCACGAGTTGTCAAACGAGTGATTTTTGATCAATGTCACGAGATAAATTTGCAACAGGCTCGAGTAATGGTATTCGGATGACTATTTCTAAAATAAAAATCAGGTAATCATTTACATTTTTTTTCTCGGCAAAAATCTTCTAATTTTTATTGTGTTTTGAGGTGTCATATTTAAGTTTGCTTTTTCAACGTTTTAAATAGATACCTGTCTGAATTGACTCATTTTTAACAAAAACTGATAACACTGAAAATATGTAGGGATGTATCCTTTGACAGTTATGTAAATAATATCTTTATAAAACTCACTTGTAAAAAATACGACATCTAATTGGCTTAAAGGGTGCGATTTTTTTGTAACGGTGTTTTGTCAAAATGAAACTTGGTAACTAGGTAGAATTTTGGATTTGGAATGGCTTATAAATTTATGAGTGAAATAGTCTCCAAAATCTCTTTTGTTTTCGATATTTTCATTCAAAACTTTACCCATTTTTGAACTATAACACAGAAGAAATGGGTGAATATACGAGCCTGGCGACTGCGCCATTCTACGGGGAAAATTGCATAAGTTTACCAATTTTCAAATTTTTTGAACAATGGATATAAAATTTGAGTGTAGAAATTATATCCGACTGCAAGAAATTGCTGAAAAACTTCTGAAATACCTATATTATGTTGCTGAACAAACCTCCTGAAAGCATCCCTGAAAATATATCCTGATAAAATCGATAAGTTACACTGTTTCTGTTTATTTTCATTCGATTACACTTGAGTCTTCAAAGGGACTCATAAATCTTCTTTTTCCCGTTTATTTTCTCTTCAGGGAACTATAGATTCTTCAGCTTCACACTCGCTGTAATTCTTTCCAAACAGCTCAAATAATGAAAACATATTCACCCTATCGTATATGATCGAATAACACGGTTTATTTATTGCAATAAAATAACATCAAGAAACAAAAGTTTTTAGAAAAATTTTACTTTTCAAATTTTATTATTAAATGAGATCTAATCTAGTTGTCACTGGACATAATACGAGGGCTGTTCTCTTTCCACTGAGCCTATCTAGCAGGCTATGATATTTTGAAACAAATTTTGTATGACATTTTAATCTAGTTGTTTACAAGGTTAATTATAGTGACGGTTGTTAAATATAATTTAATGCTTAAATACATAATTTTTACCTCCCGCTACTCTTGGTAAGGGAGGTATAGGGATCGTGCTAAAAATCGTATATCGAGATTTTGGTAAAGGACCACGTTTTAAGATCCCTAGAATCCAATTTTAACATTTTCACGATGATGTCTGTGTGTATGTCATTCAGAAAATTTTGAAACCTTGTATTTCGAACTTTTTCTGTAATGGAAAGAACACATTAGATTTTGGTGAAAATCGGATAACCGGAAATGGCGCTTTACTAGAAGCTCCAAATAGTTTTTCCTCGAAAATTACCTTTAAATGTTATTTTTTCGAGATTAATGTTATTATAAAAATTAAAGATTATTAAATTTTCTATAGATTTGCATTAATACTTTTTTTATATATTTTATGGATAAATTTATAAAATTATCTATAATTTAAATCCCAGATCCTGCGCTTTAAACAAACAAAACGCAGTTATTCAAATGTATGTAACTGACAGACAAATGCCACTATCAAAGAACTAATCATTTCAAAATTATATTAAAGTTTTCAAAAGAAAAAAGTAAATAGAACAATAGAAAAGGAATTCAATACAGTTTCCAGCATAAGTAAATATGTAGGTATGTATTTAGATTAATAAAAATTAACGATTCACAAAAATGTTTAAGCTAATCCTCATTTTTGGATTAGCGTATTCTATTCTCTCCCCGTATTTAATATTTAATCTTCATTTTATTATAGCTCCGTTGGCTCAATGGTTAGAGCAACGCCTCATGTCAGGAGTGCCCTCGGGGCTCTGGGTTCGAATCCAACTAAGGCATGGATGTGTAGAATGTGAACCAATACTGTAATTGGCATTTAATCCTGTCGAGGGCTTTAAAAAAAGGTAGTTACTTGAATTAGAGTAGACTATATTTTAAAAAATAAACTGTTAAAATTAGAGTAAAATTCGCTAATCCAAAAATAAGTATTAACTTAATCTTTTTTGTGACTCGGGCTGTAAATGGCGGGAGGTATTGTGTTGGCCACACCAGTTTTTTAAGTTATCCTTTCCGCAAGAAATCATGGAATTGAGCAAAGAGCATTATAGAGCTGTGATTTTTGTTGTTATCTTTGAAGTAGCATCTTTCCTTTCACAACAGTTCATTCTCGTAGTTTTTGAGATAACTAATTTTGAATTAGCATTTCCTTCTCGTAGTTTGCAAATAACATTAAACAATTGAAGTAGGACGACATAATTAGAATTAGCTCTTCTGTTCGAGCAACAATTAGATAAGCTGTGAAACAAGACTAATAAAGTTAGTTTAATTCGTCTTCCCTAGAGCTACAACTAACTGGGAGGCTCTCAGACTGACAATGATATAGTGCTCAGCTGCCACTCGCCTGAATCATACCAAAATTTGGGGAAGTGATTCACTAGGTTACACCAATACAACTAGGAAATAGAGAATCTATTTAATTACGGAATAACAGATCGCTTTCAATTATACACATACACAATTTGGAAATGAAATTTGTATGCGTTTAACTGATTAAACAAGCTAAAATTAAAGTTTAGTTACATTTTTTTGTTTTCTCTTTTTAATTGAAATTGTGGGATAGACCGGGGGCTAGTGCTACGTAAAAATGCATCATGGTATTCCAAATATTGACCCTTAGTATAGTTTGACTAGCGAATGAAAGTTGACATTTAGACTATTTAATAGATGTTGTTTCTTTGGAAAACATTTCCCTATATTTGATCTGAAAGGAAACTAACCCTGTATTCCGTTACAGAAGATTAGGATTGTACTCAATACCAGGGGGCATGTAAAATGACCTTAGCAACATGATTCAGGGATGTATTTTAAAAAATTAATACCGCAAATTCTAGTTCGTTCGTATCAGGTGTAAGCAACCCTCGAGTCGGAATTATACTGTTTGAGGAAATTAAAAATAATCCTATTTTATAGAATTGCCAAACTAAATACATTAAAATTAAGATGCTTAAGGATTAAGAAAATAGAAAGAAGAAACAACCATTTTTGCTCAGAGTGATCAAGATTACTCAACATGTAAACCATGGCAGAGGTCTTAATAGCTGGTTTATGATGGATTTAATTTATAAATTTAGATTTACAAATTTAGATTTGAAATTTACGATTTACCTTGCTGGTTTATAGTGAATTTAAAGATGTGAAATTTGCCCAATCAACTTATATTAGGTCACGTGGTTTGACGCAGATGGGATGACAGTTATATGATATTTATCACTTTTATCATAATCAATCTGTATTGTTCTACAGATAATATTAAGAATATATCCATATTTTTAGAAACCATTTGTCAAATCAAAATTAAAATGTTTCAACTGTCATTTTCCCCACCAAAAATCATTGTTTGAAATACTGTGAAATGATTGGACGCATTTACAAATTTACATTTAGAATATAAAATATGGTGATATTTTAAATGTAAATTCTAAATCATAAATTTCTTAAATTCATCATGAATCAGTAAAGCCAGATATGTACAATTTATATTTATAAATTTAAATTCGTAAATCTAAATTTGTAAATTAAATCCATCATAAACCAGCCATAACAATAAACAAATCTTTGAAATAAAAGAACTGTTAGGTCCTCTGGCATAATTGACATCTTGATTAATCTTAATTTCTCTTCATCCTTTTAATACGGTCTCACATTGAGTAATCTTAATTTTTCTTTACTGTTTATGCGGTTTCGCGTAAAAACTAAAGTTAAGAACATTGTTTTTAGATTAATATAAAAATTAAGTAAAGTATACCTTGTTCCATTTAAGCCATTCAGTATTGCGGAGCATAGAAAATAGTTTTCACCTCTCTGATTGGCTGAAATTAGAGACAAGAGACAAGTTTACCCAATGGAATTTCGGCTACTTCAGATTTGCGCTGTTTCCAGTGCCATCTACTGAATGGCTTAAATGGAACAGAGAATATTAACACATAATTCTTATGCATTATGAACATACACTTTGTTAGATCTCTAATAAATCTTTCTGACTTCAACTTTGGGTTGTCCGGTTAACAAGATATCACCCTATCCTTTCCATGCATTTTTTGTATGTTTTACCAGAATAGAACTTCCTCCATATCTTATACTAACCCTAAAAAAACTTGCCCACCCCTGTCAATATCTGCCATCTTGCGAGCGGCACTGTGACTCACCCCATTTATCGTCGGATTAACCCCAGTCCGTGTCACTATCTCCAGCAAGCGGCGAACGGATAAATATTGACTGCAGATGCCATAAAAAGCTTTTTCAGCCACCGAAAAATTTTCCCCCGCCATCATCTTGTTGCGAATGGGGTAAGGGGGTGGATGGTGAAGGGATTGGCAAAGCAAAGCGGATACACGCGACGATTCCTAGTATTCCGATACAGGCTTATTGAATTAATCTCGTATATAGAGGGAGGAAGGTATTGGACGTGTTTGAAGAGATTTCACGGTTTTCACGAGGTCTCAATGGAGAACAAGAAATTGTATTGGGTGGTTAATACCTTAAAGGGGTGATTGAGAGGGTTAATTTGCTGTTTTTTCAATTTAAATTTGACTCTTTTGAATATACTTTTATTTGCTTTAATTTATAAAATGTATGATTTTGTGATATTTGTCATGACATGGAATATGATATATTTGATGTGATATTTATTTACACTCTCACACAGATTGTATGTAATAGGCCTATGTACAGTTCATAAACTGTCAGTGATGACATATTTGAAATATAATATGAAATACATCAACCACAATACCACTGGCGATAATACAAGTAATTGTTGTGATCTAGTATTAAGTTACAGTTATATTACGTGTACATTCAATTCCACCACATATTTCGAAAATATTAAACATTGTAACCACAACCATCAGGTAGAAGAGTACATTATATACTCGTATTATTATCGGTTAAAATATTATTGGTTTTATAAACTTGTCTGTTTTTTTCGTAATATAAATAAATATACCTTTACGACTAATTATTATTATTACCCATTTCTGGGTGTGTAAATCATCTTTCATTTGCAGATATCGCATTAGTAATGTAATGACAATGTCTGCAACGTTGGGGGCGTTTACCAGACTTCACTGACCCTGAAAGTTGTCGTGAAAAGTGCACAGCATCTCTTTTTATTATTACAGGGCTGCCAGCAAAAAGTATGACCAAAATAGTTTAAAAAGTAACAATTTTTTTTAAAAGTGACTAAAAAGTGACCAAATCTTAAATGTCTAAAAGGGAGTCTATATTTAATAAAAAAAATTATTTGAAATAATGAAGTTTCACTTTTATTAAATTTAAACCTAACATTCTCATATTACAAAAAATAATATAATAACAATAATTGTTTTAGAACAAATACCGGTATACCGAGTGTCGGTCGAAGTCCTTTACAACAACGTTTAACATGAGAAAAGTTTTTTAAAAATATTATCCGCCCCGAAAAAGTTTATACGGTGCATTGGACATATGAAGATTTAGAGACTAATTTTGAAATTATGAGTGCTAAAATTTTTAAATTATGCCTTTGTGGCCCGAGTAAATATAATTTAAAGACGTGGTGAAAATGGATTTAGTATGTGATTACTGCAAAAATGATCGTCTAGTAAACTGTCAACTCCAGTAACATGTCACAAATAAAAATAACGCATACTATACTCTGTTTGAAATAATGAAACAATTTTGACAGATTCTTGTGATTCTATTGGTTGCTATGAGCTGTAGTCAATTGCGGTTTACACAAATACAATTCAAATATTGTCTATTATGATTTCATTCTTTGTAAATATTGTGCATTATTTGTTGTTAATTAAGTTTTACAAGACTATTTCCCTGTATTTATTATCTTACGGTTTTGCGTAATTGGCGCTTCTTTTTAAACATCAAAAATGTTTTGCGTAAAACATACTCCCAAACCACGCCCCAATTAACTGTCAAAATTCTTTCGTTATTTCAAAAAGAGTATACGTAAATCCGTTTTTACGACGTCTTTAAATTAATGGGTCGATTCTGCTCATATCTGCAAATCTTACAGATCTGTAAATTTGTAAATAATAAACAAAATCGCAGCGAAACCTGCTACTTTTATGTATAATTTTATATTAATCAACAAAAATAGATGCGTTTCTGTCAGGTTTTTACAGATTTACACACTAATGTTGTAAATTAAAAAAGTTTGAAATAAAAAAATCAGTATTGTATTTTCTAAAGTATAAATCACCACATAAAGTAGGAAAAAAATGAATATGATTAAATTTTATAAAAAGTGAGTAAATGAGACTTTGAGTAAATAATAGTTACAAATAGTGACCAAACTCCAAAAAGGTGACTTTTATAAACGAAAATGAAAAATGACGATTAAATGTTAGCCCTGAAAATAAGAATATTAAAACACATTTATCACCCAAACCAGTATATTCAGTATTAATACAAAAACATAACAAATCTAGATGGCCGTCGCCTGGCCGAACCCGGTCACGCGGAATCCTCCTCCACGCCGTGATTATTTCTGCAAAAGAATTAACACATGAGAAATACTCAGTGAGGAGTCAATCATTCACAAAATACACGCGCATCCACCACAAAGTAATGTATTGCGAAATTACACAACAAATAACACACGTATGCAACAAAGTCCAATAGAACAGGGAAAAGGGAATGTCATCTTATGCGAAACGCATACCTGCTACTCCATAGCAGTGTGGCCCCGGACTTACGCGTACATACTCAACTGTACCTGCCATTGCCACCCTGGCACCGGTCTTACGCGTACGTATACTCAACTGTACCTGCCATTACCACTACTGTGGCCCCGGACTTACGCGTACGTATACTCAACTGTACCTGCCATTGCCAGCCTGAGCGGTGTGGTTTATCCCGGCACTCAACACATGGTTACACAACCAACCTTGCCATTACCACCCATGGGAATAGGGAGCTACCCTAACCCGAATTCCGCTCAGGTGCTGATGACCCTAGTGGACTTACTTCGGCCTTAGGGGCATAGTTACAAAACCAGGATAAAACCATCCCTGCCGTTACCACGCGGTCAATCAGCGAAAACCCACGAGGCTAGCAATCGTGGACACATAGATCGCATTCCTGGTTACCCTTATCAGCTCTCTCACCACACCTGGAGGCTCTACCGGGCGCGACCGTTCAACAAGGATTAGGATAAAGGACAACACCGTAAAATAAGAAGATAATCATACAAATCCGTATCTGCATTACTCTTGCCATCGTGGACTAAAAGTGTGTGTAAGACTCAACTCACTCACATACACATGCTAGATTAACTCTCTCACCTGAATCACTACACAAATCAATCACTACGATATCGATGTTCTCACACTGAAATCTAGAAATAAACTGAAATAAAATACGTGATTACCAGTATCATTAAATGTAGCTCTTATCCAACAGCATCGGTTACGTACCTAAATAGCTAATTAGAGACAAAACATAATAAATTTAATAAAAATAATCTTACGCAAAATAATTACTGTGACACTTTTAGTTTAAAAAGGTGTCTCACTGGCAGCCCTGTTATTATTACTTTGAAAGTTATCTTTCCAGAGATTTTATAAATTGTCATCTTACTCTTGCTACTCTGGTTTTAATAACCATAAGAGCCAATTTCCTGACACCACATCCTAATTAGCATGATGTGTCTTTTCATACCTTTAGAACCACATTCTCGTTCCCATCCTTGTAGCGTATTGTCAAGAGACCAGTGTACAACAGTACAAACCATAGCCATCTCAACACGGCTATGCTACTGCCGAGCGAGCTGAGGAGAGGCCCATGAGGAACGAATGGGCCATTTCATTGCGCTATGCTGTACAATGCTACACGCTGTGATGAATGTGTTTGCGTATGTGTGTGTTTGTGTGTGTATGTGCGTGTAGGGCATTATTAGGTCGGATGTGTTCGCACACTAGAGACCTAGGGGGTCAGTGAGCATGGCAAGAGTGCTAGGGAAGGAGAAAGGGGACCGTGATGTCAGCTGCGACTAAAATGAAAATTTTATTTAAATATAGATTTGTGGATCTTAAATAGCTAATAAATTGAGTGAAATACAAACAAAACAAAATTCTCATGAAATAGAATATCCGCCTTACAGTCCAGTTTTAATACGATAAGTTTTTTCTCAATATTTCGAATTGTAGCTCTTACAGATTATTATTATTGTTATTATTATTATTATTATTATTATTATTACTATTCGTGTCCAAACCATATACATAATATAAATAATTAATAAACAATAAATATATAAAACATTACAACAAATATTTCTCACTCCGTAGATACTGAAGTGACCGATTTTCGGTAGCGAAATACCGCATCCGGACCACATGGAGTGAGTTAGTTGAGTTTGTTGTTATAACCATAGGCCTCATGCATCGCCCGGCATTAACTAAGACGGAGAGGATGCATCTTCTCCGAATATTCTCTCCTTCATGCCAGAGGAAAAACCGTCCGCAAAAACTGGCAGAGAAGTGGCCTATCTAAATAGTATTGTAACGTTTTTTTATTAATCTGGGTGAAGTGTAAATATTAGACAATTATTATTAATTAAAATTAAGTATTTATTAAACTATAATGAAAGTTACTATTACTAATATTAAACAATTATTAAAAACTAATTAGGACTAAAACTATTTATTTATTTATTTAACCAATTAGCACTACTATTTATCTCAACGATATTACTAATTATTTATTTCACTACGCTTTTCAATCTTAGACTGCCGGTCTGTTGCAGACTCTTGTAGACTGTTTACACGATATTTATATCAATATATGCTTATTCAACTGTCCGCCTACCGACCTCCACAGCGTCTATATACTCAACTGACTCAACAGCGTCTGTATATTCATCTGCTCGGACAGAAATCACCTCCTTCTGACTATTTATGTAACTCTCTGACTAACTTCCACAGCCTCAGTATCACCGACTGTCCGTATACCACAATTCTTCAACATCACTGCCGAGTATTCACTTCCACTTGCCGTTACTGTCCCCGTATACCTAGCATCCCGCTACTCTTCAACACTACCGAGTATTACATCCACAGCTATCCCAATATACCAGTAACTACTCGACACCAACTGCATACGCTCCCTACGATACTGCTGTGCTTCTTTACTCTCTAACACTCCATGTAACCAACTAACTACCGAGCATAGCTACGTGCCTTTTATATAGTTGACTTTATTTTCTAGAAAAGCCCTAGAATGTTCGACTGCATAATAGCAATGAACACAAAAGGTTCAGGCGACCGGAAGTAATTAAACACGTCGCGACCTGTTGGCTTACGTCGCCCGGCTACTAGCGCGATTACGTCACCGCTATAAATAGACACTCGCTTACAGTGGCGCCGACGGCGGGCGTTCCACGTTACAGTATTCATCCAAAAAATTGCACAATTTATAGCAGCTGGTGTTGTTGCCTTAGCCAAATCTTCTCTCGTGCATTCCTTTTCTAAGTTGGCGCACATGCAGGGCGGGATTAACCCTATGAGGGGCCCTTAGCACAACAGGTTTTGGGGGCCCCTTAGTTAATGCATACACAAACATATATATTCCATAAATTTCTTCACTACGTTAGTTTTTACCAAGAAAAATGTTCATTATGTTTTTAATTTTTATTTATTTTTTCAATTTGCGCGGAGCCCCCAATGAGTCGGGGCCCTAAGCTATAGCTTAGTTGGCTTATGCTATAATCCAGCCCTGCGCACATGAGCAGGCGGGCCATTGTTTGTTCTTGGCCACAATGACAAGTGGGTTCTGCTTGGTACCCCCAGTTGAACATGTTTGCTGCACAATTTCCTACTTGACTTCATAGGCGATTTAAAGATTTCCAAATGGGCCATTTCTGATCTGATCTTCTGGCTTTAATGTCTCATCCCACATTAAGCGTCTTGTTTCAGTCTTGATCTCTGTCATTGGACGCACTGAAGAGAGGAAACTGTGTCTAGATTTTAGACGTGACCGAGATGGTTTTTGACCGAACATTGGGTGTCGAGGATCATGTAACTGTTTGGAGCGCTCTACCATACTAGCCGTTGACCGTCCAACTTTAAGTGGAGCTATGCCGCTAAGCAGGTAAAATTGGTTAAGGGGGGGGTTTCGAAAAAGCGACATGAAGTAATATCGGCCAGACTATGTACTATTGTAATTTTTCTAATAAAATGAACCAACAGAGGGCACTTGGATGGTTTGGGTCTGTACTAAGGTTCGTGCCTGAGATGAAGGAATGAACGTAAACAAAAAGATAAGAGACTCTTCAGGTCAACTTTTACCCAGAGCGTGGGGTTTTATAACTGGCAAATAAAAGCTTTGATAACCAGCGACGCAGCAACAGCAAACTATTCATTTCTGTAGCATTTCACTTTTAATGTATGATTTCATAATATGGGTATAAAACTATATGTAATTTGATTTCATGCTTTTTTATTCATATACAAATAAGAGTATTTTTTCTTTTAAAAAATAATGATAATTATGTAAAAAATATATATCATTTTTATTAAATTTTAATTTATAACAGCTAGATGTAAATTTAAATATAGGCGTTATCTCTGAAGAAAAACTGATTATAAAAAAATATGTTAGTATTTTTTTACCTTCCGTCACCTTTAGGTAAGGAAGGTATTGTCTTTGGTCAAAAAATTCAGTGGTGAGTTTTTGATGAATAAGCACGTTTTAGGGTCTCTACAATACTTATATATTCTTCTTCGTTACATCCATTTGAAGAGCTGATTAGATTTTGGTTACAATTCGTCAACCGGAAGTAACACCATTTGAAGCTTTTAACAGTTTTTCTTGAAAAAACTATGTTAAATATAATTTTTTCACATTTAATGTTATTATAAATATTAAAGAATATTTTATTCTCTATACGATTTGACTACATTTTATACTTAATATTAAATTGATATAGAGATAAAAAATTATAAAGAAATTAAATTTTATAAAGTAGCCATAGCTATGAAAACAGCTACTATATATTAAGATAATCAAGTGAAATTGACATAGTGTGTTTTTCTTATAATTTTACTGGAAATATAGGATCTTTTGCTATAAATTATCTGTATGAATTTGCATAAAATACATGCAACTGCCGGAAGGTAATGTACAAGAAATAGAATCTTTAACAAGGAACTTTCCGTATGAAATTTGTACAAAATACATAGAACTGACGGAAGGTAATGTGCTGGCCACATCAGATTTTTTATAATCTTGCGGCATCATAATGTGGTATTTATGTAGGCAAGGCATCTGTCGTGTATTGATATTGTAGTATTTCGGTTACACAAGAAGATAAACCACAGGCATCCTTATTTCGGTTTCTCCTGAACTACGGGCGGGTAATGATAGGATTAATCACAGTTACAATAATCCTATTAGGATTTTCGAGCAATATACCTTTTCATATTTTATAACTTTACGTAATTTGTAAGAACACAAAATGTAAAATTTATCCTTTTACAATATTGGGAATCGCATATTAAAATTTTTCATTTTAATTTTATTATTTAGGTAACTAAGTATGTATGTAGTGTTTCTACGATATCAAACAATTTACGTCATAATTAGGAAGTTATCTAATTTGTATCTAATTTATATGAGACCGAATCTTTTTATTTTGTGATTGTTGGCCATAAAGCAAAGCCAATGTAAAATAATATATGCATTAAAAAGTGTTGCAAAACAGTGACTGGAGAATAGTACTGTACAGAATATCTCATTTTCGATGTTTTTTTAAGGTATCTCGGGTAATATTACTGATAGATCAAAACCGTTTGCACAATCCAGGGTCAACTTTTCCAGCAAAGTTTAATAGTCACCACAGGAATTTTCGATTTTCTTTTGTTTCTGAGCTACAGGCAAAAACTCGTTATTCGCTTATTTTGAAAATATATCATATCTTATTTATTATTATAATTGGAGATAAATTATTTTTACAAAATATTTACCGTTTTTTATATTGAATAAAATGGCGTAATTAGATTTTTTGAAAACTTAATTCTCGAGATATAATACAAACTTACGATTTTTTAAATCATTTGTTTATTTTTATTCTATATCTATTAATTGTGTTCTCAAAATTATTCTTAACCAATTATTTTCGGGTTAGTTAAATTACTATAGTGTGTTCAAAAAAATTCCTAACTAATATATATATATCATCAGTTCAGTATTTTTTTTTTTACTTATTATACATAAGTTTTTAAGTTTATATTGTTATATTAGTATGCTGTGTTATAATATTATAGCCACCATAAAATAAATATTTGTGTAACTAGAAAAACCGAGTTTATTTAACATACAAATTCAAGAATGAAGTTTCACCATGTAAGAGCTGATACCATAAAAGTAATTTCAATTGCCTTACAACATATTGTATGTTGTTATTAGTTGATTTCTTGTATTTAGTGAAACAATACTACTTACTGAAAACACTTAATTGTTAATAATATATGTTTTTTATTTGTTCACAATTGAACATTTCGAGACAAATTTTTGACAATACTTCTTACATTTATTTTCTCTAAGAAACCATTCATAGAAATAGCCGCAATAATAAAAGGTTGTATATCAAATTGTAAAAATGTCATGCTCACGGTCATGCTTATATGCAGGTAGAAATTCAGTGTTTACTTCTTTACTTTCCATATATTTGAACTGCATTACCGACATCTCTAGTGCTGACATCTGAAAGATAATCCGCAAACTATTTTTGAGTGCCGCGGTAGTTGAATGAATCTGTTTTGGTAAATTTTTGAAACGCAGATATTTCAAAACCTGTCGCATACACTTATATAAAATTTATATCTTTGTTTATAGTTTTTCATAAATTTTGTCCTGAATATGATTTGGTCTACGTATTTCAAGTTATAAACCGGAAATGAAATATTTTTTCTTATCTCCGTTGTATTTTTGCAACAAAAAATGTTTCAGGACATAAACATAATAATATAATTTACAAAACTTTAATACATATCCGTTATTTTTTATTACAATTTCGAAAAACTACGTTCAAAAAATGATTTTTTTGCTTATGCAACCCGCTTCATTCAAACGCCCCCTTAAGTAATTCTTACAGATAATAGATGGTGGTCCTGATATGAAAAAAAAATCATCCAGTATATGACCCGTTGACACTTAAATACTCGCAATAGCAAACGTTGACAGTACGTTGTAGAGTACTTTATTATTACTGTAGGATGAGGGTATAATAATTATGATTCATGCATTCATGAGATTGGAACAACAGTTAAGAACTCTATAAATTAAATATCTACTTCGCTACTACATCTACTTTGTTTGCATTTCCGTTTCAAGCAAATTTCCTGTCCTGCCTGCTTCCTTCGAACAAATTAAATTGTATTCACTACGTTATTATAGTAGAAAAACATATTTTTCACTTAGATACATTAAGAAATACAGTTTCTGTAATATCTAATGCAAAATAATTCATTTTAGTTATTTTACGAGAAAAGGCGGAAGACAAAAGAAATAATGAACATTCGAGATGTAGTAAGGATACTTCATTGTTTGATAATTGAATTAAAGCTTGGAAGATAGGGCAATAAAATCTAATGGCGTTAAATTCTGTAAAGTAATTTGATAATTATACCAACTAAGTTTAAAACTAAATAATACAATTTGAAATTCAAAATTATTCCTTCTTAGTAGTGGTTTATATTTTATTATTTAGTTTTTTAAAAGAACAGAACTTTGCTATTAAAAATGCAAGCATAAGCAGACCAAATAATTTAATTCATGAAAATTTAAAACACAGAAACCCTTTCAACCTTTTAAAGTTTTCATTTTGGCAAAAGAATTTGATCGATTTCTTATATTATTCACGGTGTCACTGTTGGCAGCTTGGCATTCCAATATCACTGACAAAAAGAAACAAATGAGAAACATTACGTACGCGAAACACTTTTTTTGTGACTGACAACTTTACAATTTTGTTTTAAATATGTTCAAACTAGTTCCCTTCTACAAAAATACACACAACCATTCTTTCCTTTCAATAGACCTTATCGCTGCAAATAATAAGTAAAATGGCGCCAACAACTGACAGTTGGGTTGTCAAACGAAACGTCAAAAAAATTGCAGTCATTAAAATAACTGAAGTCTCGATGAAAATTTGCATCGTTAAGACATTTTAGCTCTAATAAAATCTTTTGTAAATTCTTTCGAGAAGTTTTTTAAAATTGTCAAAGATTTTTCTCACATTTTACGTTTAAATTTTTAGAAACAAACGCCATAGATCTCACTTATTCTTACTATGCGCAAAGCCTCATTGCGCATATCTTCTATCTCTTCAAATTGAAAAGATCTATTGTTAAAATCTTACAACCAATCTTCAAACACGTTTTATCCGACAAAACTAAAGTTTTTTCATCGTGTGGTCGCCACATTTTTACCTTCCGTCATATTTTTAGGTACTCGAGAAGGTATTGTCTTTGGTCAAAAAATTCGATGGTGATGATGAATAAGCACGTTTTAGAGTCCCTAGAATACGATTTTACTATTTTTGCGATGATGTCTGTATGTCTGTATTTATTTATTTATTTATTTATTTATTTATTTATTTATGTGTGTGTGTGTGTGTGTGTGTGTGTGTGTGTGTGTGTGTGTGTGTGTGTGTGTGTGTGTGTGTGTGTGTGTGAGAGAGAGAGACGATTTTTCCTCCGTCGATAACTCCAACACTACAATTCTAAAAATTATAATTTTTTCGTATTTCTCTTCGTTACATCCGTATGAAGAGCTGATTCGATTTTGGCTATAATTGGTCGACCGGAAGTAGCCTCATTTGAAGATTTTAACAGTTTTTCTTGAAAAAACGCTGTTAAATATCATTACATTTTATACGCCATATTCATTGGATATTGAGTTAAAAAATTATAAAGAAATTAAATTACATAAAGCAGCTAGCTATGCAAAAACACTGGAAACATCTAATATAATTTAAAAAATTCTGATAGACAGGTGTCAATGTCAAGATCGATTGACATGCATATTTGTGTTATAATTTTATTGCAAATATAGAATCAATTCTAAAAAACTTTCTGTATGGAATTTTTGCAAAATACATAAAACTGAGGGAAGGTAATGTACTGGAAAAATAAAATCTTTCGCAAGAAACTGTCTGTGTGGAATTTGTATAAAATACATAGAACTGACGGAAGGTAATGTGCTAGCCACATCAGGTTTTTTCTGTAATTTCGCCTGAATTTGCATACAACCACAACTGAACAAGTTACATTCACATTACATTAACAATATAACAAACTTTAGTTTCATTTTATTAAGAACCATGTTTAATTAAATAAATTTTATATCTATTCGAAAAACGTTTTAATGTCACAAATTTAATGTTGTAATAGTAAGAATATCCTTGCATTAAACGCAAGACAAAGAAACATAAAGTTTGTTTTTATAACCGGTTATAATTTCGTTTGGTTTAAAAATATATAAATGGATAAGTACTAAAAATTTCATTTCACGCACATAATAATAAAAAGGAATACTTTCTGAACACCGCAAAATCAATTTACCACGAATTTAAGAAAAGATTTCTACGAACCAACAATAAGTTAAATTTATTTGTGAAAATCGTTTCTATTATTCACTAACCTACTCTTCAGGTATAATTCATTTTGTAGGTATAAGAAAGTTGCTCACGAGACGATAAAGGTTAGAAATATAAATCACCTTATATTCTACAGACTTTGACTTCAGCTAGAGCCATTTATCATTTTTAAAAAACAGAATACTCTTCCGTGTGTAACGTATTTTAGTTGGTATCTTGCTATTCAATAAACGTTAAATACGCCTGTTGAAAAATATGTAACAGTTATGTACAGATTGCGACAGAACAATTATAGGAAATCGCAAATTATTTTACATTATATTGATGAGTTACTATATTATAAGTAATATTTAGATACATATATCTATATTAAATTAGTATTATTGATTCATATAAGAATTTAACGTTTTTGAGCATCATACCGTCTATTGTAATCAACAATTTCACTGTTATAGCTTGCAACATGACTACGTTTATCTCGACGTTTGAAGCCACTTGAATTTAGTAAATCCCTTTTCAATCTCCGAAATAAACGACCGAGATTAATATTTCAAGCCGCTTGGAAATGTCAAGTCAAGCCTATTAAATAACAGGCTTGGACTTATGAAGCGGCTTGACTTCTGTCGAAATAAACAGTGAAGCTTCAAATAATGTAACTACGCATGCGCACATCAGCAATATGTTGCAGTGTTACTACATTCATATCATTTGTTGGTTGTTTGCATTTTACCTCATTTTATAAAAGTTGCTACACAAAACTTAGTAAAATTGTCGAAAAGCGAAATATTTAGAGCGATGAAAAAATAGCTGTTTTTTTAAAGTTTTTGAAAGAGAAGACGAATAACAACATGACAATTTTTAGATTTTGGGGTTATATATCCAGGATGAAATTAGATCAAATAGCTCTCCCTGTCTGTCTGCATAATCGAGTATTTAACTATGTTTTTTTAGTCGATACGAATTTAAAGAAGATTGAAAATAACTCAATCCTATTTTCAATCCGCTGAGATAAACCAATAGGATTTTTCAAGTCATAATCTACTTGAGGCTGCTTGAATTATCGAGATAAACGTAGTCTATGAGTATGTTTATATTAACGTCCTTAATCGGATTTAAGTGGATTTAGGCTATATAAACTATCTGGATTGGATTTAGAATTCTAAATCGACTTTACCAACGAGATTTATACATAAATCCGATTTACTTTCGCGAGATAAACAGCGATTGAACAGAAAATTCAATAGTAGGTACTGAAACAATGAAAAACACGCAGAGTAATTTTTCATCTTTCATAGTTTGACAGTTAATAGGGAGTTTTTGCCATTTCTCGAAAGGCAATATCAAATTTGTTACTTGTCGTACGAGAAAATTGAAGACGTAATACATCCGCATAACGCTTCGAGCAGTCTAACATGTAGCATCACTCGCGTGCTCTTGTGACGCCCAAATGCTGTACGCACTCGCCGTGGAGACTCTTTCAATGTCCCAAATGTTAGCGAATTCATCTTCATTGACACAAATGTCACATTTTTCCAATTTCATTCCAAATGTTTCCTTTACCAAAACTTATATTGTGGTACCATAACTATAATATACAACTTTATTGTTTAACGTAGAACAGGTTTACGAAGATAATATTTGTATAAAAATTTAAAAGCATAAATTTTAAAATTCCAAACGAAAGACAGTTGTAAATAAATAATTCTAGAATTTTTTTTAGCTGATATATTATAATGTAATATGTGATTGTGTGAATGTGCTTTGATTAAATAACAAATTTCAATTTATTGATATTATTTCGTGATTTATTATTTATATAATGATAATCAAATTACATTGTATCTGTGATATTTGATCATTAACTAAATATTTTGTTGCAAATTGCTACGTTGGTTAGTTATTTTTATAATACATGTAATACAAGAATTTGTAAAATTTAATTGAAAAATTTCTCATATCACATATGCAGTCATACATGGGAATTAGAACAATGAACGATTAAAATATGTCTAATTCCTAGATAATTCTATAAAATTATGTGTTAAGCTAAGAAGAACCGTTTAAGATGGTGCAGATCTACACTAGATCGCTTTGACAATGGATCGTTTCATTAGTGATGACGAAACATAGGTATTAATAGTAGGGGAGGATTATCTTGCATCAAGACAACGCTCGGCCGTACACTGCTGCTCGAACGACTGATTATTTGAATGCCCAAAACATTGAAATAATGGGTTATTCGCCGTATAGTCCAGACCTGGCACCTAATGATTTCTTTTATTTGTAAAGGATAAGTCAAGGGGTTTATGTTTTACATCGGCCGAAGAAGCTGTTGACATATTTAAAAATGAAATAAAGAAACAAATGCGGGAAGATTGGAGAAAATGCTTTGGAGATTGGTTTTCATGAATGCAAAAATGTTTTGATTGTGGAGGGAAATGCCTTGAAAAATTATAAATAACTGCGTTTTGCAAGTAAATAGGGGATTACAGCGCAATTGATTTAAGAGAAATTAAGAAAAAATATTAAAACTATAATAAATATTAATAAAGAAATAAAACGACATAATTGAAATACTTCGGAAATACGGGGATTTTTGTTATAGCAGCTCGTCACTCATATGAAATCCATATATATTATTTTGATTGGCGACTCAGATTTATAACGAATGCCCAGTTAGGGGCGGAGCCTACTACCAATGGAAGTAGAGAAATTCAAATAGCGGAGGCGTGGCTATCAGTCCAGTACTGCAATTCTCAAACAGTTTTTATTTCAATATAAATATTTTGCATTAAACTTAATAATTTAAATACATTTGCAATTACAAATCATGTAGACTTGTACAGTATAATAATATTCATTTATTTTTTATAAATATAATTTAGAAATAGCATATATTTCAAGAACGTTTAGGTCCACGAAGAAAATAGTTTGATATAAAAACATATATTTGTGACGTCACGACGTCACATCTATATTTTCAAATTTCGGAGGACTATAACTCGCTTATTAATAGGATTTTTTTCACCGGATTTTCACCGACAGTCATAGTTTTACTTATACGTTCAGATGAAATTATATTTAAAAAATGGTGGAATCCCCTATTGTGTATTACTTTACTAGGCTCAGCGGAAATAGAAAAGCCGTCGTAACATTGAAAGTATTAAGTTTTTATATTATTATTTTGTTCATGTTGCTATAATAGGTATATATTTTCTTTATTATTTTTTCTCGATATTTTGAAGTAATACTGGTAAAATAAATGACTCCAATTACATTTATTACTTTATTTATAATAATAATTATACATATTCATTCAGTTCTGCGCACGCCTATGAGTGCCCGTGAGATGACACCTGGTAAACTCCCGCACGGTACAAATATGTCAACATTATTACCGAAATCTGTGTACAAAGCAGAATGGCACACCCAGCAATGGATAATATGCCGTGATGATATATTTATTTTTTAATATATTCTTTGTAGGAAACATATTCTTGCATTAAAATGTAAATATTAAGGCATCATGTTAAACAATCCTCCCCTCTCCCTCGGTCTTCTATTTTCATTCGTAACAAACATTAGTTCGAAACAAAACAAAACAAATACCATATACCCAAATTAAGGGATGATAACACGCACGTATTATATATCCACCCCTAGGTAGGCCCTGCGTCTGTTTTATTTTAGTCCAAGTCTCGAATGAGTGTATGATTCATTAAAAGTTGGCCCCGCTCATTCCCAGCAGAGTAATGAGAGCCATAAACGTCAAGAATTAGAAATATAGATTCAGGGGTGGGCCAGGGCCACGTTAAACTGCATATTAGGTCTCTAACCCTCCAACGAACGAACGAACGAACAGCCCGCCACGCCGATAGCGGTAAACATTGATCTGGCGAGGCCATGACTTCGGGTTGGCTCTCGCGCTCTTCAGCTGTCGCACTCAATTCGCACTCAGAAAGGTTACAGGGATTTTAAATTTGAAAACTGGCTGAACTTTCAAATAAATGATCGATTATTTTGATAATGCAATTGAAGAGCTTTTGGAAAAAAACAACCATAGTACAAATATCATTAAGTTTATATCGAAGTTCTTAATCGGGTTTCTAATCCAATCGGATTTAAATAAATCCTAAATCTTGGCTGTTTATACCAGAAAAATTTAAAGCAATCAATTACATTCGAATTTACGTTAGATTATTATTGACGCATATTAATCTTGACAATTTACTTAGTTTTTTCATCTAACAAATCAATTATTTTTCTTTCCAGGATTAATTTTAAAAAATATTCTGTTTCTTGTTGCGTCCACGGATTTCTCATTGCTCTTCAAATAATTATGCTAACTAATCGTTGACATCACGTTGACATATATTAACTGTCAAACTATGAAAGATGAATAAATTACTCTGCGATTTTTTCATTGTTTTTTGTTTTTGGATTTATGTACAAATCTCGTTGGTAAAGTCGAATTAGAGTCAGATTCTAAATCCAATCCAGATCGTTTACATCGTTTTCTTAAATACTATTTCTAATCCTACATCCACTTAAATCCGATTAAGGACGTCGATATAAACATACTATATGGTAAATATAAAATACATACAGCGACATGTACTTTCAAAGATGTCAGTTTGGTAATAGTAGGTATATTAAAGAACGAATGACACAATTGTCATATTATTTTGTAAAAAGGAACGTAACAATCGACAATTATAAAATGAGTTCTTTGTACTATTTTTTCTATTTTGTGCCTTTTATGCGCTTTTTATCTCACGCTACCATTGGTAAGGGAAGTATAGGGATCGTGTTAAAAATCGCATATCGAGATTTTGGTAAATGAGTACGTTTTAAGGTCCCTAGAATCCAATTTTAACATTTACACGATGATGTCTGTGTGTGTGTGTGTGTTTGAGCGCGCGCGCGCGCGTGTGTGTGTACCTCATTCTAATATGGTAAGAAGCCATTGGATTTTGGTGTATCAGATAACCGGATATGGCACTTTACTTGAAGCTTAAAATAGTTTTTCTCCGAAAAATACCTTTAGATGTTATTTTTTCGAGATTTATGTTATTATAAAAATTAAAGATTATTAAATTTTCTATTGGTTTGCATTCATATTTTATGGATAAATTTATAAAATTATCTATAATTTAATTCATATTTAATAAAGATCCTGCGCTTTAAACAAACACAACTACTTGATTAGACAGTTCATATCTCAAATGTATATAACTGACAACTGACATAAATATCACTGTCAAAGAACTGATCATTTTTAAGAGCCTTAGAATCAAATTTTAACATTTTCACGATGATGTCTGTGTGTATGGATCCTCCACTCTAACTCAAATAGTGGTAACGTTTTAAGAAGAAAATAGTAAATTAAACAATAGTTATATGGAAAAGAACTAAATACAGTTTCCAGCATGAGTAAATGTGTGAATATCTATGTTAAATTTAATGACGGGAGGTGTTGTGTTGACCACATCAGATTATTTAATAAAAAATCACGTCATAATTTTAGGAATTTTGTGTCAGCTAGAAAGTTGTTTTGTTTCTTTGATTATCTCAAATTTTAATTCAAAATTATTGAAAAAGTGTAAAATTGATTTCCAAATGTTCTGTAAATTCTTCCACATCTGATTGACATTATTTGATCTGTTTTTCAAGACTTGTCTCTTTTATTTCATCCCATAATATTCGATAGGGTTCAAACGAAACAAAGGTAGACAGTGGCAAAAATACAAAACTTTGTGTATAAAGACATTATGAAGTTTTACAGTAACCGCAACCACAAGAGTTTTGTTTCAGACAAAACAAACCACAAATGCAAAGATATGGATCTAACTTTATCTATTAGCAAACTACATACACCACTAAAACAATGAAACAAATGCACAAACAAGTCTAATGAAATGATATGTTTGTTGTAGAAGTTCCTTCTTTTGTCTCAGCTGGAAACAAATGACCAGTTAATTGTATCTTCTCGTTCGCGTTCGCCCAATTGGCTTCAGTCTTCAGTGTCAGTAACCTAACCTTTGCACGGCCCGGCTTGCCACGATGTGAACGACAAACAACGTGAGTTATTTATCCTAGTGCAAAGACACGCGAGGATGAAGCAAAAAACAGTGAGTGCTTTGGTTTCTTTGCAACACTTAACTGTGATTGGGGAAATTGCTTAGCTTTACCCATGAAAGTAAACTTTTTTTAAAATTACGATGCTAATAAACTAATAATTCTACAAAAAATTATTATTTTTACCAAACCATAAACTAGAACATTCTTTCTTTATGCTTATCGCAACTCATCTCACTTTGAGCTGAGGTGAGGTGATACAAATGATAAAAAGAACGCAACTAATAATTCCAAAACATTTACTCACTATTGAAGAAGATTGATTTTTAATATCATAAAAGAAAATTATCTTTAGGATAATAGGCAACTTGTGTGGTATTGAAAATCTGATATCTATCACTAAATAATACCTAAAGTAAAGTTGAAAACGTATGTAAAAATATAAATTTTATTTAAAAACAATTGTTTTTTAATAAATTAAAAAAGAAGATTCTCTTTGACGTCATTATTTTGAACTGGAGAAAGGGATGCATATTTAAGAATGTAATCTGTAGATGGCGAGCGAGTGCGAGTTTTAATTTGATTTTGACAATAGGTACGTTCTATTGGTGTCAGAAATCTTTCTACTTCTTCTAGTAGAACATCAATGGTCGTTCTTTTGTGTCAAAAAAATCGAAATATTCCTACGAATCATTCCAACTTCAGAGTTGGAAGCGTTGGTAGGAAGATATATAAGGAGATAAATTCAAAATTTTACTAGCTGACTGTCGCGCGTACATTTCTGTCACATTTGTAAAATGTTTAGAGTAGACTGTGCTCAACAAAAATATCGCCTTTACGTTTTTATTATTTAATATATTTTTATATAATTATAATCTCTGTAATATTTGCATAACAACATTTTGAATATCCAAAATAAACATACAAAGTTATCTTTAGTTGTCAATTAACAAAATTGACAGCATTTGACAGTTATTTGCTACTGGGCATTATATTGCTTTAAGAATATTCTTATTCTAGTAGGAATATTTCTGGCACCGATAGAACGTACCTAATAGTTCAATTTTCTGTCAATGTCTCTCATCTTTATTATTTACAATTTGCGTGGTTTCTGTTACTTTTATTACGTATTTCGATTTGTTAAGCAGGATTTTGAAGGATTTTAACTTTGCTTATACTCGTACAAGATTAAAATGACAAACGAAAATATTAACCTCCAAACTATTATTCAAACGTCAAACAGATGATCTGTCATATTTAAATTACCCGCACATGCTGTTGCTATTGGACGTACCGATGTTATTGCT
This sequence comes from Harpalus rubripes, assembly GCA_963082715.1. Taxonomy (NCBI): domain Eukaryota; kingdom Metazoa; phylum Arthropoda; class Insecta; order Coleoptera; family Carabidae; genus Harpalus; species Harpalus rubripes. Next base: position 58,738,682 of record OY720451.1, read on the forward strand.
TTACGACCATTCATTAGTTCGGCGTAATTCTACGTCGTACATGGCGGTAATTTAAATAATAAAATTTCATTAATTTTTTTCTGGCCAATTAATGAAAATTTTGCCAAAAGAAAAAATATGAGTAGCAAGTTTTTATCGTCTAGTTAAAAATATTAAATAAAAAAATGGCATGCATATAGCCCATTGCACGGTCAAACAGATGAATTATTATAATAAATAACTTTTCTTATAATAATAAATTGCGATGAGCATTAAAAGATAATTAAAAGTAGTAATAAAATGAAAAAGGAAGATCATCTTTTTCACATTAACAATAGTGTAAAACAAGTTGTTTAACGGAAGTAATTATAAATAATTATATGCTTTGTAGAAATATTCACTCTTTAAGACTTTAAGGTGTCATCTAATAACTGGTTATTAGCATGCCTACAAATAAGATTTATTATTTTGATAATTACTTTTTTAAACCGTAGCACTTTTTATACGAACCGGAAATTAGCAAATTCTCAGCAAATATAAAAAAAAAATAGTGCGATCTGTATTCGGATTTTCATGTATATTACAAGAAATATGTATAATATAGATATAATATTTGATTGCTATCAAAATTATATAGGTTCATACATAATCGTATGTCGTAACCAACAGACTATAAATATATAACGTTTTTATTTATTTGGGTAAAGTGTAAATATTAGACAATTATTATTAAAATAAGTGTTTATTAAACTATAATGAAAATGACTATACTCGTATTACTAATATTAAACAATTATTTAAAAAACTAATTAAGACTAAAACTATAATTAACTAGATAACACTAATACTATATATTTAACAATTAACACGGCTATTTATTTATATGATTTTACTAATATATTTCGACTATTTATGTAAAATTTATTTATATCATGTTCAACTGTCCGCCTACCGACCTCCACAGCGTCTATATACTCAACTGACTCAAACAGCGTCTGTATATTCAACTGCTCGGACAGAAGTCACACCTTTCACCTCACTATCTGTCTATTTATGTAACTATCTTTCTCTTTCCACAGCCTCAGTATCACCAACTATCCTTATGCCCAATGCCGAGTATCTACTCCAACTCGCTGTTACTGTCCTTGCCTTGTACACCTAGCTTCACAATACTCGTCAATCCTACCGAGTATTTACTTCCATAGCTATCCCAATATACCAGTAACTTCCAGAGTACCTACTCCACTCGACACTTTACTGCATACGCTCACCACGATACTGCTATGCTTCACTAACGCTCAAACATCAAGGCCAAAATCTTTTAAAAATTTCGAGAAATTTGTAAAAATTATATTTACGGGATATAAAAAAAAAAAATCCGGAAAAAAGGTAACAAAATTTCTTCCCGAAAATCGCGGATAAAGAAATTTTTCCCGGCGGGAATTTTTTGCGGCACATCACTAAATTCAACGAATAATTGACAATCTGGCCGCGTTTTATAAAATGTCTAGGCGTTTTATAAAAAAGACAATATATATAATATTCATTTAACATATGTTTTATGTAAATATTAAATATTACTATTGAAAAAAAATCCTTGTCGTAGTATTTAAATACATATCAGTCATATGATTAAGTAGCCTGTCAAAAACAATTCTGTTTACACAATATTTGATTGGAGTGCTTTAACATTAATAGCTTAACAGCTCAATCTTGTTCCATTACCAACTTGATGACAATATAATTCAAAATTACGATGTGCTATTAAGCCTCCCTCTCTAGCTAGAGGCGTAGTCACAAATCAAGAAAAATGAACTCATTTCCAAACAACCAACTGATGCTTTATTGTTTTAATAACATCGACTTTGTTTATTTTCAAGCCTTACTAGATTTTATTAGCCCCCCGTAAACTACGTGGATGCACGGACGCACATGCACCCACTGAAAGTAAAAGTGTGGGTGCGCAGCACCCACAATAATTTCGCCCTAACATTTGAATTATATTTCAAACATTGTAAAATGAGTTGTCAATCTTTTTAAGTTGTTTAAGAGTAAGCTGACATTATTTAATCGTGTCATAATAATGTCAGTAAAATACTGTTAAGCCGAACAAACGGATATGTTAATAATTATAGGACGCGAGCAGACACGTGACTCGGGCGTCCTTGACGTACTTGGGATCAGTTGATTTGTGTGCGCATGTCGTTTTGACAAGAATAGTGTCACTTTGACACGACCAATGTTTTGACTTATTTTGATTTTGAACTGCTAAAATGTTATTAACGTATAATTTTCAGGCAGTAAAACACATGAAATTAAAAATAATAAGTTCTCAACAGTTCAAAATTAAAATAAGTCAAAACATTGGTCTTGCCAAAGTGATATTGTTTTTGTCAAAACGACATGTGCACACAAATCAGCTGATTTTAAGTACGTCAAGGACGCCCGAGTCACGTGTCTGCTCGCGCCCTATAGGATATTGCGAAGAAAATTATTGGCAACCTATAAACAATTGTTACTGTCATAAAAAATTAGTTGTTTGACATTTGGATAGATTGCTAGATGAAATTTATTTTAAAAATTGCACGGTGCACTGTCACTCAAATTTAATTTTTTTCTGCCTTATCGTTCCAGATATCACTTACGCAGAGAGAAAAGTTTAGAATTGAATGTATCATTGTCGTGATACCTAAGTTTCATTCAAACCGAACAAAGAGTTCTGTCATAACCCATTTTTTTTCCAAACGGCACACTTTTGGTTTTTCGGATATTAGTAAATTAGGTTAATCATGTTACTTTGGGCCCAGGAGTCTGTGTTTAAGCCATGTCTACGTGTTTTAGAGATGCCCTATATAAATAGTAGGAGTATTATTTTTTTTGTAATAGATACTAATGTACACATAATTTAATATATGTATAATAATTTTTATTGTATTATTTGCATTTATAAAAACATATAGGTACTCATATTTAAAATAAAAATAGTGCACCCACAGCTAAAATAAAAAGTTTACGCCTCTGCCCCTGTCCAACTTCTATCAAATGAAATGAAGGGACAAATCATTAAAAAAAATCGAATAAAATAAACGTATCTTTGGATAGTAGTGTATTTAAGTCCCTCAAGGTTCAAGCGTAGGAGTAAATAATAACCCCAATCTAACACAATTTAGTATCTTTATATGTATTATGTTTTAATAACTTCAAATTTATTAATCTCCAAACTTTTCTGGAATACATCATCAGTTTATTATGTGTTAAAATTTAAAATGAAAATATGCTCTTTTAGTGTACCCTTCTAAGATACCGTAAACAATAAATTATCTTAAATGGGCAACTTTCCTCCATATAGTCCGTCATAGATCGTGCTCTTACCGTGATGAAATAGAGGGAAAGTAAAGGTCTAAGTTCGAGTCTGGTCATGCGTGTGAATGAGGATAGTTTATTGCTACTTAATATGGAAATGTTGCAATTTTATCGCACGAGATCCATCAACATAAATAGCTAGTTAGAAGAGAAAAATATTACTGGCTAGACCGCAAAATATATGGCCACTATGCAAGTAATAGTGGTCAAATTATAGACAAAATATAGAAGATAGGAAATTAGAATAATACGAATGATAACTCGAATTTCTTATTCTTACAAAGTTCAAACAACGGTAGTAATGTGCATAATTAGCCTGAAGCTTTTCTACAATTCTATAAGAAAGCCATATCAAGGCCTTATCACATTACAATCATAACTCTGGCTCTTTTTTGCTGACTAATTTTGTATGACCAACTCAATCTATCAAACTGCAAGTTCAAACAATCGTTTCCCCTGACTTTTAGTGGATTTTCATACGTGAAATTGGGTATATTATTTTCTTAATGACAACATATTTAAAATTGGTTTGCCATAAATTATTTCTAGTAAAATAAATCAAAACGATGAAAAAATAAAGCAATTGTGTATAAGCATAATGATTTTATATGTATCAAACTATTTTTGGCGTTTCTGCAGTTATATTTTACTCCGTAAAGTTATATTCATGTATTTCAGAGACAGTTGCACACGGGTAAGAGGGCACGAGCAGACACGTGACATGAGCAACCTTAGGCGCATTCTTTTTAGGGGGAAAATGAACTGATCTTACCTCGTACTGAACTGAACTGAACTGAACTACTCCTAAAAAGAACAGTATATTTTTTTTAAAAAAATAAGAAGTTATAGTCTGTTGATTTGATTTTGACATATTAAATTCTTTTACCTTTGTATGTATTTAAATATGGATGTATTTCTTATGGTAATGAAACATGATATAACGTTTCAAACTAATTAATTTCTTCTATTCATGTCATTTTAATATCAAATACTTACAAAAAAGACAAAATACATAGCAATCAGTCATATTGACGTAACATTGACATTCGGGATCAGTTCAGGCAGGATCTATATGATCCTGTTCCAAAGGTGGTGCTTCGCAGGGGCGGGGACGAAGAAACTGGGTAGTACAAGATCATTTATCCCCTTTTAAAAAGAACGATTTAGGGTAGAGGTGTGCTACTCGGAGTTGATCTTCTTGATAAAAGCGGCTCTTGAAGTGCTTGGGATCAACTGATATGTGTCACTTTGACAAGAACAATTTCACTTGGACAAAACCAATTTTTTACTTATTTTAATATTAACTGTTAAAAAGTTATTCTTTTTAATTTCATGTGTCTGCCTGGATATTATAAAATAATATTTTAACAGTTCTAAATCATAATAAGTCAAAACATTTGTCCTGTCAAAATGACATTGTTTTTGTCAAAGTGACTCGCGCACACAAATCAACTGACTAAGTGCTTCAAGGTCGTTCGAGTCACGTGTGTGCTCGCGCCCTATAAAGAAGTTACCGATAAATAATTAGAGGAAATAAAACCGATTCCATTTCATTTGACTACAGGATCGGTGATCGGTGACTTCCTTGTAGCTATCACACTGAAGTAACTCAGCGATGACTTTGGTTCAAGTCTTGGATAATGCGTGACTAGCCAGAGATATTACTTGTAGTGTGCTAATGAAAAACTAGGAGGAGCCTTATATTGGAGAGATATTTTGTCGCAGTGACAAACGTGATTAGCGCTTTAAAATAATAATACAGTTAAATAGTTTCATCACTCGCCTGTGTCTTGTGTCACAAACTCCACTCTCTTATAAAAAAGACAGTTCTTATTGATACATATTTTAAATGAAATCAGACTTGTCACTGCATGTTGTAGCATGTTTACGTACGAATGAAATGTAAACAAAATAAATTCTGTTGATGTACTTGTGTTTGTGTAAACGTCTTCATTTGTAGCTCCATTATTCATCCGGAGTCAAATTTGGAACCGAGCCAAGCAAGATAAGAAGAAAATTATGGCTCGCCTCTAACCAAATTGTATCAATTTATTTTTAGAATAATCATCTTTAATTTACTCCACACCACAAGCATTAATATATTACTTCGTTCCTTCTCTTTTTAACATTGTCAATGTTTTTACCTCCCGCCAACCAACTTACATAGGTAAAGAAGAAGGAGGTAGTGTTTTTGTTGAAGAAGCACGAAATAGGGTCCCACAACACGTTTTTACTACTTTTACAATGTCTGCCTGCGTGCGTGCGTGCGTGCGTGTGAGTGTGTGTGTGTGTGTGTGTGTGTGTGTGTGTATGTGTGTGTGTATGTGTGTGTGTGTATGTGTGTATGTGTGTGTGTGTACGTGTGTGTGTGTGTGTGTGTGTGTGTGTGTGTGTGTGTGTATGTGTGTGTTCTTCCATTTTTATAACAAACTTCCAAATATTTCTATTTTCAGTATTGTTTTGGGTAAAACTGAACAACCGGGAGTGGTACTTTTCCTGAAGCTCTGCACAGATTTCCTTGGACAACAAAGTATTTAAAATTTGTATATAATTGGAAACAACATATTAGATCTTGACTATTTATAATAAACCGGATGTGGTACTTAACTTGGAGCTCTTAATAGATTTTCGAGGAAAAACATAACATATAATCCAAAATTTCGTATTACAGATTTTCCTATTTATTCGAATAACAAATTAGATTTTGTTTCCAAACGATCAACCGGAAGTAATTCTCTACTTAAAGCTCATTGCTATTTTAAACACGTAATTGGCGGGAAGTAATGACGTGCTGGCAATGTCAAAATTTTACCTCCCGCTACCCTTGGTATAGAGATCGTGCTAAAAATCACATATCAAGATTTTGGTAAATGCCCACTTTTTAAGGTTCCTAGAATCCAATTTTAACATTTTTACGATGATGTCTGTGTGTATGAATCCTCCGCTGTAACTCAAATACTATATCATTAAAAAAAATTGAAATTTTATATTTCTACCTTATTCTAATACAGGAAGAAGTCATTAGATTTTGGTGTAAATCAGATAACTGGAAATGGTACTTTACTTGAAGCTCAAAATAGTTTTTCTTCGAAAAATACCTTTAAATGTTATTTTCTCAAAATTTATATATAAAAATTAAAGATTATTAAATTTTTTACAGGTCTGCATTAATACTTTTTTTGTTTATTTTGTGGATGAATTTATAAAATTATCTATAATTAAAATCCCGAAGCCTACGATTTAAACAAGCACAACTCCTTGGTTACACAGTTCGTATCTTATATGTATGTAACTATGAGATAAATGTCACTGTTAAAGAACTAATCATTTCGAATTAATAATAGTAACGTTTTAAAAAGAAAATAGTAAATAGAACCATAGTTATATGGAATGGAACTTAATACAGTTTCCAGCATAATTAAATATGTAAATATATATTTAAATTAATAATAATTAAATGGCGGGAGGTATAGCGTTGGCCACATCAGATTTTTTCATCAAATTCCTATAAAACGAACAAAATATTCCCATTCCAAATTACAGATTTCTAACCACAACAAATGTAAAGAAACGTATCTGCGATTTTGTTTCGCACATATAAATGAACGTATTACAAGCAGGTTTAAGATGTTCTTCCAAAGCCGAACCGCGGCGGTTAATTTTAGATTGAAAGTCTCCGAAGAATCCCGTTCATATAAAATTAATTGTTTCGCTTCGCTGCCTGAACTCCGTAACAAATCACTCAGGTTCATTAATAAAAATAAAACAAATATTAATGTGAGAGAACAGAGAACCGGTAGGGACTGGAACCCAGGAGGTTTACCAACGTGGTACGATGGAAACCATGGAAACTGACCGTGGTGTGCTATTTCTTCCTAAGCTAAGAGCATTGTCAATAGTCGCGTTCTTTTTATCATTTGATTCACCTCACCGCAGCTCAAAGTGAGATAAGTTTGACATGAGTTGAGTTGAGATTTTTGTGAATTAAAAAGAACGACAACAAATTCCACAGAACTATCTGTTAGAAGTACTGCATGACCGCTGGATTTGACAAATATAACAAATAATTCAATAGGGCTGTTGCAAGAATTTTTATATGCCTTCTAAGTATTGAATTTAGAAAGATATCATTATTCAAATAGACTCAAATTTGAAAATGTCACCAAATATCCATTAGATATATTACAATTAATTTTTGAAATTTGGATATTTTGAAAAAGTCACGTGATCTGAAACAGATTGTGACATCACAACACATACATCTTCATCGGCTCCAATTGGTCCCTTATAGTGTCAATTCTTTGTGTTTTGTTACAAGTGTTATGATAAATACGATAAACATATTGTCAAACAAGTGTCAAATGTTTGAGTTTGGTTCGTGTTAGATAATACAAAATTCAATATAAAATATAGCTATTAACATATCTAGGAATGCTATGTATATCATAACTGTCGCAGATGTCGGTTTGAAATCCGAGTTCGTAGAGCGAGGATTTTAAGACATCTAAGGCTTGTTATGATTCATAACATCCGTGGTTTGTTCAATAGTTTATTGGTTTCAGAAAATTAAGACTATATTAACAAATATTATTTATTGAAATTCTCTCGTTAATGCTACTTTCAGAATGCTATCGTTAACAGAACAATTTTTTGACAAATATTCAAATATTGTGCTTTATTCCTCACGTTTATTACTTTAGAATAAAATAAACCGTATTTAGAACGATACACTAACGTTATCTGTATGTATTAATGAAAATCATTATACTTTCATTTTATTTTATTTTCATCTTGTAGTCAATATGGTAATAATATAACCATACAGATACAGTTATTACTTAGTTACCAGCCTACTTTTGTACATGTAAACAATGGATTAATATCCTGAAATCGGTAAAGTAATTTAGAATATCGTATTGTGCCTTCTTGCAAAAATGCGCTAGGAACAAACCTACTATTGTATTTATAAATATGCCAAAAATGCGAAGAAAAGAAAATTGTGGCTGGAAGCAGTAGGTCGAAGACCTAATGGTTGTGTTTTTACATTTTATTTTAGCTTAACTCTTTAACACACCTTATTTCGACAACAGTAAAACAGTCGTTTTCTGATATAAATTCAGCTTTCATCCAGCTTTCGATTTTCGGTAAACTGTCCGACTTAGCTTGAGTGTATTCTGTATTAGCCATTATTACTCATTTATAATGGAAAATGTCAGCGTCAAATGTCAAATTAGAAGTTTTTATGAACATGTGACAAACTAGCGCCTACGTTTATTTATCATAACAAAAATAAATGTAGGTGATGGAGAAACTGTTTTTCTATTGGCTGTGAATGACGTAAATGTGTGTGTTTCTACGACACAGGGGTGGGGGGTTGTTTTACATGACTATTTTTGGCGCCAATATTCGTATTTAATTATTTAGGAAAATAACAACAAATTATTAAAAAATAATTATTAATAAGAAAAATATTTCATAAACTTTCATTCAAAATGTGAAATAGGCTCATTGCTCCTAAAAATAGATTTAAAACATTATAATAAATTAGAAACGAACAAACATTAAAAGAGCTCTTAGTTCCTACTGTTGAGGAGTCTTTACATCTTTAGTGTGCAGTGAGGCTTGATGATGGCAGGTCTGTTATTTGAGAAGCAGGGTGATAGCCTGATGGCGATCCTTTCATTCGGACCCCCTACAGTTACGGTTGAAATGAGAAATAGCTTTAATGCTAAAATTTATTTATAGCTTTTGTAAAAGGTAGTCAGAGGCAGTGCTCTGGCGCTAGGGAAGCTAATACACAACAAACAACATGTTCTACAACGAAACGTGAAATCTGATCCCTATTTTTTTGCGATCCTTTCGGAAAATGAATTAGAAGGTTTGTTCCTACAGCTAGTCCGGACTGTCATATGTACGTCAGAAGCATGCGCATTTTCATAATAATATAAATTGCGAAAAAATAACATTTAAAGATATTTTTCGAAGAAAAACTATTTTGAGCTTCAAGTAAAGTGCCATTTCCGGTTATCTGATTTACACTCTGTATCTCCGAGTTGATCCCCACGTCATCAATTTCGGATGCAAGAATTACTAAACTTTTATCTTAGCATCTTTGTCGTACACACATGGCATTTATGAGACTTTTATTCGCTATCTCATTATGATAGATTTACCAGAGGGTTATACGCTATCTCCGGTTAACCAACGGCAAAAATGAAATAGGAACGGTATTGTAACCTTGGTAACTTCTGTGATTAAGGTGATTTTGGCGTCGATAATAATTTGTGCTTCGCTATGTGTTAGGAATTTACTTAATTCTTGGGATTATACATTATGTGCAGTTTGCTTATTGCAAAGATGATGTTTCTAAGATTTCATGCTACCAGTCATTGTGCTTAGACTAGATGTACATAACTCAAGTAGAAAACGAAAAAATACCACATCATATAAATTCTTATTTTGACTTGCATTTAGAAGTAACTTACAAAGAAGCAATAAATCCTTCAACTTCCAAGAACTCAAAGCATACTTCCTCCACTTACACCTATTAAAAAGAAAAAGTATTGTCACATATGGGACCTAGTACCGAACCGACGAGCCCGCACATTCAACTCTGAAACACCAGCCAAGCTTCGAATTGCGGAAAGAACGTATCTTTCCAATTATATTTTACTGTTATGAAGGACATAAACTGGGACAAAAGGGCTCAGACACGTTGTTTGAGTATCCGTGTTTACTTTTGATATTTTTTTCGTAAATCCCATTACAATGAAAGAAATTTGAAACCTGTCTACCGAAGATAATTAAAAGCCAGTAAAAAATACTGAATCATACCATCCCACAGGGGTGGACCGTGGAAAATTTTAAACTAAGTTTTTGTTTGGTGTTGGTTCATTAAGTTTTTTACAAAGCAATATTCGTTGATTGAAATATTGTTTTTTTACAGGATTAATGGAAAATAATAATTAATGAAGTAAAATAAATAAAAATTGATCGCTGAATATAACTGAATTTTTAGATATTATTATTACTAATTTAGTTGAGGGCTTTAAGCACTAACCACTTTTATTACTGCGACTTGTAAGATCTATTGTAACATAGCCCTAATATAGTTGTAATACTTGAAGTAATGTACCATGTCAAAAAGTTCAATCTAAATCAGAAGAAACTTGAATATTGGGAGGAAAAAGTGATTTGGCTGAAAGGTTCGGATCTAAGCTATAGAAATTCAATGTTCTTTTTCCTTCTTTCATTAATTCATCGTGACAAAGTAAATACCGGAGTCTTCTGCAGCCAAAGATACACTTTTTCACTCAATGCTTTTTGATGCTCATTTCTTATACGCTCTAAAACAGCGGTCCCCAAACTTTCACTCATAGCGATATACTTTAAAAATTGATTAATTAAGGTGTTAAAGGTTTGTTCCTACAGCCAGCCCGGACTGTCATATGTATATCAGACGCATGCGCATTTTAAAAATATCATTCCAACCGACTGTTGTACAACCCATCGGACTGTTGATATGTTTGTTCCTACAGACTTCGGACGCATACACGAACGCATCCGCGGACTCTCAAATCCATCCAATCCACTGGTCTGTGCTATGTACTATTTGTCAGCGCGCAGCGAGGAAAATATCGAAGCTTAACCTGTGATTGTTTATCTGCTTTCGTAAGTGAACATAATGAATGATTTGGAATTTTAATCTGATCCAGAATCATTGTTATCTGATTCATCTCATGGCCTTATCACACAATCCATGACTTCGGCTCATATCGGTGACTTACTTCAGTGTGATAGCTATACAAGGAAATCATAGATCCTGTTGTCAGATGACATGGAATTAATTTCATTTCCTCTGACTATTTATCGCTGACTTCTCTACTGCGCATGCGCACCTCTCTTTGAAGTACAGTAATGTAACTTTACGGAATAAAATATAATTGCAGAAAACGTCAGAAGTTGAAACATTTTGATTGATGCGCATAAAATTATGCTTGTCCACATTTGGATTTTTTCCATCGTTTTCATTCATTTACTTGAAATATTAATAACTATTTGAAAATGACATAAAATCAATATTGAATAAGTGAATTATAGACATGACATAGTAATTGATTTGTAGTGTAGCATGCAGTAGTAGCAAATGCAGTTTATATATCTCATTAAATGGTATTAATCTAATTAAGAGCACTCAACACAACTCGCATTCGACCAGTCGCGTTCACAAATTAGTTTACGTAACTGTGCATCGGATTAGTATGGGATATTGAGTATCACACTATATACTACCGAATTTACATAAAGACAAATTGATAATTCATTGAGATATTTCAGCTATTTCCGGCTACACACGATACCGGGAAAAATAATATATTCAAGAGGATTTCATAATATTTTGACAGGATATCGATTCTTGAAATGAGTATTTTCTCACAAGGTGACATAAAATTTCATCCCACTCATCTCATTTCATATTTTCTCACTTTTTTAATTCCCGAAACAAAGTGAGATATATTTCACCTATCTAAATGGCCATGATTTAGCAAGTGAAAAATAAAGATAATTTTCATGTAGTGTGATGAAATGTGAAGTAGTGAGATGACAAAATTATTTCAAGAATTAAAGAAAAAAATCTCACTACGTGACATGTAAGTCACGTGACGTTTTTCTCACTTCTGTCAAATCTCACTGACATCTCATTTTTCAAGAATTGCCCCCCAGGTATACGGGTGATACTGAAAAACGTGCCACTCAAAATAACTTTAAAGCTTTGTTTAATAAACGGACCTTCAAAATGAACAAATTCGAATCAGTTTCTTTGCTATTAAGACATTTAAATCATTGTTGTCAAAAAATCGTTGCATTTGTTCATTTTGGTGGTCAGTTGTTTAAAAACAAAGCGTTGATGAACGTTTCTGCAACCGGGTATTAGGGTCTCACAAATCATGGTATTTGGCATTAGCTGGGTAAATACAAAATTGAACTGAATTCTACAGTTATTAACTTTTGCAACTACAATCATTGATTGTGATATTGTGAATTTACCCTCGCCGTCATATTCATGTTTCCTCGTTTGAATTGAGAATTATATAAATTTTTAACAAATGCCGAACAAACGTAGGTTTCAATCATTACTGGTCAGTCAACGCCAACGCAGTTCGCTGATGTACAAATAAAAGGTTGAAATTTAAAATCAAAGTTCAAAACCACATACATATTTTAGGTTTTTCGTACGTTCGTCTGGGCCGGCTCGCAATAATGGTGACGCTGGCTATTTATTTGATTTGGTTGTTCGACAGACAGGCCGAGGCCGGCTACTTTGGTTTTGTTTCTGAATAGTAGGCCGTATAAATTGGACGTACAAAAGGGAGTGATTTAAAATTCTCAAACAAAAACTCCCAGCGTATGTCTCGACGGGTTTTTGTTTCGGGATGTTGTTTTAGGGGCCTGACGAAATGTCAGCACCAAACGAAAAATTTATTTGGGGCTTTTGTCTTTGAGAATACTGCAAATAAATGTTTTCATTTATAACAATCGCACATATTGTTTTATTTTAATTTATTTACTTGAAAATGGATACCGCATTTAAAAAAGCCGAAAGCAGAAGGCTTAAAAGTATGTAGGAAGAATTTGGAATGCTATCCTTACTTATATAGATTTGTGCAACTTTGTTTACCTCAGGATCATATTTAATTTTTTTTTAATATTTATTATGTGTTACAAATAGAATAATAATAATTAGACATTGTGTAGAAACCCTCAAACTTTAAAATGTATAAATAATAGCTATTAACATACTTAGGAATGTTATGACTATCATGCAGATGTCGGTCTGAAATCCAAACTCATAGAGTGAGGATTTTAAGACATCTAAGGCTTGTTATGATTAATAACATCCGTGGTTTGTTCAATAGTTTATCGGTTTCAGAAAATTAAGACATTTTTGATAAATATCATTTTGCGAAATTCTCTCATTAATATGCTACTTTCAGATTGCTATGGTTAACAGAACAATTATTTTGACATATGTCCATATGACACATATTCAAATTATATGCTTTGTTCCACATGTTTATTACTTTAGAATAAAGTAGACCGTATTTAGAACGATAGGTCAACGTTATCTGTATGTATTAATGAAGAGCATTATATTTTCATTTTATTTTATTTTCATTTTGTAGACCGTTGTTGACAAGTCAGTAAGGTAATAATATTACTATACAGATACAGTTATTACTTAGTTACCAGCCTACTTTTGCACATGTAAACAATGGAATAATATCCTGAAACCGGTAATAGCTATTAACATACCTAGGAATGTTATGCACATCATAACTGCCGCAGATGTAAGTTTGAAATCCGAACTCGCAGAGCGAGGATTTTAAGACATCTAAGGCTTGTTATGATTAATAACATCCGTGGTTTGTTCAATAGTTTATCGGTTTCAGAAAATGAAGACATTATTGATAAATATCATTTTTTGAAATTCTCTCATTAATGCTACTTTCAGATTGCTATGGTTAACAGAACAATTATTTTGACATATGTCAATATGACAAATATTCAAATTATGTGCTTTATTCCTAATGTTTATTTCTTTAGAATAGAGTAGACCGTGTTTAGAACGATAGATAATATTACCATACAGATACAGTTATTACTTAGTTACCAGCCTACTTTTCTACATGTAAACAATATTTTAAACGCAGCCCTGTTTTGATATTCAGTTACCCTAATCGGCCATCTATTTTCAGTCAGATATAGTAATGTATTTCTGTGCTTTCCTACTCCAGTATTTAAATGAGTTCATGCAAAAATTTCATACCTGAATATTTCGTACAATTCTATTCTTCTCTGGGGTTTCAAAAGAAACTACATCTATAAAATAATTTAAACGTCAACTTTCATTCGCTAGTCATACCATACCAGCCTACTTTTGTCCAAGTACACAAAGGCTTATTTTCCTGAAATCGGTAAAATAAATAAATATACCCACTTGGTTTGCACAAAGATTTCGATAATGATGACATATCCGTACCGCCCGGGCTTTTACCAGGCGTCACCACATGGGCACTCATTGCTGGCTTGGAGTGTGCACCACAAATGTCATTTTTGTACCGGAATCGAACCCGGCAACACCTTATCCATATCACAGTCGAGAAATTTAAATGTAATTACTTGGGATTAAGATTAAGATATTTTTGGCAAACTATTTGGCATCCTTGAAAGTACATGTCGTTATTTGGACTTTGGTGGTTTTTGCCATTAGCTCCTGAATTGTATTTATCATCATTTAAATATGTCCGCACAATCTTTGTACACATAATTAACCTTTTGAAAAATTACACTTTCATTTCTTTGCGACAGTGTGAAAAATCTGTAAACGAAAACCTCTTACAGCGGTCTGTTGCTTGGTGGTTCTCAGGCAGATGAAATATGACGGTAGTTCGTTCCGGAAACCGAGCCAACGATCCGGAAACCTTGTCCTTAGCATTGTTCACCATCGCGGGAACCGGTCTTTAACCTTGCACACAACCCGACATATACATACGCTCTACATCAACAGCTTACATCATTATCTTCTAATGCTAATAGCATCAAATTATAATTAGGTAAGTAACTCACTATATTCTACATCCTGCTATACTAAAACCGAAAAGATTAGTGGTTTATGAATCTTATATGAGAATAAAGATTTGGGAATTCTAAAGACCTATTGTAATTAAAAATTAGTTGAGGGCTTAAGGTAGTAGGCTATGATCAGAGAAAAGTATGTCTTGATTATCCAATTCAAAAGCCAAGTTGTCAAAATTGATCTCGAAATGTAATTTTAAAGAAAAAAAATCTGATGTGGCCAGCACCAAACCTCCCGCTATTTAATTTTTATTTTAAATATACATACTTAAGGTATATTCCCAAATGAAAATAAGGTTTATAGTTTTTGTTTAGGTTTAAGTAAGTCATTCATAAATGTAAGTTTAAATTACCTGAAAATTAATTTTGATATGTACAGACATCTGTGTAAATGCTTCACAAGATTAAAATATCGGTAGAACAGTACTCAACAAGACACCTGTGCGCTGTGTCATTCGCTTGGCATTATTGGTTAAATTTCAGCAATTAAGTTATGACAGTCTTCATGTTCTTCTCGCATTTGTTTAAAAAGCCGAATCCACCAAGTGGATACTAAATAAAGATGGGTGTATATGTCTATATCATTTCAGACTCGTTCTCATTGTTGAAGTTTGTGACGTCAAACTAAATCATAAACCTAAAGTTCGGACCTTGCAATATTTAGCTGTATGATTTGGATTTAGAGACCCTAAATTCTGAAGCGTGAATGGAGTCA
This sequence comes from Harpalus rubripes, assembly GCA_963082715.1. Classification (NCBI taxonomy): domain Eukaryota; kingdom Metazoa; phylum Arthropoda; class Insecta; order Coleoptera; family Carabidae; genus Harpalus; species Harpalus rubripes. Next base: position 58,754,376 of record OY720451.1, read on the forward strand.
TTACATAATATGCGGCCAAAGTCTTTAAATCTAAAGTATAAAAAACCATATTTCAGTTAATTTAAACTTACATTTACTTACTTAAACTTAAACAAAAACCATAAAGATAATTTTTATTTGTGAACGCACCTTAAATCTAAACCTAATTTTCATTTGTGAATGCATTTTTACATATTTAGTAATGCTGGAAATTGTATTAAGATCCATTTCATAACTATGGTTCTATTTACTATTTTCTTTTTAAAACGTTACTATTATTAATTTGAAATGATTAGTTCTTTGACAGTGACATCTATCTGTCAGTTACATACATTTGAGATATGAACTTTATACTCAAGGAGTTTTGCTTGTTTAAAAAGTAGGCTCCGGGATTAAAATATATAGAACAAAGTATTTACCTATGCAAATCTGTAGAAAATTTAATAATCTTTCATATTTATAATAACACAAATCTTGAAAAAATAACTTTTGAAGGTATTTTTCGAAGAAAAACTATTTTGAGCTGCAAGTAAAGTACCATTTCCGGTTATCTCATATACACCAAAATCTAATGACCTCTTCCCATATTATAATAAGGTAGAAATCCAAGATTTCAAAATTTTCTGAATGGTAGATACTATTTAATGGAGAATTGGGAAATGATCGGACACGCAGTCTAATGTAAATAATTTATTTCCTGGCCTACGTTTCGACTGTTACTACAGTCTTCCTCAGGGCTAGAAATGGTCAATGATTAAAACGGTAACGTGAGGATCCCCCATACGACCCAATGGAGATAACAATTGAAATTTATTAAATATATTGTTTTTATATAATATATCAAGCCAAAAAAAATTTTTTTAAGCTGGAACTCAAAGAATAAACTCAAACTACTTTTCTAAAAATTTAAAACGTTCTGAATTTGAGAAAAAACGTGTACTCAAAGATGTAAGAAAAAAAAACAGATACTATTTAAGTTAGAGTGGAGGTTCCACATACACACATACACATAGACTTCATCGTGAAAATGTTAAAATTGGACTCTACTTACTTACTTAAAATGTAGTCATTTACCAAAATCTCGATATGCAATTTTTAGCACGATCCCTATACTTCCCTTACCAAGGGTAGCGGGAGGTAAAAAAAAGGATTGCCAATCGCCGTTTCCTAAATTATTTCTAATTTTAAAACAAGATTCAAGAAGAAAAGCTCTAATTTCTTTAGATAGCATTTTTGACAATGCTTCGTGTCAAATTGCCATTTACTTACTCGTAAGTAGGATTTTTTTAGCACAATATTATTTCAATTGGACAAGTATCAAAAGTAAACCAATAAAATTTATCTATCAGATAATTGTATAACAAAAAATAAACCGCCGAGAAAAAAAATTGATAATTAGTCCATTAAGTTTCCGTGGTGGTGTAGTGGTTATCAGTTATCACATCCGCCTAACACGCGGAAGGTCCCCGGTTCGATCCCGGGCGGAAACATTTTATGTTAGTTGGTTTTTAGTTTATTACTTTTTTTACGATGTTCATAAAAAACAGTCTGATAAGAAACTTGTATTATCTATTCAAAAATCTCCCTATTCATGAGGCATTGCAGTCACGAACATCAAAAAGGACACTGATCCCCATATCGACAAGTAATAATATCCACGAACAAAAAGATCGACAATTATTCTTTTCATGAATTTATTTTAAATACCTCAAGAAGATCACAGGGAAATAATATGACCAATCAAGAACTGGGCCTAAATCGAAAATAAAATGGTAAAATATGTCGATGTTGTCGGAGTTTTTCTTTGTCCCTGTCGACGTTGTGACTTTCTCCCTTTCAAAGTTATACTCGTTTAAATTTTCGGACGTCATGTTAGGACTAGCATGGCCTGTCATACTATTGACATTTCAATAAAATTTTATGTCCTTTTCCTACATTTGCGACATTGTTTATAACGTTATTACTTATGTTCGCCTGAGAAGAAATGAAACATTTTGAATAACAATGTTCGCTCACCCCTGAATCCGGATATTTCTATGCAAATCTAGTTACTAAAATTTTGATTGAACCGAATTTTACACGAACTCGTCAGCATAGGGAATATTTCGACTATGCACGGAATAAGAAGAATAAGCAGATATTACATATAGTAGTAATTTTTATAATTGGAATTTATGTATTTACAATTATTTGTTTTATATTTTCTAGTTTTCCTAAATTATTTACAACCGTCAATTTGACAAATTGGATATTTTGAAAAAGTCACGTGAACTGAAACAAAATGTGACGTCACAACACATACATCTTTATCGGCTCCAATTGGTCCCTTATATTGTCAATTCTTTGTGTTTTGTTACAAGTGTTATGATAAATATATTGTCAAAGTTGTCAAACAAGTGTCAAATTTTTGAGTTTGGTTCGTGTTAGGTAATACAAAATTCAATATAAAATGAGTAATTTACAGTATCGTTTTGTGCCTTCTTACAAAAATGCTCTAGGAAAAAACCTACTATTGAATTTATAAATATGCCAAAAGAAGCGAAGAAAATTGTGGTTGGAAGCAGTAGGTCGAAGAGCTGGTGGTTGGGTTTTTACATTTTATTTTACCTTAAGTCTTTAAAACACCTTTTTTCGGCAACAGTAAAACAGTCGTTTTTTGATATAAATTCAGCCATCATCCAGCTTTCGATTTTCGGTAAACTGTCCGACTTACCTTGAGTGTATTCTGTATTAACCATTATTACTCATTTATGATGAAAAATGTCAGCGTCAAATGTCAAATTGGAAGTTTGTTATGAACATGTGACAAACTATCGCCTACGTTTATTTATCTAAATAACAAAAATAAATGTTGGTGATGGAAAACTGTTTTTCTATTGGCTGTGAATGACGTAATGTACGTGCTCCTACAACACACCCTGTACAGTTCTTATTTATAAGGAATATAGAATAACTGAAACTGATCGCCCATCCTGTTATTTACGTTGATAAAAATAAAACCCAATAGAGTATTTAACCAGAGACATTTTATTGCATTCTGTTTACTCTGTGAGATGTCTTTCTGTTATCAAATACCATTTTATTCAGTTATACGATATGTTAAATATCTGGTGATAACGCGTGGATATTGAAACTCAGAGAACAGACTACAAAGTGCCGATATTTGCTTTGTGAACGATAATATCGCTCAAATATTTGTTTCGCTATAAAAACGTTAATAGTTGTGTTTACTTAAATTGCATAGAAATATGAGCGTGTTGATACATTTTATGACATTTCTGTCAAAGCGAACACGTTAAGTTTTAATTTTTCTACGTATGTATTGTCTATTATAGGATAAAATAAAAGTATGTTCGACTTACAGTGTATGTTGAGCGCGGCCTCTGAACTGGTAATAGACAATCCGGTGCGAATATCGTGTGCGATACAGGTAAAATGACCCGAGTCTCGTTCGCGGTCGGCCCGGTTGATCACCAGCTCTGAACCTTGTTGGTAACGACGAGTTGTGTTGGCTATAGCATGTCCTGAAAGTAAACAAACACTAAATTAAACAGGGTATTAAAAACGGTATATTTTGAGGATATATAGTACATAGTACTAACCAAAATGAGTAAAAAAAACTTCATCAACAGATCTGATTTTCAACTGCTTCCGTTCCGACTGAGGCCATTTTGCATTAGAATCGACGAAAAACTGACAAAGATAGTGATCGAACAATAGTTTGTCTGTCTAATAATTAACAAGTTAATTAAAATTTAAATGTTGGTCAATGTCGCCACAATATTTAACAGTACAATTGTGGCAACTGTAGAAAAAATCTTGTGTGTGTGTTTCGAGCGAAAAAGGACATTGTCGATTTCGAGAAAATGCCGCGCGACCTCTCAATCGACAATGTCCTATTTTGCGCTCTTAATACACAAATAGCTATTTCATCTTTATGTACACTAATTTAAATTTCTTTCTGCTTCATATTTGAACTGAATATTTAGACCATATACTTTAAATAGGCTACTTGCTTGGTACCGAAAATCTGATATCTATCACTAAATACCAAAAGTAAAGTTGAAAACGTATGTAAAAATATAAATTTTATTTTAAAAAAAATATTTGTTTTTTCATAAATTAAGAAAGAAGATTTTCTTTGACGTCATTATTTTGAACTGGAGAAAGGGATGCATATTTAAGAATGTAACCTGTAGATGGCGAGCGAGTGCGAGGTTTAATTGGATTTTGACATTAATTCATTTTTCTGTCACTTCTCTTCTTTATTATTTACAATTTGCGTAGTTTCTGTTACTTTTTTACGTATTTCGATTTGTTAAGCAGGATTTTGAAGGATTTTAACGTAGCCTATACTCGTACAAGATTGATTAAAATGACAAACGAAAATATTAACCTCCAAACTATTATTCAAACGTCAAACTGATGATCTGTCATGTTTAAATTACGCGCACATGCCGTTGCTATTAGACGTATCGATGTTATTGCTTTACGGCCATTCATTGGTTCGGCGTAATTCTACGTCATACATGGCGGTAATTTAAAAATTAAAATTTTATTAATTTTTTTCTGGCTAATTAATGAAAATTCTGCCAAAAGAAAAAATATGGGTAGCAAATTTTTATTGTCTCTTCAAAAATATTAAATTAAAAAATGGCACGCAAGTAGCCCATTCCAGAATACAAATTTGAGTGACAAGCAGTAGGGATAGAGTAATACATTGCTTTTCATCTTTATGTACACTCAAGCTTTTTCAAAACAAGCCAATAAGCCCGTGAAGTTTAGTTCTTATTTGCCCTTGTCTTTGGCAAGATTCAAAGTTTATTTTCCAGACTTTTTGAAAAATCCTTCTCCTTAAATGTTTTCATTTTGGAGCTCCTACACATTTTTTTTAGATAAAATTCTTCAACTAGTCGAAAGAAATTTGTAAACATTTCTCACCATTTAAGTATGTTTTATAATTTGTTTGTTAGAATACCGCTCGAACTATTATGCGTCTGGGTATGTATAAAAAACAAGAAATATAGTTAATAAATGAAGACGGTTGTTTGATGTTTTTCATGCGACATTTTAACTGCATTTCAGAATTTATGAATTTGTAGTTTATGATGGCGAATAAAATTAATTTACAGTTACTGCATTTAATGAATTTAAAAAACAAAAGATAAATTTAAATGAAATTCAGAATCAGAACACTTATTTATAGTTCATAAAATGTTCTTATGAATCTTTATGAAAAGAAGTACTCATATTTCTGCATAAAATTTATTTACATTACCATATTATTTAATGCTTACTACAAGCTTAATGCAATTGATATACAATCATAAACTACAGTAAAATATGGACAAGTTGTCAACAGTTTGATATGGTTTACTTTTGCTGTTTCATTTTCATTCAACAACAATAAACATTGTAAGCCAATTGGATCATGCAGTCTTGAATATACAGGGGGCCAGTTGCATAAAACATTGTTAGCTGATCATGTGTTTAACTATACGTTGTAACCATGGATACGTATCAAAAATACATTGGAAAAGAAGCCTTGTCAAAGTTAACAACGTGATTAAAGTTAACAATGCTTTATACAACTGGGCCAGGGTGTTGATCCAGCACTATACCGGAACATAGGACTTTAACATGTAAAATCATACTTTCGTAATTCCCTGCTTCCCTATTATTGAAGCTGTGAGATATACAAGGAAAGTATTCCACATATCGGGCATTTCAAACTGAGACATCCGTTTTATATTACTCTCAAAGCCATGGCAAACGATTAATAAAAGGAAAAGAAAAAAATCTGATGTGGCCAGCACATTACCTTCCGTCAGTTTCACATATTTTGTACAAAAAGTTTCTTGCACAAGATTCCATATTTCAAGCACTTTACCTTCTGTCAGTTCTATGTATTTTGTACAAATTCCATATAGAAAGTTTCATGTATCTAAGAGCTTCTATTTCCAGTAAAATATAATAATATAACACGCACATCTCAATTATCTTAATATAGTAGCGGTTTCCATAGTTACAGCATAGCTAGCTGCTTTATGAAATTTTTTGCACGATCGGGTTATTTTTTATATTTACCGATAGTGTTTCCAAGACAGTAGGTCTTATTTACAAATTACTGACCGGTAAGTGATGTGACTCACGTCGGTAAGTGATGTGCTTCACTCACCATTCAGGAGGCGAGACGGTAAATAAATAAAAACAAAAATCAAAGCTTACTTCAAAAATGATAAATAATTTTTTTTAATGTCAAAATACTTTTCAAATCTTATTTTTTTTCTAAATTTTGTGCGTCGATCGAACAGAAAATGGTATAAGCATCACGAACGTTAAAGAATTACCGATCTTCTCAGGCAAAACATTGTCTTCGATCGATAAACTGTCCTTACAGTTCTTAATACTTCATATACTATTTCATAATATCATACTCTTTAACAGTACTGTATGCTCAACCAATATATGCGTCAAAACAGCCACAGCCGTTATTTTTTATAACAGTACAATTATTAAAAATAATGTGTTCCTAAAAAAATCGCAGAGTCATGAAATTGTCATGAAGAGCTGTCACCTGTCAATATGCCATAGAAAAAAGAATTTTCAGAAGATAGTTTATGTTATTATGAAATACTGAACGTCACACGGCTGATATGCCAATAACTGACTCGGTTTATTGTAAAATCGAGGCGAACCGCGTCTGTTATTTACTTCATATCAGCATTATGACGTTAATAACTATACTGAAAATAAATTTACCGGTTTCAGGATATTATTCCATTGTTTACGGGTACAAAAGTAGGCTGGTAACTAAGTAATAACTGTACCTGTATGGTAATATTATTACTATACTGACTTGTCAACAACAGTCTACAAAATGAAAATAAAATCAAATGAAATTATAATGCTCTTTAATACAAGCAGATAACGTTAGTGTATATCGTTCTTAATAAAGTTTACTTTATTCTAAAATAATAAACACAAGGATTAAATCACATAATTTGAATATTTGTCATATTGACATATGTCAAAATAATTATTCTGTTAACCACAGCATTCTGAAAGTAGCATTAATGAGAGGATTTCAAAAAATAATCTTTATTAATAATGTCTTAATTTTCTGAAACCGATAAACTATTGAACAAACCACGAATGTTATGAATCATAACAAGCCGTAGATGTTTTAAAATCCGAGCTCTGCGGCAGTTATGATAATCATAACAATCCTAGGTATTATAGAGAGAAATATAGCTATAACCTCGCTTGACAGATAAATCGCTAAAATTTGTTAATTTTTAGTTTCAATCCCATGGCTATCGCTATTTAGGGGTGATGTACGATACAGAGCAAGCAAAACTAATTTTGTTTATTGTAAAATGTTATGCTCTACTACATTATTTTACCTGAAGTTTTTTCTACCTAAAATAATTAGGAAAGCCTGTTCCGCTTTCACGGACAACATCCTGTATATTCCGTCACATGGTGCAGTATTGCATTCCCATATAAAAGAAAAAGTTTATTAATAGCGTTATCGCGTAATTAAATCAAGTACATGTAAGCAATACGATGATGACAACATGCGAGATCATCAGTTTTGCTTTCAATTTCTGTATTGTATTTAAAATTGAATTTGTCAGATGAAAATCTGTAGACATCAGCAAAATGACGCTACAATGAACATTTAATTGATGGAATTATGGTAAGATTCGCTGGCAAATTGATGGGTGTTATCGCTTTATTCACTCGGATGACTTTGGGGAGATGAACTGATAATGTAATAAAAAGAAGTTAATTATTCAGCATGAACTTTTAATGTAATTTGTTTTTTATTTTGTTAAAAGTGTAATGTAACATCTCCCATTTTACTTTTTAATTTAATCTTGTTTCGTAGACTATTATTTACACAGAAGTTCACTGTTTGGTTCAAATACGTAGGTAATATAATATTTTAAGAAAACACTAGTATTGACATAGACCTAGAAACAACTGTATTGTAGATAAATCAAATAAAGGAACCTATTATTTACTTTTCATTCGGTAGAGTTCATTAATTGAATATATATTTAGTCTAGCAACTTTCTTACAGATTTAAAATGATTGTCTTTTATTATGATCCTTCCATCTTGGGTTATATCATATGTGCTACAAGTTTTCCGAAAAAAAATGAATGGACGATACTGTGTTTTAAGGAAAATATATTGGACTTGCTTATTACTACAATACTAAAGATGGCGTAAGCTTTAACATTTATATTTAACATAGAATTAATGGCCGATTTTCTTCTATACCTAGACAAAGTTTAGTTCTGACTTACCCCATGAATCTTTGGCAAAATTCAAAATTTACTTCACGTATCTTTTGTAAAATTCTGCACCATAATTATTTTTTCCCACTCCCCATATCGTAAGTAGGCTATTAGGACATTGTCTGTAAGGATGTATGTTTATTTTACTGTCAAGATATCGGTTTATATTAGCGACGGGATGTAAGGATAGTCCTTACTTCCCTAAAGATGAACTTACATCCCTCTTTGTGAAATACCAACAGTCATTTTAAACTTGTGTCAAATATTTGCTAATTTTTATAATAAAGTTTGCTCTGCGAAACTCCAATACTACAATTTCAAAAATTATAATTCTTTCGTATTTCTCTTCGTTACGTCCATATGAAGAGCTGATTAGATTTTGGTTATAATTGGTCAACCGGAAGTACCCACATTTAAAGATTTTAATAGTTTTTCTTGAAGAAACAATGATAAATAAAAAAATTTCACATTTAATGTTATTATAAATATGAAAGAATATTTTATTCGCTACACGATTTGACTGCATTTTATACTTCATATTAAATGGATATATACCTTGTTCATTTAAACCATTCAATATTGCGGAGCATAGGAAATAGTTTTGACATTTCTGATTGGTTGAAATTAGAGACAAGTTTATCCAATGTAATTTCGGCTACTTCAGATTTGCGCTGTTGCCAGTGCCATCTACTGAATGGCTTAAATGGAATAGAGCAAAGTTAAAAATTATAAAGAAATTAAATTTCATAAATTAACCAGCTTTGCTATAACTATGGAAATAACTACTATATTAAGAAAATTCTAATTGAAACATGTCAGTGTCAAGTGCATTGACAGAGTACGTTTACTGGAAATATAGAAAATTTCTGTATGGAATTTGTATAAAACACATATAACATATAACTGCCGGCAGGTAATGTACAAGAAATAGAATCTTTTGCAAGGAACTTTCTGTACGAAATTTGTACAGGTAATATGTTGGCCCGTAGCCTACGTTATTAATAACGTAGGCTACGGCGGGCCATATCAAATTTTTTTAAATGTTTCAATCAAGTTTCAATATTCAACGGTATTGACATATCTGAAAATGTACAGGTAAAAAATAAATCATCGAGAGTGGAAAAAATCTTATATGCAACACGAGACTTGCTACAGCATGGAGCATGAAGTTAGCACAGCTATCTACTAGAAACTAGAGAAGTTGTATTCGAATTTGTACTCACCATTGAGTTCCCAGTAGTATTTGATGCTGCGACTAGGGGTCACCTCACACGGTAAAGTGACATTACGCCCTGCCACCACGTCAACGTTCTTTGGACTGCGAGAGAAGTAGCGTTCTTCCTCGCACCAACAGAACTCGATGACCGCTGGAAAGAAAGAAAAACATTTAATAAATAATAAAAAAGTCACAAGTTATTACATTTTAAAATCAGAGCGTTTCTACAAAAACATACATACATACATACATACATACATAAAATCACGCATTTCCCGCTTAATGGGTTAGCACAAACCCGAAAGAATAAAAATAACATAAACCAAAAAATAATCACTCTCTCTTTCAACAACATTCTTACTAACCTGACATCATACAACATATATTCCTCACTCTTAACATATTAAAGTAACCGATTTTCGGTAACGAAATACCGCAACCGGACCACAATAATAGTTAGGTACGAAACAATCATCCTTCGTCACACATTCCTGTCTAAGCACACTTCTTTCGCCTCGGCCACATTCATAATCGCATTTTTCTCTTTCCACTCGGAAACTTTCTCTCTTTTAGTACCTTATCAATCACATCCATCCACTTACACACTGGACGGCCACGCAATCGAACACCCTAAATTTCACCAAGATATATATACGCTTTACAAGCCGTTCACTCTTCATTTTCTCTATATGACCAAACCATCTCAACTGATTCATTCCTACTCTCTTAACAACATTCTTCCTAACCATACATTCTTCATACACTAAATTATTCCTCACGCGATCCCGTCTTACATATCCACATACACCACGTAAATACCTCATTTCCACGGCAGTTACTCTCTTTTTATGATTTCCCGTCCATGCCCGGCATTCGCTTCCATACATCAAAGCAGGCGCTAGCACTCCATTATACACACTTAAACGATCTTCTCTAGATACGTTTACGTTTCGTGCAAACGTACCCAGAGCACCCATTACCTTATACCCCGCACTCACTCTCCTTTCAGTTTCTCTATCAATTTTTAATAGATAATATAGAAAAGAAAGGAAAACTACGTGCAAACGTACCCAGAAAACCCATTACCTTATACCCCGCACTCACTCTCCTTTCAGTTTCTCTATCAATTTTTAATAGATAATATAGAAAAGAAAGGAAAACGGGTTTTTTCGGCAAAGGAAGAAGTCAAAGCAAATACAGAAACGTTTTATAAAAATGTCTAATTATTATTAAATTGATCATCAATCAATGTTTATATTTATATTTCTTAACGTCCAGTAAATAATTTTCAAATATTTAAATCCTGTGATAAATTAACTTACAGAAATCTATAAAAGTTGTAAATTTTGGAACATAGAAAGTTAATCTTTGATTACCTGAAAGTATATAAAATCAATGCCTATACTTCATTTCCCTTATCTATGTTAGATTGTTAGGATTAACATTTATTACATTGCGAAATTTAATTAAATCTTTTAAACCGTACCTTGAGAGAAATATCTTTCTTTACCACTTTGGAAATTCATTATTTGCAAAAATTTGCGTGCGCACTGCTGAAATTCCTTTGAAATACCGTAAATTACATTAAAATACCTTGAATTATTTTTGCTTCTCTGTGAGACTGTGCGAGTACAAGGAAAATAGATTTAGCGGAGAATTTTGTAATTTTGAGGTTTGGGAAATATTCCTTTTCGTATTACCGCATATCCCTCGTAATACCTACATTTGTAGGTATGTCCCTACGCTAAAACAAAATTCCACAGCCTACCCTACCACGTAAATTTTATATTTCGTAGGCACAGAATTCTATATTATAGATGAACAAGAAATATTTATGAATATAGTAATATTTTTTGTCAAAGGACATATTCAAATGTGAAATAGGTTTGTATTTCATATTTTCTGTCGGGGCAAAATAAAAGTAATAATAAGTTTATGATGAAATGTAATTTATAGTTTATTAGTTTTAAAATTCATTATACAGTAATAACATTTTCATTATATTTTCTTTTATGATTGCTAAAGATAATTAGAAACCAGTATACCATTAGCAACTATAAAATAAATGAAAGGCTAAATGCAGTGAAGTGAACATTTAAATTTCTCTGTTTCTCATATTCTTATTCTTCTTTGGAGTGGAGATGGAAAACTATGTTATTATAACTATGAAAGAATATTTTATTCTCTACCTATACGATTTGACTGCTTTTTATACTGCATATTAAATGGATATAGAGTTAAAAAATTATAAAGAATAGTTATTTCGAATAGTTAGTTCGAAGGTTTGGATCACTCCGCTTCGCGTCGTGTTCTAAACTTCCTTCTCACAAAATAAAATGTCACTTTTAACACGTATATCATACAGTATTTTTTCTATAAACACTATTTTTTAATTTAAATTTGAATTTCTGATAATTTTTTGACATTCACTTGAATATTAGTGTCAAAAGTAACAATGATCTGTCACTTTTAACACTGGTGTCATAAAATGAAATTTTTAACGCTGCATAAAAAAGCCCACTTTTAATAGATTTGTACAAAAATTAAATTTCATAAATTAGCCAGCCATGCTATAACTATGGAAACAGCTACTCTAATAAGAAAATTCTGATTGAAAGATGTCAGTGTCATGTGCAATTGACAGAGTATGTTTGTGTTATAATTTTACTGGAAATAAAGGAACTTTCTGTAAGGGGTCTCGTGGCCGCGTTCCTGAGTGTATCATTACGAATCTGGGGAACCGGGTTCGATCCCGACCGACGCCAAATATTTCGAATTTTAAATGGCACAAAATTGACCGCTGTGGTGCACTCTCCACGCCAGCAATGAGTGCCCGTGAGGTGGCGCCTGGTAAACGCCACACGTCACATATAAATCATCATCATTACCGAAATCTGTATACAAAACAGATTGGCACACCCAGCAATGGGTACTATGCCATGATGATATATATTTTTTTTCAAACGTCGTAGAAATGGCATTTTTTGTCACTTGATTCACAAGGTAGAAGTTTCATTTCTACACCGCCGGCGCAGAAATAAAATAAATAAATATCCATAGAAACTAACATAAAATTAGCGAATAAGAAGAAAAGTAGGTAATAGGAATTTTTTCACCGGATTTTCACCAAATAGTCTTAGTTTTACTTATACTTTCTGATGAGATTATAAAAAAAAATAGTGGAATCCCCTATTTTACTACATATAACCTAGGTTCCCATTTGAATTCTGAACCTGACTGTAATTACGCCTACTTCCGGTAAATTTCGGAAATCGAAACTATTACCATTAAATTCTACAGATAGATTTATGTTATGCTAGTTTTTCCGTGAACCTCTGGGACATTATAGTTCTGATAAGAAAATCTGTTACGGGTGCACTGAAAAAAATAGGTTCACATTTACAGTTAAAAATTATTCCCTAATACTTTTTTATTAACATCAGATAATAAAATTACTGAAGTAGAATTATTTTCTTTGCCTCAATGGATGCAGATTTGTATGAGAACAAATTTTTATTTTTAGCGAATATTCTACTAATTTAGAAAAAAATATTTTCCACTTTACTAAATTACAAATATTGATTACTACTTTAAAAATTAATTCAAAAAATTATGTTCGACTGTGTTGGGGATGGAATAAATAAAGTTTCGGACTGGCAGTCAATATTACAATTTATTCACGCCGACGTTTCGACTATACAATAGTCTTCTTCAGGGCTAGAATGGTCGAGTTGAAGGAAAAAATACACGTGTGGATAAGCGTAGATACAATCAAGTCGGACATTTAAAAAAATAAATAAACAAATAGTCAAAAAACACAGATCACAAATTAAATTCTCTATTTTAGAATATAAACTTAACAAAATTATTAGAATATACATTTATTTAGTTTAGAAAAATTAATACTGCATTTACTAATATATTTTTTTAAGACAGCGAATAAATATTCTATAGTAATACATATTGCACCCTAAAGCTATGGCGTCGTAAGTCATAAGCAACTTGTGACTCGTTTGTAAACAGTTGAAGTAAATTATGTTGAGTTATTTGTTATAAACGAAACGAAAGATGCTGCCTCTTGTGTAATATAAGTAATATTAAATACCTATGTATGTAGTATACATTATTTAATATCATACATATACATTTATTGTAGCAGAGGTATTTACTAACAAGGCAACAAGGGGAAACCAAGACCTCGGACACACCAATTTGAAAAAAATTGTATAGTTATAAAGTACTTTCCATATAAGGAACATAAATCAACCGATTTTATGCAATACTGGAAATTGCAGAGAAATTGATGAAAAAAGTGTAGAGGCTATTGTTTTCTGACAATAAGAAAATTTTAAGGGATGAATATTGAAGAAATAATAAAACACTTTGAAGGTTTGTTTATAATTTATAATTGTTTTTTTACTCAGATTTGTAACATAATAAATGATGTAGGTTTTTGTTATAAATAAATAAATAAATTCTTTATTCACTATGAATTTGTTTATTTCTCATTCCATAATGTATACATCCATTATTGAAACCATATAAAAATTTTCGGTACTACAAATAAATTTAAACCTAATAATTTGAATAAATTCGCTAAAATAGTAAATGTATTTGCTATTTTAAGAATAAGTTTTACTTGAATTAGAATTTGTGATATTTATTTCAATAAAAAATTTCACTGAAATAGCGATTTTTATTCAGTTATATCAGATCAGAAACGTTAGTAAATATTTAGACTAATTAATTAGAAATTTTAGTTTCTGAAACAGTTAAAAATCTGTAGAAATATTTTTTTATTTCCTTAGGAAATATTTTCCTTGTCACGATATTAGAGTACCTTTTTCGCTACTAGAAGCAACCTATTTTTTTCAGTGTGGTAAAAAAGATCCTGTATATATGTACAGGGTGTCTCATTTTCGATGTTTTTTTAAGGTATCTCGGGTAATATTAATGATAGAGTAAAACCATTTGCACATTCCAGGGTCAACTTTTCCAGAAATCTAATTACGCTATTTTATTCTATTTAAAAAACGGTAAATTTTTTGTAAAAACATTTTTTCTCTAAGTATCATAATAAATAAAATATGATATATTTTCAAAATGAGCGAAAAACGACTTTTTGCCTGTAGCTCAGAAACAAAAGAAGATCGAAAATTCCTGTGGTGACTATTAAACTTTTCTCGAAAAGTTGACCCTGCAATGTGCAAACGGTTTCGCTCTATCATTAATATTACCCGAGATACCCTAAAAAAACATCGAAAATGAGACACCCTGTACAGTTAAAAGTATAATTTAAATAATCACTAGCTTTTTTTGACAATTTTATTATTGGTGATCAAAAATGACATTTGTAAAATCTTGTTTGATGATAGTTTAGGTCATTTTTTCTTTTCTGCACTATTCCCTTGTGTCGCATTCTCCACTCTGTGAAATGACAGCTGCCCTTGCCCTTACAAGCTAAAATATATCATCCACCGAGATTTTAGATCTTACCGCAAAAGTAGGAGAAGAAAACAGTTCTTTTTTCTCTTACAATAAATATAAATCTTTTTCTCATGACAATTGTTATGGAAATTATATTTTAGTTTATGTTTATGTATAATAAATTTTAAATGAAAATAATATAAATAACTCTACCTACAAGAGAAAATATCATAAACTTCTACGAGGTTTGTTATTATTTTCTTAAGAAATTAAATAAATAATTATAAACACATATATCATCACAGTTTATTACCCATTTCTGATGAGTGTGCTAATCTGCTTTTATTCGCTGCAATAGGCTACTTGCGTGGTACTGAAAATGTGATATCTATCACTAAATACCTGAAGTAAAGTTGAAAACAAAAGTAAAAAAATATTTAAAAAAATATGTTTTTTAATAAATTAAGAAAGAAGATTTTCTTTGACGTCATTATTTTGAACTGGAGAAAGGGATGCATATTTAAGAATGTAACCTGTAGATGGCGAGCGAGTGCGAGTTTTAATTTAATTTTGACATTAGTTCATTTCTCTGTCACTGTCTCTCTTCTTTATTATTTACAATTTGCGTGGTTTCTGTTACTTTTAATGGCTCGTAGTATGATCACGGTTTTAACTAAAACACTGTTTTAAGAAATGTCAAATTCAAATTTCAATATTTAATTTCGCCCTTATGTTTAAAGAACGATTTTTTAAAAAATATTTGTTTGAATACAAACTATGTTCTGCTTTAAAATCATATTTTGATAAATTTAATAAAATTTATTATTGATATTAAATAATCAAATTTGGCATTTCTTAAAACAGCGTTTTAGTTAAAATCGTGATCATACTACGAGCCATTATGTATTTCGATTTGTTAAACAGGATTTTGAAGGATTTTAACAGCTTATATTCCTACAAGATTAAAATGACAAACAAAAATATTAACCTCCAAACTATTATTCAAACGTCAAACAGATGATCTGTCATGTTTAAATTACCCGCACATGCCGTTGCTATTGGACGTACCGATGTTATTGTTTTACAGCCATTTATTGGTTCGGCGTAATTCTACGTCATACACAGCGGTAATTTAAATATTAAAATTTCGTTAATTTTTTCTGGCCAATTAATGAAATTTTTCCAAAAGAAAAAAATATGGGTAGCAAGTTTTTATCGTCTATTCAAAAATATTAAATAAAAAAATGGCACCCAAGTAGCCCATTGGAAACGTATTTAAAATTATTCTAAAATATATCAGAATCATTATTGTTCGCGAATGAGAAACGTCAATATATCATGTGAAGTAAAATATGATTTCATGTATCGAATACATTGAGAATAAGTTGAAATATTACAGTATAGCCTGAAATAAATCAGGTGATGTCAAACGTGAACCAAAAACGGAAGGTAATCAGACGTAATATGAATAACAAAGTGTATAACTGCTTACAATTTAAGCAACAGGTTTCGATCAATCACTCTGGAAATCTGACCGGCAGTTTTATTTAATAACTACTTATGTACAATCTAAACGTAGACATGCATGGGAAATATTGATGTATACGCTAACTTTACTTCATAATCTGCGGTTTTTACCTCCCTCGCAACATGGTGGTAGAAAACAATTTCTATTTCACAAGACAAATTTAAATTTAAAAAAATATATTTTTTTGGGCCAGTGATTCTCAAAATACGGGACATAACTTTTTAATTTTAAATGAGAACACATATTTTTTATTTGCTCATTTGTTAGAGAATTTAATTCAAAATTCAGTGATATCGCATATTTTTATACCCTTACATAACGACTTTTTTGAGAAAATTAGGTTTATGGTTTTTGTTTAGGTTTAAGTAAGTCATTCATAAATGTAAGTTTAAATTACCTGGAAATTAGTTTTGATATGTACACACATCTATGTAAATGCTTCAAAAACAAGATTAAAATATCGGTAGAGCAGTACTCAACAAGACACCTTTGCGCCGTGAAACTATCATTCGCTTGGCATTATTGGTTATATTTCAGCAATTAAGTTATGACAGTCTCCATGTTCTTCTCGCATTTGTGTAAAAAGCCGAATCCACCAAGTGGATACTAAATAAAGATAGTGTATATATCTATATCATTTCAGACTCGCTCTCATTACTGAAGTTTGTGATGTCAAACTAAATCATAAACCTAAAGTTTGGACCTTGCAATGTTTAGCTTCATGATTTGGATTTAGAGATCCTAAATTCTGAAGTGTGAATGGAGTCATTAGATAATATGCGGCCAAAGTCTTTAAATCTAGAGTATAAACCATAAATCTAAACTTTTTAATTTGTGAATGCACCTTTATACTAATTTGATTAAAATATGGCTATAATAAGAGTGCCACGAATGGAAAAAATGACTACATGTTATTATTATTACATAGAATTAGAGTATCCTGACCTAAAGAAGTTTTGTTCTTGTAAGTGATCATGAATGTCAACGTAAACTAAATATTTATATATTTCATTCATGGCAAAATTAACACGTATTTGTTTTTTCCATTCATGACACTTTTATTATAGCCATATTTTAATCAAATTTTACATGCATTTTTCTCAAAAAAATCATTATGTAAGGGAATAAAAATATTATATCATTGAATTCAGAATTAAATTCTCTAAAAGTTAGGTCCCGTATTTTGAGAACCACTGGTCTAAAAAAATAATTTTTCTTTTCTTTAAATTTGTCTTGTGAAATACAAATTGTTTGCCCATTTAACCGTCTTTGTAACTCTTATAGTTCTCGAGATAGCAATGGTGGCCCATTTAAAATGAACACCCTGTATACGAGTAGAAAACAAATCTAATGTTACTTATGCAAAAAAGAGTGTATAACGACTAGAGTTTTGTGAATTTGAGTTCCATCTCTAAAAGGAATCGACATATTACTATGTAGGTATTATTTTATTCATATTCTTTTATAAAATGTAAATTAAATAGGTAATGTAGGTTTACGTATTCGAGTTAGGAATATTGGAACGTGTCTTTATTATAAAGAATCGAGTAAAGAATTATTTCTGGTTAAACTATCTATTAACTTATAACTGCTACATAACCGTTACATCAGTGATATATTTTTTCTTTCAACGGATAATTAAATTAACTGACAGTTTACTGAGATGAACATACCGAACCTTAAACTTTTTTCCGAAATAACTGTATCTGTCAACATTTAAACTGCAAAAATATGATTGAATCCCCCCCTGGCGGCATCCCATGCGTATATAATCAATACACCATGGTCCGGAGTGGTTGCTTTGTTTAAGGCCCATAGAAAACCTTGACAGCCTCAACCCGAACAATCACTGTCTGTATAGTATGTATTAATAAACCTCTACGTGACATTTGCATCTTGCAAACCGTCATCAAACACTCGGTAAACTCAACTCAACTCAACCGAGTTCAACTACGAACACACGGTACACGCTGCTCTTTGTCGGAGAACCGGCAAAATAAAAACAAATCGACAAGCGTTGCGAAGCCTTAAACGCAACTTTATAGAGTTTTGTCTGTAATAACGATATTAATAAGATTACCAAAGATGTAAATTTTTGATTTAATAAATAAATAAATAAATATTAGCGAGCTGTTGACCAGTAGTGTTTTATCTCTGTCAATCGTTTATGGGTTAGGTTAGAGAAAAATAATTAAAAGTTATACAAAAATTAATTGTATGCATTTATTTTTTTCCATAATCCATAAACAATTGACAGAGATAAAACACTGCTAGTCAACGGCTCGCTATAATCACCCTTAATCAGTTGCTCATATTAACGGACAGTAAGTTTATTATAGATGTATATTTATATTTATAAAAAATGTTATCAATTTTATTGTGTTTGGATAAATTCCTCGACTCGAAATCTCAGTCATAAAACATATATTCTTACAAAACCTACGTTTCTGTATACCTTCTTCAGGGTAAGATTCTGTTGTCGACTTTGGGAGCAAACAAATGTTTAAACAAAGAAATGTATTTTAATTTGGCTGGATTATATTTTCAATAAATTATAAAATCTACGCAAATGGTAAAAAATTTCTTTCGGCTAATTTAAATATAGACTTAAACCTTTAAAAATCTGATGTGGCCAACACAATACCTCCATTTACTCATGCTGGAAACTATATTTAGTTCTGTTCCATATAACTATTGTTCAACTTACTATTTTCTTTATAAAACATTACCATTATTAATTTGAAGAAATGGGCTACTTGCATGCCATTCTTTTATTAAATATCTTTGAAGAGACAATAAAAACTTGCTACCAATATTTTTTTCTTTTGGCAAAATTTTCATTAATTGGCCAGAAAAAAATTAATGAAATTTTAACATTTCAATTACCGCCATGTATAACGTAGAATTACGCCGAACCAATGAATGGCCGTAAAACAATAACATAGGTACGTCCAATAGCAATGGCATGTGCGGGTAATTTAAACATGACATTTGAATAATAGTTTGGAGGTCAATATTTTCGGTTGTCATTTTAATCTTGTACGAGTATAAGCTAAGCTAAAATCCTAATTAACAAATCGAAATACGTAATAAAAGTAACAGAAACCACGCAAATTGTAAATAATAAAGAAGAGAGAGAGTAACAGAAAAATGAACTAATGTCAAAATCAAATTAAAACTCGCACTCGCTCGCTATCTCCAGGTTACATTCTTAAATTTGCATCTCTTTCTCCAGTTCAAAATAATGACGTCAAAGAAAATCCTCTTTTTTAATTGATTAAAAAACATATAATTTTTTAAAATAAAATTTATATTTTTACATACGTTTTTACCTTTACTTTAGATATTTAGTGATAGATATCAGATTTTCAGTACCACGCAAGTAGCCTATTGGTCTTTTGATGACAGTCACAGTTACATACATTTGAGATCTGAACTATGTAACCACCGAGGTAACCACCTTGTATGTAACCAAGGTGTTATATTTGAAGCATAGGCTCCGGGATTTAAATTATATATTATTTTATAAATATATCCATACAATATATAGAAAAAGTATTAATGCAAACCTGTAGAAAATTTGATAATCTTTAATTTTCATACTAATATAAATTGCAAAAAATAACATTTAAAGAAAAACTATTTTGAGCTTAAAGAAAAGTGCCATTTCCGGTTATTTGAATTACACCAAAATCTAATGGCTTCTTTCCATATTAGAATAAGGTAGAAATATAAGGTTTCAAAATTTTCTGAATGACAGTATTTGAATTAAAGTGGAGGATCCATACATACATAATCGTGAAAAAGTTAAAATTGGATTCTAGGGACCTTAAAACGTGGTCATTTACCAAAATCTCGATATGCAATTTTTAGCACGATCCCTATACTAAGGATAGCGGGAGGTAAAAACTGCGGGCTAAATAACTGGTGATAAAAGTTCGACCGGCATTTTAAGGGTCATCTTATAGTCCAGATTTAGCTTCTACCAATACCAAATATATTTATACAAAGGTTAATGACATTATTATACATTTTTTTTTACTTTAAAGGATTGTTGTCATATGTAAACATGTAAATTACCAATGAATCACCCTGGGCACTTAAAAAATAATATCTTTTTTCTTAAAATATAGTAAACATCATATCAATAATAATTAACTAACTGAATATCATTGTACAATACCTCAAAAACCAAACTAATTTTCACCATACTGTTGACAGCTGTCCTCTAAAAGGGTCTGTCTACCACACACACACATACATACATAAAGGGCAAATGAAACCCTAAGTGCTTAAGTAAACCATCCTGGCATTCTCTTTCGTAAACCTCGCTTTATTTACTTATAAAATAACTTCAGAAACTCATAACATACGGGTTAAAACCCTCCAAACATATGAATATTATTTATTTACAACAAACAAAACACACCGCACATCTTTGTTTATTCTTACTCACCGAAAACAATGCTCAATACAACGATCTTCATTTTTATATTTCTAGCTGTCAGTTAATAAATATCACAGAATTCACAATAAAGTATATGAAGTTTGTATGATCACATTTTCACACAAGAAAGTTTATGAACACGAAATATTATTTGACATTTCTACCGACAATACACACCACACCTCTTACCACTGCAGTAACCCAAACCAAACTGGATTCAATGATCTTCTGAAACAGGATTAGCCGGGAAAAGGGATCATCAGGTTTTTCTCGGAAATTAACGGAGATTACCGAACGAGTATATTTTATACATTTGTTGTTTCTATTGTTTATATTATTAAATATGTAAATATTAATTGTTATTTAGATAATTTTAAATGAAAAAAGTAATTTATAATAAAGATAAGTAAATATAAAATGTGGTGTCTAGTTTGTGCTGCCATCTATCATACATAGTAAACATAAAGTATATAAGCAGCCGATAAAGCAGAAAATAATCTGTTGTATGTGTATAGCTGTCAATGTGACGTTAGCAAGCCTCAAATAAATTTGGCAATTTGTTTTTGACACGTATATTTGTATAAATTTATTAATTACAAGTATATATTTTCAAGTAAGTATGTTATATTCAAAATCATAAAAATGAATTGTAATTATATAAGATATAATATGAATTATAACAAATATTATATAAATTTTGGATGATATTTATAATTTTTCAAGAACATTCAAGGAAGGTCGCCAATAATTAACGGTAAAATTCCAATTATTCATTGTTCCATTAAAATATTGAAACCATGGCCAATAATAAGTGTAAGGTATGGTATTATTATTAATTTTTACAAAAACTTGTTGCCTTGTTTTATTTGTTTAAATGTCAATTGTTTTTGACTTTTAAGGAATGCGGTTGTATTTGTAATAAATGCATTGGAAACGATGTTCATTTACACGTTGAAATAGAAAATTTAAAACAACGATTACTTGAAAGAGATAATCATATCGTCACAATGGAAACTACATTTTTAAATGAGGCAAATAAATTTCCAAACGGCGAATTCGTAGCGTTGAGAGAAGAATTATTAACATGGCAAGATAAATATTCAAGGTTTGTATAAATATACCGGGTGTTGACCGAGACATCGACATAAGACTTTAAAATGTAAAATCGTACGTAATTTCGTGCTTCCCTAATTATTTCAGTTAAAAAAGCTTCAAATAAAAGTTGTAGAGAGAAATTAGGTATGAAAATGAGGAAAATCACCCCAAAAATATGTTCCAATGCGCGGTCAACACCCTGTATATTTGATAAATATAAATAATATTTTCTATTTCAGATTGTACGAGGCCCATAAAAGAGTTCAAAAAGTCAATCAAAGTTTAGAAGATAAATT
The DNA here is from genome assembly GCA_963082715.1 of Harpalus rubripes. Classification (NCBI taxonomy): domain Eukaryota; kingdom Metazoa; phylum Arthropoda; class Insecta; order Coleoptera; family Carabidae; genus Harpalus; species Harpalus rubripes. The sequence goes on from OY720451.1 coordinate 58,776,672, forward strand.
GTTAAAGTTAGTAGATAAAACCGAGACAGAAAAGACAGCTTTAACTAAAGACGTAGCTACACTGTCTCATAGATTAGCGGACGCCAATTATAATATACAGCGCTTACAACAAGATAACGTAAAAATGGTAATTAACTCAATAATCATCTTATTATTGTTCTAATTTTAGGAAAAATATAAAAATGATGTTAATTTAGCTATTCAGCTTTTACAATGTAAACCAGGAAATTTTGTTTCTCATAGGCTAGATTCGGTAAGTTATTATTTTTATAATTATTATGTGGGTTCGTGGGTAAAACACAATAACAAGTTTATCATGTTTTCTTTAAAAAATAATGTCATAGTAAGTTCTTATCAGCATGATTATTGAATTTTAATCACTTTGTATTACAAAAGCAAATATCAAATTTTGTGTATGTGCGTATGATTTATTCAAATTTTAAGTTATACTTGTTAACCTTGAACAATGTATTAACGTAACTAGTTTTAATATTTTTATAGAATATTTTTCTTCTATTTTTTTATATATATTTTTTTCTGAAACCATAAATATAAAATTTAAATGTTTTTCTTTTTATTTAAGCGATATTCTTTTGCTACAAATTTTGCGGATGTAAAAATAAAATAAATAAATATATCATCACGGCATATTACCCATTGCTGGGTGTGCCAATCTGCTTTATACGCAGATATCGGTAATGATGATGACATATTACTTAACACAAGTGACGTCACAGAAGTTTTAAATTTACATACGGTTATATTATTTTTAACTTTGTAATAAGGTGGATTTAAAAAAAATGTAGCACGTATACAGCTTGTTCTGTAATATAATAAAAAAATCTGATGTGACCATCACTTGACCTCCCGCCAGTTCCATGTTTAAAATAGCAATGAGCTTTCAGCTTTGTTCAAATAAATAGAAAAGTCTGTAATACGAAATTTTGGATTGTATTTTATTTTTTTCCTCGAAAATTTATCATAGATAGTCAAAATCTAATGGGGTATGTGACCAAATTTTTATTTTTACATAATATGATACTAGACAAAAAAAATAAAATACCCGTATTTTTTTTAATCGATTAATTATTCGTACTTTACAAGAAAATGATTATTAAAAATTTGGGGAAGGAATTTGTGACACCTACCACAACATAAACGCGACGGTGATAGGCTGATTTATAACTGTCTTTTTCCTTCCCGCAGTCTATCTGTCTTTGTCTATGATTTTAACATACGGCATATATCCCTTCTCCAAAACATTAAATTATTAATAACAAGATTATTACAAATTAATGTTTAGTTTTTATTATTATAACGAGAAGCTATAGTGGTTAGTTTTTATATTTTATGACGTATATATTAAAATTCGAATATGGTCACATACCCCATTGTTGTTCTCAATAATATAAGAGTTTTAAATACCAAATTTGAGAAGTTTTGAGTTGTATCATAATATATTTTTTCACGAAAATTTGTTCAGTTTCAATAAAATCTAAGATGTTGTTTCTATTAATATAAAAGTCTTAAATATTAAAATTAAATAGTTTTTCATTAAAACATTTATTACCTCAAACTTTGTTACATTAAAATACTCCATTAGGAAATTAAATACGAATGTTTGTTCTCACTATACTCCATACGTTGAAACGAGAGAATTAATTATATTGGACAAAATAGGGTCATTTTGGAGCCGAACCAAAAGAATGACTTGTATTTGTTTTTCAAGAATTAGTTCAACATTCTCTCGTTTCAGCGAATTTACAAACGGTTAGAAATGTTCAACAAAATAAACAACGCAATTACTATTATTAAAATATAAACATAAGCTTTGTTCCAACAGAAAGTTCACAGAAGTTCAGAACATTTTTGACTTGATTAGATTTAAAAACGGTTGAAAATTTTGTTTGTTTATCCTAACCTATAAAATCACATATTTAGAAAACATTGTGCCTTTTATTATATTTAAACTGTAGGTAATTTTCATTGTTTAGTTTTATTTCATCAATATCGTTCAAGAATTCTCCATCGTCATCACTTTCGCTTCAAAATCCCGACAAATCAGAAAAATTACTCTTCTTCCATTACTAATTTAATTGACCTTTTCAATTTAACGGCAATCTCTTTCTACCGCTGCAAATAGTAAGAAAATGGCGTGAACAACTACCAGTTGGGCTGTCAAACGAAACTTCAAAAATATTGCAGTCATTAAAATACTTGTATTCTCAGTGAAAATTTGCATCGTTAGACATTTTAACTTCAATAAAAGTTTTTGTCATTTATTTCGATAAGATCTTTTAAAGTTATCTGAGATATTCTCACATTTTACGTCTAAATTTTTTAGAAACAAACGCCATAGATCTCAGTTGTTCTTACTTTGCGCAGATCCCCATTGCGCATATCTTCTATGTCTTTAAATTGAAAAGGTCCATTATAACAAAAACAAAATAAGTCAGATTAGATAATCCGTTAACCTAATTCAAAATTCTTATAAAATGCTGGAACTTTAAGAACGATTCAGAATAATTCACTCGTCCTTGGAACACTGCACTATAAGTTTTGCGCAGACTCAATGAAGTTCTGAACTTTTGTTGAAACAAATCTATAACCTCAATTGTAACAGCTGACTCGAAATATTATTCAATTTGTCAGCTTCCGAACGAAGTGCAAGCAAAAGTCTCCTCCTACGTAGCCAGCAGAAGAAAACCCCCCGAGGACCGCAAAATGTCAGAAGTTCGAAGCATCAAAGTTTCAATACCTACATTTCCTCCCACAGCAATGGTATACTCAATTCCAAAGACGCCAAGTCCCGAAAAGGATTCCTCCAATATAAACGATGTCGAAAAACCCCATGTAGATATAGTATCCGCTGCCATAATGGCGAAAATTTTAGAGGAAAGAGAAAAGGAAAGGTCGTTTACCAAACACTGTGAAAGTTGTACTTGCTCAAAAAATAGCTTCCCTTCAATAACACACCACACAGTGGCTACGCAGACCGGCAATCAAAGGACGTCACTTTGTTTAAGGTGAGAATACAAAATATAATAATTAATTTGACTTACCACGTCCGCCATGTTTTCTATCAACAACACAATTTTTGTTTCTCACTTTCAAACAATAAAAACACACGAAATTTTTTTATTGTCTACATAAAATATATATTAAAATGTCCGCGAACAAATACTGAATCAATTGGTATATAAAACACTGTTAGTATTTATCATTTTACCACTAAAATCTTTAAATAAATACACGTCGATGCACATAATCTTAAACGAACTCCGAACTGACAACTGAATAACGCACCGCTCGCTAGATAGTTGAGCGTGGGTAACTGCGATCCCAAAAACGCGGTTTTTCTTGTCGCAATAATTTTAAAAATATTCGTATTGCTTATTGAACAAGAAAATATTTAAAAATTATTAATAAATACTTTGTTTTTTCATGTGAAAATTAAGAAAGTTATTGTCACAATATATAATTGGCAAAAACAACCATAGTCCAAATATTGTAAATGTGAATTATATACAGCAAAGGGTGCCAAACAGTTTAGTAAAACTGTTTCGCGCAAAAAGTATATTAGTTACAAATTATTACATTTTATAGTTTGAGCGTTTCTACAAAAACGTCCTATAAAAATATCTAATTATTATCTAATTGATCATCAATGTTTATTTCTTTATTGATTAACATCCAATAAATATTTTTTTGTTAACAGCTCCTCAATTGAACACTTTAAAATACAATCATAACTTTTGTTCTAGATAACAAATAAATTATTAGAAAAATTCACCTTGTTTCCCAAGATTTCAGCATCTGAATCAACTTTTCAGTCATTTTTCAGTTGCTGGTTGAGCCCAGTTCTACTATATAGTAACCACAAACGCGTTTCGCCAATATCTTAATTACGAAAAGTTTCTATTTAAGCTGTCATTCAATTAAACAAAACATGTTATCCTAATTTGTAATGACTATTATTCTATTCAAGTTTTAAAAAACTTTTCATGGAATTAAATGTTCGTTCAATCTCGAATATGTTCGTAAAACATCGCATGAAGCGGCTGGAAGCACCCTAAGATCATGAAATATTATTAATAAATTAATATTGAGAGACAGGGTTATTTAAGTACCTTAAACTAAAAAAGAAGAAATCTAAAGTTCTGAAAAGAATCGAGAAGAAAACATTAAAAAACGACAACTAAAATTCAGTCGGTATGTCTGTAAACAAAAGCTGCGCAAACTTATTGATACTCTGTGAGAGATGTTATTTTCGATACGATATATCGATACGGTATCGATACGAATAAAATTATGCCTATATCGATATGAGTATTTCTAAATCGATACGTATCGATATTTTCTTTTTTTACGATTCCAATAATAAATAATAATGTAAATAAATCTTCTGAATTTATTCATTTATTGTATTTACAGTTGTCACGTTGTCAGTCCTGTGTGGTCCTGTACTAACTTCATAGTTGTTGATTCATTATGAATTTTTGCATTGACGTTTGAGAGTTTTAATTGCGACCAACTATTGGCAACGAAAATGACCGATAGAGGCAGCACTGATTTTAGAAAATGGCCGGTGAGAAGAGTAATTGTCAAAACTTATACAGTGTTAGACAGGGATATAAGCAAATAAAGTTAATATATTTTTAAATATAAATTGATTTGAAGTGCAGCATTGTTTAAAGGGCAGTATGACAACCGTAAACACAACAGTTTGATTACTTTTCTGGCAACTTTAAAATTTTGCCACCAGGCGGCTTCGAGTTCATTTTCGTCGCCAATAGGTTTGGCTATAAAGTCGAGTTTAACGTTTAACCTTTAATCCGTATTTGTGATCTCATAATAAGTTCCTTTTATGTTTTATATAATTTATCGTTTTTGTTAGATTAATATATATTTGGTATATAAATGAGATATATATATATATATATATATATATATATATATATATATATATATATATATATATATATATATATATATATTTACGTATTATAGCCAATACCTAAATTTAGGTTAAAATTAAAATAATATATTTAATATTGTGTATTAATGCCTTGTTGTTCTTTTTTAAATTCCCCGCAATATCGAATATCGTATCGATACGTTTCTCTTTTACCATAGATATATCGATACGCAAAAAAATCCAAAATAACACCTCTCTGTAGGTTAGAATGTGCAAAGTTGATTTCAGTTTTAAATAAATCCTTTGTTATTTATTTAAGTAATAGAAAAATGTTTATAATATGATATCAATGTCTCAAAGTTAACTTCTTCATAATACCAATAGTGGGTAAGTCATGAGAGTACGGGACCAGTTCAAGATGGCGGCTGCTTTCAAGATGGCTGCAACGACTCTAGAGGCGGGGGTTATTAAGACATTGCGGAGGTACTCAAGACGTTGATAGGGTCCTTAAGACATTGCTGGGATTCTTAAGACTTGGAGCAATCCTCAAGACGTTGGTCCTGTTGAAACAGGTTCAAGCTGTTGTTGAAACAGGTAAAAACAGATCTGGAACAGGTTAAATAAAACAAGAACAGATTGAATTTAAGTCATATCTGTTTTGAGTTGTTTGTCCACCTGTCATCTTTTTTTTATCTAGTCATCAGCGACTTGCTACTGAATCTGTTTTTATCTGTTTCAACAAGTAACAGCTCGGTTAACTTAACCAGTTCTGAACCTGTTTCAACAGGACAAACATTTTGAGGACTCTTTCAAATCTTAAGAATTCCAGGTACGTCTTTCAGTAATGTCTTAAGCACCCAAGCAATGTTTTAATGACCCCATTAACCCCCGCCTGTAAAGCAAACGCAGCCACCTTGAAAGTAGACGCCATCTTGAAGTGACCCCGTACTCTCGAGACTTACCTACTAACAATAGTATCAGCTTCAAATTACAAGCCTGTACATTCTGACCCTTATGTGTTCTGTCAGTAGAGTCTACTTTGAAAGTATAGTTTTTGCCTCGGATATTTCGTGCTATGCTCTGACGTCACACTAATCTACCCCATTGTGTGCGTTCAATTCACTTAGCGCTAGCTAGCACTAGCGGCTTCTTCATTCGGTACGTACTGCTAAGTTCAATTTTGCTCGAGCATCTAGCGTTGCTAAGTTGAAAACGCGGGAATTATGAAAGCTGACTGACTGTTTATGAATAGTAAAGTAATGGAATTACAGTGGACCCCCGGTAATCCGACAAACGTTTTGCAGGGCAGTGTCGGACAATCGAATTTGTCGGATTATAGAGTACTGCCTAAGACACCCTATAGTCCGGAATTTTTTACAAACGAGTACCTTGTAATACGACAAATTACAGATCCAGTGATAAGATTCTATATGTTATACTCTGAAGTACAAATCATACTTCATTATGTACGTCAAATTTAGCAAATTAAACACAATAGAGAGCTTACGTTTTATTATGAAATTAACGTCATTAATGCTATAGAACTTACAAACAATAACAACTTTACATTAGGAAATATGTAATTGTGTACAAACAAATGTACATACTAAAATAATCAAAAATTACGAATAAAAATCATACTATGAATCAATCATCATCAAATCAATACCTACGCGTCGAGCATATTAGTGGTGGGGTCATGTCGGATTACAAGGGGTGCCGGATTAGCCAGGGGCCGGATTACCGGGGGTCCACTCTATATTTATCTCCCAAATGCTAATGAATTGTTATATGTAAACGAAAAAGGTATGCCTAAAATGTGTTTATTAAAAAAATTAAAATATTTAAAAAAAAATTCAGTAATAAAGCATTCGTTTGAACTGTTGAGCCTCCTTTACAGATTCCATTAAGATTCTTTTTAGTCTCAAATCCTTTTTTATGTCAAAATTTTCCTGTGTTGAACGTACCCATTGAACTACAGTAGGGATATATGATGCGTTCTAAAGCACCCACCCACCCACTCAATCTTGTACGGGTACGCTTATAGTCGAGGGAGGGTGGTAGCTTAAACCAGACAGAGCGCGAAACAGCTTTTAAAACAGGTTCTAAATAACTTAGAAACAGCTTGCTGTTCCCAAGCTGTTTATACGTGTTTCTAAGCTGTTTATAGCTGTTCTGAATCTGTTTCTAAGCAGTTTATAGCTAATATTAACATTGAGTTAACAGTTTGTAAATATGAAATAAATTGTGAAAAATTGTCAGCCATCGGGATTCGAACCCGAGACACCTATCTTGCCGGGACAGTGCTCTAACCAACCATAATAATATGACTCGTTCACTAGATGTTTAAACGCAGTGGTAACTTGTCAACCCCACATCAAATCATGTGACGATTAATAATATCCTCCAGCAGTTATACGACATTAAGAGCACTGTCCCGGCAAGATAGGTGTCTCGGGTTCGAATCCCAATGGCTGACAATTTTTCACAAATATTTCAGTTTATAGCTGTTTCCAAGCTGTTTATACCTGTTCTAAAGCTGTTTAGTATCTATAGGTGAGTGCACGACGTATTTCAATGCATTACGATGATTGGCTAACTAACTGGGCTAGTTCATACAGTGCGCCGCTAGATGTCAGGTTTTGTTGTGACCCGGTTTTTACACAAAATATTTAAAATATTAAATTATTCGTATATAACGCATAATATTGTATATTTTCAGTCATTACCTTTTATCTTTTGTCAGTTCTGTGTATGTATTTTGTACAAATTCCATACAAAAAACGTTTCTATACTTCCAGTAAAATTATAAAACAACATATGTCAAATGCACTTGACATTGGCAGCTTTCAATCAGAAATTTATTTTAGTACCTGTTTCTGTGATTATAGTGTAGCTGGCTGCCGCTAAATTGCACATTTTGGCACCTAAAAAAGACTATATTTCTCTTTATTTGATCCATACCCTGTTGTGCATCTTGTAGCAAAACATTTTTTGTCAAATTATAACGGGTCGCGTTAGCGCCATTTTGTTACCAGTTACTTAGCCATGTCATCGCATCTCGTGCTCTCACCTATAGATACTACACCGTGGCTGTTTCTAAGCAGTTTATACCTGTTCTAAAGCTGTTTAGAACCTGTTTTAAAGCTGTTTCGCGCTCTGTCTGGCTTAAGCTACCACCCTCCCTTGTTTATAAGCGTACACTTATAAGATTGAGTGGGTGGGTGGGTGCTTTAGAACGCATCATATATCCCTACTAGCTACCTATAAACGAATTATTATTACTTATGCCATTTTTACTTGAAGAATATTTACTATAGATATGTATTTATATTTAATAATTCCAGATGCAATGGAGATGTCGACCGAAGTCCTTTAGGTAGCATGAAAATAATAAAGACTGACGTGCGTACAGTGCCAAACAAAGAAAACAGCACGAAAACATATCCCCCTTTACAAAACTTATACACAGAAAATAACGACCGGCACAGAAACAAAATTGCAGTTAGCGAAAACTCAAAAATAGTAGTAACCACACTATCCGATAATTTTATCAAAAACCCTCAAAAAACAAACATAGACCCCAAATCAGGCCATCACAGACTCTGCGACCAAAACTCGCAAGACGACGACAAAAAATCAAAAACCGAAAACATTAAAGGCCCAAGATATTGTTCCATGCGAATGCAAAGTGGCACAAAAAACATACTTCTCGATAACGTACACGGCACTTACGCCCCTGTGTTATACACGCGTCAAGAATCAAACGAAAAAAAGAAACAAAATTGTGATAAAACGTTACCAAACAGCTCGCGGGCTGGTTCTACATCTAGTGAGGAACGAAAATCCCTAAACCTCAGCGAATGTGATAACTCGCAAAGAGTCGCCGAATGGGTGCAGAACATAGACGAAAATGAAGCTTCCGGCGGAAGTGAGCATTCCAAGAATGAAAGTCATGTTAAACGGATGAAGGATTTTGACGCGCATGCGCAGTATGCGCAAATCGAATCAAACGTTAAGAACTTTTTGTTTAAAAGTGAATATTCGGACAGTCCTAAAGCCATTAAAAAACAAACGAATATTAAGCAGAAGTATAATGAGGGATCTTTAAATAAAAATTTACCAACTGAAACGGAAATATAAACTACTAATTTTTGGGTAGCTCGGCGTTTATTGTTATTGGCCCGTTTTATATCTCATTATTAATGAAACGAGTACAAATATAAATATGAAATGTCCATTGTAGATGTCATATTATTATTGTGTTTATTTTTTGTAAGTTACCATATTATTTTTTATTTATTTGTATTGTTTTATTGGTTAAATAATAAAATCTTCAAATATTTGTAAATTCGTTGTGAAGGTAATTTTATGTACATTATGAAAAAAATATAAAAATACCGACTCCCTATGCTCGAAAAACCGGAAGTGATACAAAATAATCTAATGATTGTTTAGTTAAACGTTGCTTACTATACCGTGTTTTGAAACTATACACAGCATTAGCCGAAGTCACATTTACACCGTTAGAACTTAGTGATTTGATAACTAGTGAGAGTTTGACGTTTCAATTACGTTTGAAGGTTAACTTGTAATTTCGTCTGGTTAAATGCAGCTTCACAAAATAGCGCAGCAGCCAATCACAGGCTTTGATTTTCCCACTATACCTTGCTCCATTTAAGCCATTCAGTATTGCGGAGCATAGGGAATAGTTTTGACCTCTCTGATTGGCTGAAATTAGAGACAAGAAACAAATTTACCCAATGTAATTTCGGCTACTTCAGATTTGCGCTGTTGCCAGTGCCATCTACTGAATGGCTTAAATGGAACAGAGCATAGAATTTCTAGTTACTGTTTATAGTTTAAAAACAGAGTATAACTTTTTTTTGTTTCCAAATGAATGAAATATTCTTGATGCCAGACCCTGTATATCATCATGGCGTATTACCTATTTCTGGATGTGTCAATCTGCTTCTATCCGCAGATAGGGTAGTTCAGTAATTACGTCATATGCGGCGCGCTTCATTTAAACTACTGTCCTACCGGTAAACACATCTTTCAAAGTGAACCTTATTGTCACAGCAAAAAAGAACTATAATTTTAAGCAGATCATTTCGTCGCCAATATCTTAATTAAGAAAAGTTAACTATTTAGGCTATCATTCAGTTAAGTTTTAATATTACCCTATCAATTAAACAAAACATATTACCCTAATTTATAATAACAATTATTCTATTTAAGTTTTAAAAAACTTTTAATGAAATTACATGTTCGTTCAATCTCGAAGATGTTCGTGAAACATCGCGTGAAGCGGCCGGAAGAGGCCGTTTGAAAGACAGCGAACCATTTTTAGGTTACAGAACCCTAAAAACACGACATATTATTAATATATTAATGTGGATAGACAGAGTTATTTACGTACTTTAAACTTAATAAAAGAAATCTAAAGTTCTGAAAAGATCTGAATTGAAAATCCTCAAAAACGCTAACAAACAAAATCTCAGTCGGTATGTCGGTAAACTCTCGGATATGCTTGAAGCTGCGCAAACTTGATACTCGTAGTTCAGAATGTGCAGAGTTGATTTCAATTTGAAATAAAACCTTTGTTATTTATTAATGTGTATATATTGTATTACGAAGTAATAGAAAAATGTTTACAATTTGATGTAATTAATATTTCAAAGTTAACTTCTTTATAATAACAATAATATCAGCATCAAATTACAAGCCTTTAAATTCTGACCCGTATGTGTTCTGTCAATAGAGTCTACTTTTAAAGTATCGTTTTTGCTTAGGACAATGCTTCATATTTCGCGCTATACTCTGACGTCACACTATTCTACCCCATTACGGAAATCACAATATCCCGTATTACGAACGCAATTTTATGGAGCGCACTTTTACATTATATTATGGAGAGTGTGCTACATAAAAGCGCTTTTATTATAAAAATGAGCTCGTAATACGGGCCGATATATCTGTACATTTGAGGGTGTCTATCAAATCCTCAAAGCTGACATGGAGAGCTTTTATGCTTTTTGAAAATTGAGAATAATTTAAAGTTTCACATTTAATATTCTTATATATAAATTATTATATTTTTGCAATAAATAATAGTGAGATATAAAAAGGGCTTTTATTTACTTTATTCATTCTTAAAATTATGCAACAGTTTTGGTGCATCTGGACGACCACCCACCCTACAATTTACTGACTCGCCACTCCTTGACTCTTTTGGTTACGTGTCAAACTACGCCCCAGATTAAACATTGGACATTAGCATGTTTAGTTTCTGGTTAAACTTTATTATGAAAGCTAAGCTACCCACAATGTCTGTGATGATTTGAAATTACCGCCGTAGTAACAATGGTGTGAATATATCGTAATATGTATTATGTTGGTAGTGAAATGAGATTATTTGTAAAAGAATAGATTTAGTTTTTGGAAATGTATGTTAGGATTTTTACTGTATGAGTATTTTTTATATAATTGTACAATATATTTTACAATAGAATATTAGAAATTTTGATGTCTATATGTTTCACCATTGTTATTACACATTAAAAGTTACCTGACCAATTTATTTAATTGTATCAGAATCTGTAATCGTTATTTAATTTATGTGTAAATAAATGATATACAAACTATTTTGACATTTTTATTCATATTACACTCTGTATAAGTCTATACTATTATTCACGAAAGATGACTATTCAAGGTTATTTGTTCGAAGAAAGAATACACATCACTCTTGGCATGAGGTTAGCAACATTTTGTATTAAAGAGAGAAAGATTATTTGACCTATGTCTATTTAATTTATGTGGTGTGACCAACGATCACAAATATTTGTGGTCGTTGGGTGTGACAGATTACGTAAATAGTGGCATTACTTTTTAACATAATAATGACATATGTCGTGGAATTACAGATACCTAATTATCTACTACACCGTTCTTTGTGCTAATAATAGTTTTTCAATTAAAATGGGTCCATAAAAATTTAATGTTGCACGCCTATGCATACGAAATGCAATGAGGTTATGTGCAAGTAATATATCAGATGGCTCACAAATCACATTGATTAATCATCTTTCGTGAATAGTTTACATACATTAGCCGTGTTTTGTGAATCCTGATTGGTCTAATCGTGATCCTTTTGAATTAAGATCTAAGAATTTAATCAAGAAAACAATATAAACACCATCTGCTGGTGCGTCAAATGTCATATGCAAACCAATGCAAACTATTTTATTTTATAAATAATCTACTGTCATTACATTCTTTTGCAGGAAAACCATATTTCCCATGATCCCACAAACCTCACATTGACAAATTTCTACTTTCGAAAAGCCATTTTTAAATTTTCTTTGAACTGAATCCGTGTGAATCACTTAAAATGGTTGATTCAGAAGGGAAAGGGGAAGGTTGTCTAGTGATCACAAAATGACAAAGTGGGGATACGAACAGGAGACGTAAAAAACATTATTCTTCTTAATCATGATCACTTTTATCATTTATGTATGCATGTGTATGAGTCCCGCCCGCCATTTGTTCTTACTATATATGCGCAATGGGGATCTGCGCATATTTCCTCTATCTCTTTAAATTAAAAAATCTATTGCAAGTGTATTTAAATTATTATTTAAGTTTAATAGAAGAAATTTATATTCACATAAAAACTGTTTGAGGAATACAAAAACAGTATTTATGTTAAAGTAATAAAATAATTTATTTTCGTAAATAAATAAAAAGATTGGCCTCTACATTAGTCATGAAAAACAATCCCCCACTCTTGTGACGTCAAATAACACCTACGTTATTTAGGCGATAGTTTGTCACATGTTATGCTGTATGAACTTTGACGTCACATTCGGTTTCAGATCAAGTAACTTTTTAAAAATACACAAATTTCAAAAATTAATTATTGTAAAATATCTAATGGATAATGTGTAATTCATCATATTTTCAAATTTGTTCTTAGGAGTAAGAGGCATATAAAAATTCTTGCAAAATTAGTGTGTAACTTTTTCAAAAAGATAAACACGATATCATTGTAAAAATGTTAAACTTATAATTTCGTGTAAATGAACTTTGAAAACTATATACTTACGCGAAATTTGACGATGTGAAAAAACACACGTGACATTTTAGCTAGGCAGGATGTTATTTTAAAACGGAAATTATAAACAATTAGAGGAATGATATTAGTGAATGACCCCTCTTTAGTAAGATATACACAGGGGTTAGCTAAGTTATTAAACGTGCTAAAGTAAATCAGAAAAGTAGTCTACTGTATTGTGTAGTTATTGATATTGAAGAATTACTTGGCGAACTGTGATGTGTCATCCAATACTTCTACAGGGGCTTATTGAGAAATTATTTTGATCGAACAGATGGCAAGGAAATATAATATACATAGTTCAATATTGACCAACAACTTTGCATATTAAAATAGTGTTTTATTAAGTTTTATTATATTGTAAGTTTTCCGAAATTTTTTGAGGAAAGTGTATTGAATATGCTTATCACTAAAACAATGGGCCCGACCAACTTTTTTGAATTTTTTATATGTTACTAAGAATTTAAAAATAGAAATTCCGTTTTTTTTTTCTTGAAATTATGCTTAATAACGCCTAAAATGATTATTAAAGTTTTGGCGCGAAAGTTGTGACGTTAACGTCATTCCGCCATATGTAGAGACAACCGACATACGTTACCATTAATATGGTAATATAAATATACGATAATTATTGAAAGAATACCTAAATAAAAATCAGATAAGTAAAATTTATAAATTTCATAATCATTGGTTTTAATAGACCTTTTCAATTTAAAGAGATAGAAGATATACGTAATGGGGATCTGCGCATAGTAAGTACAACTGAGATCTATAGCGTTTGTTTCTAGAAAAAATTTGACGCAAAATGTGAGAATATCTCAGATAACTTTAAAAAATCTTAGTTACAAAAGCTTTTATTGAAGTTAAAATGTCTAACGATGCAAATTGTCACTGAGAATACAGGTATTTTAATGACTGCAATATTTTTGGCGTTTCGTTTGACAGCCCAACTGGCAGTTGTTCGCGCCATTTTCTTACTATTTGCAGCCATAGAAAGAGATAGCCGTTAAATTGAAACGGTCTATTAATGTAACTTTCTTTAATATAATTTAAGCTATATTGCTTTTAAAATTAATTGATTACAATAATCAAAATCTACTCGTAGTTAACAATAAAAAGTAATCCAACATTTACATTCATTATTTCCTAACTGATTACAACAATGACAAGTATTGCGGTTACAATAATTAAAACAAATTATATTAAAAATTTATTACTTGAATAAGAGAATAAGTAAAGTTTCTTTTGATCTTAATAAAAAAAATACTCGGATGTAATAAATAACGTCCAAAAAATTTCAATAGGTCTCGCCTAATAGAATTAAAGCTGATATTTCTAATGAAGGCAATGTAACCCAATATTAAATGGCAGAATACTTGAATGACATATTTAGTTTTTTTGAGTTTAAAATCTATAATTTAAACTTGCAATGGTTTTATAATTTGTTGAAAATGTCAACTGGCCGGACTAAATTGAGTTAGGGTTCGCATTTAATAATATATTCTCTTCTTGTGAAAATCTCCACGCCGGTCCTGCATGGTCCGCTGCGCGCGCAAGTCAGATCAAATCTGCATTCACTTGTTCCAGTGCTCTTGTAGCAGCGGACGTACACTGCTCTACTACGGACAGAAAGTGTTCCCGCTTCAGTATGTTCGCGGAAAAATCTCTTCTCGTCTCTGTGTTGTATTTCGTGCTTTTCTCCATAACCGAGTAGTGTAATCCCTTGGAAATGTGACAGTTTTTGTTGGAAGTTTATGTGAAATTTTAAATATGAGTGATTCGGAACATTCGGATGACACTTGGGAAGAATTTTTCGGTAAGCACCTGTTGATTGTTGTTAATTTTGTTAGGTTAAGAAATGTTTGCATTATTTGTAACATTAATGGCAATTATTTCAAATGATACTACGATGTCAATAATAACAAAGACACGTGTTTCGTAATTTCCGTGTAAATATTATCATTCAAGTTTAATAGCTAACAGGGATAAACAGAGTTACTATTATTTAAATGCGAAATGAGTTGCGTTGTAAACAAAAGGTTCATTGTGCATTTGTCCCCATCAACAATTGTTTATTTCCCAATAGCAAATCGCGGCTTTTCTTGTCTAACTGTTGTTGCCAATCGACAAAAGGAAATAATCTTTTAATTGCATTAGTCATGCACGTAACTCGTTATTAATGTCACGATAGGTATATTTTTAACCTTTTGCCTACTTAACAGGTAAGGGAGATACAGAAAAAGAAATCTGACATGAATTGAGATTTTTACGAATAAGTATGTTTTTACGGTCCCTAGAATTCGATTTTAACATTTTTACAATGCTGACATTATATCTATTTATGTATTTATATTATTTGTAAATAGAAGTTCCTTCCCTTCATGTGATCTCGAAAAAATAATTAAAATTTGAAATGTCTTCAATTCAGTCTTTTCGATTATCCGTTAGCAAACAATTATTGACGCGCCACTGAAATATATTTGACAGACTGATTTATTATTCGAGTGCATTTCGAAAAGAAATACAAGGACGTAAACCTATAGTGTCTTTTTTTCCAAATTTTATGTAGTTATTGTAGCCCAGTAAAATTAGATTTTTCAAGGGGAAAAAATACCGAAGTTTTGAAACTTGGCACAGTTATTACTGTATTATTATTATTATTATTATTATTATTATTATTATTATTATTATTATTATTATTATTATTATTATTATTATTATTATTATTATTAATATTATTATTATTATTATTATTAATACTTTATTTCCAGCGATATAATTAATACATATGGAAAAATGTCAAGAATATAAATTTAGGATGAGAATAGGAAGGACGTACGATATACAGTCATTTTCCTTGGTCATTTGTATTGAAAAATTCTTCTAAATTCTAAAAGGATTTTTCTATTAAATATTTTTTTAAATTTTGTATTAAATGTATTATAGTTTTGCAATGTTGTTAAAGATGCAGGGAGATTGTTAAAGATCTTTTTACCAAGTATATTAGGTGCTCTCATATTTGTGGTATATTTAGTGTAAGGAATTTTGAAATTATTTTTCTGTCTTGTGTTAAACTTATGAATGTCACTGTTTAAGGTGAAGGTAGTTTTATTGCTATATATGTATTTGCATATTTCAAATATAAAAAGAGATGTCAAAGTTAATATTTTGTGTTTTGCAAATAAATCTCTACAAGAGCAAGTGGAAGGAATACCAAAAATATTTCTAACTGCGCGTTTTTGTGCTATGAATACTTGTTTAGCAGGGGGTGAGGAGCCCCAGATATATATGCCATATCTCAAATGGGATTCTACTGATGCGTGATAAAACATTAATAAGTGTGTGTAACATAGTAAAAGGGGGGTGAGCGGGGGTGGGGGACCCGTTTAAAGATGTTCTTTTTAGGATTTTTGCAAAAAGCTCCGAAACTATAGGTCGCTGTTTGTTACAAGCGTAGGCTCCGAGATTTAATTTATAGATAATTTTATAAATATATCCATAAAATATACAGGGTGGTGACTTGGACGACGCACCATAGGGGTTTCAATGGTAAAATCTTAATGTGCAGTTATTTGCTCCCCTAATTATTTTAGAGCAAAATCGTTTATTATTATATATTACAGAAAAAAATACTGCATCCGAATATACTATTGTTTATAATTTTTTTATTTCCGGAACCGTAAAAATAGTCGAAAACAATAACATGTTTGTAAAAATCATTGATGCCATGAAACAAAAATTTAAATAAAAGCGCAAGCATCTGTCGCTATTTAAAGACATCTTAAATTTGGTTCTCGTCAAACTACATTGTTGTTTTCATTTTCCTCGTTTTAAACAAAAGTGCAAAACACCTGTCAAAGATTATTGACGTTTAAAATTATTTTCAAAACAAGGATAAAGAAAACAACAATGTAATTTGACGAGAACGAAATTTAAGATTTCTTGTTCCATGGCCTTAATGATTTTTGCAAAAAATATTGTTTTCGACTATTTTTACGGTTCCGGAAATTGAAAAATTATTAGCATATTCGGATGCAGTATTCTTTCCTGTAGCAAAAACCTAAATACAATTTTGCTCTAAAATAATTAGGGTAGGGTAGCAAATAATTGCACATTAAGATTTTACCATTGAAACCCCTATGCTGCGCTGTTAAGTCACCACCCTGTATAGAAAAAGTATTAATGCAAACCTGTAGAAAATTTAATAATTTTTATTTTTTATAACATAAATCTCGAAAAAATAGCATTTAAAGGTATTTTTCGCAGAAAAACTATTTTGAGCTTTAAGTAAAGTGCCATTTCTGGTTATCTGATATACACCAAAATGTAATGACTTCTTTCCATATTAGAATAAGTTAGAAATACAAGGTTTTAATTTTTTTTGAATGATAGTATTTGAGTTAGAGCGTAAACAAGAAACACACATACGCACAGACATCATCATGAAAATGTTAAAATTGGATTCCAGGTGCCTTAAAACGTGGTGATATAGAAAATCTCGATATGCGATTTTAGCACGATCCCTATACCTCCCTTACCAAGGGTAGCGGGAGGTAAAAATTAATTGCATCAGCTTCGGGATCAGTTAATGTTTTCAGGTCAAAAACTGGCATTCAGATATTAGATTCACCACAACTATATAGGTCTAAAATTGAAAGAAAATGGCAATTTGTCTTTATTTTTCAATCACCCTATATGTTTCTCCTGATAATTATTACCACATATTGATTAAAAATAAACAAAATATTGCCCGATATTTTATCGAAAATACTTCCGATAATAGCTATTTGTGTATTAAGAGCGCAAAATGGGATATTGTCGATTGAGAGGTTGTTGCCGCGCGACGCAGGAGCGAGGCATTCTCTCGAAATCGACAATGTCTATTTGCGCTCGAAACACACACAAGATTTTTTCTACAGTCGCCACGATGGGGTCCTCCACCATAACAAAAATTTATTTTTTATTTATTTTTACTTATCGGTATTTTCCATTCTTCTTGAGCTATTGCTTCAATCTAATCTACGCATTTTATACTTTCGTTTTTGTAAATGAATGCCCTATTTTATTTTCACAGCAGTGCGGCATTTTGTTTGGTTATGTAAGTGGGTAAGGTGTAACTACAGTGTCATTAATTCCTGACTAAACGTTTCCATTAAGAATGTAGCCAAGTAACATTTCTCAACATTGTATAGTTAGAAATTTGAGGAGCGAGCGTTTTTTCTACTTTGTCGCTCGAGAGCGGCAAAGTGACATTTTGCGTTGACAAAAGAGAGCGCAAATGGCGAGGGGGTAACCAATGTGACAGTCCGTTGTACGCTCTTGTATCAGTATGACTGTAAGTACAGTCAGTGTGTGTCAGTAGTGGTCAGCCATGTCAGTATAAGACAGTATGTTGTCAGTATGCTCAGTCACCTATCAGTCTTGTGTCAGTACAATTCAGTATTCCACTAGTCTTTATCAGTATAATCAGTATTCATACTCTGCCATCTATCGGGATTTATAATAATTATTGCTTTCTTCGAGCGTTTACATTTTTTTTACAATTCCCCAACAGAATTAAATCACAATAACAGAGTAAGTTGAAATTGGCAAATGGCTCTAACCATAGAGCCAGTAAATTGTAAAATGATGAGTTTGGAGTTGATTATTTTTCTAATAACATAAGCAAAATAACCTAACCAAATGCACAAAACCGGCACCGCGCAGGATAAACTTGTCCAACATGCGATATCGAAAACCATAAGAGACAAGTCGGTTAAATCAGACAAAAGTAACCCCATGAAGCCATTTTAGCGGTGTTTTATTTATCCGAAAAAAAATCGTGAGTTGCTAGATATTTTTTTGCATATCGAGTTATGAAGCCAAAGTTACAATTTTTATTTGGACGCCATAGTAGATAATTACACCATTGAAAAATAGTAGATTGAGTTCACCTTGCAAATGCAAAATAATTGCTCATCAAACAAAGATCACTGCGTAAGAAATAGTGTTAAATTTATTGCCATCAAAATCGCGCGGTATTTACGAGTGCGCGTATAATCGCTTTAGACAATCGTGACGGAAGGTTGGGAGAATCAACACAAAATAAAAAAAAAACAGTTACAAAAATATTAAATCCCGAAGAACCTAATACCAGTAAATCTCAAACAATGATGACACTACTATTACAATTCAGATTTAAATATCACAAATGTAAGTGTTGTTTACAAAATACATCCCCATAAAGATATTGGTACGAGTGTTAAATTAAATGAAATTGTTAATGAAACGACAAAGTGTGAGATATGGACTTATTCATTTTTATCAGAGTTGCTGAAATTATACTTTTAACATCAATTTCCAAAATTAAAATAGTAATTATTAAGTAAAATATTTTTAATCCTACACCTAAAAATTAAGGATGCCTTAGTACATGCAACTAGTCAAAATTATCAATTTTTACCCAAAAAAAAAGGAATTTATAATCTCATGTTTTAAGAGGGTCCAAGAAATAGTAGTTTGTACAACAAGAGTGGATATGATGTCCATATCGCATGAGGATGAAGTTTGAACACGACGCCGTAGGCGGAGAGTTCAATCATCCGAAGGCGATACGTACATTCCACTCGAGTTGTACAGCATACTTCTTCTACGACTAACCAAAAAAGGAAAATACGAATTGTAGATATTAGAAATTTTATTGAACATGATTAGTTAATGTCATTTTATGTATTTGTTTTTCTAGGCTTTCATAATGACATTTGTTATTAAAATTATATTTTATTTTATAAGTATACAATGATTTTTCTAATTTATTTGGTTTCATTTAAATATTAGGTCTTTTGTGAAATTATTGCTAAATCTAAAAAGGATAAACATTGACTTGTCAAATGTGACATTTCATACCGTTCTAATTCCCATTTTTTATACGTTCCAATTCTTACAACTAATTCACAATATAATTCAGTTAATTGTTATTAAATTATCCAAATCACTTTTTATACCAAAAATATTTTCATCTAAATGACAACATTGAAGTGTCAAATGTGACATTTGTATAGTTCTTCTTGTAATAAATGAATAGACAGTTGCCTAGATTACAAGGATTCGTGGATTTCATATCCATCCTAGAATGGATATGAAATTATATCCGTTCAGTTAACTGGTATTTCCTGTATACCTATCCATTCTGCAGATTGTGAAAAAATGATAAGTTTTTCAAGTGGGAGTAGAAAAAGGAAATTTTTCAACTTACCTACCAAAGATATCTACATATACTATTTATCTATGTTCATGTGCATTTGTTTTAAACAGCCAAAATGCAAGAATTATTAAATTTATAGGATGAAAACAATGGTTTTAGGTGGTGGCTATGATATCATAATAACTTGAAATGGCCTAAAAAAAAGGTGGGACTAAAACGCAAATGTGCATCACTTGTACCGATAGGATGTTGCAAAAATGCAGAATAATGATTTTTGATACAAATTATAATAAAATTGTTATATCTAAAATGATTCTAAAATTAACAGAGCAGAAATTACTGCCATATTGTATTTCCTATGGTCCATAAAAAAAGTAAACACCCAGAAATATATACAATATATATTTTATATGATGTTGTATCATGACAATAATGAATCCATTAGAGTACTCAGTACCATAATGAGCTATGGTAACGATGTACTTGTTTAGTTTACAAACAAATCGAAAACAGCATACCTGATTTTTCAAATTATTTTTTTTGTTCAATGCCAATTTTGTATGTAATACGGATTGTAACTAATCATATGGCACACGTCATGTTATCAAACTAGTACCATAAACCACAATAACTGACATTAATATGGTCAAATATATTCTTATCAATAAATGACAGTCAATTCAGTCACAGTCAGTATTCGTCAGTCCGTATCAGTTTGATACAGTATTATCAGTACCTAAGTCAGTATCTCACAGTACTATCAGTACAGACGTCAGTACAACACAGTACTGTCAGTTTAGACAATTTTTTCAGTATTGTACGGTAAACTGCTGACTGGTTACCCCCTCGGCAAATGGCTACTTTGTACATAGACTGTAGAAAAAATATTTTTTCATTATCTACTGTAATACAAGTATAATCCGATCAACTGAATAAATAAATAATTCATTATTATATTTCATATGTGTAGGTTGGTAAGCCTGCAGTCTTGCACATAGTCGTGGGTATAAATTAATAGGTTAAATGTTTGCAAAAAATAAATTTGCATTTAATTTATTTAATCATTTAGAAACATATTGCAAAATGCATCAATTAAAAAATAAATTTATGTTACCTTCTAAAAATAGAACAGAAACAAATAAAACTTTATTTCGGTATTTTGTGTATACGTATGCAGTATAATTAACATCCATCTGCTAAGTTCAAAAAACCATTTTTAAACAACTGTAAAAAGAAATTTACAGAGACGTAAACAGATGTAGAATAATATTTACACTGGACAATATCGAATGAAGAACAGAGTTGAAGTTTCCATCGCGATGTCAGAACTTAGTCGCTTCTTCGAACGCGTTTTGTTAGCACGGTGTTAAATATAGTATTGTGAATAGCGACGGCCGTGTGCTAAGATGAGAATTTACAGAAATAATCTACACCAGGAGGCCGAAAAAGACAACAAGATAGATAGAAAAAATTGATGCGCTTGGCACATTAGTTCCGCCAAAATAATGATGATATTTAAAATTCTTTAAATGTAGACAAAGTGCATATTATTGCAATTATTTTGTTTTGACTAAAATAAGGTCCTCCACAACAACAAAAAATTGAGTATCTAATAAGAACAAATTATGATTGAGAAGAAAAAAGTTTTAAAAAAATTTAGTTTTTGAAATATGTATTTGAGATTTTAAGCATCTACACATCTACGTCACAACTATTGCTATCCTTCTCGCGCAGCGTACTACAGAAATTGATGCGAGAAAGATAGCTATAGGTTTCGTTAAAAATCAAATGCAGTTGAACTAACAACAATAATGACTTTTGAATACTGCGAATTGCTTCAAAATTGAACGAACTTACATTTAAAATAATAAAAAAATTAGAGTGGAAGGACCTATTCTCGTAGATTACTAGAAAATGGCGGAAAACTAAATTTGGTCGATTTTGAAATTACTTCTAAACTATCAGTAATCGAGAAAAATATTTTAAATAAAAAGTTAGATATTTTTATTGTCTATCCAGTAGTATACGAAAATAATTTTTCTATCACAAAATTTTCGAGATATACCACAAACTTACATATTTACCTTCCGTCACCTTTAGGTAAGAAAGGTATTGTCTTTGGTCAAAAAATTCGATGATGAGTTTTTAATCAATAAATATGTTTTAGGGTACTTAGAATACAATTTTACTATTTTTACAATGATGTCTGTATGTCTGTGTATGTTTATTCTTCTTCGTTACATCCATAAGAAGAGCTGATTCGATTTTGGTTACAATTGATCAACCAGAAGTACCCTCATTTGAAGATTTTAACAGTTTTTCTTGAAAAGGCTATGTTAAATATCATGTTTTTACAATTTAATGTTATTATAAATATTATAAAATATTTTATACTCTATACGATTTGACTGGATTTTATACTTAATATTAAATGGATATAGAGTTAAAAAATTATAAAGAAATTAAATTTCAATAAGTAGCCAGCTATGTAAACAGCTACTATATTAAGAAAATTCTGATGTCAGTGTCAAGTGCAATTGACATAGTGTGTTTGTTTTATAATTTTACTGGAAATATAGGATCTTTTGCTAGAAATTTTCTGTATGAGATTTGTATAAAATACATACAACTGCCGGAAGGTAATGTACAAGTAATAGAAGTTTTTGCAAGGATTTTTCTGTATGAAATTTGTACAAAATACATAGAACTCACGGAAGGTAATGTGCTGGCCACATCTGATTTTTTTAAAAGGTACCCATATTTGTTTTTACTTAAAAAAATGCTTGTTTAATTCTCTTTCGATTGGTGTAAGGGTTTTTGTGTTTTAAATAATTTTTTAGATCATATTTGGTATACCTAATTCCGTGAATTTGAAAATATAGAGTTAAAATTAAATTATGAAACAGGGTACTTATGAAATAAGTTATTTAAGTAAAATAAAATACTATTTTAAATACTATGGGGTCTCGTGGCCACGTGCCTGACTGTCTGGTCGTAAATCTGGGGAACCGGGT
This sequence comes from Harpalus rubripes, assembly GCA_963082715.1. Taxonomy (NCBI): domain Eukaryota; kingdom Metazoa; phylum Arthropoda; class Insecta; order Coleoptera; family Carabidae; genus Harpalus; species Harpalus rubripes. Next base: position 58,799,906 of record OY720451.1, read on the forward strand.
TCGATCCCGACCGACGCTAAATATTTCGAATTTTAACAAAATTGACCCCTGTGGTGCACTCTCCACGCCAGCATTGAGTGCCCGTGAGGTGACGCTTGTTAAACGCCCGCACGGTACAAATATGTCATCTTCAATACCAAAATCTGTGTACAAAGCAGACTGGCACACCCAGCAATGGGTAATATGCCGTGATGATATATTTATTTTAAATACTAATGAAATTACTGACAGAAAATAAAATTCATGAAAAATAAGGAAAATCTTAATATTTTGAGGGTCAAAAGACCATTTAACCGACGCCTTTGAAATCCGGACAACTGTATATGTGAATCATTATTTACACTTACTTACGCAGATTAGGGTTGCCACAAGACGGGACGAGACAAGACTTGAGGTCGGTCTTGTCTTGGTCTTGACTTAGTCTCGACTACATTGGTCTTGTCTTGGTCTTGTCGAGACGAGACTTGAAGTCAGTCTCGTCTCGTCTCGAGTCTCGACAAGACTCTCGACTTTGCGTCTATTAACAAATGGTTTATTATAATTGTATACAATAGTGCATGAATATCTAAGAAAAACCGTTCAATCGCGATTAAAAAAATTCAAAAAATGTTTGAGATTAATTTTAAAAGTATTCTGTCGTCGATCGTCGATCACTTAAAAAATTAATATGAAAATGGAACATATATGCCGAGTGTTTTTTTTTTCTTAATTTATTCTTACATAGAATATAATTTTATTTTAATTAGGTACATAACTAGATACCGAATTATAATTAACAGCAATGCGTTTTTCTTAATAGCACTAGGTAAACAGTAAATTCTAGAGATTAATAAATATAGAACAACAATGAAGTTGATATTACATTATTTGGAAATATATTATGCATTATTTTCATGTTATTTTATGCGTGTTTCGATGTGAAGTTATAATATTACCACATGAAAATTAAGAAAATTATGTTACGAATTGTAATAAAATAAAGTGAGGAATATTCATTCATATTCATATACTTATTTAGATCTGAGAGATTCAAAATGTAAAGATTAGAGAAGAAAGTTTAAGTAGGCATAAATGAAATTCTTGGAAATATCCATTGCTTTGTCCTCCATCCCTTCCGCTTTAGTTTTATGGCCACTATGGTCTTACCCATAACAGTTAACTCAAGGTTAAACTTTTAAATAAAGCATTGGTGAAAATTGAAAATATAAAACGAAACGTAGGCGCAATTGGCTATATTATGGGTTACATTTTTAAGAATCCTTGCGTTTTGTATAATAAAATAATAATTATTTTCAATTTCAAATGAATTATTTAAGTAAAATAAGGAGCACATCTGTTGAAATTATACAATGTTTTTCTTAAAAAAAAAACTGGTTTCCGGAAGGGCTTAAGGTCGTAAAATCTTTGTCGGCATTTTCCATTTTCACATAATTCAAAGAATCACAACAGATTTTTTTTGTAAATATATGAAAAATATTTTATATTTGAAGTGAACATTACACGTTTCAATACAGCAGCACTAGGTCTCAATTACAGTAGGAACAGTATTGAATTATATAAAACAAAAAATATATAATAAAATAATTACAATAAAATAAAATATTGTAATTGAGTTTATGTTTTCTTGCAAAAATGATATTTTACATTGTAGGTAGATATAACTTTTGTGTTGTTTGGAAATTAAAAATAATTTTAGTAAACTTGAAAATTCAATTTTGTTAGTACATTTCATAGGATATAAATAAAATTACAAATTTTTAAATATTCGGTTTATCCTGGGTAGTTTTTATCCTACGTATTCATTGCAATTTAACAGCTTAATGGTTTTTGAATTTATCTATTATAGTAATAAATATGCAGTATATATGCCTTTACTTCATTATTTGTGTATGTTACATGAATACGAGTATTATGCCTATTTTGTAATGTTTACAATTTTTGGAAATTTAAGCCAAGCTTCTAGCCTAATTTGCGAATTTCTAATTCTAAATTCGTGCTTGAATTTTTATATTTATATAAATAAATGTTTCAGGAACATAATATTAAAAATTAATATGTTTATTATTTTATGAATTTTCAAACAGCATTAATAGCATTGCTCTTAATTTTTGAAGCACTTTTAGAAAAATTTTTGAAAAAATACCGACGAACTGAAGTCTAGAGTCTTGTCGAGACTTCAAGACTTTCTCGACAAGACTCCATACTGGTCTCGTCTCGTCTTGACTTTTTAGTCGAGACCAAAATGATGGTCTTGTCTCGACAAGACCAAGACGAGACGAGACAAGACCAAGACTGGTCTTGGTCTTGCGGCAACACTAACGCAGATCACTGATATCTCGTTTAGTTTTGAGCATTATAAAAATCAATAGTACGATAATCATTTTTTTATGACTCATTAGTTATAAACATATTCTTTCTGCATTCTTTGTACAAATAGATTATTATTTATTTATTTCCTTTGATAAATGCGCCGATAATATGTAAATAGAATAACAACGTTTCTTATTTTACATCAAAGTTACATTAAAACAGATTGCAGGTGACTACATCAAAGGAAATTTTGCATTTTTATTTCATTGTAACGCAGTATAAATTACTAAGTTTTCTAGGTTAATTGTTTAAAAGATAATCACTTCTTCATGAAAGAGAATTAAATACTTGTATCTCGTAGTAACTTTTACTACTGTGAATTTACTTTTTCTTATGCTTAAAGTGTTTATCATATTATATAATAAAAATCTACTTAGGTTCGGTTATTACCTTCTTATTTCAAAATAAAAGTATTTTCGGATTATCTTGTTTTTTAAATTTCGTAATTTACATAATTTAGAATATTTAGGTTAAAGAAATACTTTCTATTTTCCTTTAAAATTCAAAAACTAGTTGATAATTCTTACCTTGAATTACATACGTGACCAGACTCAAAATTAAATTTAGTTTAAACCAAAAGTCAGATTAGATAATTTAGTCATATTTATTTCTTGAGCTATTACCCGTTAAATTGTTGAATTTGAAGCTTTTTTCATTTAAATTGATAAAATGTTTAAAAATATTTGAGTTCTTTTAATATTTGTTTATGTATCTTATGGATATATCTTTGTTCAGAATATGTTTATTGATTTTAAAAATTTATTGGCTTTAAATTTACTGAATTTTGAAACACTTCAATTTATTATAAACAAAAAAGTTATTTCTTTATCTAAAATATAATTGGTTTATTGTTTATTTTTAAAAAAAAATGTTGGGTAACTTATTTTTCTATTCTCATTTTTCTATTTTATCATTACCTTATCTTTATTAAGTTGCGAAACTAATTTTAGCGGGATTCTGTTATAATATTTATGTATCAAGGTCCTAAAGTTCTATTTTTTATTACTACTAAAGATATAGGTAGAATCAAAATAAACAAATGATGATCTGTAATAATTTTTTTCATTTGTTTCTTAATAATTTCCATCAATATTTTCACCTCAATAAATTAATAATTCGTCTGTTATTAATGTTTAAAACAAAACAATGTAGACTTGTTATACATCATTGAAAAACTTATAAAATAAGCAAATAGAAGAGACTATTTTCAACATAGGTTTCCATTTAAAAAAATCTAATGTGGACACCACACGACTTCTTTGTACGCAAGACGCAAATATAAAATTGCACGTATTTGACGTAATTTGACATTAATATGTATTTTTTATTTTTTTGTTATTTTTTGTCCTAATCCATTACAAAAACCAAAAAGTATATAAGTTTTAAATTTACATATCTCGCTTGAACAAAGGGCTAATTTAATAATACTTGATGTGCTAGACGCAGAATTTAATTCTCTAAAACTCATATTTGAAGCATTTATTTCTAAAATCAAAATGAAACCATTTCATTCAAGAAAAACTGTTAACAACTTCAGGTAATATGTCACTTCCGGTTAGCCTGTTTTAACCACAATCTGCTATGTTATTCCAATTGATATAAAAGTCATATATCAAATTTGAAAAGTTTTGGATTATATTTTAATATAGTTTTTCATTAAAATCTATTATAGGCTTCAAATAAAGTACCATTTCTGGAAATTATGTAATGACCAAAAAAGGAGGTGCACAACTAGATGTTATAGAAGTCCTAAATACAAAATTTCAACTTTCTACGGCTTACCGTTTTTGAGTTATGCGAGATACGTACGTACGTACAGACGTCACGACGAAATTAGTCAGAATGGATTCAGGGATGGTCAAAATGGATATTTCCGTTGAAATCTGAAAACCGAAATTTTTCGCGAATACAATACTTCCTTTACTTTGTACAAGGAACTAAAAATCATAAGTTTGTGTTATATCTCGAGAATTAATAAGTTTTCAAAAAATCTAATTACGCCATTATATTTAATCTAAAAAATCTGATGTGGGCACCACCCGACTTCCTTGTACGCAAGACTAATATGAACTATAGACTCAATTATAAAATTGCACGTATTTAACGTAATTTGACATTAACATCTATTTTTTATTTTTTTGTTATTTGTTTTAATTTTACATATCTCGCTTATACAAAGGGCTTATTTAATAATACTTCATGCGCTAGACGCAGAATTTAATTCTCTACAACTCTTATTTGAAGCATTTATTTCTAAAATCAAAATGAAACCATTTTATTCAATAAAAACTAACAACTTCAGGTAATATACACTTCTGGTTAGCCTGTTTTAACCAAAATCTACTGTTATGTTATTCCAATTGACATAAGAGTCAAAGAAAGAAAAGAATGCTAGCCGGCGGGATTTCAACCCACGACCTCAACATCTGTACTGTTGCGTGCTATCCAAAGTTGACAGCAATGCATTTGCATGAACTTTTATAAAGAATTACTTGAGTGCCGTTTTCTGAACTTTTAAGGATGATTTTTGTGCACTTTCGAATAAAAGTATTATAATCATTTGAAATCATATTGATTTTTCTCGTTCAATATCATCGTTACTTATTTAAAGACTTATTGGATTTATTAATGCATTTATATCGTATCATAAATGAACAGGTAAGATTATTCTTTAACGATAAATAGCCGGTAAGTAGGACATTTGGTGAAAGTAAGTAAGAAAGATGATAAAAAGAATAAATAATATAAGTGAGTGAGTATTAATTAGCGAGATGCATCTCATATCCCAGACATATAAAAGAACTCTTGGCACGTTCCAACTCTGTCGGAGACTGTAGGCGGCACCAAACTTGTATTTGTAATTAAAATCGACCCTGAGCTGGGAGAAAAATGCCTCGTATAATATATTTGCCGACGCGAACGCGATGACAAGGGTTCTCTTCTTTTCAACTTCAACACATTTACCTGCTGACTTACACACTTTACATCAACGAGCGGAAAGTCAAAGAATAGGAAGCTCTTTTATCGTAAATGAAACGTGAAATGCTTTAAAATTCACTTAGCGAGACTGGAATAGAATACAAATTTCATACTGAATAAAATTGAATGGAAAAATACAGCCACCAAAAAAAGAAAAATTAATTTTATCCTTTAAAAAATAATAGTTTGGCCGCTTTACATTTTGAACAAATTATAAAACCTAAACATATGGTTAGAATTTTCTATAAAATATAAAATAATTTTTGGAACACGTTTTAGTATTTTCTATGCGCGTCATAAACGTTGTGCACTACAATAGTCACAAACTAGCTTTTTAAAAAATCTGATGTGGCCAGTGCCAGCACATTACCTTCCGTCAGTTATATGAGGTGTGTACAAAAATTCTACCGGTGAACTGTTACTGGTAAACAGCTTTTTATTGGGTTATAACTAATATTTTAAGAACGCAAGTGGTAAACAGAGTAGCTCCATAACCTAAGAAAATATTTGAAAATTTAAAACAGGTTAGAAATTTGACGTAGTTAACAAACTGAGCAGAGTCCTATACTTTGAACACATTTCCACTTTTAACGCGCGCTTCGCTTTGCATCACTACCTTTTTTTTGAGACTAGATTCTTCATGAATCCGGTAGATGGATCTTGTAGATATTGAACAATTTCGAATACAGTAACTTTTTACCACTTGTGTTTTCGAACACAGTCGGTAGATGCGGTATCTACCGGTAGAATTTTCGTAATTGCGTATGTATTTTCTATAAAATCCATACAGGAAGTTCATTGCAAAAGATTCTAAATTTCTTGTATGTACATTATCTTTCGACAGTTGTATGTATTTTATAAAAATTAATACAGAAAGTTTCGAGCAAAAATATCCTATATTTCGAGTAAAATTATAACACAACTATTCTACGAATATGTCAATTGACACTGACATCTTTCAATCAGAATTTTCTTAATATAGTAGCTGTTTCTAGCATAGCTGGCTAATTTATGAAATTTAATTTCTTTATAATTTTATAACTCTATATTCATTTAATATGAAGTATAAAATGCAGTCAAATCGTATAGAGAATACAATGTTCTTTAATATTTATAATAACATTAAATGTGAAAAAATGATATTTAACATCGTTGTTTCCAGAAAAACTGTTAAAATCTTCCAATGAGGATACTTTTGGTTAACCAATTGTAACCAAAATCTAATCAGCTCTTCATATGGATGCAACGAAGAGGAATACGAAAGAAATATAATTTTTGGAATTGTAGTATTAGTTATCGTAGACGAAAATTTTGTTACACACACACACACACACACACAACACACACACACACACACACACACACACACACACACACACACACACATATATATATATATACACACACGCACACACGCACACAAGCGCGCACACACACACACACACACACACACACACACACACACACACACACACATACATACACACACACACACACACACCATCGTAAAAATAGTAAAATCGTATTCTAGGGACCTTAAAACGTGCTTATTCATTAAAAACTCACCACCGAATTTTTTGACCAAAGACAATACCTACCTTCCTTACCTAAAGGTCATGGAAGGTAAAAGAAAATTAAGATTTCTGTTATGCTGATTTTATAAAAATGTAGGTTGCCCCTTTTATTATTGAGGTCTGTATACATTAATTTTAGATTTTTATTTTTAGTTGTGATTAATATTCAAACGTCATAATATTTCTACAATAAAATATTCATGAAGTTTTTACTGAAACTCTGAAACTAACTAATACAAATAACACCATCTTCCTGCATCCGTATCCGTTAGTATTAATTGATCACCATATTACGTCTGATTAGTTTCATAATAGATATATAATATTTCTAATGAAGTTTCTACAGTATTTTCTTCCTGACCAGGAAGTGTTCATCTGTGTTCCAAATATTAGAAAGTGTTATAGTCCGCTAAAATTAACTTAACTTCGTGTGTTTATCTTTAGTTTTATGTTAATTCTGTTTAATTTATGCTATAGAAATAAAATCACTTGTCGACCCATTTCAAAATCTAGGCAAATTTATATCAAAAAGATAATTATATACCTGTGAAAAATATTTTCAAGATTTCAAGGTTGGATACCATGAGTCACATGAAGAAACAATGAAACTTAATAGCGGGGTTGTTCATTTATGTGAAAAAATTTTCGACTGTGGAATAAGTGTTGGCAATTACTCAAAATCTCAGTGAAACAGTATTTATTCTTACAAAATATTAGGTACATCTCATGTAAACAAAATACATTCGTTCTTTACATTCAGTTTTATAACATCGTACAAAAATTTATAAAAACCACATACACATCATTTGCTCTCAAAATCAACAGAATTTATGTTTACTGATACATATTTTCCCGTAGCTCTTATACAAAATTTCTCAGAATCCTGACATAATACTGGATTAACATTGCAAATATTATATTCATAAATATGCCAGCTTGACAAAAACACAAAACAAAGAATATGCGTCGTATGATGACTTCAAATAAATGATATTTTTCCATTGACATTTTATAAAAACTAATTAATTTTCTACTTACGCAGCTGCACATATTTTCAATAAAAGATTACAATAATTACAAAATTAACTTTTTATGTTTTATGAAGTCATGCTGATGACTTCACCCTTTATTTACTAAAACCTCACGTACTCCATCCTCTGATCATGATTCGTGTTACTTATCCTCAAAACATGATTGTAACCTAATCTGTACTATAAACAGCGCGAATCATACTGCTGCGTAGTTTTCATACTCCCCCGCAATCTTAGGAATAAGCAACCAGTTACAAATTCGACCTAAAAAATCTGATGTGGCCAGCACATTACCTTCCGTCAGTATTTTGTACAAATTCCACACAGAAAGTTTTTTTTGCAAATAATTCCTTTTTTCCAGTACCTACATTACCTTCAGTCAGTTCTATGTATTTTGTAGAAATTCCATACAGAAAGTTTCTTGTAAGATTCTATATATTTCCAGTAAAATTATATCAAACATATTATATAAATTGTACTTTGACACTGACATTTGTCAATCAGAATTTTCTTAATGTAGTAGATGTTTCCATGTAGTTAGCACAGCTGGCTGCTTTGTAAAATTTAATTTCTTTATAATTTTTTAACACTATATCCATTGAATATGAAGCATAAAATGTAATCAAATCGTATAGAGAATAAAATATTCTAAAATATTTATAATAACATTAAATGTGAAAAAGTGATATTTAACAGCATTTTTTCAAGAAAAACTGTTAAAATCTTCAAATTAGAGTACTTCCGGTCGACCAATTATAACCAAAATCTAATCAGCTCTTCATATGGATCTAAAGAAAAGGAATACGCAAAAATTATAATTTTTGGAAAGGTGGTATTGGAGTTATGCGATCCGAAAAAATCGTCACACACATACATACATACGTACATCCATCCATACATAAAGACATCATCGTAAAAATAGTAAAATCGTACTCTAGGGACCCAAAAACGTGCTTATTCATTAAAGACTCATCATCGAATTTTTTGACCAAAGACAATATACCCTCCTTAAAGGTGACGGAAGGTAAAAATGGACTATCAAAGATTTAATAATGTTATTAGTTTTTACCTTCCGTCACCTTTAGGTAAGGCAGGTATTGTCTTTGATCAAAAAATTCGATGATGAGTTTTTAATGAATAAGCACGTTTTAGGGTCCCTAATATACGATTTTACTATTTTTACGATGATGTCTGTATGTATGGATGTATGTATGTATGTGTCTGATGATTTTTTCGGACCGCATAACTTCAATACCACCTTTCCAAAAATTATAATTTTTTCGTATTCCTTTTCTTTACATCTATGTAAAGAGCTGATTAAATTTTGGTTACAATTGGTCAACCGGAAGTACCCTAATTTGCAGATTTTAACAGTTTTTCTTGAAAAAACGCCCTTAAATATCATTTTTTCACATTTATTGTTATAAAGATTATTAAAGAATATTTTATTCTCTATAAGATGTGATTACATTTATACTGCACATTCAATGGATATAGAGTAATAAATTTATAAATTAAATTTAATAAAGCAGCAAGCTGTGCTATAACCATGGAAACATCTAATAAATTAAGAAAATTCTGATTGACAAATGTCAGTGTCAAGTGAATTTGACAGTATGTTTATGTTATAATTTTACTGGAAATATACAGGGTGTTCCGCGACTCAACCGACAAACTTATACCATATATTCTGGGGGTCATTACGATCAAAAAATGTTATATAACCTATAGGTGAATTCCTCTTTGTTTCGGAGATATCGAAGGAATTAAAAAAAATGATAGAAAATTTATTCATCATTGGATAGCTAATTAACACAAATTTTCTAAACATACAGTTATCCTTCGAATTATATAATGTTGCCAGTTAATTACTACCAATTCATTCTTTAGAGAATTAGTAGCTTCAACTATTCGGTCAGTCAACTCTTCGCGTGTATCTGGTTTACCATTGCTATACACACGAGATTCGAGGCAACCCCACCGAAAAAATCTAAAGGCGACAAGTCAGATAACCGAGCTGGCCAATGTACAGGCCCACCTCGCCCTATCCACCTTTCATTAAGAAACATCGTCACTTGTCTCCCAAAATGTATCTTCCATGTAATTCGGCAATTCTTCCAAAAACCATATCGGCATATTCTGCATTAGTAGAATACGGCATAATGGCTTAAATTAATAAGACAGCACAAAAATCATTCATTTGTCAAACATCGTTCATTCGTCAAGGCCAACTCAATTATTATTATTTTTTTAATTCCTTTGATATCTCCGAAACAAAGAGGAATTCACCTATAGGTCATATAACATTTTTTGATCGTAATGACCCCCGGAATATATGGTATAAGTTTGTCGGCCGAGTCGCGGAACACCCTGTATAATCTCTTACAAAAAACTGTATGGATTTTGTTCAAAATACATAGAACTGAAGGTTATGTACTAGAAATATGGAATCTTTTACAATGTGGAATTTTTACAATATACATAGAGCTGACGAAAGGTAATGTGCTGGCCACATCAGATTTTTTAATATTTATTTCTCTCAGTCACATCTATTGCAAATTTAAATTTAATAAAAAATCAATAATATAATGATTTGAATTAACAAAAAAATGTTAATAGAAAAAAATTAATATTGTACTTATTTTGTAAATATTCAATATACATATTTTTTATGGTTTCGTGCTCGTGCTCGTGCACGTGCGTTGTCCCAGTAGCATGCCTTCTGTTAGGGCTTTGGGGTTAGAATTTCATCTCCCTTGTGGTTTTTGGGAAACTTTTGAGGGTAAACTCCTCTCCCTGTAAGTGGTGGTTGCTATTGATCCTTCTCACATAAATCTTCCATAATGAACAAATTGTGCCATTCATTCAGTTCGTGTCACAGTTTTTTCAGCGCGCGTTGTTAAATTTAGGAAATGTCTAGTCTAGATTCTGGGTGGTAGATAATATACGACCGAGGGTGAAGTAGGCACTAGTAGACAGAGTAAATATTGTATTATCTGGAGCTGTTATCTATTAATGGCCCACTTCAATTTTAAAAATGTGATACAGAAGGTTGGAGTTTGTTGATGCATTCCCATATGGTCTATTTTTCCCAATAAAGAAGTATGTAATTCATTAAATTATAATGTTTTTTGATATCATTTTCCGTTATGGGGTAATAATAATATTGTATGATTGCTGTATAGGGGTGAAATATTTCTATAATTATTATTAATTTGGAAAAACAAAAATAAAGAATGAATAAATACTGTAACGTTTTTATTTATTTGGGTGAAGTGTAAATATTAGACAATGGGCCCGTCCAATTTTTTTTAGCTTAAAATAATTATAAAAGTTTTGGCGCGAAAGTTGTGACGTTTGCGTCACTCCGTCATAAGTAGAGAGAACCGGCATACGTTACCATTAATAATGGTAATACAACATATACAATAAATGTTGCAAGAATAAAAATACGTATCCATTACAAACTGTGATCAAAAATCTTTAGAGCTAATCAATAATCGAGATAGTTATTGTATCATTTCAAAATATATATTTTTTGTTTGATTTACTTACATGAATAGGTACAGGAGTAGTGTTAAATGATAATTTATGAAAAACTTCCAAAGTTCATATTATACATAAATAAAAATTAGGTAAGTAAATTTAATAATTTTTGCTAGTTTTCATAATCAGGTTAATTATTCGCTTTAATTAATGTGACTTTAAGATCTTTTAATATAATATTGAAGGTTATCATACTCATCAAATGCCATTATTATAATTAAAATAGTATTTAAACTATTTTCTATTTATAATTAAATACAACAATGACAGTATTGATTACAATAATCAAAGCATAGTTCATAATAAAAAGTAATCCAACATTTACTTTCATGTTTTCTAAATGATTACAACAATGACAAGTATTGAGATTACAATAATTAAAATATAAATTGTCAAAATGTCAAAGTAAAACGAGTTCGCAGTGTTGGTACAAAAATGATTGCCTCATTTTTCTCAAAGTCCGGTCCTAATGTCAATATTACATTAGAAGACAGAAAAACAGTAACTTCTAATTGGTACATAACAATTTGTTTTCTACGGGTTTTAAAAAAAATGCGTAAAAATAGGCCCGAAGTAAACTAGTATTGCATCAGGACAATGCATCCTCACATACTGCTGCGCAAACTAAAGCCTTTTTAAAAGAATAAAAGGTGGAATTTTGACCTTGAACATTATGATTTCTTCCTATTTCCTAAATTAAAGGAAATAAAGTGTGGTTTCCGATATACACGTGCAAAAGAAGCGGTTGAAGCCTTCGAAAACCTTGTCTTTCAACTGTCTCGAGAATTTACCGAATGCATAAATGTGTTGAGTTAAAAGGAGAGTATTTCGAAAAACAATAAAAAAATATTTTATTTGAAAATTTTGTTTTCTATCAATTGTTTGCAGAAACAAGTTATGTATGTAGTAAGTCTGGTGTTGCCATCTACCGGTAAGGAAGTATACAAATTTCTGGACGGTACGGTACTATATATTTATGTATAACAAATATTTAGTAGGTATTATTAATATTATCAAAAAATATATAATTAAACGTTTTACTCTAATAATATAATGTTATTGTGACTCAACTGCGAAAACATTTAACAATATAAGTGCACATACCTACATGACTAATCAAGGAAATTTTCATTTCTCGGAAAGGTGTTCAGTTAATTACTATATTTACACCTATACATGAGTTTACGATATCATAAAAAATATTGTTTTATGATTTTATATGCTTGTTGTTAATAAACACGTAAAGTTTGTGTTTAACTGTTAATTTCTTTATCATACAATACTCTTTCTGTTTAAATGTAACTGTAAATAGTTAGAAAAATATAAAGAATAAGGAAGAGTATATTTTGTTTTACTTATGCATTTACTTTTCGTAAAAATAAATACGGGGTGTAAATGAAATAAGTACATTAAATTTAACCCATAATGTAACTCATCGAGAGCAATAATATTTCTTAATAATTTTTTTTCTAAATATTTTAGTTTTCGAGTGAGAATTCTTTAAAGATTTGTTTAAAATTTAGTTACCCGCCTATGGTCAGATCGCTGCTGCCCTCTGCTCTCTGAATTTAAGTTCGATTCACACGGCCCAAAAAATGTCGGTTGGTGTTTTTTTTTTGCAGAGACAGTACTCAATAAACTATCAACGGAAAACATTTTTATTATTAATAAATTCGTAATAGTACAATTTTTAAAATAAAGAAATTTAAATTTTGGTTTATAAAATTGTGTATTAAAACAGACTTCGAAACATCTGTGAATAGAGGAATAGCATATAAGGTTATGAGATGAGTTATCGTTTTCGTACTGTGATAAGATGTACAAGATTTACAAATGTGCGAATATTAGGAACAGAATTTCGAAAACGCTCCGTCTAAATGCGACATAGTAAAATGTAATACAGATACGAATAAATAAATAAACTATAGGTAAAAGTAATTACATTGTCTGTGTACTCGCTATTCGTCAACGTAAGCATTTTGACAGAATTTTACCTTACAATGGTTATTTATGTTACAAGAGATATAGGTACCACTTACTAATCGAGGACGATTTTGCACCCGAGCGATAGCGAGGGCTAGCAAATAAGTTCGAGAGTGGTCAAATATACCCACATCTCATGTTTCATATAAGATTGTTTCCACTCCCGATGATTTATTTTTTATCTGTTCATTTTCGTTGCCAGATATGTCAATGCTGTCAAGAAATACAGTTGAATATTGGTACATTAAAAACAAATAATCTAAGTATTCCATGGAAAATTTAAGAAGAAAAACGCTGTCATCTGACACATATGTCACGTCAACGATAACTTTTTAAAGGAAATATTTATGAAATGAGGGCAATAGGGGATTCCACCATTTTTAAATATAATTTCATCTGAACGTGTAAGTAAAACTAAGATTGTCGGTGAAAATCCGGTGAAAAAATTCCTATTAATAAGCGAGTTATAGTCCTCCGGAATTTGAAAATATAGATGTGACGTCACGAACGTATGTTTCTATACCAAACTATTTTCTTCGTGGACCTAAACGTTCTTGAAATATATGCTATTTCTAAATTATATTTATAAAAAATAAATGAATATTATTTTACTGTACAAGTCTACATGATTTATAATTGGAAATGTATTTAAATTATTAAGTTTAATGCAAAATATTTATATTCAAATAAAAACTGTTTGAGAATTACACTACTGGACTGATAGCCACGCCTCCGCTATTTGAATATCTCTACTTCCATTGGTAGTATACGCTTCGCCCTTAACTGAGTATTCGTTATATATTTATAGGCCGTCTTTGAGTCGCCAATCAAAATAATATATATGGATTTCATAAGAGTGACGAGCTGCTATAACAAAAATCCCCTTATTTCCGAAGTATTTCAATTATGTCGTTTTATTTCTTTATTAATATTTATTATTAAGCATATACTTTCTATATTTTTTCCTAATATCTCTTAAATTAATTGCGCTGTAATCCGCTATTTGGTAGAAATTATATTCAAAATTATAAATTATAGGAATGAATAAATATTTGACACAAGTTTAAAATATCTAATTGTTGGTATTTCACAAAGAGAGAGGTAAGTTCAGCTCTAGGGAAGTAAGGACAATCCTTACTTCCCGTCGCTAATAGAAACCGATATCTTGACAAAATTGAATTGCAACAAATGACAGGACTGTCAATTGCTAAAACAATAATTTTCATAGCTGTTGCTACTGCATTAAGTTATTAGAAAAATACGTGAACGACTCGTCAATTTACGGGCTGTGAAAATACTAAAAAATATGCGATTTCGAAAAATTGTTTCTCTTGACGAGTTATATTACTGGTTAAATTTAATGTACATATTTCATTTACACACTGTATACATATTTCTGTGGAACCTATTTAACTCTTCAGTACTCTTTTGTTTTGTTTAGTAATTTATTTGGTTTTGTTCAGTATAATATTCGCTCATTAAATATTGTATATGAGCCTACAAATTTAAATAAGTTCTAATTTAAATTTACAAAAAAAAATCTTTATATTTCGTATCTCCAAATTGAACATAAATATCCATTTTACATGTTACATTATCTTAATGAATGCATAACCCAACATTCTTCCACTTTTCTCTTCCATTCTCTTTGGTCAAAGTGTTAGAATACAACACACAAGGCAAGACGTAATCTCCGATTCTGCGATAATGGAGTTCTTGGACAAATTCAAACATCCTGTACATGAAACCAAAAAGTGAAGCCGATGCACACGTGTCAGTATCTGTGTCTCCATCAACTGCATTAACATGCAGAGAATGTATAGTGTATAGCACACCACAACGCGTTGACTTGAGTGTTATCGGCAACGTGCTCTTGAGCTTTGAGCAACCACGGGCACTCTTGAGGCTCTCAGTGGAGACTTGTATTGACAGCTGGACGGATAGAATAGAATAGAACCCTCAACGGAGGTGGAATTCGATTATAAATATTTAAAGGGAAATTGAATATAGATAACTATTGATTATTAAGTATTTATTGATGAAGCTGGGTCAACAGATCTGGATTAATAAATCATAATTTTCAAGAATAGTATTGGATTTTTAATTTTACTGTAGGGTGCTCATAGAATGTCGCCCGCTTTATACCTGGAACACATTTAACTTCTCTGACAATATATTTTTGCTTGGTTCGATTGTTCTGACCGACGTCAAAAAATATTTTGAATTTTAAATGGCGCAAAAGTGATCCCAAATATTGTTTTTTGGAACAACACTCAATTAAATACTTTCTGTTTCATATTTGAATTGAATATTTAGGAGACCATATACTTTTGTTTCCAATATATAAATTTGAGTGACAACAGTACATTATTTTTCATCTTTTGGTACACTCATTTAAGTACTTCCTGTTTCATATTTGAACTGAATATTTAGGAGACCATCTACTTTTAATTCCAAAATATAAATTTGTGCTAACCAACGAATATTGTTTTTTGGAACAACTTGATATTTAGATTTTATTTTATCAAGTAGCTGGTTTGTAATTGGTCGGCTATACAGTCCCATAACTTTTACAGCAGAATATATTTGAGTTTCAGATTATAACTTCTTTCAATTCTTTTTATTATATCATGAACTCTGGCATATTACTTACATAACACCCCATATAATGTATTTTTTTTACAAAAACACTAAACAAAAGATATGTAAAAAAATAACAATAGATATTATGAAAAACAGACTTAAAAATCTGATGTGGCCAACACAACACCTCCCGCTATTAATTTAAATATACATACTTACATATTTAGTTATACTAGAAACTGTATTAAAATCCATTCCATATAACTATGGTTCTATTTACTATTTTCTTTTTAAAACGTTACTATTATTAATTTGAAATGATTAGTTCTTTGACAGTGACATTTATCTGTCAGTTACATACATTTAAATAACTGCGTAACCAAGGAGTTTTGTTTGTTTAAAGTGCAGGCTCTGTGATTTAAATTTTAGATAATTTTGTAAATTTATCGAAGAAATATATAGAAAAAGTATTAATGCAAACAATAGAAAATTTAATAATCTTTAATTTTTATAACATAAATCTCGAAAAAATAACATTTAAAAGCATTTTTTCGGAGAAAAACTATTTTGAGCTTCAAGTAAAATACCACTTCCGGTTATCTGATTTATACCAAAATCTAATGGCTTCTTTCTATATTAGAATAAGGTATAAATACAAGGTTTCAAAATTTTCTGAATGATAGTATTTGAGTTAGAGTGGAGGATCCACACACACATACACACAGACATCATCGTGAAAATGTGGTCATTTACCAAAATCTCGATATGCGATTTTTAGCACGATCCCTATACCTCCCTTACAAAGGGTAGCGGGAGGTAAAAATTAATTGTATTAGCTTCGGGATCAGTGAAGGTTTTTAGGTCAAAAAATGGCATTTAGATATTAGATTATTTTGAGCTTCAAGTAAAGTGCCATTTCTGGTTATCTGATTTACACCAATATCTAATGGCTTCTTTCCATATTAGAATAAGGTATAAATACAAGGTTTCAAAATTTTCTGAATGATAGTACACACGCGCACACATGCACTTGGACATATACACACAGACACAATCTTGAAAGTGTTAAAATAGAGGGTTATGATTTTGACGTCACACGCAAGAAAGAATGCGATGATGTAGAAGTTGAGACGGAAGATCGGATTACAAACAAACGACGCCATTTTTAAAGTTCTGTCTGCTGTCACTTGTGTTTTGACATTTGAGTCTTACATATGATTCATTGTCTTCGGACGGCTGTGGAAACTTAAAGAATTTCACATTTGTCATGTATTCTTTGTAATTATAGCGGGAGTCAATGTTGCAAATACCATTCACTCGCTTGACATTTGGCACCATCTTGCAACTGTCACCATGACAGCGATTTGTTTGTAATCTAGCAACGGAGTGAAATGAGTCACAAGTGTAGTACAAGGAAAATACCAATAGATGGCAGCCCGAAAATATACCTATGTATAAGCCTCCATTGGATTCTAGGGACCTTAAAACGTGGTCATTTACCAAAATCTCATATGCGATTTTTAGCACGATTCCTATATCTCCCTTGCCAAGGGTAGCGGGAGGTAAAAACACTAGGATTTTCTCCAGAGTGAGCATTTTTTTCTTCCAGAGTGGGCAATGCCCCCCTCTGGTTACGGGTCTAGGTTAGGCAATGGAAATTTATACCCGATACCAGAATGACAACTGTGGTATGGTGACTGTTATTCTCATCAGACAACAGTTTTGAACAAAACAAACAACAATAATGAACAAATATATAAAACTATATGAGCCAATATGACTTTTATGTTATTACAGTAAATTAACGATTGTAATTTTCCTCCATTTGATATAAAACCGTTTAATTTTATTGTTCAATAAATGCTCAATGTATTTATTACCCTAAGAAAATATTACACATTTTTATTGTTAAATAATATTTGAACGTCTTACATTGTCGTTAATGTAATTCTTCATTGACCACATCTTAATGTGTATGGTTTTCGAGAAATATTATCATAATTCTCGGGTTTACTATTGCATTTCTGCGGTATTCTCACCGCAAAGACTCCGCGAAGTGCGTGATGCGAACAGAAGACTGCAGTTCACGATGACCGATTCTTTAGGAATGCAACGTGATGGTATGCATTTTAAACTGATTTCCTCCAGCGAAATTTTTACGGGCCACTCGCTTCCAAGAACCAATCGCTACAATACAATCAGTATGGCACAGTCGGACTACAGGAAAAGTATAGTCAGTGAAAAATGTATTCTGGGGACTGTACTGATGTGACAGTATTGCTTGTATTTTTTATTAATGAATTGTAACTATTGTTGTATAGACAAATGTAACGAAGAAGAATACGAAAGAATTACTAATTAATTAATACATTTTTGAAATTGTAATATTAAAGTTATCGCAGGCGAAAATTTTGTCACACAGACACACACATACATACATCCATCCATACATATACAGGGTGTTTCCTTTAAAACAACCAGAGCTTTTTTGGGCGAACTAACAACTTTAGAGAAAAATGTTTTATACCAAAAATGATAAAGAATAAGGGGATAATGTATCAATAGTAACAAACCGAATATTTAACCAGTGGTTCTCAAACGGTAGAACAAAATTATATTTTTTTAAATGGCAACCTATATAATATTTTAGCCCTTTAAATAAAACATTATTTTCTGATTTCAGCGATATAAATATAGCATAGGGTTGTATAACAATTATTTCGAGAAAAATGGTATTAAAAACTAGAAATAATATAATAAAAAATGGGTTTACTAATAGCGTAACTAGGCAACAGACGTAATATAACATTATTTTTCTATTTCGGTGTTCTTATGTTTCTATAAAAGCACTGTTTATCACTGAAAACACGACGTTTAGAAAATCTATAAACGTACTGTTTTTGGCGCCTTTCATGTTCTAGAGGTGGTAGTCATGTTTTCATAACTGACAGATAACCTCAAAATGGTAAATTATTTGTGTTGCAATATTATTTCTAATTGTGGATTTTTATCCTTTCTCTAGGTGATAGGACTAGAAAGAAAATAAATTTATAGCTATAGCTGTGTTAGTTAAGAAAGAATAAGAATCTGTGAAGTTAAAATTTCAACTAAAAAATTATGAAACAAGAAACAATGCGCTCAGGTTTACTTTGTCAAAATAATTAAAACTGTAAGTTTTATTTATTACATTTTAAATTTATGGTAATGCAATTTTGAATTGAATGTATTGTTATTCCAGGCAGGATACGAAATGTATGATGCACGTTACTTAAAAATGTTGACACTGTCTACTCAATTTGTGGCGGCTACTAGCAAACAAATATGAAAAGTTGACGTTTTAATCCATGATTTCCAGTTCTACATTGTGGCGAACTATCGAATATATGCCATATTATGTTTTGTATTAAAAATTGTAAGAACAGCTGTTGCCGTTATCTGTGCAACTGAGTAGTGAGTGTTGACAAAATGGTGGAAAGTAAAAGTCTAAATCAATAAATTGTTCATTAAAGTATTTCATTATTTAAAGAGTTTTCTTTATATGTTGTTTTCTCAATAAAAAGGCATGATGGTCCACGTAACGTCCTTCAATCCTATATTCAAGTTTTATTTATGATCACATTTATGATAATAACCAACACGAACTACCGATATGTCAAATCAGGATGGTTCATTAATAAACCTTCGAGTTCATTGTATGTATTGGTTTTCCTCTTTCATAATTGTATAATGCTTGATACAATGTTTTAATGTAAACAATCAGACAAAATCACAAGATACACAAACTGTCAAAATGTGAAATTTCAATTTTTAGCGGGAAGCGCTACCAACATAACTGATAAAAAAGACACCAACTCATATTTTTGACAAGTCCTTTTTTAAAAAATCAAATTGAAAAATTACCTCAATAGAAAAAATAATATAAAAAACATGTATCATAAGGCAATCTGTTGACGCACTCGTCCTTTGTAAAACTCGCCTGGCGGCTCGTTTTCCAAACTTGGACTCGTACGTTAACAGATTGCCTTATGATACTTGTGTTTTAATGTACTATTTTAATACCATTTTTCTCTAAATAATTGTTATACAACCCTAAACCATATTTATATCGTTGAAATCAGAAAAAAATCTCTATCTAATGGACTAAAAAATTATATAGGATACCATTTAAAAAAATATAATTTTGTTCTTCCCGTTTGAGAACCACTGGTCGAATTTTCGGTTTGTTATTATTAATAAATTAGCCTTTTATTCTTGATCATTTCTTGTACATAACATTTTTTTCTAAAATCATTAGTTCGTCCAAAAAAGAGCTGGTTGTTTTAAAGGAAACACCCTGTATACATACATACATACAGGGACCCTAAAACGTGCTTATTCATTAAAAACTCATCATCGATTTTTTTGACCAAAGACAATACCTTCCTTACCTAAAGGTGACGGAAGGTAAAAATTATAAAGAAATATGCTATAACTCTGGAAACAGCTGCTATATTAAGAAAATTCTGATCGAAAGGTGTCAGTGTCAAGTGAAATTGACATTATGTTTGTGTTATAATTTTACTGGAAATATAGGATCTTTTGCTCGAAACTTTCTGTATGGAATTTGTAATGTACAAGAAATAGAATCTTTTACAAGGAACATTCTGTATGACATTTATGCAAAATACATAGAATTGACATTTTATTATTTTTTGTTATGGTGCAGGACCCCATTGTATATAAATAAAGCAAGATTATTCTTAAGAAATTAAAATAAATACCTGTATTTTAATCTTGATTTAAATTTTAAGATGAAGCTGATACAGCATACATGTAGGTACTATTTTACAAAATATAAATAAATTTAAACATAGTCTGTTTCTTGATAAAGAATACATGCGTCTGATAACTGTAAAGTACAAGTACAATGGAAAGGTTTCTTTTATTTTTTTACGCCTTGAAGAAAATAAGAAATTGTTCCAAGAATTTTTTACTTTTATTAGATTCCTTTAAAATTATTCCCAAAGGCAATATACTTACTCGTATACGTGTAGTGAGCAGTTAATTAAATTGTTTTCTAAATGATACTATTAACTACAATAATTTCACTTACTACAGTAGTAGTTTCTATCCCTTGACTACTTTACTGAGTAGAATATAAATTAGTATTTTTTTTTTGATAATTTCTTATTTGTATTAGAATAAAGGAGTTCTAACAAATTTAAAAATCACTTATTTATATTAAAATTAAATTTTAAAACTATGACAAAAACTATCGAACTTTCTTATTATTTTTATGACAATATAAAATATTTATTAATAAATACTCATACTCTGTTTCATTTAAGCCATTCAGCAGATTTAAGTTGCCGAAATGGTGTCATACCACATTTTCTGAAAGGACATTTAAAACTACTTATGATAATATATATTTTATGTCACATAAGTTTCTAGTTTTACAGTAATAACTTTTCAAGTTTATATAAAATTTCAAATGACGTCATAGTTTTGCGGTCGTAGTGACGTCTACCGAGCAAAAATGGAACTACTTTTGACGTTTATGTCATTGTGTTTTGAAACTACGCTTGAAACCAAACGTAGTCTTCAAAACTTTTGGAGTATATATTGCCCTCGATATTGCCTTATACCATCTTTCCCTTGGGCCATAGGAATACCAATAAAAAATAATAAAACAATATTGTACAACCATTGTAATATCTAAATCAAACATAAATTGTATTTATTTATAATTTTTATTTAGCAAATTTCGTTATTTGTACTTACTTAAAAAAAAAACAACTTGTTGCAAGGATGTTGATGTTACAGATCTGTTCATGTACAGTAAAAGCACGAGTACGGGTGTGCCTCACTGTCGTGTATTTGTGTACAAAACTGTGACGTCACAAAACCAAACTCATAATCTTTATAAAGAAGATCCTGAATGAAAAGTATAATAATATTAAATATTTTTGATGTGTATCTGCATATTATTAAGTAAATTTTTCATTTATGTAAGAAAATGGAACAAGGTATAGAGTTACTTAAGCAAAACTAATATTTTTTAAATGATTACTAGACAATTAATTTCTTTGTTGGTTTCAAGATATTAATCCATTGTTTACGTGTACAAAAGTATGCTGGTAACTAAGTAATAACTGTATCTGTACGGTATTATTATTACCATATTAACATGTCAACAACAGTACAAAATTAAAATAAAATGTTTTTTTTAATTCATGCAGATAACGTTAGTGTATCGTTCTTAACACGGTTTACTTTATTCTAAAATAATAAGCATGAGGAATAAAGTACATAATTTGAATATTTGTCATATTGACATATGTCAAAATAATTGTTCTGTTTATCATAGCATTCTGAAAGTAACATTAATAAAATAATTTCAAAATATAATTATTTATTAATAACATCTTTATTTTTGAAACCGATAAACTATTAAACCGAGTATTAAACATACCACGGATGTCTTAAATCGACATCTGCGGCAGTTATGATACCCATAACAATCCTAGGTATATTAATACATATTATAAGTATTTATTGATTCAATGAACGCTTACTATAGGTTGCTTTACAGTTAGACTTTGGTTGTTCTTGTATGAAAACTGATTTATTATCTGCAATTATTTTAAAAAACCTTGGATTCAAGGAAAAGAAAAACGCATGATGTCGAGATAAACAAAATAAATATTAATTCAAAAAATTACTCTTATGATATATTATTATGAATCATGACACTGTAACAGATATTGTTTATCTTTAGTCGACGCAGAACTAGATATAACTGAAACAAACTCCCGCATAAAAATGTTAAGTATCTATTTAACCCGAGGGGAATTGTAAACAATGCTGACTAATAGATGGCGTTGCTATGCTTTATCTTTTTATCTGCGATATGTAGCAGACTATATTTTACAATGTTACTCAATGCCAAAGATGTTAAAAATGAGAAATGACAAGTATATTTCACCGTGAATTTCGTCATATGAAGGAATTTGCTATAATATATTATGTTTATTGTGAAATAGAATCCGCAGATCACTATGATGAATACTACATTTTTTTATTCTATTGGAATGCATAGCTTTTGTACCATTGTTTGAAGTGGAAGATAAAAAACAATACGGGATACATTAATTGTAATTCTTAACAATGTTTACGTGCAGAAATTTTCTCTATACGCATAGTTCAGTATAAATTCATACGTAAAGTCGATTGATTTACCTTCTTCAAGGTACAGGCTGGGGCCTAAAAACTTCTTTTTTTAAAGGCGAATAAAATAGAAAGTATTGCCGATAGACAGAATTTACTTTTGGATAATGGAAGAACATAATTTCAAGTTTTAAATCATGCAGTTGCCTATGCACTGATGCAAGCGATTTCTGTAGCTCCTCTCTACACGTTCCAACATTCGGACTACTTACTGCCGAATAAGATTCTTCAACTGAAGCAGGGTAACACGGTGGTGTTTGTAAAACTCTGTTTGGTGATATCCCCATAAAAAAATCTGGTGTGGCCAACACAATACCTCCCGCCATTTACAGCCCGAGTCACAAAAAAGATTAAGTTTTTTGGATTAGAGAATTTTACTCTAATTTTGACAGTTTATATCTTAAAATATAGTCTAATCTAACCCAAGTTACTACCTTTTTTGAAACCCCTCAACAGGATTAAATCCCAAATACAGAGTGGGTTTACATTCACACACATCCATGCCTTAGTGGGATTCGAACCCAGAACCCCGAGGGCACTCATGAGATAAGGCGTTGCTCTAACCATTGAGCCACCGAAAGCTATAATAAAATGAAGATTAAATTTTAAATACCGGGATAAAATAGAATTCACTTATCCAAAAATGAGGATTAGCTTAAACATTTTTTTGAATAGTTAATTTTTATTAATCTAAATGCATACCTATATATTTACTTATGGTGGAAACTGTATTGAATTCCTTTTCTATTGTTCTATTTACCTTTTCCTTTTTAAAACATTACTAATATTATTTTGAAATGATTATTTCTTTGATAGTGACATTTATCTGTCAGTTACATACATTTGAATAACTGCATTTTGTTTGTTTAAGGCGTAGTATCTGGGATTTAAAATATAGATAATTTTATAAATTTATCCATAAAATATATAGAAAAAGTATTATTGCAAACTTGTAAAAAGTTTTATAATCTTCAATTTTTATAATAAAAATTACATTTAAAGGTACTTTTCGAAGAAAAACTATTTTGAGCTTCAAGTAAAGTGCCATTTCCGGTTATCCGATTTATACTAAAATCTAATGGGTTCTTTGTATATTAGAAAAAGGACGAAATAGAAGGTTTTAAAATTGTCTGAATGATAGTATTTGAGTTGGAGCGGAGGATCCACACATATACACACACATACACACAGCATCATCGTGAAAATGTTAAAATTGGATTCTAGGGACCTTAAAACGTGGTCATTTACGAAAATCTCGATATGCGATTTTTAGCACGATCCCTATACCTCCCTTACCAAGGATAGCGGGAGGTAAAAATCACATGGCATTAGAGTTGTGAGAGCAACGTTCACATGACGGCTCATTTCGATTCGAGATTCGAGGTGACTTCCCATGGGCGGCGCGTTAGCCCGATCTGACGCAATGTGTCGTTTTTATAAGAATAAATGGTGTATGATCGACATTTCATGTATTTTTGTACATTTATGTGACCCATGTGATGCCTACTCCATACCAGCAATGAGTGCCCGTGATGTGACGCATGGTAAACGCTCACACGGTTCGAATATGTCATCATTACCAATATCTGCTTAGAAAGCAGATTGGAACATCTAGCAATAGTTAATATGCTGTGATGATATATTTATTTATTTGTTACTTTCATGATAGACCAAAACGCATATAAATTAATAATTAATAACGCTAGTCCTCCATTTGTAATATTTAATGTTCGAAGAAAGGAAACCACTGAGCTACGTGAGAAGAAATTTTTTCAACATCCGCTTTAAAGATGGCTCTTCAAAGATAAAAACGCTTGAATCAAGAGCGTTTCTTTATACTTTCAAAACTAAAAATACTTATATAACTCGACTGCTTGTATTAATGACCTATATTGAAGTGGCTAATTAATTATAGCCATATCTGCTGTACTACGTCTATGTACTATTATAGTAGAAAACATATTCATATTTTATAATTCCAAGAAAATAAATTTGACACAGAAACATTTCAAACATTTCGCAAAGTATGAAGAATTATTTCTCACATTTTATTTTTTAAGTTTAAAATAATGAGTGCTACATGCACTAATATTTAACGTGTATTATCTTACAAGTTAACGGATTCTTAAACATAAATTCATGTACACATAAATACATTCATTTAAATATTCAGTTTTACAAAAATTGTATAAAAATTTGCAAAGAGATTTTTCATAATTATATATTTTTAAATCGGTATCTAAATAATAATGCGTTTTAAATATACTTCTTCTAACATCAATTTGTAAATTGATTTAGGTATTACAAAAAAATCAAACGTAACTTTTAAATACAAACAGTTTTTTTTATTGTCTTATTTATTATACAGGGTGTAAATGAAATAAGTACATTCAATTTAACCAGTAATATAACTTGTCGAGAGCAACAATATTTCTTAATAACTTTTTCTCGAAATCGCATAATTTTTTAGCATTTTTACAACCCCGTAAATTAACGAGTCGTTCCAAGTATTTTTCTAATAATTGAATGCAGTAGCATAGCTCTGAAAAATTTTGTTTTAGCAATTGACAGTCCTGTCAGTTGTTGCAATTAAATTTTGACATTAGTAATAAACTTGTTTATAAGGTAAAATTCTGCCAAAATGCTTACGTTTACAAATAGCGAGTACACAGACATTGTAATGACCAGGGGCGCACACAGAAATTTTTTTTAGGGGCGGTCCTGTCGGTTTTTTTTAATCGGGCGGGGGGGTTGCTTTCTGGTTTTCCAATTTTATTGGGAAAAGAACTGGAATTTGGTTTTTTTTTTCACTACATATATTTTATATTACAAGATGTATACAAGTAGGTACATAACACTGAATCTGTAATATGAGATGAAAATCAATGAACTATTTAAATTTAAAGAAATAAAAATTATAGTACAAAACAATAAAGTAAACAGGAAATAAAAATTGATTACACTAAATACTAAACTCTAAACGCCTTGGTTGCAATGCCAGATCATTTATAACTTCCTCAGCAGTTATATTGTTATTTGTTGCATTTAATAAAGCTAGACCATTCAATCGTTCATTTCCCATCGTATTTCTCAAATACGATTTTATACGCCTTAACGTGGAAAATGATCTTTCACTTACACAGGTTGTTATTGGAAGTGTGCATAATATTTTTAATAACCTCTTTACATGTATATATAGCTCCACATCACAAATTTCGTAAGCCTCAATGGCAGAAAGGTTGTCCATGTCAGAAATTTTTTTTCGCCATAATTTAAATTCTGCCAGTAACGTTTCTTCATTTTCTTGAAAAATTGGTTCAAACGGGGCATATAATTCGCATAATTTTAAAAAATCCTTGTTATCGCTGTTGTCAGTTTTATTGAATAAACAGGAAAAATTACTTAATATATTATTATGTTTTGCAAGTCTCTGTTCAATTTGTACTATTAAATTATTGAGAAATGGTAAAAAGATGGTTCGTCTGTAAAACTCTTCGGCAGTTGAGGCCGGAATATTATTTCTGTATTGAGATCTATTAGCCAATCGAGGTATTTTTATTTCACCTTCTTCTGAACGTGTGTAAAGAATTGAAGCCTTGTTAAATATATCTTTAAATTCACTATCTGAATTTTCTTTAAATTCATTTAAAATTTCAAGAACGTTATCAGCGTAAGACATTGCCTTTTTTAAATCAATATTAATAGTCTGTAAATAAGTAGATAGCGTTTTTGTTACGGAAAAAAAATTTACTTATAGTTATTAGAGAAATTATAAAATCTGCTTTTATCAATATAACATTTAATTGAGAAGCTTTTAAAGAAGCATCCCTATCAGTCCAATTAATGATCTCGCCTAATGATGGAAGTATTGCTTCAAACAATTCTACTACTACAATAACTGAATTGTGCCTATCAATCCACCTTGTGGCACACATTTGAATGAGTTTTTGCTTTCTTGATTCAGAGCAATATTTTTTAATGTTTGTTTTCAAAATATCTAATCTTTTTGGGGTATTGAAGAAGTCGTAAATTTGACCAACAACTCCGATGCAGTTACGAATTTCGGGTATATTACAAGAATCAGAAATAGCTAAATTCAAGGAATGTGAACTGCAATGTACATAAAGCGCAAGGGGATATTTATTTTTAACGTAGGCTTGGACACCTTGAAATTGGCCACTCATTGCATGAGCACCATCGTACCCTTGCCCTCTTAAAAATTTTAAATTAAGTCCAAATGATTCCAAAGAGTCTAACAAATGAGTGGCTAAAGATTTCCCTGTTGTGCTAACCACTGGAACGAATTATAGAAATTGCTCCTGAATTGTACCGTTTTCAATGAACCGTACAGCCAAAGAAAATTGTTCGATTCCAGAAATATCTGTTGATTCATCCGCTAACACACTAAAACATTCACTATTATTTACACGAGTCACTATATTTTTTAAAATAATTGTATTTATGGAAATAATTATTTCGTTTTGGGTCCTCCAACTAATATATGAATTTCGACCACAATGCTGTAAATGAGTTTTTAGTTCTTCGTCCCCAGATTCGATACGTAGTCTCAATAGGGCTCGGAAATTACCTTCATTATATTTTGGTTGTTCGTCCATATTTAAAGGACCATAATCTACATGACCGCGTAAAGAAATCCCCTGCTTTCCACAAAATATCACAGTTTTTATTATGGATTTTAATATATTCCTGTTACGTAAAACCTCTTGTCTTTTATTATTATCAAGGATTAGATTAATTGGCAGTGTTTTCTTTTCTTTAATATTCCTTAAATTAGCTACAATTTCTAAATTATTTTTGTGATATTGTGCAACAGAATGTTTGTCGAAATATCTGACAGCATGTTTCCAATTATTGAAAGGAGTAGTCACTAACTGACCAGGTTTTAATAATTTATGTTTTCCTACGTCGTTTACCGAAAACAAAACGCAGTACTTGCATAACGCGCCTTCCAATATTTCCGAATAGCTTAACCAATTCCATCTATGAAACCACTGGGTTTGAAATTTTAATTTTTTATTTCCAAATTCTTTAAATGGATATTTGTAGAAATTATCTGGATACCATAAATTATTTAATATTTCCAGACGTTTCTGACTAGTGTCATCAGGCGGATTTAATTTTATATTTAGATAATTAGCAATGTCATTTATATTTTGCATTTTTGACTTCGCTGGTAGTGGAACAATAGTATTATTTTCATTTGCATCTTGAATTTGAAGTGATGAGGTAGAAACTGTAGCATTTACATCAGAATTTGGTGGCAATAAATTGTCGGTAGTACCATCATCATTTTGAAGTGATAAGATGGAAACTGAAGCATTTACATCAGAATTTAATAGCAATAAATTTTCGGTAGTACCATAATCCTTCTTCAATTTTTTTGTAAAAGATAAAATAGATGTTTGCTTTCGTTTATTCTGTTCCATGTCGTGAGCTATTAAATGAAAAAAATAATTAAAATAAATATATACCTACTTACCTACATAGATATATAAATATATGTATGTAAAAATTTTATTTTTGGAAATAAAACATTTATATTTGAATTTAATGGAAATATATTTAATTTTCCAACTAAAAAAAATAATTAAAATAAGTTTTTGACGTTCATTTTTAAATTGGACATCATTATTCGTTTTGCAAAAAGCAAAATTAGTTCTACTTTGTCCATATAACCGACAACTGACTTAAGAAGTTTGCAACAGCGGCGCGTAATTTACACCCTGAACAACATAAAATTTATCAATAATATACATTGAATATACGAATATTATCAAATATCCCTGCATTTATATAATTATACATGTATGTCTAAAGTTTAAAGGCCGTAAACCTTGACATAACTTTTAGTTTCATTGTTGTGATCGAATTGTCAGTATTGTAATCAACCATTTTTTCGTTGAAAACAAATCAGCCTTTTTAAAAACTGAAGGGATATAGCCAGAGGAACATTATATTCACTAAATTACATCACAAATTCATTCAGTAACAATAACTGTGATAAATTTAATTGTCTGATTAGTAAATTTCATTATTGTAATCAAATTAATTTTTTTAATTAGTCTTTGAATAAAAAGTGTTGTACTTATAATAAAATAATTTATGGGTACCCACATTTTGTCGATGCAGATTCGAGATCTTTCAGCGCCTTATACAAAATTTATTCTTGTGGGTTTTTAGAGATAGGTTCGTACAACTGGTGTGAGAGAACTAACTATTGAGTTTGAGTATCGATTATTTAGGAATAGGACGAGGGAAACGCAGTACACTATCTAGTAAAATTAATTGTTGTTATAAAAGGTACAATCGATGAAAAAATACGTTTTCTCTTATTACGATCAAAATTTATAACTGGTACTATATAAAAAATATTTACTGAAGGAAACTTTGTAGTTTGTTTGAGATTCATTTCTTTTTCTTTGTTTCTATTCATATTTCATGTATTACTTATTATTACATTAGCGTGGCAAATGTTCTAAGTCTGTTTATTAAATATTTTATTTTTCTATGATTAAATAACAACGACGACGAATACCAGAATGCCTATTTATTTTCAAATGAATTGGATTTTTTCTACATATATTTGTCAAATCCTAGGGGCGGTCCGGACCTACTGGACCGCCCCCCTGTGTGCATAGGCGTAACTAGGGGGGGACCAGGGGGGGCCCGGCCCTCCCCAGGATAGCCATGGCCCCCCCTAGGAAAAATTACATACTAGTGTGATTATTTTATATTTTAATTATTGATATAATTTTGTGAATGGTGTGATGTAAATTGATCAATCGACAGGAATTTAAGTGAGTAGTACATAATTTAGTAATTATTTGATTTGAAAAATTCTGATTAAGCAATAATTATTCCACAAATTATGCTTTTTTTAAACAATAAAATAAGCGTTTTGTACTTTACATCCTAACCACAAAATTCACTGTATTTCATCGCTAGCTAAAGTAACCAGCGATGTCTAGAAGTTAAAATTTTAAAACAATCCACATTATAAGGTATACGTAAATATTCCGGAGAGTTCGAAAAGTTTCTTACATGTTCTAAAATAATCTAAAATGTACATAAAAGTTTAAGAAGAGTTTCATAAAGTTCCAGAGAGTTTTAGAATGTTTCAGAAAGTTCAGAATTTCGAGAGAGTTCTGAAATTTTCCATAAAATTCCAGAACGTTTTAGAATTTCCTTTTCCATGAAGTTCTTTAACGTTCTAGAATTTTTCTGAAAGGTCCAAAAAGTTTTATCTGTTTGTGTCGCTATTTAAAACTAAACTCAGCTCAGCCAGCCTTTGTATACTTATTTAAAAATGCCAAAAATTTATAGAATATTCTAGAATTTTCCGAAATATTCTAGAATTTAATGGGATATTCAATATTTTTTTGGAATATTCTAGAACAGTGATTTTCAAAACACATTTTTTAATGCATATATACAACAAAATGGGATTTCTATTTACTTTGCATTTCGAACTCAAAGGGCCTGGCCCCCCCTAGAAATTTTTTTTAGTTACGCCTATGCCTGTGTGCGCCCCTGGTAA
The DNA here is from genome assembly GCA_963082715.1 of Harpalus rubripes. Classification (NCBI taxonomy): domain Eukaryota; kingdom Metazoa; phylum Arthropoda; class Insecta; order Coleoptera; family Carabidae; genus Harpalus; species Harpalus rubripes. The sequence continues at coordinate 58,830,739 of OY720451.1, forward strand.
TGACTTACCTATGGTTTATTTATTTATTCGTATCTTTACTACATTTTAATTTGTGGTTGATATAAAGACAGTGTTATAGAGTTGCCAATGCGTTTAGACGGAGCGTTTCCAAATCATACGTTCCTAATATTCGTACATTTGTTAATCTTGTACATCTTTATCACAATACGGAGTGTCACATATGACAAATTTAAAAATAGCAACAGTTATATCCATACCATGTGCTAAAAGTTCTATGTTTTCAGCACATAACAGACTTTAATTTTGGGAATGGCTCATAATGTTCATTAATGAGACTGAATTTACTTGGGAAGGTGTATTTATTATGCACAATACACATCTCGACAGACGACAACGCTGTAAAAATTTTCATTAAAAAATGTTTGGGCGGGAACAATAAATGGACGACTAATTATTGGTACTCAGGTACCTCGTTTAAATGGACAAAAGTTAGTACTTACATTTTTTGAATAACGTATTTAAACTATTATGATTTGTCGACGATAAATAATAATTTCATAACCTAATAACTATGCTTTTGCTCTTCCTCGTTACCTCGTTCCTTCTTGTCTTGCTCTATTCACAGGTGGTTAAAATCCTGGTTTAATACACAACTTTATAATTTTGTAATCCAAAATATAAATTTCTTTATTTTAAAAATTGTACTATTACGGATTAATAATCGTTGATTCGTTTATTAATTACTGTGACTGCAAGTGTAACCGATACCCGACAATTTTTGAGCTGTTTGTATCCTACTTGAATACGGCAGCAGCCATTTGTTCTCCATGGGCGGGTAACGATATATGCAGCAAATCTTTAAAGAATTTTAACTCAAAATCTAAAAAGATGGCATCTTTTCAGATGGTCTGAGGAATTAAAACTATATGTGTTATGTAATTTTAATCTGGTCTAGAATCGTGAAACTTACATTACGTCTTAATTTAAAATCCAAGGCACCAAGACATTTCTGTCAGAAGTCAGAAGCTACAATATAATTGGAAGTTGATAGAAAAACACTTAGAATAATAACAAGAAATAGAACTGGCAGTTATACATTTTTCATTAGCATAATTATGAAAGTATTTTATTTCAAAACTAAAAGATCTTTGTTCGTATTTATTGGGTTATTATAAGAATACATCTATTATTTGGAGTGTCATTTGAATAAATAGAAGTTTAATAAAAATACACTTTATACAAAGCAAAAATTTATTTTCGTGGTATGAATTTAGAATAAAATAAGACGTGGCACGTGGCTAGAGTCGCGAACGCCGAACCGTGTTCATAAAATAAAAATCCCGAGGAGGGTTGACAGACCAAGACCAATTACATCACGATGAGACATGGATTAGTCGTTCGGGACTTGTGCAAAAAAGACGCGGGTCTGTTGTTGAACACCTTACGTAGCTTGTACACATATATTTCTCTATAAACAACAACAAAAACCTATACCTAACGCACAAAACTCGGCCTTTGTTTTCCAAGCACGGATTTTGTGGGCTAAATAATGTTAAAATGTATTTGAAGAAATTGCGTAAACCACGCCTATTAGGAATTTTAATTTTTGTAATCAATCCCGCGTTTGGGACTGTAGACACTTTCAATAAAGTATTCGTTTTATGAATTGTTCTAATTTGAATTCGTTATGAATTATGAAAGTTTATTAATCACTGAATCTGAAGATAAAATATTTTCCTTTCGATGAAAATTAAGAAAAGTGGAACAGATGTTTATTCTTTAAGAAATTGTGGGAAGACATGAACTTACAGTAAAAGTAAGAGTATGTTAATTACTTCAAGTTCACTGTGTGTCTATTACATACACAGGTGTTTACATGACTCACAGTAACTGCTGGAGACTTATTATTTTAGCTTTTAGCGTTTTAGCACATCTGAAGGCTCTCGGTAAAAATATTCACTCTGTACTAGAAGTTATAGCTATAAAATTTAATTTGATTTGATGTAGAAAATATGAAGAACCATTAGTTTCATAGTAATTTTCTCTAAACGGTTTTCACAACTATTTTATATTACTTTTTTATTGTTTACACATTAATACGTTATTATAAAAGCCAATAACTATATTTATCACTAGACTGTTATTGTGTGGTACAATTTTTTTTTTTCATAACAAATTAATGTTTAATTTTTTAATTTTATTTATTTACGTAACCTATTAACACTACTATTTATTTGCACTATATTACTAATTATTTATTTCACTACGAGTTCCAATCTTAGACGGTTGGTCTGTAGCAGACCCTTGTAGACTACTTACGCGATATTTATATCACTATATACCACTATATGCTTATATCACGTTCAATTGTCCGCCTACCGACCTCCACAGCGTCTATATACTCAACTGACTCAACATCGTCTGTATATTCAACTGCTCGGACAGAAGTCACACCTTTCACCTCACTGTCTGTTTATTTATGTAACTAACTTTCTCTTTCCACAGCCTCAGTATCACCAACTATCCGTATGCCACAATTCTACAACACCAATGCCAAGTATCCACAGCCACACCAACTTGCTGTTACTGTCCTTGTATACCATTCTTCAAAATACTCGTCAATACTATACATAGTATTCACTACCACAGTTATCCCGGTATACCAGTATCTTCCCGACTCGCCGTTACTGTTGTTGTACACTATAACTTCCCAATACTCGTCAACACTACCGAGTACTCACATCCACAGCTATCCCAGTTAACCAGTAACTTCCCGAGTCCTCCACTCGACACTATACTGCATTTCTAGGTTCAAGAAAGTATTGTCTGCTATACTTCTTGCAAGAACCGATAATTTATAATTTAAATTTAATAATAGTTTATTTATAAATATATATATATATATATATATATGTATTTTTTTTTACTTTTTCTATTTTTATTGTAAGGTGTCACTACTCGCGCGTCACGCGACGAAATTTCTATACATTCAGTGAAACAATTCCTCTGTAATTGGGATATTATCCTGTAGAGTGAATTTACAATAAATAAATAAATAAATAAATAAATAAAAAAATAATTAAATAAATAAATAAATAAATAAATAAATCAATCAATAAATAAATAAATAAATAAATATACTCACCACGATACTGCTGTGCTTCACTAACCCTCTGTGTGAATATATCTATATGTCTCTCTATATAAATAACGAACACCCGAGCATAGCTGCGTCCCTTTTATACAGCTGCCATTAACTTCTAGGGAGCTCTAGAATGTTCGAACGCATAATAACAATCAACCCAAAAGGTTCAGGCGACCGAAAGTAATTAAACACGTCGCAGCTTGTTTGTTTACGTAGCCCGGCTGCTAGCGCGATTGCGTCATCGCTATAGTTAAACGCTTGTTCAGCGTAGCAGCGGGGCTTACACGTTACAATACTCAAAATCTCAGCTGAGGATTATTCATTTTTTAAAACCTATATTATCTATTTTTACTGTTAGTTCTTAGTTTCACTTATTAATATTTAAATATTCATATTTACTTAATGTCATCCAAACATTCTGTTAATGTGTTAGGTATTTAGTGACCCTTATATCCATATACAGCTGATGTGTATAATATCTCATAATTACTTGACTGGTACGATTTATGAACAATCGATAGACATAATAGATTGTTGAGATAACGGTTTTCATTCTGTTGTCATTTCTTGAAAAGGCATTCGGTACGCCATGGCTTTGCCAAAGAAAAACAGACAGGATACAAGATACACGTATGAGTGCTGTATGGAGTGTATTGGTTCACTTGTTCAGTGTGGAAATGGAACAACACCTGAAGCTAAAAGAAAGAAAAATAAATGGAGATATTTATATTACATTAGTGTAGCACAAAACACGTGCCAGCAAATGCTACTCATGATTGTTTATATAAAAACTTTGTTATTATATTGCGTCTGTATATCCTTTGAGTTCCTATAGGAATTTTTGTCATATGAAGACACAAGTTATCAAAATCAGATCAATCAACGTTAATAAACTATTTCGCTAAAAATGGCAGAATTACAATAAAGAAAATTTGATTACAATAATGAAAATGACTAATACAACGAAAAAATGTTTCATAGGTACTTAATAATGATAATTGAGGAACTTATGGCAAAAACAACCAAAGTCCAAATATTGTAAATATGAGTAACATATCTATAGCGATATGTGCATTTAAAAATAATAAAATTTATTACAGATGATCATATCTATTAATTGTGTTGTCAAAATTATTCTTAACCAATTATTTTCGGGTTAGTTAAATTACTATTTATCTACGTTACAGCTGGTTTTGACACAATCCGAAAAAAATGGTTTAATATGCTTTTGAAATAAATAAATTGAAAAAATGAGTAAAATTGAAACAGATACTATTAGACATATGCAAATGATGATCTGTAATAGATTTTTTCATTTGTTTCTTAATAATTTACAGTATTTTCACCCCAATAAATTGTATTAATGTTTAAAACAAAAGAATGTAGACTTGTTATATATCATTGAAAAGCTTATAAATTAAGCAAAAAGACGAGAACATAGGTCCCCATTTAAAAAATCATAAGTTTGTGTTATATCTCGAGAATTATTAAGATTTCAAAAAATCTAATTACGCCATTTTATTTAATCTAAAAAACGGTAAAAATATTGAAAAAACAATTTTTCTCTATCATAATAAATAAGATATGATACATTTTCAAAATGAGCGAAAAACGAGTTTTTTACCTGTAGCTCAGAAACAAAAGAAGATCGAAAATTCCTGTGGTGACTATTAAACTTGTCTCGAAAAGTTGACCCTGCAAGCACATTGCTCATTTTCGATGTTTTTAAAATTACTCAAGATACCTTTAAAAACATCGAAAATGAGACATCTGTACATGGCTAAAAAAATCGCTAAGTTAAATGTATTGTAACATGGGACGCCCGCCGTCGCCGCCACTGTAAGCGAGTGTCTATTTATAGCGGTGACGTAATCGCGCTAGTAGCCGGCCGATGTAAACAGACTGGTCGCGACGTGTTTAATTACATCCGGTCGCCTGAACCTTTTGTGTTCATTGTTATTATGTGTTCGAATATTCTAGACTCTAGACTGTTCTATAAAATAATAGCAGCTGTATATAAGGGACGTAGCTATGCTCAAGAGTTAGTTAGTTACATGGAGAGAGATAGAGATGTTCATATAGAGTGTTAGTGAGTTTGAGAAGCACAGCAGTATCGTGGTGAGCGTATGCAGTTGGTGTCGAGTAGGTACTCGGGAAGTTACTGGTATATTGGGATAGCTGTGGATGTGAATACTCGGTAGTGTTGACGAGTATTACGAAGCTATAGTGTACGAGGACAGTAACGGCGAGTCTGGAAGTTACTGGTATATTGGGATAGCTATGAAAGTGAATACTCGGCAGTGTGGACGAGTATTGTGAAGCTAGGTATACAAGGACAGTAACAGCGAGTTGGAGTGAATACTCGGCATTTGTGTTGAAGAATTGTGGCATACAGATAGTGGGTGATACTGAGGCTGTGGAAGTTAGAGAGAGAGTTACATAAATAAACAGACAGTGGGGTGAAAGGTGTGACTTCTGTCCGAGCAGTTGAATATACAGACGCTGTTGAGTCAGTTGAGTATATAGACGCTGTGGAGGTCGGTAGGCGGACAGTTGAACATGATATAAGTATATAGTGATATAAATATCGCGTAAACAGTCTACAAGATTCTGCAACAGACCGGCAGTCTAAGATTGGAACGCGTAGTGAAATAAATAATTTGTAATATCATGAAAATAAATAGTAGTGTTAATTGGATAAATAAATAGTGTTAGTGTTAGTATTATATAGTTAATTATAGTTTTAATCTTAATTAGATTTTATTAATTGTTTAATATAATTAATAGTAACTTTCTTTATAGTTTAATAAACACTTAATTTTAATTAATAATAATTATCATATATTTACACTTCACCCAGATAAATAAAAATGTTACAGTATGAACGTTTTATAAAAAGCCGGATTTTACAATCTGACTACGACATAATATACGTTTAATTATCTGTATGAAACAATGAACGTACGAGTTACATACATATATCGTAAATTATTATTCTTTGTCTCTATAAGTACGCAACAACATGTACCTACTCTATTCTCTTCACAAAACAATATTTATTTAGTCTCCATATCTACATCTTAAGCACTTATATTATGCATAAATCACGCAGTAAAAACCCTCTTCATTATATATCCATAAAATAATTTCCATGGATAAGTACATAAATATTCTCATTACATTTTATCTCTTTAATACAATACGAGAACATACAATACATAAATCCAAACACAAACGCATTCTCTATAAAAGAAAATTAAATTCCCACTACAAGACATACAAGAAAAGTTCATAAATAAAGTAAAAAAAGATCCAGCCACATGTGCGTGAAAAGAAACAAAAGGAAATCGCTATGAGACAAGCGATAGCAACTGTGTTTTCCTCCCAGGCATAGGTTACTAGATGCGAAGTCAACTGGTTGATTTTCGCAATTTTCCAAATGATGAGACTTGGTATATTAGCGGTAAGGTAAACATATGCTTGGTATTGAGTAGGCGCTGGAACAGTTGAACAGCAGACTGGCACCAACGTTGCTCAATTTTTGATGGGGCATGCCAGTGGCGTAGACAGGGTTTTATTTTGAAATTTTGATTATATAGTATTGTTTATTAATAAGAAACTATCAATGATATACCTTTGAATTTACAAATATAATGATTTATGTAAATTACACAAATGATAATGACTAAATTACAGTATAAATGTATTTTTCGTACCTCCGTCCATTTTAACTAGTATTACAGAACTCAAAATCGTCCAGAAATGCGCTGTTGCTGACCCAGGCCAGCAAAAGGAGTTGGCATTACTGTTCTGGTGAAATGTCAATTTAAAATTATTTTCAACACAAAAATTAGTAAAATGTTTACAAATTTTAGGGGTAAATCTTTAATTGTTGTAACTTAAATAACTTAATTTTGTCATAAAAAATAATAATATGCTGTCATTACTGACATCTCGTATAGATTAATTATAAGTTTCAACTTTAGGACTAATTTGTTTTGTAACTATATAACTACAACTAACTTCACGTGATACAATTGAGTTTCCGCCATATGTCATTAAAAATATGCGAAAGTATATAAAATATATATAGCTAATGTTTGAATGTTATATTTTCAATAGATATAATATAATTACGCATTTTAAGCTCAAATGTAAGTAATTATAATTAAACTTGCAATGCAAAACCGATCAAAATATGTTCATTTCTTAGGTTACATAGAATAAAGTGTAGAGAAATATACGAAGAATTTATGGAGAAGTCGGTACAAAAAATCTTGTGTATCACACGCCCAGAAACTGTTTTGCGAGATCTCGTATTTGTCAAAATAAACTCGGTCTCGCAAATGTTCAGTTTCTGGCCTAGTGATACAAATAACTATTGCGAGGGTCGCGCTAGAATGATCCGATTTCACATTTTTTAAAAGTATGTTAAATGAAAGTTTATTCATGGAAACGGAATACATAAGGGTCAGTTTCCTTTCAAATAAAATATTGGGAAATGTTTTCAAAAGAAACCACATCTATTAAATAATCTAAACGTCATTCGTTAGTCATACCATATTTAGAAGGCTTATAAAAATTCTTGCATATATTTAGCAATTTCAATACCATAAACTGGAAATATATTGTTTATCATCGCACGTAAATACAATTATGCGATAAAATATTAAACATATATATGTATATTTTTACCTTCCGTCACCTTTAGGTAAGGAAGGTATTGTCTTTGGTCAAAAAATTCGATGATGAGTTTTTAATCAATAAGCACGTTTTAGGGTCCCTAGAATACGAATTTACTATTTTTACGATGATGTCTGTATGTGTGTGTGTGTGTGTGTGTGTGTGTGTGTGTGTGTGTGTGTGTGTGTGTGTGTGTGTGTGTGTGTGTGTGTGTGTGTGTGTGTGTGTGTGTGTGTGTGTGGATGTGTGTGTGGATGTGTGTGTGTGTGTGTAACAAAATTTTCGTCTGCGATAACTCTAATACTACAGTTACAAAAATTATAATTTTTTCGTATACTTCTTCGTTACATCCATATGAAGAGCTGATTAGATTTTGGTTACAATTGGTCAACCGGAAGTACCATTATTTGAAGATTTTAACAGTTTTTCTTGAAAAAACTATGTTAAATATAATTTTTTCACATTTGATGTTATTATAAATATTAAAGAATATTTTATTCTCTATACGATTAGACTGCATTTTATACTTAATATTAAATGGATATAGAGTTAAAAAATTATAAAGAAATTTAATTTCATAAAGTAGCCATAGCTTTGGAAACAGCTACTATATTAAGAAAATTCTGTTTGAAAGATGTCAGTGTCAAGTGAAATTGAGATAGTGTGTTTGTCTTATAATTTTACGAGAAATATAGGATCTTTTGCTTTCTGTATGGAATTTGTATGAAATACATACAACTGCTTTAAGGTAATGTACAAGAAATAATAATAATATTAAATCTTTTATTTCTGCAGATACATTACACTGTATATAGAAAATGTCACAAAATAATAATTTTCTGTATGAAATTTGCATAAAATACATGCAACTGCCGGAAGGTAATGTACAAGAAATAGAATATTTAATTTAGCAAGGAACTTTCTGTATGAAATTTGTACAAAATACATAGAACTGACGGAAGGTAATGTGCTGGCCACATCAGATTTTTTAATATTTATAATTACAAAATATGCACCATATGGTTGTACATTTACTTAATAAGTAACTATGTCTTAATGAAGCCAGTAAATGACAATAATTATAGTGAAAGCAGTTACATTGTGTAATTTATAATTATTATTGAATAGTTACGCATCGGTATGCATCAATACAGGATATTTCTCAATCAAGCTAAATTCATGGATCAAAGAAAATTATATTATTAACTAGCAGTCAGATATAGATTGGCTATTTTAATACGAAGCCGAATCAACAGAAAAAAAATCTGATGTGGCCAACACATAACCTCCCGTCAATTTTATGTTTAAAATAGCAATGAGCTTCCGATTGATCGTTTGTAAACAAAATCTAATTTCTCGTTCCAATAAATAAAAAAGTCTGTAATACGAAATTTTGGATTATATTTTATTGTTTTTCCTCGAAAATCTGTTGAGCTCCAAATTAAGTACGACTTCCGGTTTATCATATAGGTATAGTCAAAATCTAATGTTGTTTCAAATTAAACATGTGTTTTAAATACCAAATTTGAGAAGTTTTGGATCATGTTTTAACATATTTTTTCAAGAAAACCTGTTTATAACTTCCTGTAAAGTAGTACTTCCGGTTTATCAATTTTAGAAAACATCTAGTATGTCGTTCTCATTAATATAAAAGTCTTAAATACCAAATTTGAAAAGTTTTGGATTGTATCAATTCATTTTTCACGAAAATCTGTTCCGAGCTTCAAATAAAGTATCACTTCCGGTTTATCAATTGTATCTAAAATCTAATATGTTGTTCTCCTTCATATAAAAGAAGTAAATACTAAATTTGACAAGTTTTGGAGTTTATCATAATATATTTTTCTGTTCAGAGCTTCAAGTAAAGTATCACTTCTGGTTGATTAATTTGAGCCAAAATCTAATATGTTATTTCCCATTATATAAAAGTCTTAAATACTAAAATTGAAAAGTTTTGAATTATATTTTAATATAATTTTTCATTAAAAACTGTTATGGGCTTCAAGTATTACTTCCATTTATCCAATTTTACCCAAAATCTAATCAACTCGTTATATGAATGCAGGAAGCTTAATGACGGGAAATAGATATATTTGGAAGTTTGTTATAAGACTTATCGTGGACGAAAAAAATCGTCACACACACACAGACATCATCGTAAAAATTGTAAAAACGTGTTGTGGGGACCCTAATTCGTGCTTATTTACTGAAAACTCACCATCGAATTTTTGGCACGATTACATTACCTCCCTTACCTACGCTATGACGGGAGGTAAAAATGTATACGCCGTACGCTGAAACGTGAGAAGTGGAATTAAAACCCATACTATTGGTTCGGCTCCAAAATTATCCTCTTTTGACCAATCGAATGACTTGCATGTGTTCAAGAATTAGTTCCACATTCTCTCGTTACGGCGAACTGACTATATACTGCTCTGTAGTATGAAAACAGGTAATATGTCATTACATTTGTTTGTGATTTTATTTCAATATCTTGGCTAACACTATAATTTATAAAATTATAAATTAAAATTTCTTTGTTTACAAAGTGTGCAAAATAATATGTGATTATTAATATAGATGTAGAAGTATTATAGAGTAATTAGTTGGTAGTATTTTTTTGTCTGTTCGTTTAATATGAAGGGAACAATTAATAACACCAATCTGCATGAAGACTGGAACTATTGTCTAAAATTAATAGGCTACTTTTGCGCAAAAAGAACTTTTCCCATGTTAAACGCCTATGGCCCGCTCTTCGTGTTACACCCGGTATGTATACTTTTGCATATCATTATAGATTATTTACATGTGGTAGTTTGAACTTCAACATTCAATGGTAACAAAAACACATGCTTCCAAATTACATACTGAAGTTGGAATGATAAATCACGTTCTTGTATTCCTGATCGTAATCTCATGTCGAAACACAATTAGGGAGGTTAGAGCAGCACCCTCTATCGCCTACGCCCACACACTAACGCACCCTATAACTTACATTCACATTCAATAGGTTCTAATGCCTCTTGTTTAATACAGGAAAACCATCTGCTCCAGTAACATTTTTCCATCACGAGATTACATGTTTGAGTAATGTTCCCATATTTTGTAAGCTCTTAATCTGTTTAATGGGTCATATCTGTCAATCTGTCCCTGACAGAAGATGAACATATTCAGAAGAAAATATATTATAAATATGTTAAGCCTCTGTACCAATCAGGTTAGTCTTCAAAACGCAAATTCACTAATTTTCTGAAAAACCATGAAAATTTCCAAAATTACAATTTTTGCCTCCAAAATTTAAAGACACAAATGCACTTGTGGCCTGGGGATAGTAATGCCGCAAGACGAAAAACAGCGAGAATCAATCCACTCTCGTCTCGTCTCGAAATTTTAATTAGATAATTTAAGAAAAAGTACATTCGAAATCTCGACTTTCCACTTTCGTCTCGAGGAAATCTCAAGGATATTACTCTCGTCTCGTCTCGAAATGTCGAGACGAGAATAAGGTTAAAGAAATTTGAGATGGGATCTCGAAAATGCGAGATCTCGCGGCATCACTACCTAGGAAAATAGGGGATTCCACCATTTTTTTTTATAATTTCATCAGAAAGTAAAACTAAGACAACCTTTTCAATTTAACGGCTATCTCTTTCTATCGCTGCAAATAGTAAGAAAATGGCACGCACAACTGCCAGTTGGGCTGTCAAACGAAACGTCAAAAATATTGCAGTCATTAAAATACATGTATTGTCAGTGAAAATTTACATCGTTAGACATTTTAACTTCAATAAAAGCTTTTCTAACTTATTTCGATAAGATTTTTTAAAGTAATCTGAGATATTGTCACATTTGACGTCTAAATTCATTGCGCATATCTTCTATCTCTTTAAATTGAAAAGGTCCATTTGTGAAAATCCGGTGAAATAAATCCTATTAATAAGCGAGTTATGGTACCCCGAAGTTTGAAAATATAGATGTGACGCCACGAATATAAGTTTTTATATAAAACTGTTTTCTTCGTGGATCTAAAATGTTCTTGAAATGTATGCTATTTTAAATTATATTTGTAAAAAAACAAATTAATATTGTAACACTGTACAAGTCTACATTCTTTATAATTGCAAGTGTATCAAAATTATTAAGTTTAATGCAAGAAATTTATATTCAAATAAAAACTGTTTGAGAATTGCAGTACTGGACTCACTGGTAGCCACGTGTCCGCTATTTGAATCTCTCTATTTCCATTGGTAGTAGACTCCACCCCCTAACTCGGTATTCGTTATATATTTATAGGTGGTCTTTTGAGTCGCCAAACCAAATTATATGAATGGATTTCATATGAGTGACGAGCTGCTAAAACAATAACCCCCTTATTTCCGAAGTATTTCAATTATATCATTTTATTTATTTATTAATATTCATTATTAATCATCTACTTTCACTATTTTTTACTAATTTCTCTTAATTCGATTGAGCTGTAATCCCCTATTTTATTTTGTTTTGGAAAGTTGGCATCACTGTCGTGTAGAGGGATTCGCTAGGGCGAACAGTTGGGCAGTAGTAACCGTTTGCGAGGAATGTCTTCTTCAGTCCTTCATTCTTCCACCAGATGCGAAGGTCCACTGTGATTACGGATCATTACTGTAAAATCCTAAAGGTAGCCTATATAAACCTTTAATTTTTGTATGGCCCTCATATCTAAAAGTAAAAAAAGTTGATTTTTAAAAAATTTACTCATAGGTGGGTGTATATGAGTATTGTGAGGCATAATTCAAAAATAGGTAGATTTACAGACTTGTGGGTATCAGTAATTTATTTTATACGAAGGGTGCCCCAGTGTCTCTTCGTCCCTGACAATAAATATCTAATTTCGGTAGCGTTGTGGTCAGACAACATTTGTTCTTCTTCTCACGCTTCCACCGTTGGATTTCTCTCGGGTATAAGTTTACGAGGTGATGACTTAATTAGGTAATACATAATTGATAGCTTTCTGACTCTGACAATGTCCTTGGATGTGCATATATGATGATATGAATTAATATACATATGTACTTGTATTGTTACATAAATAAACTTTCTTCATCAGTCTAAATAATAAATTTTATTGTCTCCAAAGGTTATCTATTAATGTCGCTATTTAAATTTAGTGTAAATGATATACACATTCCTCTTTTTGAACCTGTTCATAGGAAATGCGAGATGCCCACAGCTGAGACACGCTGGCATTTGTCTGAGAACTTGTATATTTATCTAAAAATTATAACAATAACCTAAAATAACGCTTAAACGCCACACTTGGAAATCTCGGGCCAAGTAAGAGGTCTGTTAGAAAAGTATCGGACCATGAATTTATTCCGCCTGTCGGTAGCGTCTGTTGCTGGCAAGCAGCATTTGAGTGAGGTAGTGTGTAGTGATCTCGTGGGTTTTTCATTGCAAGGAAAATGGCGGACGAATGGAGCAGCGCTATTGCATCAAATTGTGCCTGAAACTGGGCGACAGCCAGGTGGAAACAATTCGGAAGATTCAGACGGCTTTCGGTGACGAAGGAGTGGTACAACCGGTTTAAAGACGGCCGCAGCAACGTCAAAGTGATGTTGACTGTTTTCTTTGACTCTACGAGTACGCGCCACAGGGTCAAACAATCACCAAAGAGTACTACAGGGATGTCCTCCGTCGACTACGACCGGAGTTGTAGTCAACAGGAAATTGGCGCCTCCATCACGACAATGCTCCAGCACGTTCCTCGCACTTTTTTGCCGAAGATCAAGACTCCCGTGATTCAACAGGCTCCTTACTTACTCAAGAGGCCATTGAAAGGAACGCGATATCAGACAAGACAGGACATTGTGGCTAGTGTCGACTTAAGACATTTTGCCGCCCGGGGCTAATTTTTAAAAATCGCCATTCTCAACAGAGAAATATCGTTTTTCCAACATCAAACTGCCAAGAGCCAAGGGAAAAAAGATAAATGTTACAAATTTTGTTTTTTCATTACGCGAATTTTAAACTTTGAAACCTCATGTAATGTTTTTGAAACGACAAAGTGTATTAATTTTATTTCGAAACTCAGCTTGGTCATTTCTGAAAATTATTATACCTACAGATGGGTCAAGTTTCAACTTATGTGGGACCTAACAGAATTTCTCCGTTATTTACCTGTTTACGGTTTTCGATTCAGCTCCGGTTCGAAGTCCTGGTTTAATGAAAGGTCTCGTGGAATAGACTATATGTAGAAATCATAAAAGTCCACGAACTCCCATATTTTTGAAATTCAATGACAAGTTATTTTGAATTGGTTCTGAAACGTTGGTTAATAGAACATTTCAAATGTTGACAGGAAAAATCTTCACAAGTTTCACGACTTGCATTCGGAGGTTTTTCGCGACATCAGTCACTCGGTCAAACTTTTTGCGTCGTTTGGCGGTTTTATTAATTGTGTAATTCAGTGGTTAATTTTTAGCAACACGTTAAAAATTGTATCCAATTGTTTGTTATATTGTCAACGTAGATACTTAATTGGTCAAATTTTTAACCAGTTGCTAAAAATTAACTACTGTGTTACGGAATCTCATCAGATAGCTCTTAGCTTAACAAATTTCTGATCAGTACGAGTACTGAACAGAAATCGGCTGACCAAGTTATAATTTGCGCATATCGCTGTCGAACATTCATCTTTTTATACCCTGACGCTTGGGCCGTCTTCCTTTTTAGATCTTGTCTTACAATTTTTGAGGCCTGTATCTTAGGATTGTTACCGTTTTGCCTCCTTTACACATACCATTTAATAGCGCCCACCTTCAATCTATAAGTGCCAATCATCTCATTTTGCTAGAAAATGGACATTCATTCTTTTTTCCCTGGCTCTTAAATTTGCTTTAATTAATTTTTTTATATAAAATAATTTGTGTTCTGTTCGGTGTACCGCCCTTTACGTATCTACCGCCGGGGGCTATAGACCCCAAAAGCCTCGCCCTGTAAGCCGGCACTGATTGTGACTGCAAAGACAGCCGAGCTAAACTCCATTCCGAAAGAGGCTTTCTCGGAATGCTTCCAACAATGGCGGCACCGCTGGGAGAAGTGTGTGGAGTCCCAAGGAGACTACTTTGAAGGTGATTAGGTTTCCAACGCTCCAGGTATGCCAGGTTTTTTTCCCGGCCAAAGGTCGGATACTTTTCTAACAGACCTTGTATTGTGCGTTAGGTTATCGTAAATTAAATTGCTGTTTTCTCCACTAAACCTGCCACTGCGAAGAGTGAGGATCATCTTCAATGCATTTCCTCCTACGTTTAAAGTTATTGTGTATGTGTATGAAGAACAAGATATTCCCAAAGTATTTGCCATATCTTTATGATTTGCTTCGGTGTTAGCTGTTTTTGTGTAGGTATTTGATCATCCGGTAACTGTTTTCAAAATCATAAGATTCATTATTAGATATTTTTAAAGTTTGCAGTCATGACATGATGACATTCCTTGTGGTGTACTCATCCTCTCACAATACAAAATCCTCTATCTACTTCTACTTTGCATACTCCGTCACTGGTATGTTCTGAGTTCTGACTTGAGTGCAATGGAATCCACCCAGCATCAAGCTCTTACTCTTGAACTTTACCTCGTCGCCAGTGCGTCGAGCCTGGGTTGGGATGGAGACCGGGCCCACAAGTCTCGTGCAGATCACATATGGTGTGCCCGCGTTCTCATTCAGCTATTGCAACACGTGCGATTTCATAACACTCTGACGGTGATATATTACACTCGGTAAGAGCTCCCTAAAGATCGGGATACAGGGATATTGGGTGCTTATTTGACAGAGGGCGATTCATCTTCAAGTTGGATTCACCATGTGTAGTGTAGAGAGTGGATATCAAGTTTGGAACAAATTATAAAACCTACACAAATGGTTAGAAATTTCTACAAAATTCTTTCGGCAACTTTAAATATATACTTAATATTAAAAAATCTGATGTGGCCAGCACATAACCTCTCGCCAGATATTTTACCTGGTTGTACGCATAAAACAAAAAATATTTTTGAATACAAATACATATATTTATGTCTCACTGCAAAATAATTCTCACATATATTTGCAAAATCTATGGGATATTTTAATATAAATTATGTACAATACATACATTTTTTTATATTCAATATCCTGAAATTTTCTTTTTCTACTTTCTTTTTCTTTATATTCGTCATTCTTTCGCAAATTCCTTTTATTTTCTTTTTACGTATATTCTTTTGCGTTTTGACTTTTTTTTTATTTTCATAATGATGTACAAATATTTTTGACAGTGGCATACAAAATTTTTTGACTGACATATATGAGTCAATTACAAACATTTTAATTTCTTGCCTTGAAAATACACACACACACACACACACACACGCACGCACGCACGCACACACACACGTACGTACGTCATCGTAAAAATGTTATAATCGGTTTCCAGGGACCTTAAAACGTGCTTATTCATTAAAATCTGGATATGCGATTTTTAGCATGAATTCAATACCTTTCTTAGCGAGAGATAAAAATCTGGTGTGGCCAGCACATTACCTTCCGTCAGTTCTATGTATTTTATCCAAATTCCATACAGGCAATTTCTTGCGAAAGATAATATATTTCTAGTACATTACCTTCCCTCAGATCTATGTATTATGTACAAATTCCATATAGAAAGTTTCTTAGAATTGATTCTATATTTGCAGTAAAATTATAAAACAAGCATACTGTGTCAATCGCACTTGACATTGACATCTGTCTATCAGAATTTTTTAAATTTATATGTTTCCAGTGTTATTGCATAGCTGGCTGCTTTATGAAATTTAAGTTCTTTACAATTTAACTCAATATCCATTGAATATGAAGTATAAAATATAAAATGTAATCAAATCGTATAGAGAATAAAATATTCTTTAATATTTAGAATAACATTAAATGTGAAAAAATGATATTTAACATCGTTTTTTTAAGAAAAACTGTTAAAATCTTCATATGAGGGTACTTCCGGTTGACCAATTACAACCAAAATCTAATCAGTTCTTCATATGGATGTAACGAAGAGGAATACGAAAGAATTATAATTCTTAGAATTGTAGTGTTGGAGTACACACAAGTCATACAGACATCATTGTAAAAATAGTAATATCATATAGGGACTCTAAAACGTACTTATTCATTAAAAACCCACCGTTGACTTTTTTGACCAAAAACAATACCTTCCTTACCAAGGTGACGGAAGGTAAAAAACTGTGGGCCAAATGACAGGTGATAATAGTTCGATCGGTATTTTAAGGGTCGTCTAGTTCATACTTAGCTTCAACCGAGATCCTTTACTTTTGATACAATAAAAAACAACTTCGTAAAAATCCAGTGCGTCCAGTTAAACCTACCTTGCAAGAAAAATGGGACGATACTCACATAATAATTTACAGGGCTTAGGGATACAATGTTTATAGCTATTAACATACCTAGAAATGTTATGCACATCATAACTGCCGCAGATGTAAGTTTGAAATCCGAGCTCATAGAGCGAGGATTTTAAGACATCTAAGGATTGTTATGATTAATAACATCCGTGGGTTGTTCAATAGTTTATCGGTTTCAGAAAATTAAGACATTATTGATAAATATAATTTTTTGAAATTCTCTCATTAATGCTACTTTCAGATTGCTATGATTAACAAAACAAATATTTTGACATATGTCAATATGACACATATTCAAATTATGTGCTTTATTCCTCATGTTTATTACTTTAGAATAAAGTAGATCGTATTTAGAACAATAGGCTAACGTTATCTGTATGTATTAATGAAGAGCATTATACTTTCATTTTATTTTATTTTCATTTTGTAGACCGTTGTTGACAAGTCAGTATGGTAATAATATTACCATACAGATACAATTATTACGTAGTTGCCAGCCTACTTTTGTACATGTAAACAATGGAATAATATCCTGAAACCGGTAAATGGAATTAAAGATGGTATTACTAATAAAGGCGATCTAACCCGATATTAAATGGCGGAATACTTAAATGACATATTCAATTTTGTAAGTTTAAAATATATATTTTAAACTAGTTGCAAGAAATTTGTAGAAATTTCTCACCATTTGCACATAGGTAATATTTTGTTGAAAATGTAAACCGATCCACCAGTCGAATTATGGGTTTGGGCTCGTATGTGTTGGTATTTTGTATAAAAATCTGATAGTAAACAGTCAGTAGGCGTTTTTAATTTCAAGCCTGTAAGCAGAAATAATTACACTAAACACCTACCTATAACATTTCTAATTAATTTTACATAATCAACTTAACTGTTTTGGCCAATAGACCGCAACGAGAGATGTAAACAAGAGAAAATATAGTTATGAGCAAGCCTTCTATTGCTGAATGTCAACTAATAACATGCGAAGTAAAATATTCCCTTTACAAGCAGTTAAATACTCGTAGATCATTGTAGACATGACAAAGACGTGGTTTAAATTCTAATAAAACTGACGGAGATGCATTAATTGTTCTGCATATGCTTTTATAGTTGTGGTAAAATATAAACATTGTTGAATTGGCGATGGGCTGACATTTTTATGAAACATATTTCTCATACGTCAAAATTGCATTATAAAGTAGGTAATTATTGTTTTTGCCCATGTATACAATATTTCAATATTACCAATAGGCCTATAAACAAATTTTTATTGCTTTTTATGAAATTTTGTACTATGATATGACGATTAATAAAAACCCGATATCAAAATTGTTTATATTAAACAAGATATGATTTTAAATAATTTAAAAAATCTTTCAAAACTTATTATAACAAGAATAATACAACCTTTTACTTCTTGTTCTGTATTTTTTATTTAAAACACGACGTTTCGGCAGCCTACACTGCTGCCTTCTTCAGGAACTATACATGAATAAATAACCATGAATAAATAACAAAAAAATCTGATGTGGACACCACACGACTTCCTTGTACGGAAGACCAATATGAAGATGAAATATAGACTCAATTATAAAATTGCACGTATTTGACGTAATTTGACATTAACATCTATTTTTACCTTCCGTCACCTTTGGGTAAGGAAGGTATTGTCTTTGGTCAAAAAATTCGGTGGTGAGTTTTTGATGAATAAGCACGTTTTAGGGTCCATACAATACGATTTTACTATTTTTACGATGATGTCTGTATGTGGGTGTGTGTGTGTGTGTGTGTGTGTGTGTGTGTGTGTGTGTGTGTGTGTGTGTGTGTGTGTGTGTGTGTGTGTGTGTGTGTGTGTGTGTGTGTGTGTGTGTGTGTGTGTGTGTGTGTGTGTGTGTGTGTGTGTGTGTGTGTGTGTGTGTGTGTGTGTGTGCGTGTGCGTGTGCGTGTGCGTACCGGAAGTACCATCATTTGAAGATTTTAACAGTTTTTCTTGAAAAAACTATGTTAAATATAATTTTTTCACATTTGATGTTATTATAAATATTAAAGAATATTTTATTCTCTATACGATTTGACTGCATTTTATACTTAATATTAAATGGATATAGAGTTCAAAAATTACAAAGAAATTAAATTTCATAAAGTAGCCATAGCTGTGGAAACAGCTACTATATTAAGAAAATTCTGATTGAAAGATGTCAGTGTCAAGTGAAATTGACAGGGTGTCTGTCTTATAAGTTTACTGGAAATATAGGATTTTTTGCTTTCTGTATGGAATTTGTATAAAATACATACAACTGCTTTAAGGTAATGTACAAGAAATAATAATAATAAATCTTTTATTTCTGCAGATACATTACACTGTATATAGAAAACGTCACAAAATAATAATTTTCTGTATGAAATTTGCATAAAATACATGCAACTGCCGGAAGGTAATGTACAAGAAATAGAATATGTATTTAATTTAACAAGGAACTTTCCGTATGAAAATTGTACAAAATACATAGAACTGACGGAAGGTAATGTGCTGGCCACGTCAGATTTTTTATTTTATTTTTGTTATTTTTTGTCCTAATCCATAGCAAGCTTCATTACAAACATAAAAAAATATAAGTTTTAAATTTACATATCTCGCTTATACAAAGGGCTAATTTAATAATACTTGATGTGCTAGACGCAGAATTTAATTCTCTAAAACTCTTATTTGAAGCATTTATTTCTAAAATCAAAATGAAACCATTTTATTCAAGAAAAACTGTTAACAACTTCAGGTAATATATCACTTCCGGTTAGCCTGTTTTAACCAAATTCTGCTATGTTATTCCAATTGACATAAAAGTCTTATATACTAAATTTGAAAAGTTTTGGATTATATTTTAATATAGTTTTTCATTAAAATCTATTATATGCTTCAAATAAAGTACCTTTTCTGGAAATTATGTAATGACCAAAAAGGGAGGTGCACAACTAGATGTCATAGAAGTCCTAAATACAAAATTTCAACTTTCTACGGCTTACCGTTTTTGAGTTATGTGAGATACGTACGTACAGACGTCACGACGAAATTAGTCAAAATGGGTTCAGGGATGGCCAAAATGGATATTTCCGTTGAAATTTGGAAACCGAAATTTTTCGCGAATACAATACTTCCTTTACTTTGTACAAGGAAGTAACAATAGCAACAAGTAACCATTATAACAGTAGTAATGTAAACCAAAACTACCTATGGACGGGGTGCTGTGGAATTATAGGCGGGATTCTCAGTTTTCATATTTCTGGTCAATAGAATCAAATCGATTTTCGTCACGTCATAAAATGTATTCGAAATATTCGGCGCGAGATTTGGCGTCGGTCGGGATCGCAGATTCGCGACCAGACAATCAGGCACGCGGCCACGACACCGCACAAAATTGACCCCTGTGGTGCACTCTCTACGCCAGCAATGAGTGCCTGCACGGTTCAATATGTCATCATCATTACCGAAATCTGTGTGCGAAAGCAGATTGGCACATACAGCAATGGGTAGTATGCCGTGATGATATATTTAAATTCGTAAAAGTATTTTATGATTTTTATGGTCCACTTCTACCAAAAAATATTTTTCTGTCTACCTGTACGAAAAGTGAAATTTTACGAACTTATTTTCGGACGTAAAATGACACTTTTCTGAAGGTTATCACTTTTCGTCCGCAAACCTTTTTCCTACGCTAAGCCATCACTTTTCGTCCGCAAAGCTTACTACGATTTAATAATTATTGTAATTGTGTGTACTACCCTTCTAAATCTATTATTAGTAAGGTAGACAGAAAAATGTAATATGCACCTCGGCAAAAATACTTATTATAGCAGACCTTGAGTTTACTTACCTAGGTATATAAATAACTATAATTAACAACAAAATATTAAGAATTTCGAATATCTTATACATATTTTTTTATCTGTTAAAAATTGCTGAATACCTTCGTGAATTGTCTTAAAGTTTCAAGTTTTGTTTACAGTTCAAATTACACAATATTTCAGCTAGTTTACGATGTAAAATTCCAGAAGCACATGTTTGGTGTTATATGTAAATGTATATAAATCTTTATTTATATAGTACTTTGTTCATATTATTGACATTTGAGTATGTGTTATAATTTTTATTTGAAAAATGCAGCTAAACAATGGTTACATTTTTTTTTTGCAAAAATAGGTAATATTTACTTGTAGTTATAGTTTATTTATTGCTCGAAACAGGGTATTTAGTATTATAATAAATAATTTAAATTAAAAATTAGATTTAACTGCGTATTGTTTTAGTTATTCACTATAAATTTATTATTATTATTTAATAGCGTAATAAAACAGGTAAATATAGAAATATTTATGCCATGAGAAAGGGAACAAATTATTATTATATATATTTTTCTTCTATTTAACTTATATGAGTCCTATTTATACAACTATAATCATACAGATTATATATATTTGTACAAGCCAATCAGTCTAACGTGACAGTGTAACTGTCTCTTCACGGGCATCATTCCGCTGCCATGGGGAATGCACCACACATAATAAAAAATCTAATTAATTTACATATGAATATGATGCAAGATTATGTTGCCCAAATATGCTAACAGTGTTAACATAGTAACATTTTAAAAATGTAGGTATTACCATTTTTAGCCAACCAAAAACGATTTCTTAATAATGCTTTTAAATCTCGTATTAGGTTCATTATCAATGTTAAAATAAAACCACTATACAATTTACTAAACTGTTAACATTTCAAAATGATTTATAAATTTAATTTGTACCATATGTTAGTTGTTCTACATAATAGCATAATTCTATAATCATATGAAAAAATATAACGGTTCATTGTTTTAGACTACAATTCTCAATATTGTTCTGTACGTAGTTGCGTCATAGGAAATGTCAGTCTATTATAAGATCGGTATGAAATATTACTTGCAAATCTTGCTGTGTTTGTAAACATCAGCTTCGAGGACATTTTTTCGCGACGTGTTTGCAGGTGCGTTCAGAGTTCACCACGACTTGCATAACCTAATTCTTGCAGGCGAGATGAAAGGATTTCCATGTATGTATTCATTTGTTTACATTGTTGTTTGTGTGTTCAATAATTTATTTAATTTTCTTTTACATGTTATATAACGAGAATACACTATGCATTTAAGATTAAATTCATATAAGGAAAAGGCAAAAAAGTCTGTACACGGCCTCCTGGTGTGCAAAGATCTTTTCAATTTTTTGTACCGCTATTTTATCTGCCTATATTTTGAGATTTTTTTCTTGGGCTTACCAAATATGTATAATTGATGTCAGTCAGTCATTATCTTTATATAAAAAAAATCTGATGTGGCCCGCACATTACCTTCCGTCAGTTCCACATATTTTGTATAAATTCCATACAGAAAGTTTCATGTATCGAAGAGATTCTATATTTCCAGTAAAATATAATAATATAACACACACATGTCAATTGCACTTGACACTGACATCTGTCAATCAGCATTTTCTTAATATAGTAGCGGTTTCCATGGTTATAGCATAGCTAGCTGCTTTATGAAATTTAATTTATAATTTTTACCTCTCGCTAAGAGAGGTATTGAATTCATGGTAAAAATCGCATATCCAGATTTTAGTGAATAAGTATATTTTAAGGTCCCTAGAATCAGATTATAACATTTTTACGATGTGTGTGTATGTGGATGTGTGTGTCAATGTCGGATCCACAATTTCTCAACAATAGGACAACCGGAAGTAGTAGTTACAAGAAAAAAATCATCTAAATATTATTTATCAAAATTTATGTAAATACTTATATTAAAGAACGTTAAATTCTTTATTCGATAAATATAAATTCATTATTATATCTTCTATAAATTTAGAGATAAAGAAATGCATATAAAATAATTTGATGTAAAAAATCTCAAATCAAAATATAATTATAATTGACACATAAATGTCACTGTCAAAAATATTTGTACATCATTATGAAGATTATGAAAGTAAAAAAAAGTCAACAACGCAAAAGAATATACGTAAAAAAGAATATAAAAGGAATTTGCGAAAAAATGACGAATATAAAGAAAAAGAAAAGGAAAGAAAAAAATTCAGGATATTGAATATAAAGAAAATGTATGTATTGTACATAATTTATATTAAAATATCCCATAGATTTTGCAAATATATGTGAGAATTATTTTGTAGTGAGACATGAATATATGTATTTAAAAATATTTGTTGTTTTATGCGTACAATCAGGTAAAGTATCTGGCGAGATGTTATGTGCTGGCCACATCAGATTTTTAGTTGGTGCACGTGAGCAGGTGGGCCATTGTTTGTTCTTGACCACAATGACATAAGGTGGGTTCTGCTTGGTACCCCGAATTGAAAATGTTTATATACTGCACATTTTTCTACTTGGCTTCTTAGCCGATTTAAAGATTTCCAAATGGGCCATTTCTTGTCATTACCTGGTGACAATTTCTCATCTGGAAGGGTACCCATTGCTTTATCTTCTGGCTTTAATGACTCATCCCACATTAAGCGTCTTGCTGCAGTCTTGGTCTCTATTATATGTACAACAATGTATTAAATCAAATGAAGGTATTAATTACAATATTGTTGTAACGTTCTTCATTTGACATCATCATTGTTCCTTGTATGGTTTGTTTACTCTGGCATTTGTTTAACCTTGTAATTACCAATTTCAGGTGTTGTAGGCCGATGCAAATCAACCAATCATTATTCTGCTCGCCGTGTGTGGGACTGGCGCCTTACCTTGTCCATTATTAACACATTGCAAACTCAATTTTAGTTTGTTATAACCGCGAACAAACTTGCACACTCTTGTAAAAATGCAAACATAATTTTCTTAGTGGTAGTAGTATATTTGTATTATTGGTGTAAATAGTTAAATAGATTACAATGATGTGACATTTATCATTATAATTTAAAAATCATTAGTGGTTGATTGAAAGCTTTAATATTTATTTAGTGGTTGTGTCAAAATGTAAAAGTGGGATGTGTCTGCGTATACGCTGCATTAGCTGTGTCTATATATGTGTCCAGAGCTCTTCAGTATCAGTGGTTGTTGCAAACTTATTCTACTCGTAAAAATAAGAAGTTCATTACCGTGGTATGTGATTTTACTAGGCTCTTTATAATCTACGGTTTATAGTTGCTGTTCTGAATTAATTTTGCAAGGAATATGGAATATTTAATATGGTAGTTTTAATGTATGTGACTGGTTTTTATGTTTTTCTGTAAAATGAATATTTTAATAAGTTATTTACTTGGTGGAAATATGCATATTTGTTCTATATTATTACTGGTTCAACTTTAAATATATATGCACAAAAAAGATATAATGGTTTTTATTTTAACAAGTGTGTAAAGGAATAATTTATGTTAGAAATCCTGTCATTGTTAAATTAAATAAAAGGTATATAAAAGTATCAGCTATATTAAAACAAATCAAAAATAAAGAGAATAAAGGCCGGTACTTCAATATCCTATAGTAAACTGTCAGTAATTTAACTGACAAAATTATACACAATACACTACACATGTCATTTATATGCGATATTTTTCTTTTATCTTTGAGTTGAATTAACTGATACTTTACGAGGAGATTAAACTACCGACTTCACCAATGAGAACGAGTCTGCAACGATATAGATATATACACCCATCTTTATCTAGTATTCACTTGGTGGAATCAGCTTTTTAAACAAATGCGAGGAGAACAAAGAACTATCAAAATTTAATTATTATCAATAATGCCAAACGAATGACAGTGTCACGGCGCACCGGTATCTATTAAGTATTGCTCTACCGATATTTTAATCTTGTTTTTGAAGCATTTATATAGATGTCAATACAATCAGAACTAAATTAGAGTTAAATTAAACTTGCATTTATGAATGACTTACTTAAATCTAAACAAGAACCATAAACCTAATTTTCATTTGTGAATGCACCTTTAGGAAGCAACATTTTGTGACAACAGATGTAGAAATGTCTTGTTAAATATTATTCATTTTTAATCTAGTTTAAATGTTAATACGTATTTGTTATTTTTTTATTTGTTTAACCCCTTCAATAAATGACGTCTTTTTGAGACATTCTGTGTATTTATTTAATGGCATAATGCCTTTCGTTTCTGTAAAATACATTGCATTTGCATATTTAAATTTACTACAAGTATTTAATTTATTGTAGTGCGTCGATCATAAAATATGGAAATAATTTTATGATCTTTTATAGTACCGGAAATTGTAAATTGCCAATCATATACAATTTACAACCAAATTTTGCAGACGCCACTATATTCCTGATGAGACTGTGATATCTGTGGCTTAATGTAAGAACAACCAATATATATATATATATATATATATATATATATATATATATATATATATATATATATATATATATATATTAGAGATGTGCCGACTAGTCGGTAAAGCCGACTATCCGGCCACTATCGTAGTCGGCGACTATTCGGCAAAGAGCGCCGACTATCCGGCTTCTTCTTACCTTGATTGTTTATTAATATTTTTATTTTATAATCAGTCTTACACATTTTGAAATGTAAAGCAAAACAACCTTTCCTTTGGTAATCAATCAGTTTCTAAAATTACTTGCTTGTAAACAAAATTATTATCTTAATTAACAAACAAAACAACATAATATTAATATCTTCTTATCTTCAATTAACATTTACCTATAATTATTTCTTCTTATTTAAATAAAAGAGTAGGAATTTTTTTATTAACAATCTAAGTAATATCACAGATCTCATAACTAGTTATGAGATCTGTGGTAATATTAAAGCCAGATTGCATGTACAGGGTCTAAATCGAAAAGTAAAACAGGAGTTTAACATGGGAAATCAATTTTTCTTTCCGCAAACGTTACCTAATTATTTTATGCAAAATTACTTCAAATAAAAGTTATAGAGATTTAAATGCAGCATCTAAATCATGTGAAACGATTATTTTATCTCTTTATATAAACGTAAAAATTAATTACAAAGTTACAGTTTTTATGAGTTTTTTGTCTAAGCAGCCATGGATTTATGACAAAAAACAACGTATTTGTTTTTTTTGTCATATATCCATGGCTGCTTAGACATGATGTTCATAAAAACCGTAATTTTGTAATTGATTTTTACGTTTATATGAAGAGATAAAATAATCGTTTCACATGATTTAGATGCTGCATTTAAATCTCTATAACTTTTATTTAAAGTATTTTTGGATAAAATAATTAGGTAACGTTTGCGCAAACAAAAATTGATTTCCCATGTTAAACTCCTATGTTTCACTTTTCGATTTACACCCTGTACATGATGTACAGTAAAAAATATATCAAAAAATTCTAAACATTAACTGCTTCATAAAAACAAAAAAAAGACAGTAACGTACTTATATGATTTATAACTGTACATAACCTAATCAAATCAAAGCGTCACGGAAATCCCCGAAACCGTGATCGGCCTGGCCGATTAGTCGGCCTCTTTACAACCGACTAATCGGCTAGTCGGCCAAAGTCATAATCGGCACATCTCTAATATATATATATATATATATATATATATATATATATATATATATATATATATATATATATATATATATATATATATATATATATATATTGATGCACGGTATCTTGTCGCCTCCGGTACATGGAAAAGGCGACCTGGCCTCCGGGTCTTCCCATTGAGCTACATCGATAAAAAATGTATATATGGGGTGTTGAAATGATAATCAATCCGAATTCCTTGAGAGGGGAAAAGATTTTTAAGTTTTTATGGGGTCATATATGGGGAGCACAGAAAGTACGCTGTGACCTCCGAAAACTGTATATATGCGTACACCTTGTAGTCGTTGTTGCCTCCGACAGTATTGCCACATCATCGGAGGTCACATGGACACCTCTTTATCTGCGTTCTGGATTTTTAATATGAATACACATACAGACTGATAGTTTGCACAATATTTTTGGCAAAAGCATATTTTCTGATTTCGGCAACACGAAATATGATATGTTCAATATGACAATTAACTCAGTTATAGAATGTTTTATTCATATGGATACAGCGAGGTAAGTATGTAAAACAAAATGGGCGACCGCCACTGCTCATAATCCGCGACTGGTAAATTAACCAAATAAGCTATGAAATTAAAATGCATTTCTAAAAAAAAAAAACGAAACATTGAAAAAGTATCAAACTGCAAAAAATAGCGTATAGCAAGTAGTTTTTGGTCGCAAGATTAATTAGATGTTGCAGTTTAGATTTTTGGACTATAACGGTTCGATTTATATTTTTCTTTTGTATAAAATCTTTAATTTGTTGGCCTGATGGATAATATTTATTCTTTAATTAATTATTTTTTCTCTATTTTGCGATTGTCACGTTCACTTACCTAAAATTTACAAAACAATTTCAAAAATATTTCCAATCTTGCATTAGTAACTTAATCTATTATAGTTGTTCAGCTCTATATTTAATAATCTTCCTATTTTATATTAAAAATTCTATAAAAGTTCTATAAATTTATTTTATAATCTTTAGAAAATTTCTACATATTTTTTCAAAAACTAAATTTTTTCGATTTTTCCGATTTTTCCGATTTCCATCGGTTTCTAAAATTTACATTTCATAATATATGTCATATTTAAGAATATAAACACATATTTATACATTTATACAAACTTATATTAAAATATTTAGTGAACACTATATTATATTGTAACCATTATTTCAGCTGTGGGCCTGATGATGTCATTAAGACGAAATCGATAGCCACAAAGCAATATTTTTATAAAATAAAACATTTGATAAAAACTTCAGGATTATATTTCTCAAACCTATCTACGTGTATAATATGGATTCTGACCTGGAGTCATTCATCAATCGATTTTTTTTATTTATTAATTAACGTAAATCAGCTAAATGATCTTTTGGTAATAAGTTCTCAAAATAACACAATGATATCCCCATAAATAATCACGAAATAAAACTATTGTTCGTAAAAGTCCCATGCTGCTGTATGCAAGTGGAAATTGATTAGACTGAAAAGGCCGTATATTAGTAATGGAAGGGCCTGAATTTTCTGTATTTTAATTCGCACTTAATTCTGTTATGCACACTGCTGGCCATAAAAAAGTAACCACTAAAATTTGTAATGCGTAACTAAATAAATTTAAATTCATAGAAGAACAATTTATTTATGCGATCCCTCCCAATGTGAGTGTCGCTGACAGTATCAGTGTTTTTGTAGCAAAAGTAATAAATAAGTAAGTAAAATAAACCCAGCTAAGTAAATTACTTAAATTAGAAGACATGAGTCCTGGCAGCGTATCAAATTTTTGAACAAATTACATGATTACAGATACATTTTTAACGTACATTAATTTCTTTTGACCGCTTAGAAGAATTTGATCCAGTTTCAGCATTACGGACTTCTATGCAGAATGAATCAGATGCTTTACTATCTGAGGTGTTTGAATAACTTGATCTTGGAAAGGTAAAAGCTCCTCATATTCTTTTTCATCTGAGTTTGACTCGTCATTATCGTTGGCATTATTGGAACTTGAAGAACATACGAAGTAACTAAATTCTACCCATATCAGAAAATTTCGTTTTTTTTTTTTTTGATATTTCTAGGTAAACTTTTATTAGTTTCTTCTGAAACCACGTGGCAAATTAAAATGGAAAATGCCTGGAAGTGGTCACCTTGTATGAGTACCGAGCGACTTGGACCGTACAACGATGCGAATCATTTCTCCTGTTTAATGACTGGAAGGGTACCAGCTTTGTAAAGCGGGTACTCGAGAAAGGGAGAAAGGGACACTTTTTGATTAAGATATTGTTATCAAATTTAGTAATTGTGCATGGTTTTACATGAATTAAACGTCTCAAATTTGGTCTCGATCGGTTGATAAATAACAGATAAATGACAAAGGGTCTTCTATATGTTTGGTCCAATATCGCTCTTTCAAACATAGATCTACGATGTTTTAGAGCCAAGAGATAGAATTGAACTGGTTGGCTTTAAAAAACATCAATTTGACAATTAGTTCAAAATTCATCAATTTTTCAATAGATCTACGATTTCGATTTTGAATCTGTCCATAAAATTTTATGGCAATAGTCTAAGGGGTTCACAAGAAATTGCAACTTTTTGAAAAGTGCTGAAGGGGCACTTCTAATGAAGAATTGCTGTTAAAATTCGGCCATGGTTTCACACTGAATAAACATGCTACAAAGTTAGTCACAATCGGTTTATAATTAAATGGGAAATGACAAAGAGCCTTATCTATTTTCGAAATTTTATTTACAATTTCACTTTAGAATCTGCCTACAAACTTTTATGGCGCTAGCCGTTTCTTTTCTTGAGAAATTCTATATTATTTTTTTAAATTTTAAAAACGACCAAAAGGACATTTTCTAATTAAAATATAGTTGTCAAATCTGGTATTCGAGCATGTTTTACACAATTCACAAACCTAGATCTGCGATTTTTCTTTAGAAGCTGCATACAAAAAAGATTGCTTAAAGCGTTCTTAAAATTTCGCGCGCACGGACCGAGCGACCTATCGAGCGAGTTAGCAAGGGAATTCCCCGCTGTCGCTCGGTACAAAAATAGTCTTAAATTAAAGACTTACAAATTATCAATTAATAAATATTTAAATGCTTTTTAATTTAAAAACGAATGGGAATTATGAAGAACATTCAGACACAGTATGACATTATGAAATATTTTACATAGTGTAGTATTATATACACATGTCCAATTTATTGGCGTAATACTTAAATACTTTTTGGTAGTACTTACTACACAGTGTTAACATATCAACTTAGTCCTTGATGACATTATCAGATTATACTATCACTGCGCGTCTTTTTTTTCGCGAGCTGCAAATATGAGATGAAATCATATGAAAACATCCTTATGACCTCTTCTCCGGCGTTGCCATTTAGCGGAGGCGGAAAAGTAACGTATGTGATATAAAAATGAGATTTATATAATCGGAGGCGACAACGTGCCCCCCTTATATGTTTTGTGCAACTCTAACGCCAGCGGTATATACCTGAACTAAACACTTTTTTTGTGAGTATGGAAGCTACGTTGTCGCCTCCGACCTATGTTTTATTTTAGGGCTTTAGATGACGTCCTAAGGCCAGAACCGACGAGAATATGGTAAAACGTTGTCGCCTCCGAAGTCGGAGGTGACAGCGTCATATATGAGGTGACAACGTTTCTTCAGTATGTACTTTGGAGGCGACAACGTACCCTTTACCAATATATATATATATATATATATATATATATATATATATATATATATATATATATATATATATATATATATATATATATATATATATATATATATATATATATTCAAACTGTCTATAGAAAGAAGATTTTGCTGACATGTCTACATTGGTTATTACTGCATTATAAACAATACGTCACTGTTGTGAGAGAATAAATGCTGTTTGACAGATATTTTCTAATTAGTGAAAATAAATAATCAAAGATTTCTTGAAAGAAATGTACATAAAATAATTGCAATTTGCATTATAGCTTGCGAGTATATTGAGATAAAGTATACGCACTTAATGGAAAGCAATTTATAAAATAATGAAATCTGAATGCATTATAAATTTCCATTAGCACGCAACCATTTCTTCTTTGTTTCAGTTGCAATGCGACTGCAGTCTCTACTATATGTAGATATTACTTAAATTAGATTTCTATTACCTCACGTATTTCCTAGATATATCATCGCTTCCCAAAATTTGTAACACGGGTTGTGGAAAAATTAATAAAATTAATATAATAAAAATATTTAGTGCGAACTTTTTTGCAGTAAGTGAATAACTCGGTTTCCATTTATAAAATCAATGCGCACTAGCTGAGTTTTACGTGTTTCATTTATACTTTTCGAGTGAACTATAAATCTTACTCAGTGCCTCCCCTGACGATTTTTACTTCTTAACGAGTTGTTCTCGCAGGACGGCAAAAATAATATTGTACAACCATTGTAATATCTAAATCAAACATAAATTGTATTTATCTATCATTTTTATTTAGTATATTTCGTTATTTGTATTTACTTTTTTTAATAACTATATGTATACAGGTTGTCTCGCGCCCCAGAGCGAATGAGGAAACACGAGACTGCACTCGGATGTGTAATTTCGAAGAAAAAAAATCTAGCTTAAAAGATATTCGAGAAAAGACGTCTTAAAATTGACCAATCAGAGACCTACACCTTTAACGTGTGTTTGCCGTAATTTTACGTTACTAGGGTTTTATACAAATCAAATCTTCTTTAAAATGTATGGGCGACTGTAGTTTTCGAAAAATGTCAGTGTCAAATTAAATTTGACAAGGTGAATAAAAAAGGCAAATTCTTACCATGTATTCAGCCGTTGATTACAGCAGACACAGGCAGCACAATAAAAACGATTCTTTTTAGAACCACCATTTGTTGTTTTAATCTCAAAGAATTCAAATGACAATAATATTTTCGTTTAACACATTTTACACAGCTGCTACAACACACGTTGCACTGTACGATATAGATGATGATCTCGGATGACACCTTCGCTAACCTAAATTTGTTGACAGTGAAAAGTCAACTCTAAAGTGTCAAAATTACGTCAAACAAATTTTGTAACTGACTAGTAGTATTTTTAAAACCTAGCAACCAGTTTTATTTTGTACTAATATCATCACACCTCAAGATATCCTTTCGGGTTTGTGGATTAAAAAGTCTTGTAACTCCGTTCTGCAAGCAGCCGCAAATTATTTTCTTCTATTTGTGTTGGCAACCTATTGTCGTCGGCAAGTGTCAGTTTCGTGTCTGGGGCGCGAGTTGTGAGACACCCTGTATATATATATATATATATATATATATATATATATATATATATATATATATATATATATATATATATATATATATATAAAGGTTACGTTAGAAAAGTGACAGATCTGATTCATGTACAGTACAGGCACGAGTACGTGTGTGCCTCACTATCGTGCATTTGTGTACAAAATTATGACGTTACAAATTCAGGCTGAGTATATATATATATATATATATATATATATATATATATATATATATATATATATATATATATATATATATATATATATATATATAAAGAAAATCATGAATGAAAAGTATAATAATATTAAATATTTATGCCCGGTTGCAGAAACGGTCATCAACGCATTGTTCGGTTAGCGGTTCATCAAAACGAACAAATGCAACGCAGTTTTTTAACAGCCATGATTTAAATGTCATAAGAACATGGAAACTGATTCGAATTTGTTTCTGCAACCGAACATTAATATATATCTATCATTGAGTAAATTTTTCATTTATGAAAAAAAGAACATTTTTTTCTTTTTGGTATGATCCCAATCCCAATTTAGCACTTGTGGGATTAGGCTAAGTGAACTCTAAATCGCTGATGATAGGAATAACTTTAGTATTTATGGCATTTATGAGGCGTAAACATGCGATACGCACTTTTGTATTTCACAGCCAAAAAGTTTGAGACACACTGCCTAAGTCTAAGCAAACGTACTAGTACTTCAAAATCCATTTAGCTTCTATATTCTTACGTGATTGTGATAACTGTACAGAAATTCATAACTGAAGCCGAGGAATATAATTTGTATTCTGATCCTAGCTAGCTATGACTGTAGCTAATCCAATTCACTATTCAAATTGCTTTCGTGTTTTTTTGAACGGCCACTTACTGCTTACTGTTATGGTACAGTACAGTACTTGGTTTTTTGCCCAAGATAGCAATCGGGAAGTTTTTTTTTACCGAAGAGGTATGTAAAATATACAATAGATTTATTAAAACTAATTTAATGGATGTTATGTTTTGCATTTTTTTGCAATGGGCAAACAGTTAACTATTGAACACGTTTACAATTAATATCTGAATGAAATGATGTACGGGATAAACACTAGAAACTGTTCTTTCTATTGCTAGTGACGTAAGTTTTAAACAGGGCGTCATTCTATGAGCTTTGATTCACGAAAGATGACTATTCGAGGTCATATATAAGCAGTCTGAAATAATATTACTTGCAGATAACTTCAGTGCATTTTGTATGCATAGACATGCAAATTTAAGGATACATTTTAACTGAAAAAATCTGATGTGCCCAACACCAAACCTCCCGCTATTATATTTTTATTAATTTAAATATACATACTTACATATTTAGTTATTGCGGAAACTGTATTAAGATCCATTCCATATAACTATGGTTCTATTTACTATTTTCTTTTTAAAACGTTACTATTATTAATTTGAAATGATTAGTTCTTGGACAGTGACATTTATCTGTCAGTTACATATACATTTGAGATATGAACTGTGTAACCAAGGAGTTTTGCTTGTTTAACGTGTAGGCTTCGGGATTAAAATTATACAGAGAATTTATTTTAAAATGCAACATATGGTTTATCACTTCCATGGTTACACACTACTGTCAAAAAATGACAGGAATGTAATATTTTTTGTCCATTTGAAAATGCAACATTATAAATAGTATTGCAGCACAGGAGATACCTCCAGAACACATCACAAATGGTGTCAATTCTTTCTACGAGCGACTAGGATATTGCCTCAGTGTGAATGGAGGTATTTTTGAACATTTATTACATTAAATTTAGGAATTTTTGTAAGCCAAAGTTTGTTAAGATGTGCTACATTAAAGTTTTGATTTTTTTGTTAATAGTATGTAGGCTAATTTATTGGAAATTAATATTGAAAATACATACTACAAATTTTTGTATGTTGCATTTTAAAATGGACAAATATTACATTGCTGTCATTGTTTGACAGTAGTGTGTAGTAACCATGGAAATGATTGACCAAATGCTGCACGTTAAAATAAATTCCCTGTAGATAATTTTATAAATTTATCCATAAAATATATAGAAAAGTATTTATGCAAATCTGTAGAAAATTTAATAATCTTTAATTTTTATAATAACACAAATCTTGAAAAAATAACATTTGAAGGTATTTTTCGAAGAAAATCTATTTTGAGCTTCAAGTAAAGTGTCATTTCCGGTTATTTGATATACCTACACAAAAATCTAAAGGTCATTCCTATATTAGAATAAGGTAGAAATACAAGGTTACAAAATTTTCTGAATGATAGTATTTGAGCTAAAGTGGAGGATCCACACACACTCACACACACACTAAGACACACACGCGTACGTACGCATACACACACACACACACACACACACACACACACACACACACACACACACACATACATACATACATACATACATGCATACATACATACATACATACATACATACATACACAAATACACACACAAAGACATCATCGTGAAAATGTTAAAATTGAATTCTAGGGACCTTAAAACGTGGTCATTTACCAAAATCTCGATATGCGATTTTTAGCACGATCCCTATACCTCCCTTACCAAGGGAAGCGGGAGGTAAAATATGAATAATTTATTTAAATGTTAACATCACTAGTACATTAGGATAAAGGGCAGTATAGTAGATATTTAGGTATCTGTAACTCTACGACATACGTCATTATTATTTGCAATATTGGAAAGTAATGTCTCCTAGTGAGTGATTCTGTCGAGACGAGAAATTTCTCAATTTTCATCTCGTCTCGTATTCGAGATTTCTCGTCTCCTATACAACAATATCTAATTTGGAAAATGCTAAGTATATCATTATGACATTGTTTTAATAATATATGCATCTTATTATTTAACTTAGAATAAATTGAGGATAATATATTATTATTATAAATAGTTAGACTATTTTGGAAACGTCAAAATAATCACCTTAATCTTCATAGTGTTGCCAACAGCGACCGGTATGTGTATACTGGCGTCCTTGTGAGAATAATTGTAGACGAATTACCTACTTAAAGAATTCTTTTCATTGTCAAGGCCTCAGAGTTTCTTCTGAACAAAAGAATGAAAAGTATAAACAGCAGCTTTTACTGTTTTCATGACCCGAATTTATATTCCCAATTAGTTTAGTAAATATTTATTCTCTGCTGTATAAGGCAGGTGTTATATGCCGTGTAATATTTTTCACTGAACATTAAGCAAAATGAATGTGATTTTAATGTAGTAAATTATAAGTTTTTGTTGTGTTTCGTGGAATGAATTTTAATTTGATTTTTTTTTTGTTTCCAGGTGAGTTCCTAATTTGTCAATTTGCTGATGAAGTAATAAATGGGAAGATGAAAGGTAACAGTAAAAAAAATTATGTTTTATCATATTATTTATATGGAGTCTCGTGGCCGCGTGCCTGAGTGTCAGGTCGCGAATCTGGGGAACCAGGTTCGATCCCGACTGACGCCAAATATTTCTAATTTTAAATGGCACAAAAATTGACCCCTGTGGTGCACTCTTCACGCCAGCAATGGGTGCCTGTGAGGTGACGCCTGGTAAATGCCCACACGATACAAATATGTCATCAGAATTACCGATATCTGCGAACAAAGCAGATTGGCACACCCAGCAATGGGTAATATTCCGTGATGATATATTCAGGCCCGATCCTAGCGGGTGTTCATTTTGTTCCCAGAACAAAGACGGCCACGCATAGGGGCGGCAAAGCCATCCTAACTTTTTTTAGATAAAAATATTTAAATTTTTTAAAAATATCAACAATTTATAAAATAAACATATTAATAAAGCATTATTCTTTTAAATACTTGGTTTGGCTGATTGGTAAAAATATCTGTCCTAGTAGGTATATAGTTTATTTTATTAAAGGACTGAGTATACTTATGATGTCAATCAGTGGCGTAACTAGCAAGCTTGCGCCCCTATGAAAAAATTTTCTGGGTCGCCTCCAAGAAAAATTTAAAAGCAAAAAAAAATTTAATTTTTTCTCTATATCTTGACGGACAGTAATATTATAATCATTTTTTACGTAATTATTAATTAAACTTTTTCATTATTGTAATCACATTTTCTTTGTTTTAATCATGCTTTTCTTTGTTGTTATCAAAAATCTTTAGAAAAAACCCCAAGGAATATAATCAGAGGAACATATTTTCATCAAATTACCCCACTCTTGATATAAATATACAAAGGTACAGGGAATTAATCAAAAAGCGGGCCATAGGCGTTTAACAGGAAATCAGTTTTCCTTTTCGTAAAAGTTCCCAATTAATTTTAGACAAAAATGTTTTAAATAATTAAATTCTACGCCTAATTCACTAAACTTGTTTTTTAACATAGTATTAGGTAAATGATTTTATTTTTAATTCATTGTGTGCTATTGTTTAGAACTATATTCTGCGCCAGTTTTAAGTAAATTTGTCTCTTGTCTCCAATATCAGCCAATCAGAGAGGTCAAAACTATTCCCTATTCTCTACAATATGGATGGCTTAAATATATAAGAACAAAGGCGGCTGATAGGTTAGGATCGACCCTGGATATATTTATTTATTTATTTGGGTCTTTGTTAACTGAAATATTTGAATTTTTGAATAATTTGATGTAACATGTGCAACATTGCAAATCCCAAATGAGACTAGTGGCAGATGAAAAAAGGAAGTGATGTCATGTAGATATAAATGGTCTATGCTAATTCAATGACTAATGACCGGTTGCACCACCTCCACTTAAATTAAACTTTACATTAATGGCAAGATGCATCGGTGTCAGCTCGTGCTACCAATTGCATTCTAAGAATCTAAATTATTACATCACTGTATAACTTGATTGATTATACACCTTATTTTCGTTCACTAGCAAATGACCAGAAAAGATACCTGTCTACCTTTTTAATTGCTAAAGGTGCATTCACAATGAGATAACACTACCAATGCCGATACCGATACTCTTACCACTAATTCTACCACTAACTGATTTTGTTGCCGTTACCTTTTGCAATTCACAATAAGGAAGACTTACCGATGCCGTTACTACTAAACATAACCTTTCTAGTGGGTAATTCATTTACTATCACAAAAAATATATAAAGTTTTACTAATGAATCCATTATTAGCTGGAACTATAGGTATCTTATACTAAAGAAGTAAAAATCGTCGACGTTTGTGGACAATACCAATATACTTGAACAGAGTACAGCAAGGAAATTATGAACATCTTATTCAAGAGATGAGGTTGTCAGACACATACGTTTTTCCATTATACTCGAATGAGTACAATTTCATTCGAAGATTCATATTTGTTGCAATGGTTTTCCAATCTTGTTCTTTAATATTCAGGTTTCTAAAGCCAGTTATCCTTTTGTCCCATATTACAGGTTGTGATTCTATTAATATTATTAACTTTTCGTCCACAAAACAAAATTTAGTACGCCATCGCCACAAAGCATAAACATAAAATATAACCTAGAATATAACCCTAAATACACGCTGTTCGCTGTCTATTCAAATCCGACTACGCCCGAGTAGTAGCGCGGTAACCCGAAGTAGAGGTAAAAGTTTGGCTGTGCCAAACATTTGTCTATCTATACCGATACTCTTACCACTGCCGCTCCCGATACCTCTTCATATTGAATAGCATCATATAAAATGTGTTAAATAAATAAGTAGAAAAATTATCGGTAAGAATTAGTGGCATCGGCATCGGTAATGAAACCTCATTGTGAATGAGCCTTAACAGTTGGTAACTTTGTTAAAGCATTCGGTTGATGGTTGCAAATATTTTATGAAAGTAATAATACTAAAAATTAACAAGCAGAAGACTCACGTCATCAATAAATATTACTAGATAATGACGTCACTTATTACTACGATTACATGGGATACTAATTTATTCTATAAAATGCAATGCGTGTTGCATAACTTACTGTATAAAATAATATACCTATAAAACGAATATACTGCTGGTGGGAGTGAAATTTGTGAGACTAACATTGGACGAGTGCAGACATATATATCTGCATATATAGCTGCACTTGTCTGTAAGAATAGCTCCGCGCAAGCCCCAGATTGCTTTGATTTTATTGGTGTAGAACGAGAAAGGGGAACTAGTAGGAGGGAAATTCTTACACTAACTGACAAGGATAGACAATAATGTTTGTAGCAGACTCCTCTTAAGTTAGAGATAGGGCATCAGCAGTATATTTATTTCAACACATGCATGTAAGTAATTAAAATAATTATTTGCTTCTCTGATTGCTTTGTTAAAGCTTTTGGCATGATTGCAGATGAATTATTGTGTAATATTTATTAAGACAAACCAATAATATTCAGGGCCTGGTTTAGGTCGTCTTAGGTCCAACCAAATGAAAGCATCCCAAAAACTATAATAAGACAAGGAAATTGTGCGCCTCCAAAATATGTGCGCCCTAGTCAGCTTATCCGGTAATTGGGCACTGCAGTTATTCTGTAGCGTAAGACACAACTCACAAAATACTAAGAAGAAACTAGAACGATTTATTTTATTTATATATTTTATTGACAGCAATTTGACAGTTCAATATATTTTTTACAAAACAATAATACAAAACTACTTTGATATTTGCAATCATTTATATTAATTCAAGTCACTTGTGCCTGGATGAGATGAGTTGAC
This sequence comes from Harpalus rubripes, assembly GCA_963082715.1. NCBI lineage: Eukaryota > Metazoa > Arthropoda > Insecta > Coleoptera > Carabidae > Harpalus > Harpalus rubripes. The sequence continues at coordinate 58,869,602 of OY720451.1, forward strand.
AATCACCTGACAATCAAGTGACAGGGACAGGATCGATATTTGATCGATTTTAAATTCAATGTAAACATGGACGTTGTCAGTAGTGCTACCGTTATGATACGAAAATTAACTACAATTATTTCAAATAATTTTATATTCCCTAAAAGGAATAAGGATTGACTTTGATATGAAGGTAAATTTCATTAATATATACGTTTCTTAATACTAGTATTTTTTATTTTTTTAACACCCAATAATTTCTATAAGTTATATTTCATTTTATAAGTTTTTTTTTTTTCATGTCGATGACGTGAGTCATCTGCTTGTTCATTTTTAGTATAGTACCAAACACTATACAGTAATACAATGTAGTTATGTAGTCAATGTCTAGTGGTATGATATCAGTGTTAAAAAACAAAACTACATACCATAAACGATAAGTAACGACCACTATCGTAAACTTACAATTAACCACTGGAAGATTCAATTAGAATTTTATAATTGGTTAGTGATTGCAATCCCATAACTCTGAGTTTATGCCTATGCTTATTCCTTATGCCCATTGGAATGCATGAGGGATCTCAGACGCCTAAGCGCGTAAATATGTCAATTGGCCAGATGAATGGAACAAACTTAACACACACCAGTCTCCATGAGGAATAATAATTAGAATGTGTCTCCTTGCATTTCACCAGACATCATTTTCAGCCTTTTAATGAGAATGAGAATGATTTTTTGCAAGATTTTTTCTTGTTGGATATGTTTAAGATGCCAGACAGTTTGATTTTTTAATTGGCGCCAATGTCAGTGCCATTATACTTTTAAAAAAATATGTATTCATTTTTTATTTTCACGTTTTTGATGAACATATATGGAAAAAGAAACTTTTACTTTAGATATCAGTATTTAATATACCTACAAGTGCAGGCTGCACTAGATAACTTCCCTAGTTTTTGAAGGTGTTAAATCAGGCTAAGAAATATCGCCTACGGAAATCAAGCAACATTCGGCCTAATTCTCTAAACAAAATTGTTAAAATTAACAACCGTTTTCAGTTGTTCAGTGGTTCATGGGGCGTCTTATCACATTCGAACATGGAGTAGGGTTTTCAACTGGTCTCCTATTGGAAGGTCATCTAGTACATCAGCAAAATTTAAATGCTTTATATCTTTTGTAACAAACAATTTATATTAGGATTTTTTGTTTTTTCCCTGTTGTTTACTTATCAACACTAATATTTTTAATAAATTTTTAATATTAGTAATCCTCAGAGAATACCCTATTATCGCGCGCACACACACATACAGACATCATCTTAAAAATAGTAAAATCGTATTCTAGGGATCCTAAAAGGTGCTTATTGATTAATTTTTTTGATCAAATACAATACCTTCCTTACCTAAAGATGACGGAAGGTAAAAGTAGTGTTTGTAGTGATTATACATATGTTAAAAGTGATTTTATTTTGTTCGAAAGGATGTTTTCCAGCACCCTGTATTATTTATTTAATAATGTTAGTAATTTATAATTAGTTTAGAAAAAATATAAAGTTATGGCTTTGAACATAAATCATTTTAATAAAATAAATCGATAAAGTCTGTAACGTGTAACAAACTACATATTAAAATATTTATTTCATTTAATTTAATCGAACAATAGAATTATATATTTTATTATTATTATTATCGTATGTGAAAGTATTATACTTATATTCTGATAAGACTTGTTTTATTTCCTTGTTGAGAATTAGAAATATTTATAATAATCTTTAAAATTATTATGAAATAATTCTCGACGTATGATGATCTATTTAGATAAATTAATTATTCTTTTAATGTTGTACTGGAACTAAATATACGTTTATAACATAAAACTGTTCAGATTTATTGTAGAAAGTTGAATTAGTACAAAATTTATTAATCGATAAAATTGTTTCAATTAAATGTTACAAATAAAAACTAGAACTAGACTATATGTTACTACATATTCAGAGCAGTAGATAATTGTTATTAAGTAATACATATAAGAAAAGATATAAAGTACCATACAATAGTAATAAAATATAATACAGAATCTATAATTCTACCCAGTAAGTACCAATCAGATGGTTTAGCTTTTATTTCGACTATTGTGGCATTTTCTTCTGAAGATTCCACGTCTTTTTCAGGTTCCTGAAGATGGAAAGAAAACATTTCTAATTTATCATCAAAAAATTTTAATATGGCAGTCCTTTTCACGTTTCAAAACCTGGACAAATGATATATTTTATTTTTTCAATAATTATTAACCAATTAAATTATTGTTATATAAAAATCTATGTAAAATAATTTTTATATTCTATATTAAATTGAAGAGCTTTTTGCAAAAACAACCATAGTCCAAATATTGTAGTTACATAATTATAAGGACATGTACTTTCAAGCATGCCAAACAGTTTTTCGCAAACAGTTATTACATTTTAAAATTTGAGCGTTTCTATTTCTAATTTAATTATAATATAATTGTTCATCAATGTTTATTTTACTATTTCTTAACATCCAGTAAAAATTTTCTAATACTGAAAGAATTCAGATATGGCCCAAAATTTTATTCTCAGAACCAAACAAATAGCCCTAGCGGCAATTCGTTCTTAACATTCTTGCAATGGGGTATCTAGAAGGCGTACATAATGTCAACGTCACTTCAATTATTTTTATTTAGTAATAGGGGCATTTACCACAAACAAAATTAGTGTTTGTAATATTAAAATTCTTTAGTTCACATCTAAATATAGTAAGAAAATACGTAAGATCTATTAAATTTCTTAATATATTTTACTAATTTCCGAAAACTATTATTTTTGCTCTCTATAGAATGTCCTTGAAAGCTGTGACGTCACAATCACAGACATTTGAAAGAGACAGAAAAGAGAGAGCATGATTAGTTTTGATGTTTGGAAGACACATGTTTAGCAACTCAGCTGTGACAGAGAGGTTAATTTATTTATTATGACGAAAGAGATTTCTTCTCGCCAGTGTTTCATAATGTCTGCAATACGTAATTGTTTTAATAATTCTGAGGATACGCCACGTTCCAAGTAAACATACAATTTGAAAAATGTGGTTTGAAGCAGTGTACGGTTTCAATGATATTACCAAAACCAGAACATTGTATTGTAGTGAAAATCACTTTAATGTATTTAACTATTGTAAGCATTTACAGTAAACTTTCTGTACATTCTCCAGTTAAAAACTGATGCTGAAAATTGGACATATTTTAAATTGATGGGCGGTAAAATAAAAATTAAAGAAGGTATTGTGCCACATAAAAAATTATGAAACAAATGTAGAAGAGTCCCAGTTTTGAAGTTGGTTATGACATGGTTTCTTTAATGACAACATATTTCAAATTTGTTGAAAACGATGGAAAAATAATGCAATTGTGGGCAAGCATACTAACTTTATGCGCATCAAATAAAAAAATGTCAACTTCTGACGTTTCTGCAGTTATATTTTACTCCGTAAAGTTACATTCTTGTACTTCAAAGACAGTTGCGCATGCGCAGTAGAGAAGTTAGCGATAAATAGTCAGAGGTAATGAAACAGATTCCATTTCATCTGACAACAGGATCCATGACTTCCTTTGTAACTATCACATTGGAGTAAGTCAGCGATATGAACCGAAGTCATGGACAATGCGTGACAAGTCAGAGATACTACTTCTACTCTAATAAGGCCTTAAGGAAGCAAAAAAGTGATTTCGTGGAACTTCAAAAAAATGAAATAAGGTTGTTGTTAAGAGCTCTTCATTTGTATACATACAGGCTTGCCATATTCAAATACATTAATATTGGACTACTGTAGTCCATTCCCTGAGACGAGAATATTTGGAACTAATTCTTGAAAATGACAAGTCGTTCTATTGGTCAAAAGAGAATAATTTTGGAGGGAAAATAATAGAATGAATGTTTCTGTTCAAGAATTAGTTCCACATTCTCTCGTCTCAACAAATGAAATATATGTCATTTTGTTCTCTAAGTTAAAAGAAAAATGTTGTATGAAATGTGTAATTTTTACAAATTTTACTATAATATCAACGCTATATTTTAATATTTTAACCAGAAATGGAAATACCGGGCCTTAATCATATGTACGTTTTCTTACTTTGAATTCCCTGTAAAGCAATATCTTCCCGACTCTATTGTCCACTATTTTTCCTATTGTAGTTGCTAACCAATTCGGTGATACTGTTTCTTTAGATAGCAAGTATCTAACAACCATAGTTTCTACCAAAATTATTGATATCAACAGGTTAGAATTTCGCAGATATTTCACTGTAAATAACAAATATATATTAAATGTGTTATTGAAATTATCAACATTTCAAATACATATTAGGAAAACTTGAGGCGATTTCGGGCGACAACCGTTCACTTGCGGTATGTTGCGTTCAGATATATTCACACATTCGGGCGATAGGAACGACTTACCCGGTATGTTTGGATCAGTGCTCACAGCTGAACGGGTTTGCTAGTCGGGTCAGCTCTCTGTTCACTATTTCTATCTCTTTTTATCATGTCTTTTTTGAAATGTCAAATGTCAAAACAGTCGGTATCGTGGTCTTTATGTCAAACAGGGTGACATTATTATCGTTGACTCTTTTTTGGACAAATATGGATAAATTGTCTTTCTCCGTTAATGCATTTTAATTGTAAGACACTATTTTTTGACAGTTTTAAATGTCGCAGAATATACATAACCACCAAGCACGGTGTCAACAAGTGAACCAACGATTTTTGCCGCCACCATTAACCACATCATACCGTAACTAACCGTAAGTAATCCTAACAAGTGAACGGGTATGTCGCCCGAAATCGCCTTTAGAGAAAAATAGTCTGATGAAAACGTTTGCTAATTGTTTTATTACATAGCCGACGTTTCAGCACCAAATCTGCCTTCTTCAGGGAAATGTAAACTTACTGAATTGAAAATTTGTTTAGTACGTTTACATTTCCCTGAAGAAGGCACATTTGATGCCGAAACGTCGGCTATGTAATAAAACATTTCTCAAACGTTTTCATCAGACTGTTTTTCTCCCAGTTTTCCTAATATTACTTTGATCTTTGATCCAAGTCGAGGAATACATATTTCAAATACAATTCTTACAAATATATGGAACGACATCTCCGGAATCTGGTACGTCCCATACGTACTGCAGTAACATCATTATGTGACAGGGAATACTCAGCATTGAGAAATGAATTCGTTCTGAACATCTTGGATCGAAAGAAAGCGTCATAAATGTCAGAGACACCAAAACTGAAACGTATATAAAATATAAACAAATTACTTATTGAAAGCTATGTAACTAACATTGTACTTTATATACCAGTACAAAAACAAGCAAATGCTAATAGCAATAACAACCAATGTAAACATATCAGTTAAATCTCACACGACACAATGTCAAAGTGTAATGATGTTGATACTATATTGACATTGGCTGTTCTTGCATTAAGCCACAGATATTTATCTGAATGTCAGAACTAATTTGTAGTATTAAAATTGTTTTACATTGGTATTACTTTAATCTTCTTAGAGAATGAAAAATAGTTCACTTTCTAATTCAAAGAATACGAGTATGTGCAACAATTCGAAAATCGAAATGTAATCTAAAGCTATTATTTTCTTATCTTATCAAGCAATTGTTTTGTTGTAATGTATTGCAAAATATACTTGTTTCCTTTCTAAGAGTTGTTTAAATTTTTAGAGTACCAATATACTAGTCATTTTTTTAAATAAACAATAGACAGCGTTCTATTGACATTTTCTCGTCATTTTTTACCTCCCGCTTTATCATAGGTATGTTTTCGGCACATGCATTTTTCTCAAACAAATCGTTATGTAAGAGAATAAAAATATTATATCACTGAATTCAAAATTAAATTCTCTAACGAATGAGCAAATAAAAAATATATGATCCCATTTAAAATTAAAAAGTTAGGTTCCGTATTTTGAGAACCACTTGTCCAAAAAAAATATTTTTCTTTTCTTTAAATTTGTCTTGTGAAATAGAAATTGTTTGCCCATTTAATACATACATACATACATACATACATACATACATACATACATACATACATACATACATACATACATACATACATACATACATACATACATACATACATACATACATACATACATACATACATACATACATACATACATACATACATACATACATACATACATACATACATACATACATACATACATACATACATACATACATACATACATACATACATACATACATACATACATACATACATACATACATACATACATACATACATACATACATACATACATACATACATACATACATACATACATACATACATACATACATACATACATACATACATACATACATACATACATACATACATACATACATACATACATACATACATACATACATACATACATACATACATACATACATACATACATACATACATACATACATACATACATACATACATACATACATACATACATACATACATACATACATACATACATACATACATACATACATACATACATACATACATACATACATACATACATACATACATACATACATACATACATACATACATACATACATACATACATACATACATACATACATACATACATACATACATACATACATACATACATACATACATACATACATACATACATACATACATACATACATACATACATACATACATACATACATACATACATACATACATACATACATACATACATACATACATACATACATACATACATACATACATACATACATACATACATACATACATACATACATACATACATACATACATACATACATACATACATACATACATACATACATACATACATACATACATACATACATACATACATACATACATACATACATACATACATACATACATACATACATACATACATACATACATACATACATACATACATACATACATACATACATACATACATACATACATACATACATACATACATACATACATACATACATACATACATACATACATACATACATACATACATACATACATACATACATACATACATACATACATACATACATACATACATACATACATACATACATACATACATACATACATACATACATACATACATACATACATACATACATACATACATACATACATACATACATACATACATACATACATACATACATACATACATACATACATACATACATACATACATACATACATACATACATACATACATACATACATACATACATACATACATACATACATACATACATACATACATACATACATACATACATACATACATACATACATACATACATACATACATACATACATACATACATACATACATACATACATACATACATACATACATACATACATACATACATACATACATACATACATACATACATACATACATACATACATACATACATACATACATACATACATACATACATACATACATACATACATACATACATACATACATACATACATACATACATACATACATACATACATACATACATACATACATACATACATACATACATACATACATACATACATACATACATACATACATACATACATACATACATACATACATACATACATACATACATACATACATACATACATACATACATACATACATACATACATACATACATACATACATACATACATACATACATACATACATACATACATACATACATACATACATACATACATACATACATACATACATACATACATACATACATACATACATACATACATACATACATACATACATACATACATACATACATACATACATACATACATACATACATACATACATACATACATACATACATACATACATACATACATACATACATACATACATACATACATACATACATACATACATACATACATACATACATACATACATACATACATACATACATACATACATACATACATACATACATACATACATACATACATACATACATACATACATACATACATACATACATACATACATACATACATACATACATACATACATACATACATACATACATACATACATACATACATACATACATACATACATACATACATACATACATACATACATACATACATACATACATACATACATACATACATACATACATACATACATACATACATACATACATACATACATACATACATACATACATACATACATACATACATACATACATACATACATACATACATACATACATACATACATACATACATACATACATACATACATACATACATACATACATACATACATACATACATACATACATACATACATACATACATACATACATACATACATACATACATACATACATACATACATACATACATACATGCATGCATGCATGCATGCATGCATACATACTCTTTTAGTACCTTATCAATCACATCCGTCCACTTACACACTGGACGGCCACGCAATTGAACACCCTCAATTTCACCAAGATATATACGCTTTACAAGACGTTCACTCTTCATTCTCTCCACATGACCAAACCATCTCAACTGGCTCATTCCTACTCTCTTAACAACATTCTTCCTAACCATGCATTCTTCATACACCAAATTATTCCTCACGCGATCCCGTCTTACATATCCATATACTCCACGTAAATACCTCATTTCGTCTTTGTAACTTTTATAGTTCACGAGATAGCAATGTTGGCCCATTAAAAATGAACAAATGTATAATAAATTATATTTTGTTTACAGATCAACGGGAAGTGATACTTTACAATGCTCATTGCTATGTTAAACATGGAATTGGCGGGAGGTCATGTGCTGGCCACATCAGATTTTTTTTTGTTTTTGCTTAGTTGTTTGTTTTGTACCTACCTAAAAATGGCAGAACAATTTTCACAAACTGAGGCCCAAACTTCCTATTAATCACAATTTTAATTTTGACAGTAGGAAATGTCTCATTAGGGTAGCTTTTAAAAATTCCAGGATCCAATTCCATATCTAATGTCTTAACATTCCATTCTTCAGTCAGTAATTTCGAGTTCGTGTGTAGAATTTTGGTAACAGTGTAAGCAAGTTCACTTCCAGCTTGGTACCAAGAGCCTATCTTGATGGTACATGTTTGAGTGTCCAATGGCCAGTGGCGATAATTAGGGTTGCATGCGCCTTCTAGAGTGGTTGTTACTAGACAATTGACCACGTTTGTGTATTCAACGTTGCATTTTACCGGAGTGGAGATCAGCTCTTTGCTTCCGTACCTGCCCCTAAAACAGAGAAAGACAATAATAATTATTCTGGTACTACAATAGGGGATTCCACCATTTTTTTATAATTTCATCAGAAAGAATAAGTAAAACTAAGAATATTGGTGAAAATCCTGTGAAAAAAATCCTATTAATAAGCGAGTTATGGTCCCCCGAAGTTTGAAAGTATAGATGTGACGTCACGAATATAAGTTTTTATATAAAACTGTTTTCTTCGTGGATCTAAAATGTTCTTGAAATCACTACCTAAGCCTACAAGGCCCCGGCCTAGGGGCCCAGCCAGCCTAGGGGCCCCGGTGGAAGGTTCAACAAAGTAGGCAAATCTTTGCAATCTGTTAACATCGACCTGGGTACGATCGTTGAACTGTATCAATCTTTAGTAACATACCTAGAACACTTAAGGAAACCCAGTACCTTTGATCATTAAGAGTCGAAAGTTATTGAAAAATAGCTATGCATATGACATGCAGAGGAAACGTAGGTAAGCGTAAAGTCCAGTTTGACGAAGTAAAAGGAAACGAGGCGGAACTCTGGCAGGGACAGATTTAGAGTTACCATTTTTAACGTCATTATAGATAGACTAATTACAGAACTACGGAGACGCGGATCTGCTTATGAGGAGTTAAGTAAAAAGTTTGACTTTCTTACGAAACTACATGGGGTCTCGTGGCCGCGTGCCTGAGTGTCAGGTCGCGAATCTGGGGAACCGGGTTCGATCCCGACCGACGCCCGTGAGGTGACGCCTGGTAAGCGCCCCGCACGGTGCAAATATTTCATCATTACCGATATCTGTAAAGCAGATTGGCACACCCAGCAATGGGTAATAAGCCGTGATGATATATTTATTTATTTTATTTACGAAACTACATCGTTTGGAATTAAAGACATTCGTGAAGGAATCAGGAACCTTATAACCTTTATGCGGCGAATTGGATAGGACTTGGAAAATGAGTGTCTGCACCTGCAAGCTCATTTGTCGTCGAATGATGAAGTTATGGAGTTATCGTCACTGGGCTATACAAATACTTATCGGGAAATGGCTTTTTGGACATTTATCCAAGCGTAGGAATTGCGGTCCGAATGCTGTTGTATACATACTCGTACACCAGCGTCAAACTGCTCAGCAGAACGGTCGTTTTCCGCGCTAAAGAGAGTAAAGAAGTACTTAAGACCTAACATAGGAGAGAACAAGCCCAATTCACTCTCTGTAATGTACATAGAGTCAGAAATAATGCTGTCAATTGACTATGATGACGTCATTCGTTCTTTTGCACAGAAGAAAGTTCGTCGTATGATTTTATAAATTTTATAGAATAACGCAACTATAGTAACATAGACTGTATTATTCTGATGTTTACTAAAGTCGATTAAAAATTATATGTTATGTACTAGTGCATTCAATTCACTAAATTTCCAAAATAGCTTCGAGATGGTGGGGCCCAAATGTCAAGTACCTAGGGGCCCTGGGTCTCTAAGTCCGGCCCTGCTTGAAATGTATGCTATTTTGAATTATATTTATAAAAAACAAATTAATATTTTAACACTGTACAAGTCTACATGCTTTATAATTGCAAGTGTATCAAAATGTTTAATGCAAGAAATTTATATTCAAATATGTTTGAGAATTGCAGTACTGGACTGGTAGCCACGTGTCCGCTATTTGAATTTGTCTACTTCCATTGGTAGTAGACTGCACTCACTACCACGGTATTCGTTTATATTTATAGGTGGTCTTTGAGCTGTTAATCAAAATAATATATATGAATGAGTGACGAGCTGATAAAACAAAAACCGCCTTATTTCCGAAGTATTTCAATTATATCATTTTATTTCTTTATTAATATTCATTATTAAGCATCTACTTTCACTATTTTTTATTAATTTCTCTTAATTCGATTGAGCTGTAATCCCCTATTGTTTATGATTTGAAATGTAACTGAAAATTTCCGCGATTATTGCGCGCGCAAAAAAAACAAGAGCCAGACAAGCGAAATTATCAGAAGTCAAATTATGAATATTTTGACTACCTTAACCCTCCGGGTCGGGTGTGGTCTGTGAATCCACGGCAAATTGAAATTTTTAGATAATTTGTTTATTATTTTTTCAATATTTCTACCTTTAGGAAACTGCAATGCGACAGATAACGACGAAATCTAATTAAGTACTTACTTATTATAAACGGATAAATCTGGGGCCCAAATTTCATCGGTACTAAGTACAACAGTCCATTCGTCACCAAAATCGGCAGGATTCCAAGACATATGTACATCCCGCCAAGTCTACAAAAAATATATTTACATTGTATTTTTTACTTGTTAATACGAGGGGACCGAGAATAGTTTTGCCTTTCTCAAAAATTAATTAGATTTTCATATTCTACAATAGTCTTCTTGCAAATCCATACATTTCTGCCAACGATGCTTCAACATTAGAATGGAGTATGTGACCAAATTTTTATTTTTACATAATATGATACTAGACAAAAAAATTAAATACCCGTATTTTTTTACATCGATTAATTATTTGTACTTTACGAGAAAATAATTATTAAAAATTTGGGGAAGGGATTTTATGAAATATGCAGATATAACTTCCAAAACTGTGATTATAATGACAATCAAGAATTTTATGTTTTTTACATTCTGTCACCATTAGGTAAGGAAGGTATTGTCTTTGGTCAAAAAAATCGGTAGTGAGATTTTAATGAATAAGCACGTTTTAAGGTCCGTAAAATACGATTTTATTATTTTTACGATGATGTTTGTATGTGTGTATGTGTGTAGGTGTAACAAAATTTTCGTCTACGATAACTCTAATACTACAATTCCAAAAATTATAATTCTTTCGTATTCCTCTTCGTTACATCCATATGAAGAGATAATTAGATTTTGGTTATAATTGGGCAACCGGAAGTACCCTCATTTGAAGATTTTAATAGTTTTTCTTGAAAAAACGATGATGAATATCATTTTTTTTACATTTAATGTTATTATTATAAATATTAAAGAACATTGTATTCTCTATACGATTTGACTGCATTTTATACTTCATATTAAATGGATATAGACTTATAAAAATATAAAGAAATTAAATTTCATAAATTAGCCAGCTAATCTAGAAACAGCTACTATATTAAGAAAATGATGTCAGTGTTAAGTGCAATTGACATATTCGTAGTATATTTGTGTTACAATTTTACTCGATATATAGGATCTTTTTGCTCGATACTTTCTGTATGGAATTTGTATACAATACATACAACTTTCGAAAGGTAATGTACATACAAGAAATTTAAAATCTTTTGCAAGGATTTTATAGAAAATACATAGGCATTTACGATACCGCATCTACCGACTGCGTTCGAAAACAAGAGTGTTAAAAAGTTACCGTGTTCAAAAATTGTACAATATCTACTAGATTCATCTATCGGATTCGTGAAGAATCTAATCTAAAAAAGGTAGTGACGCAAAGTGAAGTGCGCGCGTTAAAAGTGGAAATGTGTTCAAAGCAGAACTCTGTTCAGTTTGTTAACAACGTCAAATTTCTAATAATTTTCAAATTTTTTCATATGTTATGGATCTACCCTGTTTACCATTTGCGTTCTTAAAATATCGATTCCTGTAGCCATAACCTGATAAACAGCTGTTTACCGGTAACAGTTCACCCGTAGGATTTTCGTAAATGCCTCTATAAATGACGGAAGGTAATGTTCTGGCCTACCGAGATCGGCAAAACTTTTCTTCGTGTCTTCCTAATACTTTACCAAAAAAATTTTTGACTCCAATCTCACATATTGCCCGTAATCACTCTAGAAATTAAATAGAAATACACATAAATTAGTCTGTCAAATATAGGCTGATTCAAACTTACAAAATCAATTTCGTCCGGCATGAGATAAAACGAAATATTTGTAGGTTTATTGTCTATAATTGGTCGCTGACTTTTATCATAATCACAAAGTACATGCTCTTTTATTTGTGTTGCTATGTTAGTTACATCTTCTTTATCTTTTTTCACACATTGATCTACAACTATAGAATAAAAATAAATTAGGTAATATAATCATTTTTATTTACAGTATGCTCATACCTGCTGAAACTACAGTAAAGCTAATTAATACAAGAAACACTCTTTGGTAGATTCTTGCCATATTGACGTTCACAAACTGAGAGATATTTGGAGAGCAGTCTGATACGCCTATGAAATTCAATATGTGAACATCCTCTTAATTTTATCACAAGTTACAAATGTTCATGTTTGTTTTAAACCACTGACAAACGCAGCGGCGGATTTAAGGAAAAAGGTCCAAGGCGCAAAAATATTTCAGGGACCCAGGCCTATTTTCTACATCCCGCTATCCTTGGTAAGGGATTTTGCTAAATGACCTCGATTTAAGGTCCCTAAAATCCAATTTTAACATTTTCACGATGATGTCTGTGTGTATGTATGTGTGTATGTGTGTGTGTGGATCCTTTACTCTAACTCAAATACTATCATTCAGAAAATTTTGAGACCTTGTATTTCGAACTTTTTCTGTAATTGAAAGAGTATCACTTCCGGTTTATCAATTTTAGTCAAAATCTAATATGTTGTTCCCATTGATATAAAAGTCTTAAGGTACATTAGGTTTATGGTTTTTGTTTAGGTTTAAGTAAGTCATTCATAAATGTAAGTTTAAATTGCCAGAAAATTAATTTTGATATGTACATATATCTATGTAAATGCTTCAAAAGCAAGATTAAAATATCAGTAGAGCAGTACTCAACAAGACACTCGTGCGCCGTGAAACTGTCATTCGCTTCGCATTATTGGTTATATTTCAGCAATTAAGTTATGGCAGTCTCTATGTTCTTCTCGCATTTGTTCCGAATCCACCAATAAATAAAGATGTGTGTATGTATCTATATCATTTCAGACTCGTTCCAATTGGTGAAGTTTGTGACGTTATACTAAATCATAAACCTAAAGTTTGGCCCTTGCAATGTTTAGCTTCATGGTTTGGATTTAGTGACCCTAAATTCTGAAGTGTGAATGGAATCATTACATAATATGCGGCCAAAGTCTTTAAATCTAATGTATAAACCATAAATCTAAACCTAATTTTCATTTGTGAATGCACCTTTAAATACCAAATTTGAAAAGTTTTGGATTTAATTTTAAAATATTTTTCATTAAAAACTGTTACTGGATTCAAGTAAAGTACTTCCGGTTGTCCAATTTTACCCAAAATCTAAGCAACTCTTTATATGAATGCAGAACGCTTAAATGCGGAAAATAGAAATTTCGGAAGTTAAATATAGAGTTATCGTGGATGAAAAATCGTCACACACACACAGACATAATTGTAAAAATATTAAAAACTTGTTGTGGACCGAAAACATTACCTCCCATAATCTATGTATGTAGGTTGGCAGGAGGTAAAAATAAACATTCTGATGTACAGTTTAATAATTATTACTGACCTAATTAATAAATTAGTTTTGCAAACTCGTATATCTAAATTGATATTAATATCATTAATTTCTATGAAGATAAAATTTAAAAATGTAACATTGACGTCACAATCAAATAATTACGTCCATATGTCTTGCATATTACAATGAGTGTCACTGTTTGTATGCACCGTATTTTAATTTATAAATATACCACACAAAAAGGCTACTTGCGTGGTACTGAAAATCTGATATCTATCACTAAATAAATACCTAAAGTAAAGTTGAAAACGTATGTAAAAATATAAATTTTATTTAAAAACATTATTTGTTTTTTAATAAATTAAGAAAGAAGATTTTCTTTGACGTCATTATTTTGAACTGGAGAAAGGGATGCATATTTAAGAATGTAACCTGTAGATGGCGAGCGAGTGCGATTTTTAATTTGATTTGATTTGATTAGTTCATTTTTCTGTCAGTGTCTCTCTTCTTTATTATTTGAAATTTGCGTGGTTCCTGTTACTTTTATTACGCATTTCGATTTATTAAGCAGGATTTTAACTTAGCTTATACTCGTACAAGATTAAAATGACAAACGAAAATATTAACCTCCAAATTATTATACAAACGTCAGCCAGATAATCTGTCATGTATAAATTACCCGCACATGCCGTTGCTATTGGACGTACCGATGTTAATGCTTTACTGCCATTTATTGGTTCGGCGTAATTCTACGTCATACATGGCGGTAATTTAAATATTAAAATTTCATTAATTTTTTTTCTAGCCAATTAATGAAAATTTTCCCAAAAGAAAAAATATGGGCAGCAAGTTTTTATCGTCTCTTCAAAAATGTTAAATAAAACAATGGCACGCAAGTAGCCCATTCATTCAAGATTTCTAAAAATATAAAAATAAATATATCAATACGGCATATTACCCATTGCTGGGTGTGCCAATCTGCTTTGTACGCAGATATCGGTAATGATGATGACATATTTGTACCGTGCGGGCATTTATCAGGAGTCACCTCGTGGGCGCTTATTGCTGGCGTGGAGAGGGCACCATAGGGGTCACTTTTGTGCCATTTAAAATTCGATATAATTTGGCGTCGGTCGGGATCGAACCTGGTTCCCCAAATTCCCGACCAGGCACGCGGGCACGAGACCCTACATAAGTAAATAATAATAAATTAAAATTTGTTCGACTTGTGGTGCTGTCTCCACTGCAGCTGTAAATATTATGCTTTTGAGTGCATATTTTCTGTCTACAACGTTGCCAGGCTTCACTCATTCTGCCTAGGATGATAAGATTATAGGGTAGAGTGTATTTTTTTAGGCTTGTCTAAATATACAGGAGTTTTTGTGAAGCCTGCTGACGAATTTCTACACATATGCATCGATTCTAGACACGACCTAAACAACTTGGAGTTGGTAACTAACCAAATTTAAAACGTCACACTAAATGTAGTATTTCAGTTCAGCAAAAAAAAAGTTTAATGATATCGCATATCTAGTTAACGTAAATTAACCTCTTCATCAAATATTATTATATTTTTGTCCATAATAGGGGATTACAGCGCAGTTGATTTAAGAGAAATTAGGAAAGAATATTGAAAGTATATGCTTAATAATAAATATTAATAAAGAAATAAAACGACATAATTGACATACTTCGGAAATAAGGAGATTTTTGTCACTCATATGAAATCCATATATATTATTTTGATTGGCGACTCAAAGACGGCCTATAAATATATAACGAATACCGAGTTAGGGGCGGAGCCTACTAACAATGAAAGTAGAGAAATTCAAATAGCGGAGGCGTGGCTATCAGTCCAGTAATGCAATTCTCAAACAGTTTTTATTTGAATATAAATATTTTACATTAAACTTAATAATTTAAAGACATTTTCAATTATAAATCATGTAGACTTGTGCAGTATAATAATATTCATTTATTTTTTATAAATATAATTTAGAAATAGTATATATTTCAAGAACATTTAGGTCCACCAAGAAAATAGTTTGATATAAAAACTTATATTCGTGACGTCACATCTATATTTTCAAATTTCGGAGGACTATAACTCGCTTCTTAATAGGAATTTTTCACCGGATTTTCACCGACAGTCTTAGTTTTACTTATACGTTCAGATGAAATTATAAAAAAAATATGATGGAATCCTCTATTGTACTCAATACCAGAAGGCATTTAAAATGACCTTAGTAACAGGATTCAGAGATGTATTTAAAAAAATTAATATAGCAAATTCTAATTCGTTCGTCTCAGGTGTAAGCAACCCTCGAGTCGGAATTACTGTTAGAGGAAATTGCTAATAATCCTAATTCATAGAATTGCCAAACTCATTAATTTAAAGATCAAAATATTTTGTTATGATCAACATAAACGAAAAATGTTTAAAATATTTTAAACGCACCCCTGTTTTGATATGCAGTTACCCTAGTCGTCCATCTATTTTCAGCCAGTCATATAGTAATGCATTTCTGTGCTCTCCTAGTCTAGTATTTACATGGGTTCATGCAAAAATTTCAGACCTGGATATTCGTACAATTCTATTCTTCTCTCGGGTTTCAAAAGTAACCACATCTATAAAATAATTTAAACGTCAACTTTCATTCGCTAGTCAAACCATATATTCATGGATGCTATAATTACCAATCAAATATTTTGAAAGCGTAACAATTCACCTTTCGGTATCTGTCCAACTAAATTATTTGCGTATTTCAAGTTTGCGTGGCATCTTTCAAAACTTTTTCTGGCATAAGATTTTTCTCTTTTTTTCATACTCGTACGTTATTTATCCCCGTTTATGAGATTGTAAAGAAAATGGCCACCGCTTTGAATACCAAAACAAGATGACATAGTAATGGACGAAAGACATAATATCCATTACTGATTAAAAATTCGTATCGCTGATGAAAATAAACATCAACTTCTTTCTTTATTAGCTTTACAAATGTTAAAGAAAACAAACAAAAAAGTTGCCCACGTTTGTAATTATAGAACAGAATAATAAGGAACTACAACATTGTGTTGTAATGTAACAATTTAACTATTCTGATTACAGTCTACTCTAGTTTAAATGCGTTTTGAGACCCCGTCGTTGCATAGTGGGTGGAACCAATTACGAACTTCTTAATAAAGCGGATTTGAAAGAACGACACTCTTGTCAGCTAACGAGGTTTTGTGCACTGCCTCTGCTATTTTTAGACCGCTATACATTACGGATTAAGTACTGTAGACGTTTACACGCTGTTTTTCTGCTACAGATACTAATGTGTACTTTATTTTATTTCTTTCGCAAAAACTTTAATTTATAGTCAACTGTGGGTAATTGGAGAGAAAAGTGATATTTGTATATGCCTACTTGTCTGTAAAACAAAGAAGGATTTGTTTTGTTATTAAAAATGAACACACAATTATTTCAAAGAAGGATATGAAACTAAATTAAATTAAAATAGACTCTAACAATCTGTAATCTTTTATTTTTGAGCACCAAATCTTGATAAAATAATATTAGACTGCTATTCTTTCACAACAAATTAATAATCTTTGAGAAAAATTAAAAAAGAGCTATTAGCTCTCAAGTAAAAAGGATCTCAGAGCTATGACATATATCTTTACTGGTTGTTAATCTATTACCTGCAATGTCATATATATATATTTCATTAAATATATCCTGGCCCGAAAGACGAAAATGAAACCAAGATAAATTCGATTAAGTCGTGTCAATATATTTTATTTATTTTTTCAATTATTACATTCATCTATTATTTTTACTATACTAACTATGGATGACAAATTATTTTTATTACAAAATCTAGTTGGTTTATATATTATTTTTATTTCAAATCTAGTTACTGTTGTAAAAATTAATAATAGATGGAGTCTAAGGTTAAATTTAACTAAAACTATTATAATTACCACTTAACCTTAAAATTAATTTTAACAAAAACTAATTACGTATTTCGAGAACTAAGTTCTCATCATCAGTAATACAACAAGTGAAAGTTAAACAGAGTAGTCAAGATTACTCAACATGTCAACCATGCCAGAGGTCCTAACAACTCTGAAAAACAAGGGAGAGAACTAGGATTATATAGGGATGGGAGTCACAGGTGAATGATTACCTATAAACTAATTTTAAAACTGAACTAAACTATATTAAAGAAATAGCTATATAACGGCTAAGTATAACGGCTTCCCGGTTAAAACTATCGATAAATTAGTTCATAAATTTAAAAATCGCCAATCCATTTCTAATTTTACAACGTTAACGCCATCTAATAATAGTTTATAAGTAATCATTCACCTGTGACTCCCATCCCTATATAATCCTAGTACTCTCCCTTGTTTTTCAGAGTTGTTAGGACCCCTGGCATGGTTGACATGTTGAGTAATCTTGACTACTCTGTTTAACTTTCACTGTTGTATTACTGATGATGAGAACTTAGTTCTCAAAATACGTATTTAGTTTTTGTTAAAATTAATTTTAAGGTTAAGGGGTAATTGTAATAGTTTCAGTTACTGTTTGTAACCATAACACTGGTCACTGTCCTTTGAAATACCAACTACTTAAGATTGGTTTAGCTCAATACATAATCTGTCGACTCTGCGAAGAGGACTAAGAAACTTTGGAACCCATTGCATAGCTCTTGCCAATTTATACTGGGACTATTTAACTTGTAACTTAATTTCTTTTAAAATACTCATTAGTATACCTTGTTCCATTTAAGCCATTCAGTATTGCAGAGCGTAGAGAATAGATTTGGCCTCTCTGATTGGCTGAAATTGGACATAAGAGACAAGTTTACCAAATGTAATTTCGGCTACTTCAAGTTTGCGCTGAATGGCTTAAATGGAACAGAGTATAGTTGAAAATTCCGGGGAAAATATTTTTAGTATGGATCAACATAAAAAATAAATTACTTCATTAACGCCGAATATAATTAAAATATCATTAACGTCAAACAATGGACTTTTAATTTCTATGGGAACGGGACAAAAAATGTTTATCGGGCTACGCTAACGGCTTCATAAATAATGCATTTTAATTTTTTCTAATCAAGATACAAGTTTAAATTCAATGTAGTCTTGCAGACTTTTGATTGTTAATATTGTTAAAAATAGAATATTTTTCTAAAATTAATCGCACTTAAATAAGCGGGCAATTATTGAAATAACTATCTCCGTAAACTTTTAAGTTCATTAAGAATTTCGTCTTCATTTTCTTAATTAGTCCTTATTCAATGAACGAGCACTATACTTAGTTATACATTACTTTTGTCGCATCTTGCATACGACTTATTTCGTCTTCATTTTCTTAATTAGTCCTTATTCAATGAACGAGCACTATACTTAGTTATACATTACTTTTGTCGCATCTTGCATACGACTTGGAACAATGTCGACATAATTAGAGTGCGCGGTAATTTATATTTTTGTCTTAACAGACACTTCTTTGTATTGTACCGCTATACATTAAATTACTTACAATTACAATAAATTTATATTAGTTCAATAGTGTTTTCAAAACAAACCACGGATATTATTAAACATAACAAGCCTTAAGGCTTGTTCATGTAAGCTGTAAACTGCTGTAGATTTTACCTTAACATTAGCATTATGACTTTGCATTAAACTTTACATTACGTTGCCTGGTAAAGTGTGTTCAAAAAAATTCCTAACTCGGAGTAGGCTATGAACAAAGAAACGTATGTCAATTTAAAAATATTTAATTAAATATTAATTTAATATGAGATATTGTCAAAAACGTTATCTAAAGAAATTAAAGATTTTCTTCTTGAATCTTATTTAAAAATGAAAACAAATTAGAAAACTGCAAATGTCATTGTACTGTATCCTTCTTTATTTTTTTTTCTCCTTAAAATTACATTTCAAGATCAATTTTAACATCTTAACTTGACTTGATCAGACATATGTTTCTCTGTTCATAGCCTACTCCGAGTTAGGAATTTTATTCTTAGGGCAAACCAATAAGAGTAGGCCTATAATGTCATTTTTTCTAAGCGACACGTCATTCATGTTGACATACAAGAAAATATGAAATATAGATATGGATACTGATACAGACGTTGTCGTATTTTCAACAATTTATAATTGCTTTGGCAAATAAATTTAAGAAAAGAAAGAAAAGGCGTTGGGGAGTCTGACCTACGTGACAGAATTTTTTAAAACGTCAAATTCAAGGCGTGAATATCTCCAGCGACAAGCTTATGATTGGTCGGTATTACCATTATGACTTAAGAATTTAGAAATTGACGTATTCTAGGGTTACGGTATAATACTAAGGTTAAGGTTACAGCTACATATACCGTAGCATGTCTATACTCGAATTATTAATGCAAAGTCATAATGCTAATGCTAAGGTGAAGTCTTAAGTTTGCAGCTTACATGAACCAGCCTTTATATGTCTTAAAATCTTCGCTCTACGAGTTCGGATTTCAAAACTGAGATCTGCGGCAGTTATGATGTGTATAACATTCCTAAGTACGTTAATAGCTATTACTGAAAATACTATGAAATTTAGTCAAAATAAAACCAAATGTGACATTTATCAAAAAATCTCTATGCCAAGCTAACTTTGCAAAATACAGTGCATGTAACTTAGAATGAAATATTCCCTTAAAATAACTAAAATTTGAAGTAAATGATCTTCATATTTAGAACATGCCTTCTAAGGCATGGATGTGTGTGAATGTGAACCCACTCTATAATTGGGATTTAATCCCGTTGAGGGGTTTGGAAAAAAGGTAGTTACTTGGATTAGATTAGACTATATTTTAAGAAATAAACTGTCAAAATTAGAATAAAATTCACTAATACAAAAATAAGGATT
>OY720451.1:58896309-59053809 GCA_963082715.1 Harpalus rubripes
GTTGACAGTATGTATGTGTTATAATTTTACTGGAAATATAGGATCTTTTGCTAGAAACTTTCTGTATGGAATTTGTACAAAATACATACAACTGCCTTAAGGTAATGTGCAAGAAATATAATTTTTTGCATGGAACTTTCTGTATGACATTTATACAAAATGTATAGAGCTGACGGAAGGTAATGTGCTGGCCACATCAGATTTTTTATTGCGTATCAGGTTCTATTCATAACAAGATTTCTTACATTGATTTTCTATAACATTTGAAAAGATCTCGGCCTAACAATGAAAACCGACAGCTTTTGATAGATTGAGTTTATTTTTATTTTTGAATATGATCTCCGTGAATTTTCGATGTTCTCTTGTCTTCATCAAATTAATAAATTGTTTTCTGTAACGTTAAAGCTTCGAATTCAGAAATGAAATATGCTTCCATGGCAGAAGCAGACGCAATCGACTGCAGCTCGAAGTTTTCCTGTTTTGAGTTATCGCTAATTTTAGCTCGTTGCTAAATTTATCAGTTTTGAATGGGTTGATTTACTCGCAGTAATTCTGCTTTCCCTTTTAAACACATCCTGTATGAACGAAGAAATTGTGATTGAGAAATAAGTCAAAGAATTGGATTTTATTGTTTTTTCATGGAACAATAAAACTTTATAAATAACTTGTCTGATTTTTAAGAATTTTGTAATTCTAAGAATCGTCGATTTGTACTCTATACGTTGCGTTGAGTCACATGATCATTATGTTATAAAAATAATTATTTAATGATTCTTATATGCATGTTACAGTAGAATGAATACTAGACCTTTTTTCTATTTAAAACCAGATTTTTTGACTACTTTGGTTAATTTTATTTGTAATTATGTAATTACATCTTTTCGTTTGCAATAATTATATGTCTAGATGTTGCAAAATTTTGGCACAACCTTTCAAATAAATTATCCATGATTTTCTAAATTTAAGTGAACATAAACTTCTGAAAATAGAATTTATAACAGGAAAATGTATTTAAAATAGACTAATTGAAAATAAATTTAAAGTTATTATTATAAAGATGTTTATTATAATACAAATTTATACTAAAATATACGTAGACTAAACATTAATATAAGTAAAATAATAAATTGCTATAAGTGTACTAATCTGCTTTAATGGTAACCGTCCGGTACGGGCATTTACCAGGCGTCACCTCACAGGCACTCATTGCTGGCGTGGCGTGTGCACCAAGTAAAATATGTATGGATATAATAAACTATTATTCCCGAAAGATGACTATTCAAGGCCATGTGTTCGAAAAAAGAGTACACAGCACTTTATATAGTAGTAGCTTAGCAACAATTTGTTTTAGAAAGAGAAAGATAATTTGACGTATGTCTATTTATTTTATGTGGTGTGACATATATACGTAAATAGGGCGCGAGCAGACACGTGACTCGAGCGTCCTTGTCGTGCTAGGAATCAGCTGATTTGTGTGCGCTTGTTATTTTGACAAGAACAATGTCACTTTGACAATACCAATATTTTGACTTATTTTAATTTTAAACTGTTAAGAACTTATTTTTAATTTCATATGTTTTACTGCCTCAGTTCAAAATTAAAATAAGTCAAAACATTGGTCTTGTCAAAGTGACACTGTTCTTGTCAGAACGAAATGTGCACACAAATCAGCTGATTCCAAGTACGTCAAGGACGCCCGAGTCACGTGTCTGCTCGCGCCCTATAGCGGCATTAGTTTCTAATACACTAAAAATATAAGTCACGTATGCCGTAGAGTTACAGACATGTTATTATCTACTACACTGCGCTCTGTACTAATTTTTATCCAGTTGCGTTAATCAAATTATTATTCTTACGTCAAGTCTATGTTTTCATATTATGCAAAAACATAGATGAAGAAGATAAATCTTTGAGAAAATCATTTTTAAAAAGAAACAAATCCAGCTGTTTCTTTGACGATGTTCAACTTCTCTGCAACCATTTTAATTGTAACCGATTGAAAACCAGTGGCGTCGAGAGACCATTTCTGAAGGGGCTTGCGCTATCCCTGTTTAATTCTGCGCCCCCTTTCCGTGTTTTTATTTAAATAAATTATTAAAAATCAATCTGATTTTTTTACTATTTTATTATGCACTTATTTATCTGCAATAAGCAGCGAGACGATTATGTACCTATGACGAAGAGGAAAGGTTACCGCTGCTCTAAAATATGAAGCAAAAATTCAAATAAATTATTCCTGTATTAAAACTATTAACGCATTAAAAAATTCAACACACGAGAAGCATCTTTCCGATACTAACCTGCATTTTAAAATAAAAATTATTGAAATCTATTAATACTGGACTTTTCTCGTTTTGCCATTAAAATCAAAGTCAAATACTAATAGATTTCAATAATATTTTTTTAAAATTCAGGTTAATATCGGAAGTAAGCATGTCGTTAATGTTAATTGTTCGAAACAATTAATTGAATTTTCGCTTCATATTTTAGTACAGGGGTAACCTTTCCTCTTAAGAAAGGTAATATAAGAAATCAAAATGATACACCATTCAGGCTATAAAAGAGACGAAATTATTTAAGGCTATCCCGTTGCATGGACATAATGAAACAAAAAATTTAACAAATAAGATCAATTTTATAAACTCTAGTTATTAAAAAATTTGATCCTTTTCTCCAGAATTACAATGTACCTCAAAATGCACATTATTGTTCACTGCGTCACAAAATCATGTTATAGAGAGTAGTGCAAAATGTATAATACGCAAAATAACTCCGGAAATTAATAATTGTGATTATTTTGCAATAATAGTAGATGATCATCGGGACATCACTGCAGAAGAACAGATAAGTATTTGTGTTCGCTTCATTACATCTGAAAATCTTCCAAAAGAAATATTTTTATGTTTCAAACATGAAAAAATTTAAATGCGGAATCAGACTGTCAAAAATTATTTCGTTCTAAAGGTGCGCTCTGTTGCGCCCTCCCTGTTAAAAGTACCTAGTGACGCCCCTGTTGAAAACCAACAGTTGCCGAACTGTTTCTATGTTTTCGGAGTTTCTGCTTGCTGTGGGGCCGTCATCCTTGTTTTCATCGGTCTTTCCTGCCAAAAACGTTGCATTAAATCTTTACAGCCACATTGTGTACAACTGTTACAAATATAGTTAATATTCTAGCCATTATATTAATGGTCCGTTGATCACCATCATTACCTACATTATAATCCATTAATCTTAAAATTCACACATTATATAATTTTCATTTTATACATTAACCTCGCTTGACATATTTATAAAAATCCTCATCGCTTTAAATCTAAGCCTAAACCGTCTCACCAATTACGGCGCGAGTGTTTGAGGCTGTACCATGATGAATGTCTATTACCTAACGTATCATTATACTTCAAAGTTGGGTTTATTCCATGGCGGCGAATGGAAATGAAGGAAAGGAAGTTTAAGGTCGGTGAAGTCGTAGCCGTAGCGTAGCTAACTTCCCTCTAACACAGGCACAGCTAGAAATAGCCCGTACTTCGCTAAGGACTATAATTAAACATGATTTATCGTATAAAAACCCCAGCCTGCTCAAGTTGAGGGCTATTGCGTATGTTTTGTTTCCAAAACGATGAGGATCTTGAAATAGTTTTTTCTTTCATTCTCTTTTGGTTTAGTAGAACAAGGAAGATGTACTTATCAGGTCCGGATTTTTCATCTTTGCTTAAACTATCTGTTAACTAAACTATCAGTAAAACGAAAAATTTACCATCGATATTACAGCATAACGTGTCAATTTTTCGATGAGACATTTTTCACTATATTGACAGTTAACCAGAGATGAAAATATCAGACTTCAGGGAGCCAATTTTGTAACTAGAAACCGATAGCGAGTATAATGGGGCCCTGCACTCAATCTTTTGTGACTTGAATAACAGTAATCATGAGAAAAGACTGATTCTGAAGGGGGCGTGTTGTGATCACAAAATGAAAGTGAAACATAATTCTTCTTGATCATGTTCACTTTGTTCAATTTTATCACGAATCACAGTCCGAACGAAAGCGGCTAACGTGACGTCACAGTGATACTGACAACAAACCTCAAATATCTCGCGATTTTTCATTTTTGTCGTATTATTCTTTATTCATGAGAAAATTGTCGTTGAAATTATAATGTTTGAATTTCCGCTGCCCCTTTCGCCTGATGACGTTCGAAAGGACCTAACCAATGACATTTGCCACCGACGGAATTTAAACGAGTGACTGACAGTCATGACAGCTGTCAACTACTTTAGATTCTTGTATTTGGAAATAATCAAACATGGTTGTAAGAAAATGTGCATGTGCCCAAAAAAAAACATGAAACATATTTCGTAGTGCCTCAAAACGAAGAAAGAAGAATGAAATGGTTGTCGCAAGTAAAGTTAAAAACATAAAATCAAAACTTCTTTGTTGTAAAGATCATTTTGATGTAAATATAAATATTTTTATAATTAAATAAGAACTATTGAATACATTTATTTTTTAGCTGGAAAATGATCCACTCAGGCTACGGTTTCTTATACCGGCTAATCTTTGCACTACTGGAGCATAAGAGAGATTGATAAATCCAGGATAAAACATTACTATACGGTATTTCTTAAGACCACTACTGACGATAATGTCAATCTCCAATTGAAGAGTATCTATTCCAAACAATGTGTCGCTGGAATATATTTATATGTTTTAATAATAGGTATTGTATTTTGTATGTTCCTGACACGAAATAAATCCAAAAGTCAAGGTAGAAAATAAAGTGTGTGTGTCATAAAGTGTCAGGTGTCAACGAAAATGGAAAAAAGAGAGAACGGGAAAAAATTACTCAGAAATAGACAAAGCAAACATGTTGGAGATAAATAAATGTAAAAATAATACATGGGAAAAAATTTATAATGAATTTAATGTAATTAATGTTGACATGTGTCAAATTTATTTTACAGAATAAAATTTGTTTCCTTGTACATGGTGGAGTAATTTATTTTATTATTTACTTAGCTAGTATTTTTATTTTTATTTTGACAAAAATCTCTGGAATAAGCTATTTTACTTCAGGAGTAAATTTTACTTTGCTAGTGCTTTACTTATCCATCTTTTATAATACTGGGCATTAAACTATGAAATAACTATAACTATAATAATAAATAACTAAGGACCCAGTCGGAATAAGACAACATTTGAAATACTTAGTTCAAATATTTTTCTTTTGCAAGAATGTCTTTTAAAATGTTGCTAATGGAATTAAAATTTCATAGCAATTACCATTATAACGCTATAAATCTTCTTTGTCCTAATTTACCTGGCAATTATAACATTTATTTTATCCGAAATATGCTGGCAAAAAATTCGCAAGATATTCGTCACGTTCGATTCACATTAATTTACGAGTACAAACCATTAAAGATTAGACCAGGGCCAATGAACATGCTACAAACCAATAAGAATTTATCAGGAAAATCAAAGCTATTAATTTTATAAAATACTATCAAAAAGTAGTACCAGTATCTTTTATAAGTTAACTGTTATTATATTATGTATTGCTTTTATTATATACTCGCTTTATAATGTTCTTTATGGCTGTATAAATTTATTAATAGATGCTAATTGTAGACTAGAGCATGGTAATATTTTGCATATTATTTACTTTTCTCAAGATTTTATCTGGCCGTTCTGCTTTCACTGTGAACGCTAGGAATTTCGATGAAAGGTGCATATGATTACTAAAGAAATATATCTTAAATCTTATCGCACTAATCTATTTTTGTATCTTAATGTTCTTGTGGCATTTAAAGAACAATAGATTGAGACGATTCTCTAGAACTTAAAACAATGTTTGTGTATGCTATACAAAGGAGCAACATTCGACATAATACCAACAGCCAGACTGCTTGAAAAAGGCCTTACTTGTGAGTCAAACTTAGTCTGAAATTAAAAGAACACCTTTCACCAACTGGCCGAACACAAGCACGTCACATTGGGGTGAGTTTAGGCAATGAAAAAGCGGATAAGGTCGCTAAAAATGATGCTAAATTATCAACCTTCTTGTAGTCTCTTGAATAAAGAAGCAAAAAAGATGTTAGAACTAAGACTGGTATTCTTACTGGTCATTGTCTTTTGTTTTTCTTTGATATTATTGATAAAACACGTAAATAAACACGAAACGCAGAAATGCTAAATACGCTCCAATGTATATGAACTACGATGACTATTCCTAATTATTTCCTGAACAGAGTTACGACATACATCGCCTTATGGACAGATTGTATTATCTTTGTGACAAAAAGTAACTACGATATGACCTCTTTAATCCGAACATGCTCTAATCCGAACCTCCAGTAATCAAAACAGCGACAACTCGGAGCTATAATTCGAACAACGCCTCGTTAATCCGAACAGCAAAGTGATTCCTGCATCCTAAATGAAAGAATCACTTGGTTTCATGTTCTCTGTTACCTAAATGAGGGAATCCCGTAGATTCATGTATTCTGCTACTTAAATGAGGGAATCCCTTGATTTCATATTCTCTAAGAACTGCTCTGTTTACTGTTCATTGTTCATAAGACCTTTGTCTGTTACTGAGTTAAGATGACTTCCAAAAGAAAACACGTTACTGTATCGATTAAAGAAAAGATCGAGATTATTAAGAGTTTAGAGGCGGGTGACCAGTTTATCGAAAAAATACAATGAGGGAAAATCAACGATTTGCGACATCAATAAACGAAAAACGTTGAAAATAAGTGCATATACCGTCAAAAAAATTAAGCGATAGCGGTAGTGGCAACGTAGAAGTTTGGAGTTTGCAAACTCCTACCGCTGTCGTTGCCACTGCGTTACTACTAATTTTCTTAATTTTTGGATGTGAACGTATCCATTTGCTATAACGCATTCAATCTTTTACCCAGGCCACTGCCACTAATTCTACCGCTACGTTAATTTTTTTGTTGTGAATGATACTTAAGAATGTGGAAAAGATTTAAAGATAAATTTAAAAAAAAACTATTCTATTTTTAAATCAAGTTTTAAATTAAACCAATAATCGATGCTGACATGTTTACTTAATTTTACAAAAAATATTACAGTTTCACACTTGTTAGCAAGCTAAGTAACTAATGAGTACGTATTTCAGATCTGTTAATTATTGCATATATTTACGTTCACATTTACATATAATATAATCATTTGTTTACTTTCATTAACTTGTACATTCACTCATTTCTATTAATTAATAGTTAGCAAACATATGTATGTAAAAGTAATTTTAATAAATTGTACTAAGTCTACTTCCGTGTAATCTGAAATTCTAATTATTTAGTTTTATGATGAAAACATCTGTCTCTATGCGAATTCCATGTGCTGGAATAAAATCTATTTGATTTATGATTTTTGTGATAGTGTGTTACATCTCGTTTTACGATCAAGCACAGATTGAATTGAATTAGGCCTAGTTTAAAACTATAAAATAAATTTTCTTGAAACTTAAATTTTATTAACAATTTGAACTTGGTAATGACTACTAAAATCTAGCTTTATGTTACATTTCATGGTAAATCAGTGCTCGTTGCTTTCATAGTCGTAACAATTCAATTAGTTTGTTATAGACATTTCATTGCCGTGTTATAGCCAAAAAATAATGCTAACACTGTGGTCTACACATAAATGTGTGACTGGAAATTCAAATCGTGTTTAAATTCACACAATTTAATTTAATAATGCATATGGACGTTTGTAGAAATATAAAGTAATTTTATATGTTTCTATAAATAATATATAAACTACAATTGTTCATTAAATAGTCGTAAATATTTCTTGAAACATGAAATAAATATATGGACTAATAACAAGTTCAACACAGGGACCGCGACATTTTTAATATTTTAAGTGTTTAAGTGACGAGAAGTCTGTTAAATTAGACAAAAGTAGCCGCATTTGTAAGCCTTTTGAGTAACGACACATGGTTTATATTTTCTAGAATTTTATTTGTGTTTAAAGTAAAGTAGTTTCCTTCGTCGGTAATACTACACAACCATTCTTTCCTTTCAATTTTTCAAAGTTTCCAACCAATTTTCTTTTGGAATACTTACACACTACTTACTGGGGGGATTAAGAACACTCAGAACTATCTAATTAAGGTGAAACCTGACAGTCGTATGATGCAGTGCTGGTTGCAGCGATTAGGGAAACTTTAAAATCGAAATATTATTTTAATCTTATAATATTTTTAGTAAACTAAACTCAAATAAATTGTAAAATTATCAATATTATTAAAATTTGTCAAAATTTATTATAAAAATTTGTAGTTAATGTAATAAAATTGCAATTTTATTACAAAATCGTAAATTACACAAATTTCACCCTAGATATTTTTTTAAAAAAAACGTATATAATAGCAATTTATTCATGGATTATACACAACAAATTTTAAAAATTTTGATCTTCTAAAAGGTATTGAAAATAAATAAAATTTAGTTTTTTATTTATTTTCAATACCTTTTAGAAGATCAAAATTTTAAAAATTTGTTGTGTATAATCCATGAATAAATTGCTATTATATACGTTTTTTTAAAAAAAATATCTAGGGTGAAATTTGTGTAATTTACGATTTTGTAATAAAATTGCAATTTTATTACATTAACTACAAATTTTTATAATAAATTTTGACAAATTTTAATAATATTGATAATTTTACAATTTATTTGAGTTTAGTTTACTAAAAATATTATAAGATTAAAATAATATTTCGATTTTAAAGTTTCCCTAATCGCTGCAACCAGCACTGCATCATACGACTGTCAGGTTTCACCTTAATTGAAGAGTTTTTAGCGAAAAAAACAAGTCCATTTTTTTAATAACTGTCACTCGTTTATCACAATGTCTTTCTCCTCAATGTATCAAAGATCGGCTGGATGGAGTTTATGGGAAAAATTTACCGTCTTATTCTATGATAAAAGATTGAACGATACGGTTTCGATTTGGGCAGGAATCCTTGGAAGATGACGCCAGAACAGGAAGGACGGTGGACGTGGTAATAGACGACAATATTGCCCTTATTGAAAATCTAGTATTAGGCGATCGACGCTTGAAGGTGAAAGAAATATCTCAAATGACGGAGCTTTCTGATACAAGCATTCTTCGAATCATCCAAGCATGAAAAAAAAGTTAGTGCAAGGCGGGTCCCCAAACATCTCTCAGCAGTTCAGCACCAACGTCGTGTTGAATGTGCTCAAAACTTTTTGAAGCTATTTGATGTAAACCCAACGGAGTTGTTGAAGACAATTGTCACAAGAGATGAAACTATGGTTTTTTACTATGATCCTTTATCCAAAATGGAGGTGATGGAATGGAGGCGAAAAGGAGAAACACCGCCAAGAAAGTTGATGGCTACGATCTTTTGGGATTGTGAGGACATTCTTCTTATAGACTTTAAAGAACATAACACGACAGTCATTGGGGCATATTATGCAGCACTTCTGCATAAATTGCGACAAAATATTCGGGAAATAAGACATGATAAACTAACCAGAGGCGTGCGTTTGCTGCATGACAATGCAGCCGTGCACTCTGCTGCAATTGCGCAAGCTGCAATTCGTGACTACGGTTTTGAACAAATTGATCATCCTTCTTATAGTCCAGATATGATCCCCAGTGACTACTATCTGTTTGGAAATTTGAAAAAGGACCTTCGAGGGCGCCATTTCAGTGACGACGATCAGTGAAGGCTGTAGTTTTGGCACATTTTGAAGTCAACCCAAAGGAATAATTTTTAGGGGTATTGAATTGTTACTGAAACGTTGTAATAAGTGCATTGATGTCAGGGGGATTATATTGAAAAATAAAATTTAATTGTAAGTCTACATCGTTTCTTTCATAGTCAGGCCGGAATTTTTTGGCGTTTGTAAATGTGGGTGTATGTAACTCATATTTACAATATTTGGACTTTGGTTGTTTTTGCCAAGAAAACCTCAATTTCTGGTTACTTAAAAACTGCCAAAGCTGTCAAATATGTATTCCTTTAACATAAATGCTGTTTCCAAAAACTATTTCAAATAAAAATAGCATCTATGTTAAAGGAACGGTAAGATTACTTGACTATACAGTCTCCAATCGTAGTATTAAAAATCTGATGTGGCCAACACATAACCTGTCGCCAGATATTTTACCTGGTTGTACGCATAAAACGAAAAATATTTTTAAATACAAATACATATATTCATGTCTCACTACAAAATAATTCTCACGTATATTTGCAAAATCTATGGGATATTTTAAAATAAATTATGTACAATACTTACATTTTCTTTATATTCAATATCCTGAAATTTTCTTTTTCTACTTTCCGTTTCTTTATATTCGTCATTTTTTCGCAAATTCCTTTTATATTCTTTTTTACGTATATTCTTTTGCGTTGCTGACTTTTTTTTATTTTCATAATCTTCATAATAATATACAAATATTTTTGACAGAGGCATACAAATATTTTTGACAGTGACATTTATGTGTCAATTACAAACATTTGAATTTCTTGCCTTGTAGTAGTTTGATCTGAGATATTTTACATCAAATTATTTTATATGCCTTTCTTTATCTCTAAATCTATAGAAGATATAATAATGAATTTATATTTATCGAATAAAGAATTTAACGTTCTTTAATATAAGTATTTACATAAATTTTCGATAAATAATATTTAGACGATTTTTTTCTTGTAACTACTACTTCCGGTTGTCCATTTGTTACCAAAACTGACTGGACTCTTCCCATTATTATTAGATTAAGGAATCCGTAGTTAAAAATGTCTTAAGTCTCATAGTATTTGAGATATAGTGAATCCAACATCCACACACACACACACACACACACACACACGCACGCACGCACGCACTGTGACGTAACTTTTCCCTAAAGGGTTAATTGAGTCACGGATGCTCCACAGGGATGTTCTGTTGGGAGGCCGCCAGCTTTTAAACAGTGGAGACGGGCTGGGTTGGAAACCACAAGAATGGTTATATAAAGGTATAAGGGCGCCACGTAATTTTTAACCTCAAAAATTACGAAAAGGACGGTACTAAACAAAATACTAAACGAGATTTTACCTACCGTAATGTTGTTGCCTGTAAACGACTGAGGTTTGCGAAATAAAAGAAATAATTTAATAAAACAGAATTTACTAAATTCAAGTTAATGCGTGCTTAAGGCACGGTGAAAAATTGTAAAGATTGTAAATGTACAATAATAAAATGAATCTAAGTTGTAAAAAAAAATGTAAAGAGATCAAAAATACACTATTGTTGAACCCTAAACCCATAACCCAGTTTCTGGCGCGGCGTATATACAGTTACAGTTCTTTCGAAGTGATATCATTTCAAAACCTGGGCTACATGCCAGTTGATACGCGCAACCTCGCTGAATCACAAGTTGCAACAATTGGGCAACAATGTAATCATATATAAAAATATATTTAAAAAGTGCTATACACAAAAATAGTTCTGCAATAATAAAACAACAATGAGCTGATGGCTCCAATGACATATAATCACTATAATCATTTTCATAAAAAAAATTACAATTACAAAAGTATCAAAATGAAATCTACAATGAGGACACTGTAGCACAGTCCTCTACGGCAACACATAACTTTAAAATAATACTTCAGTTCTTCCACGCAAAAACTATGAAACGGAAGAACGATCTTAAATGAATGTTAATGTACTTAGCTCCTGTGACGTATGCAGGGCGGAAAGGGCTGCACAGGTGGGCGATGTTGGCGGATGGACTCAAGCTAGCTGATGTCCCAACAAACGAAGATGCGGTTGTAGAGTGGCCAAATCCTCCCTCGGAGATTAACTGCCAGAACGAAAATGTAATGCCCATGAATCCACAATGGCGCATCACCGAAAAACCAACACTGGACAGTCAAAACGGCACTTCGATGCTATCAAAATCCGCACAATAGCGAGACCAAAACAATATTGGTTCAAAGACAACGATCGAAACATTCCACTTTTGCATCGACACAATAACTACACAAAAAATCTACGCCGAACAATGGCCATGTGCCACAAATACGATGGTAAAAAAACACGTCTTTACTGCCCTACATCCGGAACTAAAGTCCATGAGGTCGGAAACTTTAACATGAAAATCAAAATGGTCGCCGGAAACATACAACGCCACAGTAAAACAAAAAAATAACATAAAGAAGAAATACAATAAAACGAACGCGCACGCCACTGTAGTATTAAACCGTATTAAACCTGCCAAAAATGTCAACAAAACTTCAGAAGGACGCTACAAAATGAATGCCTGGAAAAAAATATAAATAGGCCAAAAATAATGAAGATAAAATACAGGTAAGTTACTAAATAGAAGTGAAACATATTTTACATGAGAGATACACAATTTAGGAACCAATGAACACTAAACACAAACAATAAAAAGGAGAATGAAATTGTGAAGAAGATTTATTGGACAGAACACAAATTAAAGAAGTTATAACAATTGAAAAACACAAGGAATATAAGGGATTGACAGATTAACAGTAAACATTCGACGAGGGAAATCCAGATTTAAGTTAGAAAGAAAGGTACGTAAACGATAGGAATAAGAATATAGAGCAAAAATGTTATATGGCAAAATTAGACCGTAACAGCACGCGCTCACACGCGCACGCGCTCACACGCGCACACGCGCACGCACACACTCACGCACACACTCACACACTCACACACACACACACACACGCACGCACGCACGCACGCACGCACACACACACACGCACGCACACACACACACACACGCACGCACGCACGCACGCACACACACACACACACACACACACACACACACACACACATACGGACATCATCGTAAAAATGTTATATATGACAAGGCGAGGGTAAGCGCAATAACAGATAAATAACTTTTTATAAACTCTTCTAAATTATAGTTTCAATATTAATATTTTAACTCTGTTTATCTGTTTAAGTTATAAATGTCAAAATTCAGTTTAGAAATTCTTATCGTATTATGATAGTCACGACATTTATTTGTTGATAATTAAGTCTAGAAATTATTGTGTATGCGTACGTGACTATGGATGCCCTTGCCTATGCACCCCATACCCCTAAGATAATCCTGTCCTGGAGATAGCGTTTTTGTTTTAAGATAGTCGGTATTAGTTAGCCATGGGATAAACATGGAGCAGTCAGTATTAGTTAGCCATGAGAGAAACATGGAAGAGTCGACATCAGATAGTCGTGGAGTGAACATGTAGTGTTTTTAGTTTTGGGGCGCGTGTGCAGAACGCCCGTCCGCAAGGTTACAAAATGTAACAGTTATGTTAGGCTTAGTGTTAATTAATAATAATGTAACCATGTAAATAAAGTTTAGTTAGTAAATCAACAAGTTGTGTTCATGTCCGTAGTGTACATCAGTGTAAAGTGTACAAGTGCAAGTTTATGTGTGTTTCTTCCTTATCATCAGTGTAAAGTGTATCATTGTTGCAGTTTTCAGTTATCATCATCAGTCGGTAGAATTGCTATCATCTTCTCAGAGACCCCCCTCGTGTTACATATAATCGGATACTAGGGACCTTAAAACGTGCTTATTCATTAAAATCTGGATATGCGATTTTTAGCATGAATACAATACCTCTCTTGGCGAGAGGTAAAAAGTCATAATTGTATATAGTTTAAATGTACTTGATTGTATCTTTCTCACACCAGTTTCTAATAAGCTGCGCAAGAAAGATAGCAATAGTTGTGACGTAGAAAACTATAGATGTTTAAAATTTCAAATATTTCAAAAATTAACCATTTTTCATAGCTATTAACATACCTACGAATGTTATGCACATCATAACTGCCGCAGATGTCAGATTTTAAGACATCTAAGGCTTGTTATGATTAATAACATCCGTGGTTTGTTCAATAGTTTATCGGTTTCAGAAACTTAAGACATTGAGAAATATAATTTTTTGAAATTCTCTCATTAATGCTACTTTCAGATTGCTATGGTTAACAGAAGAATTATTTTAATATATGTCAATATGACAAATAGAATAATGTAGACAGTATTTAGAACGATAGGCTGACGTTATCTGTATATATTAATGAAGAGCATTATATTTTTATTTTATTTTCATTTTGTAGGCCGTTGTTGACAAGTCAGTATGGTAATAATATTACCATACAGATACAGTTATTACTTAGTTACCAGCCTACTTTTGTACATGTAAACAATAGAATAATATCCTGAAACCAGTAAATAACTTTTTTCGTCTCAATCTCTCAATCATGATTTTTTCTTATCTACTTTCAATATAACTAAGGAGCCTATTACGATATTTATTAGTTTTTTTACTGGTCCCAACAGAGTCAATATTTCTGACCATACATTTCACTAAGTTTCATGTTCTTTATATAAAACTCATCCACCCTCTTTCTAATTCAATAATCGTAAAACAAACTCAATTACTATTTACTACATACAATAGTACAATCTATAATGAAATTTGTGGCATTACAATCGCCCAGCAGTGCATCACAATCATTGTTGAACTGCAACTTCACTATTCAGCATCACCAGCACAATAGACAGAGTCGTGACGTTTGTCGCTCTGAGGTCATCTGTTCTTCGTTCGTTGCCGCGTGCACTACAATGTACACCATATGGTGCACATACATTCGTGTAAACTGATTGTTAATGGATGTGGATGCACAGGGTGCAAATGGGTTGTTTAATGTTTATTCAGCTCTGAGATGTTAAGTGGAAAAACGGGAAATAATGGTGATGAGTTCTAATGGAGACTACAGAGGAGTAAGCTGAAGCTGGTTCGTAATTAGCTAATCGTGAACGATTTTTTTTCATCTCGGTTTTCCGACGGTTTGATATCTGTGAATAGGATGTATCTGTAGTAATTTTACCCATTTTCAAATAGACGATAAGAATTATTCTTTGCAAATTCCAAAAATAACTGTCTCCATAACTTTCCCGCCTTTTTGATAAAGACTCCCCATTGTTGGACTGTTTCTTGGTCTCAGGAGTATGGTGTGAAACAGCCAAAAATTTGTAAATCGTTCGACTTTTTCGATTCAAACAAAAACCAAACACAAATAAATTAACCGATTTGGCTAAAATTGGGTGTGTAATCTTCCAAGAAATGCTACTAACTGTACACATAGGCGCCCACAGGGGGGGGGGGTCGAAAGGGTCGACTGACCCCCCTTTCATTTATGGACTGTATCCATTTTTAAAAATAAAATTATAATTTTATTTTTTCATTTCAATGTATTATTGTATTTTTAATAATTATTGGTAATATTTTCTTATATTTTATCTATTACTAAGTACGAAATAGCTAAAGTGTCAGAATGAGTAAATTATGTTATGTACTGTTAAATGTGTATTGCAATTATTTTTTCATTATATTACATTATCTTCGGTGTTGTATTTTCTTTAATATGCCGTAGTTTATTCTAATCATTTTATGATCACGTTTTTCTCAAAACTTTCACAATTATCGATTTTACTGTTATATAGAAATAAAGAAATAGAAAAGTAAATAATGAATAGACATTGCATATTTATTTATATTAAAAATACCTACATATTATTAGGGTTGCCGTATTTTGCGAGGAGCGCGATTTAATTAACATTTAATTATACATTTTATTTTGAGCAGTTCAATGGAATAATTATATTGTTACTCCAGTAATATAATATTTTAATTTAATGCAACATTGTATTTTCAGATTGTCTGTTTCTGTAGTTATTGCTTATGCTCGCATCTCGCATCATAAAGCCTACACTATTATTCACGAAAGATGACTATTCAAGGTCATTTGTTCGAAGAAATAATACACATTACTTTATAGCAGTAGCTTAGTAACATTTTGTATTAGAAAGAGAAAGATTATTTGACCAATGTCTATTTAATTTATGTGGTGTGGCAGATATACGTAAATAGTGGCATTACTTTCTAACACACTATAAATAATAATGACATATGTCGTAGAATTACAGATACCTAATTATCTACTACACTGCCCTCTGTGCTAATATTTACCCAGTGGCGTTGACGTTTAAATCAAATTATTATTCCTTGGTTTATAAGTTAAGTTTATGTTTTTGTATTTTGCAAAAACATAAGTGAAGAACATAAATCTTTCAGAAATGCATTATTTACAAAGAAACATAATTTTCAAATGAATTATTCTTATTTTTTCAGTTAAAATGTGTCCATAAATATTTCATGTTGCACGCCTATGCAAACGAAATGCAATGAAGTTATCTGCAAGTAATATTATATCAGACGGCTCACAAATGACCTTGAATAGTCATCTTTCGTGAATAATAGTTTAGTAGAAGGGGCAATTCTACACTTTTAGAGCGTACATACGCATTTTCACATAAAATATTGATTTTAATTTTTTAAGAATTTGTTAAATTTGCTTCATTGTAAAGAACTCCATATTATCTTACTTTGCATTAAAACACATTTGACCTTGAAAATTATTAAAAATTCGCCTGCGGCGCATTTTATTCTTACAACAAAAATATCGACCCACCTTGTAAAAATGTCTGCGGGCGCCCATGACTGTACAATAAATAGTTAAGTGTATATGTGACACATTAGTGCATATTGTGTTGCATATACACGGCTATATGTTGATGATTTAAAATTATTTAAAGTCATTGATTCAGCTTCAGAAGAATATTGATAATCTTCTGGCTTGGTGCTCATCCCAGTGCCGGCTTAATGGGGGGGGGGCTTTTGTAAAGTGCGGTACACCGAGCAGAGCAAAATAGAAAATTTAATTAAAGCAAATTTAAGAGCCAGGGAAAAAAGCATGAATGTCCATTTTCCAGCAAAATGAGATGATTCAAATGTATGTAACTGGCAGATAAATGTCACTGTCAAAGAACTAATCATTTCAAATTAATAATAGTAACGTTTTAAAAAGAAAAATGTAAATAGAACAATAGGAAAGGAAATCAATACAGTTTCCAGCATATGTAAATATATAGGTATGTATTTAGATTAATAAAAATTAACGATTCACCAAAAAGTTTAAGCTAATTCTCATTTTTGGATTAGTGAATTATATTTTATCCTGGTATTTATAATTTAATCTTCATTTTATTATCAAAAATGTAGTTACTTGGATTAGATTAGACTATATTTTAAGAAATAAACTGCCAAAATTAGAGTAAAATTCGCTAATCCATAAATAAGTAAATAAATAAATATATTATCACGGCTTATTACCCATTGCTGGGTGTGCCAATCTGCTTTATACATAGATATCGGTAATGATGAAATATTTACACCGTGTGGGCGCTTACCAGGCGTCACCTCACGGGTACTCATTGCTGGCGTGGAGAGTGAACCACAGAGATCAATTTTGTGCCATTTAAAATTGGAAATATTTGGCGTTGTTCGGGATTAAACCCGGTTCCCCAGATTCGCGACCTGACACTCAGGCACGCGACTACGGGATCCCATGAGGTCTCTAAAATAAAGATTAGCTTAATCTTTTTTGTGACTTGAGCGGTACATGGCGGGAGTTATTGTGTTGGCCACACCAGATTTTCATAAGTAAATGTCACTAATTCTGTGATTTAAACTATCTATAGGACTAAATCCCTTCAAGATTCTTTTAGATTCTTTGAAAATAATAAAATATAAAAGTTTTATGCACTAATTAACGTCACAAACTAAATGAAAGTATTTTTCCAACAAATGAGTTTAGAAAATAAAGTAATATTCTCAGGTGCTAATATTAAATATAACCTTCGATTTCATACTAGTTGAGATACTTTGTCCTTTATGAAACTCATGAGAGAATGTCAAAAGAAAGGGTATATATTAATACTAGTAGGTATATTTATGAAGTAAATAAATACCTAGAGACTGATTCATAATGATAATTAAGTTACTGGTGATGTTGATTACTATTCAGTGGTTTATCTTTTGTGGAAAGCGTGTGCGGAAACATTTCTCTTATACTTTCACCTTCATCCCTGGGCTATGAAGATGTTACTTTTTGTGAAAAATGACTGAGCTTCGACTTAAATTGTTACCTATTTTATGGGAACATAAATTACTAGTACATGTTCCTGCAAATGTTATTGCTAAAATATAAAAATGTTTTATGGTTGTGTGCGTTTTTAATTATTTTTTCTTTGTTACAGGTAAGTCAACTATAAATCACGGAATAGATTTTATAATTCATTTTTTAAATGTCGACGCCCGTGACGAAAAGGTAATAAAACTTATTATTTTATTGCAATACGAAGAAGGTTATTTGTATTATTTTTTTTCTATGACCGAAAGTAAAAGTCATTTTCTATGGTATTAAATTGAAAGAGAAATACACCATTTTCATTTTGCCTTTAGAGACGAAATGTGAAAATTATTTTTATAAACATTTTATGTTTTATAGTTATTGGTATTTCTTGACGGTTAGTATGACGCTAGGAAAAAAATTATTGGAGATGCAGTCTTGGTAAAATGATTTTATTAAATTGTCATCATCAGGACTATATATTACCATAGTCCTGATGATGGTATATTAGGGACTGAAACGTCAAATGAGGTGTTGCAAAAAAATTAACATATCTTTTTTCTTCTGAAATTCGAATAAGTACGTTCTACAGTGTGATTAAATATGATTTTCTGTTCAAATTTCTGTATATATTAAGCACAGTAGCAGTTTAAAAATATACTTTTTGTATTGGCGCCAAATTACACTGTCTGTGGCATCAGACATACATTAGCCAATGACAAAACTGGAAAGATAATAAAAAAACAAATGTATTATACATCAACGTCAATGATTGCTTTAATGACAACTGTGTGACATAAGGTCTGACTTATAGTGCAGCGTGATTTTTGGTTCTTTAGCGTAGTTCTTAGTTATTTAATATTAAATTATAGCGTTATATTTCATAGTTTCATGCCCAGTATTATAAAAGATGGATAAATAAAGCACTAGAAAAGTAAAATTTACTCCTGAAGTAATAGTATATTATACGCCAAGGTTGAGAAGATAATCATTATTGACCCAGCGCCAAGATTGTAACACGAGGGCGAAGCCCGAGTGATACAAGGCGCCTGGTCAATAATGATCTTCTCAACCGTGGTTTATATACTATTTTTTTCATTACTAGCTCCTAAATTCTATTTAAAGAATTTTATATTAATAATAACATAAGAATTTTGACATTAATATTTATTAATATCTATAAAAACTAAGTAGGCAGAAATAAAATTCTTTTGTTTTTAATATTGTTTTTAATATCTGACATTTCATTTTGGTAACAATAAGTAAACATGTTTGAAGAAAGTAATACGGAAAATTGTACTCCTCCGGAAATTAAAGAAGCGGCACAAAATGTGCAGTTTTATACATTGCTGCCAGAAAAATCTAAACCGATATATATATGAAAGTGTACACAAGTTTTAAAGAATGGTGTCTAACAAAAAAGGTGACTAAAATCTCGGAAAATGTACTCCTAGTATATTTCCAGGAGCAAGCACGCAATAAAAAGGCTTCAAGTTTATAGGCCATATTTTCCATGCTGAAATCGACTATTTCACAAAATGCTACATATAAGCCAAAAAAGTCATCTGTATTTTCTAAAGAAGAAATTAATAAATTTCTCATAGAAGCGCCAGATGAAGTCTTCCTATCAACGAAGGTATCCTGTTGTGGTAATAAAATTCCAAAAACTTACTAATTCATACTTTCTTAGGCTATTTTTTTGATTGGAGTGGCTGGCGCTTGTAGAACCGATGAGCTTTGCAATGTGCACATGAGAGATGTCGACGTTCGGGATGACATCATCGTCATAAATATAACGAAAAGCAAAAATGGATCCTTGTCACAATTGCACTATCAATTTCAACTATAAATAGCAAATAAATGTTACCTGTTTTGTGTTTTTACATAGAAATGTAATTATAACCCTAAAAAAATGTACAATGTAAGATAATTGAAATAATGTTACAATAAACACTTACCTTTTCATAGATTTAACAATAAATAAATACCTAAATTAACATTTCGCATTGTAAATATAATGTGAACGCACGAAAAATTTGATAAGAAATAAGATCGTAGAATATTAAGATTTTTAATCTGAAATTTAACTATTGCCAACTTGAAATTAGGCGGAAAATTTAAATATAATGTTTTCTTTGCGTTTAATAAGTTAAATAACTTCAGAAGCTTGAATTTCGTTAAAAAGTGACAGTTCGCATAATTAACCATGGTCAATAATAATTCATTATTGACCGTTGTTAAGCGTTGCTAAGGAAGCGGTAGAGAAAAACAATTTCACAACTCAATAACAAGTTAATAATGGTATGTTTGTAGGCTAGTAGTGAAAAAAATAGTTTATTCCAGAGATTTTCGTCAAAACAAGAATAAAAATACTAGCACCGATGTTCGAGGAAGTAAATTTTATTGTGTAAAATAAATTTGACACATGTCAACATTAATTAAATTAAATTCATTATAAATTTAATCCCATATATTATTTTTACGTTTATTTATCTCCAACAGGTTTTCTTTGTCTATTTCTGAGTAATTTTGCCCCGTTCTCTCTTTTTCCCATTTTAGTTGACACCTGACACTTTATGACACACACACTTTATTTTTTATTTTAACTTTTGGATTTATTTCGTGTCAGGAACATATAGAATACAATATTATTAAAACATATATAAAACATATTCCAGCGACACATTGTTTGGAATAGATCCTCTTCAGTTGGAGATTGACATTATCGTCAGTAGTGGTCTTAAGCAATACCGTCTAATAATATTTTATCCTGGATTTATCAATATCTCTTATGGTCCAATAGTGCAAAGATTAGCCGGTATAAGAAACCGTAGCCTGAGTGCATCATTTTCCAGCTAAAAAAATAAATGTATTCAATAGTTCTTATTTAATTATAAAAATTTTTATCTTTACTTGCGACAACCATTTCATTCTTCTTTCTTCGTTTTGAGGCACTATGTTTTATGTTTCCTTATTATCAGTTCTATTTGGGCACATTGCACAAAACACTTTTTTACAACCATGTTTGATTATTTCCAAATACAAAAATCAGTGGTAGTTGACAGATGTCATGACTGTCACTCGTTTAAATTCCGTCGGAGGCAAATGTAAGCCACACCCTCATTGGTTAGGCTTATTCTGACGTCATCAGGTGAAAGGGAAAGCGGAAATTCAAACATTATAATTTCAAAGACAATTTTCTCATGTATAAAGAATAATACGAAAAAAATAAAAAATAGGGACTAAATATTTTTTCTTATTCTTTTGATTAAAGCAAAGAAAAAAAAACCGTGCAACACCTCATTGTTAATTAACTGCCAATTTAATAAAATCATTTTGCATCTCCAATAATATTTTTTTTCTACAGTCTATACACAAAGTAGCTATTTGCGCTCTCTTTTTTCAACGCAAAATGTCACTTTGCCGGTCATGCTCGACTAAGTAGAAAAAACGCTCGCTGTTCAAATTTCTAACTATACAATGTTAAGAAATATCACCATCTTCACAAGTTAATCTGACATATAACTACTCTGTCGGTATATTACATAACCAAACAAAATGCCGCACTGCTGTGAAAATAAGATAGGGCATTTATTTTAAAAACCAAAGTTCTGAGCAATTTTTTCTTGAATACTTTTATTATTTATATTTAACAAACATTTCATGTAAGAAATTGTCGCAGTTTAATTCTACGTAATACATACGAGTACAATTATCGTTTTCTTTCGAGCTAAAGGAATAGTTTTTCCGCGTCCTGCTGTTTACTAGTCTGTGGGAATGTTGAAGTTTGTGGTGGATCTATTAACAGTTGTTTGAACTTTAAAAGGCAATAATTTCAAACTTTTGCCATTGTAGTCACTTGCCACTTTATACAAATTAGTTACTGAAAAGAAGTGTGTACTTACATTTCAGTTCTGATTTTGCTGAATATTCAGTACGCAGTAGTCTTGCTATTATTCACACCGAAAATTCTTACATTGAGTCCGCTCCTAGCACCTCTGGTTAAAATGACAGTTAGTGTTAACCAATGCTTGTTACAAAATTGTTCTTACACCTTTGGTTAAAACGAACTGAAAGTTAAAACTGTTGTTCGCATTGCGTCTCACCGTCATTTTAATACGGGATTACAGCTCAATCGAATTAAGAGAAATTAGTAAAAAATAGTGAAAGTATATGCTTAATAATGAATATTAATAAAGAATTAAAATGATATGATTGAAATACTTCAGAAATAAGGGATTTTTTGTTTTAGCAGCTCGTCACTCATATGAAATCCATGTATATTATTTTGATTGGCGACTCAAAGACCACCTATAAATAT
Source organism: Harpalus rubripes (assembly GCA_963082715.1). Taxonomy (NCBI): domain Eukaryota; kingdom Metazoa; phylum Arthropoda; class Insecta; order Coleoptera; family Carabidae; genus Harpalus; species Harpalus rubripes. The sequence continues at coordinate 58,918,720 of OY720451.1, forward strand.
ATAATGAATACCGAGTTAGGGGCGGAGCCTACTACCAATATAAGTAGAGAAATTCAAATAGCGGAGGCGTGGCTATCAATCCAATAGTGCAATTCTCAAACAGTTTTTATTTGAATATAAATATTTTGCATTAAACTTAATAATTTAAATACATTTCCAATTATAAATCATGTAGACTTGTAAAGTATAATAATAATAATAATAATAATAATAATAATAATAATAATAATAATAATAATAATAATATTCATTTATTTTTTATAAATATAATTTAGAAATAGCATATATTTGAAGAACATTTAGGTCCACGAAGAAAATAGTTTGATATAAAAAATTATATTCGTAACGTCACATCTATATTTTCAAATTTCGGAGGAATATAACTCGCTTATTAATAGGAATTTTTCACCGGATTTTCACCGACAGTCTTAGTTTTACTTATACGTTCAGATGAAATTATAAAAAAAAATGGTGGAATCCCCTATTCTAACTAATGATTAATAAACAGTCACTTTGACTAGAGGTGATAGATCGGGCCTAAGCCACAAATATTGATATTATAATAATAAAAGTGTTGAATGTTGAAGTGCAAGCAGCAGGTGTCTGATTAAAGAGCGCTACGTTGCAGTTGCATCTATTTTTAGCTTGATACACATAATGATCACATTATCGTTGTGATAAGGCCATTGGTCGCTCGGTTGGGTTGGAGCGATATATTTGTACGCGTGAAGTAGCGTGCGAGTACGAGACAATACAAAAGAACATGCGTACGCCGTATTAGGTAAGACGGGCTGCTTGGAGCTTCGACTTGGCGCTAGTCTGCCCAGTTCAAAGCACTTGGAGTCGCTGGACTCTGGAGGAGAACAAACCCAAACATTGCCACAGATATATAACAATTAAAAAAATATATTTATATCCTACACCCGGTATAATACAAGGAGCACTCGCATGAATGTTTGAGATTTAACAAAATCAAACAAAATGCACTATCATTTTAAATAGTTATTTATTTGTCACATGAAATTAAATTACGTACATGCATAAAATCACGTATATCGCACTTAGGCCCGCTCCTACCACCTCCAGTAAAGGTTGTGTTGCAAAATTGTTCTTACCACCTTTGGTTAGAGCTAAATGGAAGTTAAAACTGTTGTTCTCAATGCTTTTAACCGAGGCCACACGAGAATACAGGCCTGAATGCTTATCCCTGCTCAATGCGTTACGCTAAAAAGATTTTAAATAAAAAAAAATGCTACATGTTTCATACATTTTCATGTAATAGAACTACATATAAATATATGGATTTTATTTTCACAAGTCATGAATAATATAAAATTATATTCTTTTCGCTTGGTACACCGATACGAAAATACAGTTGTGACGTCATATCGTTAAAGTGCTAATCATTTTTATTAAAATTATGAATGAAAAGTTTTATATTTTAAAAATATTTTGGTAAAAAATTATAAAATTCGTCATATTTTCATATGACAAAATCTATGCAACTTTATTTTTAGTACCATACTCCATTCAAAAAGAATACTATATATATATATATATATATATATATATATATATATATATATATATATATATATATATATATATATATATATATATATATATATATAGTATTAAATAAAAACCTACGCCACTGTTTAGTACACTAATAATTATTTCAGTGTCATATGCAGTTAAAATTAAAATGAATCATATTCATATAAATGTTGTATCTAATTATTTATTTATATATGTATGCAACTGTTAACTGTTAATTAGCAAAATTAATTGAAGGTCATTTTATATCTTTATACAGTTTTAATTAATTTCAAAGAATTTCATCTTAATCTATCGACCGAATGATTTCTTTCTAAACGCTGTTTTATTTATCTACAAAATAATAAAAAGGAAAGTAGTAAATATTAAAATATGAAGACTGATATGTTAAGCAGACTTGTTAATCTAATTTTTATGGTTGCTTATCTTTATTTATACGACATTTAATGCCATGTGAATGTATTTTCTTACCATGCTTGTCATTGCGGTAAATAAGATTATGTACATAGGTATCATGGATAAATCTAAACGAATGAAAAATAATACCTGACTTGAGGAAATTGATATATACATAACTAAAGTTTTGTATACTACACGTTTTAATATCTCTAGCACTAATCTAATTTTGTTTTTAATGTTTTTATTTACTTGCAATGAGCACATTTTTTTTAAAGTATTTTAAATGAAAGTTTATGCAATATTTTTCATAATAATAAAAATAATGTTAGAGAGAAAATTATTGGAGATACAGTTTTGGCAAAATAATTTTATTAGATTGTCAATTATTTTACGTTATACGGAATCGTAAATGTCGTATTACAGAGCTCTGTCTCTAGTGGTATAAAGTTTTTTAGCAAAAAAAAAATTAAGTTTAAGTTGTATCTCTGATGTATGTACGTATTTTATCACTCTTTAAATTGTATGACGATATTTTCATCCTTGTATTAATTCATTTTCGTAATATAATTGTTAGTTTTTCCAACTATATATTAACATAGCCTTGATGATGGTCGAAACGTCGGAATTGTTAAATAAATAACAATCTCAGAGAATTGTTTTACCAAGACTGCATCTACAATATTTTTTTTTTCCTAACATAATACTAACAGTCAAGAAATACCAATACCTAACTAATAAAAAAAATAATGATAATTGACTGTTATTTTCGTAAATAATTAAATAAAAGGATTGGGGTCAGAAATACATAGTCATGAAAAACAACACAAAGTAGCGATTTGCGCTCTCTTTTGTCAACGCAAAATGTCACTTTGCCGCTCATGCGCGACAAAGTAGAAAAACGCTCGCTGTCCAAATTTCTAACTATACAATGTTGAGAAATGTCACTTGTCTACATTCTCTGTCGGTATATTGCATAACCAAACAAAATGCCGCACTGCTGTGAAAATAAAATATGGCATTTATTTACAAAAACGAAAGTATAAAATACTTAGATTAGATTGAAGCTATAGCTCAAGAAGAATGGAAAGTAACGATAAATTAAAAATAAATATAAAATAAATTGTGTGAACAGTTGTGCTGCCACCTGCAAAAGTTTGGCTTGAACGCTTCCAGTGGACATCCACTTTTCCACTGCACTAGTTTAATGTACTTGAAACAAATAAATTATACAAAACTTATATTATTTTTTTGTAAAAACGATAGCAAAAACAATACCATGAAGTCATATTTGAATACGTTCCTATCTTCACTGCAAAACTGTTGAGTAGTACTATAAGTACAAAATATACATTTTATTATTTTTTTATGGTGAAGGACTGTAAAAAAATCTTGTGTGTGTTTCGAGCGCAAATGGACATTGTCGATTTCGAGAGAATGCCGCGCTCCTGCGTCGCGCGTCAACAACCTCTCAATCAACAATGTCCCATTTTGCCCTCTTAATACACAAATAGCTATTTATATAAATAAATGTAAGCGATAGTTTGTCACATTCTGTTTCGTAACTTTTTCAAAATGTTACACAAGTGTCAATAATTAATTGTAAAATATCTAATACATATTTTGTGATGTTTTTAAATTTGAGGATATTTGAAGAACAAGTCAAGCTCACGGCTTTCTCGATAGATGGCTCTGCATGTTGTTAGTTACCTCTGCAGGCGCCATATCGTTTTGAGATGGTTTTAGAAGCTTCAGTGTATCACATTGATGAGCTCCAATAAGGGCGAAACGCGTCTGTTGTTCTGGTTGAGTGAGCCAGTATGTAATGAATGACTGACAGGTTGAATGAGAGAGTGAAATATGTCAACTATGATTTTTATATTATGTCGAATCAGTTTCACCAAGTATCTTAATTGTATTTAAAATATAGAGGTCATCAGTGCCGTAACTAGGGCGTGGCAATGGTGGCGCAACATTCTTAGGGGCGCAAAATTTTAATCATTTATATGGTTTTTTCTATTTCGGTGTTCTTATGTTTCTATAAAAGCACTGTTTATCACTGAAAACACGACGTTTAGAAAATCTATAAACGTACTGTTTTTGGCGCCTTTCATGTTCTATAGGTGGTAGTCATGTTTTCATAACTGACAGATAACCTCAAAATGGTAAATTATTTGTGTTGAAATATTATTTCCAATTGTGGATTTTTATCCTTTCTCTAGGTGATAGGACTAGAAAGAAAATGAATTTATAGCTATAGCTGTGTTAGTTAAGAAAGAATAAGAATCTGTGAAGTTAAAATTTCAACTAAAAAATTATGAAACAAGAAACAATGCGCTCAGGTTTATTTTGTCAAAATAATTAAAACGGTAAGTTTTATTTATTACAATTTAAATTTATGGTAATGCAATTTTGAATTGAATGTATTGTTATTCCAGGCAGGTTACGAAATGTATGATGCACGTTACTTGAAAATGTTGACACTGTCTACTCAATTTGTGGCGGCTACTAGCAAACAAATATGTAAAGTTGACGTTTTCATCCACGATTTCCAGTTCTACGTTGTGGCGAACTATCGAATATATGACATTGTTTTGTATTAAAAATTGTAAGAACAGCTGTTGTCGTTATCTTTGCAACTGAGTAGTGAGTGTTGACAAAATGGTGGAAAGTAAAAGTCTAAATCAATAAATTGTTCATTAAAGTATTTCATTATTTAAAGAGTTTTATTTATATGTTGTTTTCTCAATAAAAAGGCATGATGGTCCACGTAACGTCCTTCAATCCTATATTCAAGTTTTATTTATGATAATAACCAACACGAACTACCGATATGTCAAATCAGGATGGTTCATTAATAAACCTTCGAGTTCATTGTATGTATTGGTTTTCCTCTTTCATAATTGTATAATGCTTGATACAATGTTTTAATGTAAACAATCAGACAAAGTCACAAGATACACAAACTGTCAAAATGTGAAATTTCAATTTTTAGCGGGAAGCGCTACCAACATAACTGATAAAAAAGACACCAACTCATATTTTTGACAAGTCCTTTTTTAAAAAATCTAATTGTAAAATTACCTCAATAGAAAAAATAATATAAAAAACATGTATCATAAGGCCTGTTGACGCACTCGTCCTTTGTAAAACTCGCCTGGCGGCTCGTTTTCCAAACTTGGACTCGTACGTTAACAGATTGCCTTATGATACTTGTGTTTTAATGTACTATTAGATCAAATATTTCTAAAATCTATTTTCTAAATTTAACAAAGGCCAGTCGGCAAGGTGTTTATTGTGAAAATAATTGGTGACAAGCTGGCATGATTTTTTTTCTCTTTATTGAGACCTCCAAAAAAGACACTAATTATTCACCCTCTAGCGACCCCGGATTTTGCCTCCATCTTAAGTCAAAATTTTATAGGAATATAAAATTAAAGCTCGTAATTTGCTGTACATAATAGGATTCGTACATTTTTTTGCCTAGGATGATCTCTCAAAGAGTTGTTAAAAAATCATTAACCAGAATAACATTTTTGATAGAAATTTAAATTACTCAAAAAATTAACAATATTAGGTATTTAATATGTTGTATCCAGCTTGTTCCATTTAAACCATCCAGTATTATAAAGAATTCAGCATAGTTTTGAACTCACTGATTAGCTGAAATTGGAGACAAGAGTTACCCAATGTAATTTCGTCTACTTAAAACTGGCGCCATCTACTGAATGGCTTAAATGGAGCAGAGTATAATAGGTTTTCTATGTATAATAGTTTATTATTGATGATTTTTGAACAATTTTTTTCAACTCTTTCCTACAAATTCATCCACAACTATGACCCGGTTAAAGATACGATAACGCAGTTTGAAAATTTAAATTCAGCATGAAATATGAGAACTAATCCGATTAGCAGTTGTTTAAATTTTAGAAAATGTTCATATAAGTTTAAGTTGTTAGTAAGTCGCGAACCACTCATCAGTAGTTTATTTTGTTTTTATTTTCTTGATACGTAAGGGCGCATTAAAAATTTTGCCACAGGCGCTCAAAACCCTAGTTACGGCTCTGGAGGTCATATAAAATTTCTTGCAACAGCCCTGTTGCCATCAATTGTTTGATAATTTATTTACATAAAGTACCTACAAACCACGTCGTCATGAAGAAGTAACATGTCATATGCGAAATGAAAAGTTATAAACATGATCATAAAATAGAACCACAGCTTACGCCATACCTTATACTTAACGCTTATAGTGGGACGTTCGAGTACAATCGGGCAGTGATCTCATTCTGTTTACAATGCATTATGTGGAATGCATCATATCGTGTAATTTACAATTCAGTCCATTCTACGGACTATAATAGCAAATCAACGCTTCTGGACCTAAACGGAATCTTATTAATGCTTTGCTCATATTTTACGCTATACAGGAAGCTCGTAAGAAGTGCTAAGTACTAGCAGTTGAAGTAGAAAACAAGAAATGAAACAGAGATAGTTGTTTTAGTACAAGTGAGAAAAGTAAAGGATATTTTACATGTGATGGATAAAAATATAAAGTACTGTGTACATTTTAAACTAATGAAGAAGAGTATCCAAGAAATTACTTTTGAAGTGGAAAAAATCCAAACAACTTCTAACGTTTGTAAGTATCCTTGTACGAAGTAAAGGAAGTATTGTAATCGCGAAAAATTTCGGTTTTCAGATTTCAACGGAAATATCCATTTTAACCATCCCTGAATCCATTTTGATCAATTTCGTCGTGACGTCCGTACGTACGCACGTACGTGTGTAAGTACGTACGTACGTGCGTACGTACGTATCTCACATAACTCAAAAACGGTAAGCCGTAGAAAGGTGAAATTATGTATTTAGGACTACTATAACATCTAGTTGTGCACGTCCCTTTTTGGTCATTACATAATTTCCAGAAATGATACTTTATTTGAAGCCTATAATAGATTTTAATGTAAACTATTTTAAAATATAATCCAAGACTTTTATGTCAATTGGAATAACGTAGTAGATTTTGGTTAAACAGGCTAACTGAAGTTGTTAACAGTTTTTCTTCAATAAAATGGTTTCATTTTGATTTTAGAAATAAATGCTTCATTCAAATAAGAGTTTTAGAGAATTAAATTCTCAGTCTACCACATCAAGTATTATTAAATTAGCCCTTTGTATAAGCGAGATATGTAAATTTAAAACTTATATACTTTTTTGGTTTTTGTAATGAAGCTATGGATTAGGACAAAAAATAACAAACAAAATAATAAAAAAAAAAAAAAAAAAAAAAATAGAAGTTAATGTCAAATTACGTCAAATACTTGCAATTTTATAATTGGGTCTATATTCCATATTGGTCTTGCGTACAAGGAAGTCGTGTGGTATCCACATTTTTTTTTATACTTTAGGATAAGCCAATAGTTCGATCACCGTACATTTTCAACGAATTATACAACGTACACAAATGAGAAATTTCTACAAAATTCTTTGAACTACTGTAAAGATTGACTTAAAATTTACTATGGGTCAAATAACAAGGGATAATAATTGGACTGGCAAGGGTCATGTTCTAGTGCAGATATATCTTCTACAGACCCTTTACACACACAATATGAAAACTTAGTAAAAATCCAGTTTGTACAGTAAAACCTTCCTTGCAAGACATATGTTACAATGCTGTAATAGAAATATATGCAGGGCTTTTGGATACAATGCCTAATAGAATTAAAGCTAATATTATACATATTTTTAAGAAAATCGAATATTGCCTATGCAAAATAAAATACGAATACGTGCATATTTTACGAAATTTTTGACAATTTTAAATGATTACTTCAAATAAAAACTGTTGGTTCATACTTTGCTAAAGAAGGGTAATCATCAAATTTTATGGTCAGCAGGGTAACCTTCTAGGGTGCTATGTAAAATTGGTACAGTGTCTTCAAAATAATTCCTAACTTGGAGTAGGATATGAACAGTGAAACTTATGTCTGATCATTATTCAATTCAAAAGTCAAGTTGTCAAAATTGATCTTGAAATTTAATTTTAAGGAGAAAAGGCAATAAAGAAGGTACAGTATATTGACATTCGCCGTTTTCTAATTTGTTTCCATTTTCAAAATAAGATTCAAGAAGAAAAGCTTTGATTAAAATTAGTTATTTTATAAATTGTAAACGTTTTATTTCCTGATAAATTTTCGTGACGACTTTAACAACTTAATCAAGAGTGTGTGATTTTTTTATGAGTTTTTGAAATATTTCCTTGTTAAATACACTCATAATATAAACAAAATAATTTGAGTTTGATATAGTTATCTTTACGAGCCGATTTCATGGTCAGTGAATCATGAGTTCGAATTCTATAAAGCCTATAAATATTTTCTCCTCCGTCTGTGAAAAGTAGTCTATTGGTATGAAGAGATAACATGTAACGGAAACAAGGGTCATTAATTCTACGCCATATCATAAAAACTTGATGAGAGTTCCTTCAATATCATTAGGAATGTGACCGAAAGAGTAATGTAGCAGTTGTGTAATACCGATCACTCTCAAATTAGCTACAGAGATAAAATTATAGCACACAACTGTTACTTCAAACGGAATTATCCTTTAGTTTTGTTTTTGTTGGTAAAGTTAAAAATATTTACCTCTCGAATAGGGGACTACAGCGCAATTGAATTAAGAGAAATTAGGAAAAATATTGAAAGTACGTATATGCTTAATAATGAATATTAATAAAGAAATAAAACAATATAATTGAAATACTTCGAAAATAAGGGGGTTTTTGTTATAGCAGCTCGTCATTCATATGAATTACATATATATAATTTTGATTGGCGACTCAAAGACGGCCTATAAATATATAACGAATACCCAGTTAGGGTATAGGAGCCTACTACCAATGGAAATAGAGAAATTCAAATAACGGAGGCGTGGCTATTAAACTTAATAATTTAAATACACTTCCGATTATAAATCATGTAGACTTGTACAGTATCATAATATCCATTTATTTTTTATAAATATAATTTAGAAATAACGTATATTTTAAGAATATTTAGGTCCATGAATAAAACAGTTTGATATAAAAATATAACTCGCTTGTTAATAAGAATTTTTTCATGGGATTTTCACAGACAGTCTTAGTTTACTTATACTTATATTAAAAAAATCTGGTGTGGCCAACACAATACCTCCCGCCATTAAAGTCCGAGTCACAAAAAAGATTGTCAGTCCATATTTTTGGATTAGCGAATTTTACTCTAATTTTGACAGTTTATACCTTAAAATATATTCTAATCTAATCCAAGTTACTACCTTTTTTAAACCCCTCAACATGATTAAATCCCAATTATAGAGTGGGTTCACATTCACACATCCATGCCTTAGTGGGATTCGAACCCAGAGCCCCGAGGGCACTCATGACATGATGCGTTGCTCTAATCATTGAGCCACCGGAGCTATAATAAAATGAATATTAAATTTTAAATACCGGGATAGAATAGAATTCACTAATCAAAAAATGAGGGTTAGCTTAAACATTTTATTGAATCGTTAATTTTTATTAATCTAAATACATACCTATATATTTACTTACGCTAAATCTAATTTGATTAGTTCTTTGATTTTGACATTTATCTGTCAGTTACATACTTTTGAATAACTGCGTTTTGTTTGTTTAAGCGTATAGGTTCTGGGATTTAAATTATAGATAATTTTATAAATTTATCCATAAAATATATAGAAAAAGTATTAATGCAAATCTATAGAGAATTTAATAATCTTTAATTTTTACAATAGCATTAATCTCGAAAAAATAACATTTAAAGGTATTTTTCGAAGAAAGTGCCATTTCCGGTTGTCCGATTTTCACCAAAATCTAATGGGCTCTTTCCATTTCAGAAAAAGTTCGGAATACAAGGTATCAAAATTTACTGAATAATAGTATTTGAGTTAGAGTGGAAGATCCACACACACGATATCATCGTGAAAATGTTAAAATTGGATTGTAGGGATCTTAAAATGTGGTCATTTACCAAAATCTCGATATGCGATTTTTAGCACGATCCCTATACCTCCCTTACTAAGGGTAGCGGGAGGTAAAAATGGTGGAATCCCCTTTTGCGTAGAAGATTTTATCCACACTGCTTGAAAAATCAAGGAATACCGTTGAAAACACCGAAATATAATACTTATAATTGTATTATTTACCGATAACTTGACTATAAAATAAACGAAATGATCATCATTAAAATATTAGTAAAATTATGAATGAAACACCAGGTATTGGTAGTCATTGTCAAAGATCGTCAAGCACTCAGAATTCTGGGAAGTGTCTGTTAATGTCTCCTGCAAAATTCGCCCTATTATAATATTGATATAATAACAAAATGATCTCCACATTGTTCTTGTGAGGGTTAATGATCATGATCATGATGGTGAATCATTGTCGCGTGTACTGACCCTGAACACCGGATACGTCGCTTAATTCAACAAAATATAATTGCTGCATCAAAGGGGACGACCGAGACCCTGTTATTGCTGTGATGTTTTGTTTATTCATAACAATTCCTGATGCATTTTAGCATTTCAGTCTGTGGATAGACTTGACAGTGACAAATGTGTATGTGGATAAAGTGGAAAGAAATAATGGAGATGTTATCGGGTGAGGAGTTACATTTTCGGTAAGTTTTGACTATGCGAATAGATTACTAATGAGAGAATTGGTTTTCCAAAAAAGTGTGTTCTAAAAAGAGTTGATCCAGACTATTTTTCTCCTAATGTTATTTTTAGATTTATGTGGATTGTATTGAAATACATCTAAAGATGATTTATTTTGGAGTAATTAAATCAAACTACAATTGTATTTGGTTATTCTTATGAATTATTGATGCCCCTTGGAAAAATATAAAGTTAAACTACATCCGAAATTAAGCTTTCAAACCTATCCTGAAAAAAAAATCTGATGTGGACACCACACGACTTCCTTGTACGCAAGACTAATATGAAGTATAAACTCAATTATAAAATTGCACGTATTTGACGTAATTTGACATTAACATCTATTTTTTATTTTTTTGTTATTTTTTGTCCTAATAGCAAGCTTCATTACAAAAACCAAAAAGTATATAAGTTTTAAATTAACATATCTCGCTTATACAAAGGGCTAATTTAATAATACTTAATGTGCTAGACGCAGAATTTAATTCCCTAAAACTCTTATTTGAAGCATTTATTTCTAAAATCAAAATGAAACCATTTTATTCAAGAAAAACTGTTAACAACTTCAGGTAATTTATCACTTCCGGTCAGCCTGTTTTAACCAAATTCTGCTATGTTATTCCAATTGATATAAAAGTCTTATATACCTACTAAATTTGAAAAGTTTTGGATTATATTTTAATATAGTTTTTCATTAAAATCTATTATAGGCTTCAAATAAACTACCATTTTTGGAAATTATGTAATGACCAAAAAGGGAGGTGCGCAACTAGATGGTATAGAAGTCCTAAATACAAAATTTCAACTTTCTACGGCTTACCGTTTTTGAGTTATGCGAGATACGTTCGTACGTACGTGAAATTAGTCAGAATGGATTCAGGGATGGCCAAAATGGATATTTCCGTTGAGATCTGGAAACCGAAATTTTTCGCGAATACAATACTTCCTTTACTTTGTACAAGGAAGTAAAAACACTGTAGGGTTCACTTTTGTGTTATTTAAAAATTGCAAATAATATAGGTACTTATTTGTGTTTGTAAGTTAAAAATTTGTGGTCTATTTTCTTTTATTAATATTTAATTATTTTGAAATACAAAATTTCTCTAAACGTAGGAGTATGTTGCTTGAACTGCTATGCACGTCAGAAATAATTGCAATGATGTGGCCAGCACATTACCTTCCGTCAGATCGTGGTCAGATCTGTGTATATTGTAAAAATTCCACACAGAGATTTTCTAGTAAAAGATGTCATATTTCCAGTACATTACCATCAGTTCTATGTATTTTGAACAAATGCCATGCAGAAAGTTTTTTTTACGAGATTATATGTTTCCAGTCAAATTACATACAACACAAACATACTGTCAAATGCACGTGACACTGACATTTGTCAATTACAATTTTCTTAATATAGTAGATGTTTCCATGGTTATAGCACACTAGCTTGCTGCTTTATGAAATTTAATTTCTTTATAAATTTATTACTCTATATCCATTGAATATGAAGTATAAAATGTAATCAAATCTTATGGAGAATAAAATATTCTTTAATATTTATAATAACATTAAATTATATTTTTCAAGAAAAAAACTTAAAATCTTCAAATTAAGGTACTTCCGGTCGACCAATTGTAACTAAAATCTAATCAGAGCTCTGCATATAGATGTGATGTAAAGAAAAGGAATACACAAAAATTATAATTTTTGGAAAGGTGGTATAGAAGTTATGCGATCCGAAAAAATCATCACACACACACACACATACATATATCCATCTATCCATGGCATAGATACATCCAGACATCATCGTAAAAATAGTAAAATCGCATTCTAGGGAACCTAAAATGTGCTTATTCATTAAAAACTCTTCATCGATTTTTTTGACCAAAAACAGTACCTTCCTTACCGAAAGGTGACGGAAGGTAAAAATTCTGATAGACAGATGTCAATGTTAAGTGCGATTGACATAGTATGTTTATGTTATAATGCAAATATAGAATCAATTCTAAGAACCTTTCTGTATGGAATTTGTACAAAATACAGAGAACTAAGGTAAGGTAATGTACTGGAAATATAGAATCTTTCGCAAGAAACTGTCTGGATGGAATTTGTATAAAATTAATAGAAATAACGGAAGGTAATGTGCTGGCCACATAGATTTTTTTAAAAATTATTATAGACCCAGAAGAAAGTGCAAGATTGCACCGAAACGTCGGTAGAGAATAAAAATGCTATTTGACTGAGATTTCAAGTAATTGTTAACATTTAAATATGCTCTTGGTATTTACGCTTGGTAATATATGGTAATTACAAATTTATTACTCTGTAATTAAATTTCGTACTGTGTTATACCTTCGACCAACTTTAAAAATTTAGTAGTCAAAAGGAAAATAAAATTCAACTCCTTCCTCATAAACATTAATTTGACAGCCATAAAAACCGTGTTATTAGTATAATAACATATTATTTTCCCATATATTCTTTCACCTGTCGGCTATAATTTGTCAAAATGAATTTATTTGTACATTATTCCCTTCGGAAACTGGCACAAACGACAAACGAGACTCACGACAAACAAGACTCACGACAATGTTACCTTAGATAAAATATAGCTGTCAAATTATTTAAGTTAAGATGCGAACGTAGAACGTCAATTGTTTTCATTTATTGATGATTGACTAACCATAATTAATTTACAAATATATCATGTAATACATGTAATAATCCATTTAAACCAAACAATGCTTAAGATAATCATGATTTATTTCCATTTTCGAACAGGTTCAACATTCTCAGTTCTTGACAAGAGAAAATGTATATGTATATTTATTGAGTAATACTTTAAGTATAAAGTGTACATTTTATTATTTTTTGTTATGGTGCAAAACTCTATTGCAACAAGTACATTAGAAAAGAAATTATTGCAGATTATGATATATTGCAAGCTTGTTTATTAAGTGGTAACGTATGGCACATTACTTTATATAACTCCTGTATATGAACCAGTGGCGTACCTAAGTGAAATGGTGCCCAGGGCAAGGGTCGTAATTGCGCCCCCTGTCAACAATATAAAATCAAGATTACTTCTTACAGTTTTAATTTGTTGAAAGATCTTGCACAGCTAGCGATGGAAACTGCAATAGTCAATATTATTTGCATGGCTGTTCGAAGATTTTTCGCCGTTGGCGTTTTTCGGTTTCAACATCCCAGTTTTGACAGAGACTAAGTCCAATTTCCAGAGCTTTAGTCACCAAAGTTTTTCTTTCATTGCCAAAATAATCTCTTAAACCTTTCAAATCTAAGACGGCAGCATGAAAGTTCATATTTATATTTTGCAGTCCTTTCTGAACTCTATCAATAGGAATGAGTACTCTCGTCCAAAATCCAAGTAGAGTCAGAAAATCAAGTGTCAACATACAGTTGTACAATTGCGTAGCATCACTTCTTGTTTCACTCGTCTCATTTGCATCGTCCATTATAGTCTCGAGAACTTGGAGTATGCCGTCAAGGTAGTTGTTTATGGGCTTCAAAGCTTCCACACTATTGTTTTAGACTCAGATTTAATAACTATGGGCACAGCGTTTTTGAGTATTTTCCAGCGTTGAGTAGACGGTGAAAAAACAAATAGAGAGCTTCAACAGTTCCGAAAAATGTCAATACGCACAGTAATCAACAGTTTTAACAAATCAAATTCTGGCACCCAAGTTACATGCGGATACCAAGGGCTCCAAGCGGCGCCCCCTTGGTTCTGGCGCCCAGGGCACCTGTCGTGTTTGCCCCGTCCTAGGTACGCCACTGATATGAACGAAGCTTAACGAACGACAACGAACTTAGTGACGTCAGTACGTCAGCGTTAGGTTTTTGAATGTGTGAGGTCCTAGTAATTAAAATGAACGCTGTAGTGTTACAAACAACCATGATAAGCGGCACTGTGTGACACTTGAGAGCTGATATCGCCAAGAACTGAACAACCCATAAAGACACGTTGTGTTGTGAGTGAACTAAACTTGATACATGGCAAGTCCAGTAGAGCACAAGTTTTCTCGTTAAATAGCTCATATTCCAACAGGCAGTTAAATTTAGTATTATAGGTTTTGCATGGTATTTAAATAAATTACATTGTTCTATGCCGCATTCAAGTTATACAATTATGAGTATTTTGCTAGAATGATTGAGAATACGAAAATTTGGTAGTAAAAAACAAATTTGGCATCATTTTAAACAGTTATTCATCAGTCATTTGATATTAAATTAGACAATCTTTTAAAGTATCGCTGTGAATCAAAATGCGAAATTAACCAGTGAGAATTTTCGAGTTATGATTTATAATTTGACAGCTTTGGCAGTCTGAAATTAATTCGACTGTTTTTAAAGGCCGTATTTTGTACAAAACTCTAATGGTCGGTTGCACAATATTTAATTGAGAATATAATTCATGAGTCACGTGACATGGTTTCCGCCAATCAACATTCAGAATCTCCCTAGTTACATGTCTATCATAGCGATGATAAAAAACAAAGAAACTATCACCTTATTTATATTCGTTACTAGGGGATTTGTTTTCTTTATTTGATATTGACAATCAATTTTGAGTATAAAAGCGTGCGATAATCGTTGGTGTAATATCAACAATGATGAAAATAATAAGGCAATTGTCAAATTATAATACAATATATTAAAAGTTAGATTAGCAGCACACACAATGTGTCACAAAAATTCATTATGTTCTCTCATTAAATATAAGTTCGTGATATGACTAATATTCGAAGATATTGCTCGTGAAACCGAAGCAGCACATATCACTTGTCCTTCAGACTCGTGAAATCTGCAACTCGGTTTCACTCGAGAATATCATCGATGATAATCATATCACTTGTTATATTACATATGAGCGTATAATATATGACATACGTGGGTAGCACCGAAAGTTTCTGCAAACAAATATAACCAATAAGGTACTTACGAAAAATAAATGAATGGCAAAACAAAAGTACATCCTTAAGTAGCATGGCAGTTCTTGTTACAATTCGTTATCTGTTATCAATAATTTTCCATGCAGTTTTAAAGTTCGCACGTCGTACTGAAAATGTAGTTAACAAGACAAAATTTCCTAGCCCTGATATTTTACGATTTTAAAAGTTCGCTCTCTTCAAAACAATGCATCGAAAAGCTTCGGGATGCTTTTGGAAATAAAGCACCTAGTATCAGGTCTGTTCATAGCTGGTACAATGAATTTAAATTTCATCGAGTTTCTCTCAATGACGATTTACGTGAAGATCAGCCAATTTCTGCAGTTACAGATGAGCACATAGTTTCTATTCGTACAATGATTAAAGAAGACAACCGTGTCACGTACAGAATTATTACGGGCTACTTTGGGCATTGGAATGACCGCTATAAATAAAATTTTGCTTGATCATCTAAAAGGCAGGAAAGTTTGTTACCGTTGGATACCTCATAATTTAAATGATAGGCAAAAGCAACATCGTGTGGAATGGTGCATTAAAACATTTAAAAATACAACAAAGGTAAATCTAAAGCAGTGTATGATATTATAACCGGTGATGAATCTTGAACAAAACTACGATCAGCTCAATGGGTCTTTCCAATGGTCCCCAATCTTGTCAAAGTAAAACGAGTTCGAAATGTTGTATTGTCAATATTGCATTAGAAGATAGGAAAACAGTAACTTCCAAAGGTACATATCAATTTGTTTGCTACGGGTGTTTGAAAAAACGTGACAATAGGTCTTGAAGTAAACTAGTATTGCATCAGGACAATGCATCCTCACGTAATGCTGCGCAAACTAAAGCCTATTTAAAAGAATCAAAGGTGGAATTACTGGAGCACCCACCCTACAGTCCTGACCTTAACGTTATGATTTCTTCCTATTTCCTAAATTAAAGGAAATAATGTGTGGTTTCCGATATACAAGTGCAAATGAAATTGTTGAAGCCTTCGAAAACATGGTCTCCCAAGTGTCTCAAGAAGAATGGATTCTTTGCTTTAACGATTGTTTTTATCGAATGCATAAATGTGTTGAGTTAAAAGGAGAGTATTTCGAAAAACAATAAAAAAAATAATTTCTGGAAAATTTTCTATCAATAGTTTGTCGATAAATAATATTTAGATGATTTTTTTCTTGTAACTACTACTTCCGGTTGTCCAATTGTTACCAAAACTTAATCAACTCTTTCCATTATTGTTAGATTGAGGAATCCGTAGTTAAAAATGTCTTAAGTCTTATAGAATTTGAGAAATCGTGGATCCAACATCCACACATCCACATACACACACATCCACATACACACACATCCACATACACACACATCCACATACACACACATCCACATACACACACATCCACATACACACACACACACACACACACACACACACACACACACACACACACACACACACACATCCACATACACACACATCCACATACACACACATCCACATACACACACATCCACATACACACACATCCACATACACACACATCCACATACACACACATCCACACATCCACACATCCACACACACACACACACACACACACACACACACACACACACACACATCCACACACACACACACACGCGCGCACGCACGCACGCGCACGCACGCACGCACGCGCACGCACGCACGCACGCACACACACACACACACACACACACACACACACACACACACACACACACACACACGCACACACACACACACGTATATAATGGGATTCTAGGGACATTAAAACGTGCTTATTCACTAAAATCTGAATATGCGATTTTTAGCATGAATTCAATACCTCTCTTAGCGAGAGGTAAAACACTGAAGTGTATTATGTGAAGAGCACTACTTTGAATAAGTATTCTAAAAAATATGAACCATATTATTAGACGGCCTGTAGGTACTGTACATATACGATTTATCTTGTAACATATGTCATATGTCAGTTTAAGATTATCATATCATTTCTAACAGCTTAACCTTAAAAATCATATTTGTTAATGATATGTAGATTTAAATTGATAAAGATCGTAATTTCAAAATATCATTGTTATTTGTTACGTTAGTACAATTTACAAAATCTCATTTGTCTACTAGATAAATTTAAATAGATCAGATTTAGAAAACTGATTAATATCATGATTGCAAAATATTCCTTATTTGGTTAGAATTGTTAAAATATATGTTCAGTATGTTCTGTTGGTTACCATTATGTAATATGATTAAAAGTATATAAGTAAAACATATTTTATTAATGTTGGTACATAATAAAAATCTTGTAATTATCTTCTTGCAAAGTATGAAGTAATAACAATTTTTCATTGCACAGATGACCCATACAGACTTTTTATTACAAATAATGATGAGAACTTTCTTTTTGCTGACATATTTAATAAATTATTGATTTTAAAAAGCGCTACCTACAAATATGGCATGGAGTATGTCAAATTTATTATAATTGGCAGTTGTTTTTCAATCACGAAAATAAAAATTGCGTATTTTATTGCACAATTATTTTTATAGACCATTGATATCAATTTGTCAATATTTCAATATTTCAGTGTCTGCTTTGCACTTGTAATTTATTTTATCGGTGGAAAATAACAGCTGTACAATTTATTTACATCATGTTACAGATTGTTATCGTTATTTATTGTAACATTTCAACATAATATTGTCAGATAAATTCGTATATTTAGTTTCATGATAGCTTAAATTGATTACATTCAATTCAAAAAATGTTATTGGTTTTTTCATAAATCAAAAGTTTATCTCATATCATGCATAATGTAGTCTCCGTCTTTTTATAAAAAGTCACTGTAAAATAACGGCCATGTTATTACGTTTTGTAAAAGGAAAAAGGACCAGCTTGCGATAAAATAATGTTAACATACTATCATCACGGCATATTAGCCGTTGCTGTGCCAAACTGCTTTGTACACAGATTTCGGTAATGGTGATGACATATTTTTGCACCATTCGGGCGTTTAAAAGGTGCCACCTCACGTGGACTCATTGCTAACGTGGAGAGTGCACCACAGAGATCAATTTTATGCACGGTCACATTGCAAAATGAATATTTGGATAGTTTCGTTTACAATTATTCTAAACATCCCTTAACGTAACCTAACGCACAAAATTCAAGTTTTGTTAATGTTATATAGATAATTAGAGCCCCCAATAATAATAATAATAATAATAATAATAATAATAAAGATTGATTACAACAATTGATATAATAAAAACACAACTTTGAAAACACAACAAAGAAATCATTTTTAATTTAATTATAATACTTAAAATTGATTATGAAAAGGGCCTTAAAAGCAATTTACTTTCACTATACATTTAAATAGCAAGTACGTTAAATTGCAGACTGCAATGAGTCGCATTGATTTTTGACGGATGATGGATTACTAATTTTTTTGGGGACGATATTTTTTCTTCCATGTTTGAATTCATTTTTGATATTATTTACCGTCACATGTGATACATCCAAAGTAGTACAAACTCTCTAAAATGTAATAATATTCAGAAATAAGTGCATAAGAAATAAAGAACTAGGATCTGTCATGTGAAAACGAATCTCAAAATATGATACTTACATCTTTTACAGACGACAATGGAATAATTAGAGGAACATTTATGCGTTTGTCTTCCTCAATGTATGCAGAAGCATTCAAAATAATTTCTTTACACCGTTTCGATAAAATATCTTCCGAAACATCAAATTCATTCATTCCATCATCTCCAGCCATATAGAACATTGATGTTTTAAAAATAAAGAAATGCTGATAATAAACAAAACAATTAAACAACAACCTTACCAACGCCAAAGTTTAAGCATTATTGTAATCAAAATTATTATAAAAGAAAACTTATTTCACATATTTTAGTGAGACATAAAATATTGTATGCGTTATTAGATGATAATGCCCATCGGACGACATCTATCTATCTATCGGGCTAGATCCTTGTCGCCCTTCTTGCATTATCATCATCGTAACGCCCGTGGTACATAAAATACTATTTTGTCTAGGGCCCATAAAAGTCTAAATCAAACTCTGGATAAGACTGAATTATAATTTCAACTTTATTTACAAATTACTTCTTTGTTTATTAAAATATTTAAGTGATAGAAGAACTGTTTCCTGTAATAAAATTACTTAATAATATCGAATTTCAGAATCCTGGGTTTTTACTTTCAAAATTTGAGAAATATTGAGTGCAGCATACTCACCTTCCTTTTATTTTAATTATTTCTACTAATTCCAGTAATCATTATCGATGATAAAGTCTTTTAAAGTTATAATAACCCGTAAATCCTATTGAATACAACACATACTTCTGTCAGCTCAAATTTCGGCCGATTGGCGTCGCCTCAAGCGTTACGGTATAAGGATATATGAAAAATGGAGACACTAATCATCACTGCAAATAATTCCTGGAGCAGTAACAGGCTTCATGCGAACTGTAGAACTACTTCCAGAAAACTAGAGAGAGCCATGTTACAATAAATCTGACAGATCGCTTTGACAAGAGTGACTAGCGCTTAATTCTACAGAATCATCTAAGATTTGACAATAAAAGAAACACTTGTTTCTCCTCGTAAGAGAAAATAAACTTATTGACATTCAGTTTTGATAAATGGATGTCCACACTTGTATACAACTTGAGTCATCATGTGAGAAAGTCGCAAGTCGCAATACATTCCAGACTGACGCCAAGTATTAACTCGGAGTCAGTGCATAACGTATCAATCAGACGGAAACGGGCCTCGGGGCACTACTCTCGCTGAAAACGAAGACAACGGACTTCAGAACGTCGTCGCCAGAGAGTTGCGAAAAGATTTCTCGTCTGGAGACTGCAGATTTCAATGCATGCTAAGCACAAGAAGAAATAGACTATTTTTGTGAAATATATGTGTTATTCAAATTTAATATGGATTATACCAAAAATAATGCTAAATTATAACAAGGAAAACGAATAATTAATACTTTTAAATGGCAAAATTGGATGATTTAATATTTATTTCAACAAAAACAATGCTTAATTACAATAAAGAAAAGTTGATTACAACAATGAAAATCATTAACCAATACTGGTAAAAGGGCAAAATAAGCACAATTGGATGGTTCAGTATACCAATTCAATTTAAAATGACAGTTCTGTTATTTTATTACATTTTAAAGTTTGATCAAAAAAGTAGTTTCTTTGATGATCTCAAATTGAAAAAAATCGTATTCTAGGGACCCTAAAATGTGCTTATTCATCAAAAACTCACCACCGAATTTTTTGACCAAAGACAATACCTTCCTTACCTAAAGGTGACGGAAAGTAAAAATGGACTAGTTGTTTTGCTAAAAACTCTTCAATTGGCAGTACCGACTTAAGACATTTTGCCGTCCGGGGCTAAATCGTTTTTTCGACATCAAACTGCCATGAGCCAGGGGAAAAAAGTTAAATGTTAAAATTTTTGTTTTTTCATTACGCGAATTTTAAAGTTTGAAACCCCATCTAAATGCTTTTGGAATGACAAACTGTATTAATCTAATTTCGAAACTCAGATTGGTCATTTCTCAAAATTATTATACCCACAGATGGGTCAAGTTTCAACTTATGTGAGACCTAACAGAATTTTCCGTTATTTTTGCCGGTTTACGGTTTTCGATTCCGCTCCGGTTCGAAGTCCTGGTTTAATGAAAGGTCTCGTGGAATAGACTATAGGTAGAAATTATTAAAGTCCTTGAACTCCCATATTTTTGAAATTCAGTGACAAGTTGTTGGAATTAGTTCTGAAACGTTGGTTAATAGAACATTTCAAATGTTCGCAGGAAAAATCTTCACCAGTTTCATGACTTTGCATTCGGAGCTTTTTCGCTACATCAGTCACTTTTTGCGTCTTTGGTGGTTTTATTAATTGTGTAATTCAGTGGTTAATTTTTAGCGACTGGTTAAAAATTGTATCCAATTGTTTGTTATATTGTCAACATTGGTTAAATTTTTAACCAGTTGCTAAAAATTAACTACTGAGTTACGGAATTTCATCAGATAGCCAATGACACCGTTCTTAGCTTAACAAATTTCTGTTCAGTACGAGTACTGAACAGAAATCGGCTGACCAAGTTATAATTTGCACATATCGCTGTCGAACATTCATCTTTTTATACCCTGACGCTTGGACCGTCATCCTTTTTAGCTCTTGTCTTACAATTTCTGAGGCATGTATCTTAGGATTGTTACCGTTTTGCCTCTTTTACACATACTATTTAAAAGAGCCCACCTTCAATCTATAAGTACCAATCATCTCATTTTGCTAGAAAATGGACAATTATCCTTTTTCCCCTGGCTCTTAAATTTGCTTTAATTAAATTTTTTATTTAAAATAATTTAAGAACGTGCTCTGCTCGGTGTACTTCCCGTTACGTAGTTACCACCGGGGGCTATAGACCCCAAAAGCCCCCCCCCCCTCCCCGTTAAGCCGGCACTGTCAGTTGGTACTACATTTTGTTGTAAAATTTGAAAACGTTTCCTCATTTATTGATTCTCATGCTTTATAAATATAAACAATTCAAAAATAGACTTGTATTTACATAACAGCCGCTAAAACAATGGCCCCAAACAAAGGCGCACCATTCCGATGCACGTTTTATTATAATAATAAAACCGTTTCCAGAATTTAAAATAACCATTAACATAACACATAAAAGTGTTAGATTTACGACAGAAACCCAGTTGGTTGCTGTGCTACGGGAAGTTAATGTTTGGGGGTCCCCTACAGATCGTATTCTTATTGTAGGAGTTCACGACGTGATTACGAGGTCCCAGTAAAAGTTTTTTCCGATAGCTTGCGGGTTACGACCACGACTACGACTGCAATATGGTTCACGAGAATGGAGAGAACTTGCAAGTAATGTATGTTGCTTAAAGCGGTAACGGTTTGCAATATTCCAATACGATAGAAGTTTGCGTTTACCCGGAACCTACTTGCAAAATTGTTCGAGAGTTATTCGCTATTCTACGGAGAATATTCATGCTGTTATTAAATACGTATAATCAAATTGTTTTCCTCATGTAATTCTTAATGAAAGTTATAAAACACAAGGAAATTGAACATTTTTCCGCTGTTTAACGTTGCTCGTTGGCGGGAGGTACTGTTGCTTTAGCTTTATTTTCAATTGACGGGAGGTATTTTACTACTGTTACTTTGTGTCATTTTGTAAATAGCGGGAGGCGGGAGGTCTTGTTAATAACAAAATCTACTGTGACTTTTACACTTTAATTTACTTGGCGGAAGGTACTGTTGCTCTAGCTTCATTTTCAATTGACAAGAGGTATTGTGCTACTGCTACTTTATATCAATTTGTAATTAGCGGAACGTCTTAATAAAAAAAGGTACTGCCCACTTTCCACTTTTATTTAATTGGCGGAAGGTACTGTTGCTCTAGCCCCATTTTCAATTGACAGAAGGTACTGTACTACTGTTAAGTCTCATTTCCACCGATTGTCTTAATGATTAAGAGCTATAATTAATATCTAAGCGCAATGCGCAAAAATGTTTATTATATGGCAACGTTTATTACCATTTCCAACTAAGCTTAAGAACTAAGAGCAATGCTTAAGAACAAAAGCTTGCAAACTCCAAGGTTTAAGGCGTAATGCCTAAGCGTAATTGTGAGATGGAAATACATATCTGTCATTTGTCTTTCTTTATTTTCTAATCTGAACTGTTAGCTGTCAGTCTATTTTATAGTTATTAAGTTTTCTTAATTTTTAGATATTGATATAGATGCCAAAAATTATGTATATGACATGTTAAGAAAAGAAGAATTACTGCTGCAATGACAGTCTGCTAGAATTAAAAATAAAAAGGCTAAAAATGTGACATTTCTGTCGAATTAGTCACTAAAAAAAGTAGCTGGAAATGATATCCTAGTAAATTGTTATACTGCACTAAGCATTACGCACAAATCATTATGCATTAAGCATTAAAACATTCGGTGGAAATGAGGCTTTACTTTATCTCAATTTGCAAATAGCGGGAGGTCTTATTAGTAAAAAAAAAATTACTGTCACTTTTACACTTTAATTTAGTTGGCGGGAGGTACTGTTGCTCTAGCTTCATTTTCAATGGACGGGAGATATTGTGCTACTGTTACTTTATATCAATTTGTAATTAGCGCTATGTCTTAGTAAAAAAAGCTACTGTCAACTTTACACTTTGATTTAGTTGGCAGGAGGTCCTGTTGCTCTAGCTCCATTTTTCATTGACGGGAGGTATTGTGCTCGGTACTGTTACTTTATATCAATTTGTAATTAGCGGGACGTCTTAGTAAAAAAACGTACTGGCCACTTTACCCTTTGATTTGGTTGGTGAAAGGTACAGTTGCTGTAGCCTCATTTTTAATTGACAAGAGGTACTGTGTTACTGTTGTCAGGAGAGTAAGGAGCCTGTTGAACCACAGGAGTCTTGTTCTTCGCCAAAAAAGTCTGAATCAATTGCGAGGAATGTGCTGGAGCATTGTCGTGATGGAGGCACCAATTTCTTGTTGATCACAACTTCGGTCTCTTGCGCAATTTCTCGGATACTCACACGACGGTCCTGCATTACCACAGCGTTCACTTTGGCAATGACCTGGTCATTTCGGCATGTTGATGGCTGACCGAAGCGTGTACCACTCCGTAATCTGTGTGATGTCCATAGCATCGTCACCGAAAGCCGTCTGAATCTTCAGAATTGTTTCCATCTGGCTGGGTTTCAGACAATTTGATGCAATCAGTCGTTCCGTCATTTTCCTTGCAATGAAAAACCGACGAGAGCATGCGCACGAAGGTTCGAGGTGGGCTCATGCAAGCGCGCTTGATTCAAATCCATCAGGTTTTCGCAAAAAAAATAAGGTCGGATACTTTTCTAACAGACCTCATATAGATCAGTACTAAATATAATACTAAGAAGATCACTTATTATGAATCATAACTGCTGATACTATTTTACAACACAAGAGTAGTCTTCCGGCATTTATTTTTAGAATACTACAAACTATAATATTATAAATATAAGTATAGTCATACAACCAAAATAACTCATGATTTAAGTATCAGTCTTTGAACTATGTTTAAAATTAGTTTAGATTTTAAATTCTAAAATCAAATTTAAATTTGTGAGTCTTCCGAAGATCTCCTTTGATAAACATTAGGCATTCCTTGTACAGGGTGCGGCAGAACCAATTGAGCAGTTTGGTGAGGCAGGTGTTCGGGCGGTGGCGGGGGTAGGCAACTGCACTAGATCTCCTTTTGTTCTGTCGGCATCCCCATTTTAGTACCCAACATGGTTTGGACCGGAGTACATCGTGGCTTTGCCGTGCTTGCGTTTTATGAAATCAACCGATCTGTGATTGCGACGCAAAGGGCTTTTCGGCGACGGTTCAACATTCCGCGAAATAATGCTGTTTCTACTGCGAACACAATTCGGTCCTGGATTCGGCAGTTGGAGGAAACTGGTAGCACACTAAGAATAGGTACACATGGCCGATGAAGATCTATCAGAACACCAGAAAATGTGGAACTAGTGAAAGCAGCAGTCGAACAATCGCCAAGACGTTCTGCTCGAAGGCACGCTATTGCATTGGGGGTTTCAGTCCGCAGTTTTAGGAGGATTCTGCATTTAGATTTAAATTTCTATCCCTTCAAAATAATGATGGTTCAGGAATTGAACCCAGCAGATTACGCAACCGCCAAAATCTCTTTTTTGAAGAGGGAGGCGTGACCGTGAATTCCGGGCGTTATGTTTCAATGTTGCAAAATTTTCTGCAGCCCCGATTGGAAGTGGTTGTTGAAGAAGAGGGATTAGGGGACTTTTGGTTCCAACAGCCCGAAATTCTCTAAACGCTTTAAGAGAAATGTTTCCTGGACGTCTAGTGTCTTTGAGAAGTGACGTGGAGTGGCCTGCGACTTCTTTCTTTGGGGATATCTAAAGGAAAAAGTGTTTAAACGTCGCCCCCAAAACCTGCTAGAGCTAAGGGAGCAGATTGTTGAAGAAGTAAATGCGATACCCCGCGAAATGTGTCAACGAGCTGTTCAAAACTTCAGAAATCGGCTCCAGCAATGAATTGCAGCTAACGGCCGCCATCTTAAAGACATTATTTTAAAAAATTAATTAGTATAAAATGGTAAGTCCTTTGATTTCAAAAATAAAAACATTTTTTTCATATATACCCTGGTTTCTTTTTTATAACTCTTCAAAACTGCTCAGTTGGTTCTGCCGCACCCTATATTAGGTGTTAACAATTATTCGAACTCTCAGACAACAGCATTTATTTTCTTTTACAACACCTACGTTCCGGTGCACTCTTGCACTTTCTTCTGGGTACAAAATATTAAATGTCATGTACGCAAAATATATTCATTCTTTACATTCTGGGTAGAACATCGTACACAAATTCACAAAAAGCACATACACATAAATTTGCTCTCAAAATCGACAGCAGAATTTTTTTATTCGCTTTTGTATTACTAGAAATTGATTTCCAAATGTTCTATAAATTCTCTCACAGTTAATTATCAATGGTTGATATGTTAAATAAAAAAAATACTTATAGAAGTATTAATTCGTATAGTTCTGGCACCAAACACTTGTCAAGTACTTGTAGCAGACATTGAAGCCGCGTCTTGAGAAATGAAACAAGTTAAGCTGGTTACTCGCCTAGTTGAATTATTACTTTGATTATAATGAGTGGACGACAACGTTTAGTAGAAAACGTTCGTAATTAGATAAAAATAGAGGCTGCACATGAGAATATGTGATATTATATTTAGTCTAGACCCCAAATCCATTAAGCAATTAAACGGAACCGGCAGTCGGATGTTTTTAATGATGGCTTCATACGGACTAAATATATACAAATTAATTAAGCGTTAATAATTCATCATCTTTACTTCCGATTTCTTATTGTACAAGTAGGTATAATTCATTTTAAAATGAGGTGTAATAAATCAAAATTTGCAAAATAGTATTGGATTTTTATACATATAAAGCTAAACTAAACATCTTTAAGACCTTATTACACTACAATCATATCTCTGACTCTTTTTCGCTGACTTATTTTGTATGACAAACTCGATCTATCACACTGCAACCGTTTTCTCCGACTTTTAGTGGATTTTCATACTTGAAGTTGGTTATGATTTGGTGACTAAGTAAAATTAATAAAAACGATGGAAAAATATCGCAATAGTGCGCAAGCATACTAATTTTATGTGCATCAAACAAAAATTTCAACTTCTGACGCTTCTGCAGTTATATTTTACTGCAAAAAGTTACATTCCTGTACTTCAGAGACAGTTGCGCATGCGCAATAGAGCAGTCAGCGATAATTAGTCAGAGGAAATGACTGACAACAGCATCCATGACTTCCTTGTATCACACTGGAGTAAATCACCGATATGAACCGAAGTCATGGATAATGGATGACAAGTCAGAGATATTACTTCTAGTGTGATAAGGCCTTTAGTGTTACGTGAGAGGGTAGGACCTACGACACTTAGTCCGCGACGCCTATGAATAGAAGCGTTCTAGTAGATAGGAGGAGCCTTGGTAAGCGATCAATAACACAGATGCGGCGCGCGACGGCAGGCGACGTAAGGGGCTACTGTGTAAACAAGAGGAGAGATGAGCGTAATTACCGGCGCATTGGTATGACGTGAGAGTTTTCTAGAAAATATTAGAACAACTATATAAGCGACGTAAGTGTGTGCGTAGTCAGACAGTCACAGAGTTAGTCACATAGGCCCGTATTCTGAGCGCACTTTTATAATAAAAGCGCTTTTATGGAGCACGCTTTTACATTATATTCTTATGTGGAGTTTGCTCCATAAAAGCACTTTTATTATAAAATTGCGCTCGGTATACAAGCCATAGTGTCTGACAGCAGTATCGTGGGAGCGTATGAAGTTTAGTGACGAGCAGAATACTCGGGAGTTTTGAGGAGTATTGGAAAGCTAGGTATAGTGGATACTCGGCTGTGGTGTTGAAGAGTTGTGGTGTACAACCAGTCGGTGATACTGAAGTTGTGGAAGTTAGAACAGTCAGTCCGTCCGAAGCACAGTCAGTTAGTTACATAAACAGGGAGGTGAAAGGAGTGAATTCTGTCCGGGCAGTTGAATATACAGACGCTGTTGGGCTAGTTGAGTATATAGACACAGTTGAACGTGATATAAATAAATAATGACATAGTCGAAATAAATAAACAGTAATATCGTGTAAATAAATAGTCGTGTTAATTGTTTAATTATATATATATATATATATATATATATATATATATATATATATATATATATATATATATATATATATATATTTAATAAATATTTAAATTAAAAAAAAAATACAATTCACCCAAATATAAATATCATAAATATTCTGGTCTATAAACAGAAGCAAGTTGTTGATTGCGATAAAATATCCCACTGTGACTGCGTGATTTAGCGATTCCAATTTCATTTTCAATCTGTCTGTAATCTGAAAAGTCGCAAAACATTTCAAGGAAATGAATTCGCAGTCCGAACATCCATTACAGATTTGATGTTTTATCGCGGAAACGTGCAATGAAATATTCATCAAAACAAGCCCCCTGAAACTTTATAATCACACAACAAATAATAAACATGCTAGGGGAATGCTTCTTTTAAAGTTCTTTTTCTCATATCTTCCAAATCAGTGCACATTGCATCGCAGAATTTCATGATGGCTTAATATCTAATGATTGATGATGAATAGTTTTATTTTAAATCTTCTACAAGAGAAAAGTACGAGATACAATAGAATTGTTGAGAATTAGACATTTTATTCATACGTATGTCCCAAAAGTTTTGTCACAAATTTATTTAAAACATTTTAAAAAGTAATCATGGTTTCACGACAATTTTTCAGAACAGATATAATTAACAGCTTTATAAACAACAAAATTTTTATTTTAAATTAAATGTAAAGGTCCATAGTCTTCAACAGTCTTCTGGAAACATCTCGTATCAAGCCTTGGACCGTTGCAACATCAATCTCTCGAATTTTTCTAAAAATCCGCCGTCTTAATTATTGCTCGTTTTCGACTTCCCAACCTCCATCATACACTTTTCGAGACAAAATGGCCCAGAAATCTTCAATTGGCCGAGCCTGCGGTAAATTTGGGGGGGTTGTCGTTTTTTAGCACAAAAGGTATGTTGTGAACATTCAGCCAATTTTGAGTTTTGCGTGCATAATGGCAGGAAGCTAAGTCCGGCCAAAACATAATATCATCTTGAGCATGATTCTGGTGGATAATATTAATCAATTTTGTTAAGCAATTGTTAATATAACTTTGACTGTCCACAGCTTCGCCTCTAACTCGCCCTATATAAGGTCTGGAAATCCCATCAATTGATATCGCGCACCAAACTAAAACTTTATCAGCAAATTTAGCCTTTGGCTTGTATTTTATATCGTCTGGACACTCTTTTACATTGTCCGTGTAAAAACCGTCGTTTCTTTTAATTTCGGAATTACTTAGAGTAAAGCACTTTTCATCATCTATGACGATGACTTTATTATTTGCATAATGAGTGCGCCTTAAAGCACGGCAACATCTTCGTATTCTAGCTAACTGATTTGGCGTACATTTAGGACATTTCTTTCTTTTGCGGTATCCTATACCTTCTCTCTTCAGTTCTCTGGATATTGTATTCTTGGAAACACCGTAACGCCGTGAAAGTCTTCTCAATGACTGTCCAATTTTATTCTTGGCACTTTCGACAAACTGGTTTGCTCTATGTTCAGTTAACACTTTAGGCCTTCCACTTTTCGGAAGATTTACGCATGGTATACCTTGCTCACATTCTGCTATCGCACGATGTATGGTTCTCCGCGACACATTTTGATTTTCAAAAAGTCGGACTATTTGAACTTTAGGCATCTGCCCAACTAAATTATAAACGCTTTTTCTAATATATAATTTATAAGCCATTACAACGCAATCGATTTCGGTAACTGAACTGTCATTAAAATGACAAATCATTGAATTACTTTTGTTTGCAAAGCCAACCCGATATTTTGATATTTTTTATTTTTTTCATAGAGTTGTATTTTGTGACAAAACTTTTGGGACATACGTTATTCAACATTACAACAATAATAAATGCAGAGAAGTAAAACGATTCTAGTTATTAATTTGATGGGTGCCCGGCATATTTGTATTAGTAATAAAGTCATTCCACATACTGACTGAATTATTATTGGTCAATTGCACATCTAGTTACTATCTAGTTCTATGCAGCTGTAACTATGATATGTTATGATTCAGCCAGAATTGATTCACCATTTGAACGTATGTGAACTGTAGTTCATATCACACGTCACCTAGTTTGTGCTCTGTGGTTATGTCGATTATTATGCTTATATATCTACCTTTGCCATTAGCCGCTATAAAACGTATTACCACATAAGTCTCAAACCAACAAAGGCAAGATACAAAGTAACGTTGTGACAGACAGTTTTTTAATCTGTTAAGAGGTGCAGAGAATGTTCTTTGTATGCTATTTTATCTACCAATAAATAAGAATCCAATTCTTTCTTTACGAAATAGGTAGCTTTGGTTTTGAATAGACTAACGTAGGTAACAAAAGTTTTCGGAAAAAATTAGACCTCTCATCAAATAGAAACAATTTTTTTATTGAAATATTAACATAGGGGGTTGTTCCTATAAACCAAGGGCCTGGCCAAGAAAACCCGGACACCAAAAAAAAAGACCCCAAAAACACCATTTGACGGTGGTAGTAAAATGGTATGATCTGGTATTTCGGTGTATGAAATATTGAACTTGTTTTGGTTAAATACGGTGGTTTGGCGGCAGTTCTGTAAATTTGAAAATGCACAGCTGACTCCGTAGTACCTTTTGCTCCAACTGTTCCCGAGAATTTAATT
Organism: Harpalus rubripes; assembly: GCA_963082715.1. Taxonomy (NCBI): domain Eukaryota; kingdom Metazoa; phylum Arthropoda; class Insecta; order Coleoptera; family Carabidae; genus Harpalus; species Harpalus rubripes. The sequence goes on from OY720451.1 coordinate 58,949,363, forward strand.
TTAAGATTTGACAACATGCGTCCTAACTTCAATCAACATTTTTACCGCCCGCTACCCTTGGTAAGGGAGGATAGGGATCGTGCTAAAAATCGCATATCGAGATTTTGGTAAATGACCACGTTTTAAGGTCCCTAGAATCCAATTTTAACATTTTCACGATGATGTCTGTGTGTATGTATGTATGTGTGGATCCTCCACTCTAACTCAAATACTATCATTCAAAAAAATTTGAAACCTTGTATTTCCAACTTTTTCTGTAATGGAAAGAGCCCATTAGATTTTTTACTAGAAGCTCAAAATAGTTTTTCTTCGAAAAACACCTTTAAATGTTATTTTTTCGAGATTAAAAAATTAAAGATTATTAAATTTTCTATAGATTTGCATTAATACTTTTTCTATATATTTTATGGATAAATTTATAAAATTATCCATAATTTAAATCCCAGAGCGTATGCTTTAAACAAACAAAACGAAGTTATTCAAATGCATGTAACTGACAGATAAATGTCAAAGAACTTATCATTTCAAAATAATATTAGTAACGTTTTATAAAGGAAAAAGTAAATAGTACAATAGAAAATGAATTCAATACAGTTTCCAGCATAAGTAAATATGTAGGTATGTATTTAGATTAATTAAAATTAACGATTCACAAAAATATTTAAGCTAATCCTCATTTTTGGATTAGTAAATTCTATTCTATCCCGGTATTTGAAATTTAATCTTCATTTTATTATAGCTCCGGTGGTTCAATGGTTAGAGCAACGCCTCATGTCATGAGTGCCCTCGGGGCTCTGGATTCGAATCCTATTAAGGAATGGATGTGTGTGAATGTGAACCCACTCTGTAATTGGGATTTAATCCTGTTGGGGGGTTCAAAAAAAAGGTAGTAAAATTCGCTAATCCAAAAAACTTAATCTTTTATGTGACTGTAAATGGCGGGAGGTATTGTGTTGGCCACACCATTTTTACCTCTCGCTAAGAGAAGTATTGTATTCATGCTAAAAATCGCATATCCAGATTTTAGTGAATAAGCACGTTTTAAGGTCCCTAGAATCCGATTATAACATTTTTACGATGATGTCCGTATGTGTGTGTGTGTGTGTGTGTGTGTGTGTGTGTGTGTGTGTGGATGTGTGTGTGTGTGGATGTTGGATTCACCATAACTCATATACTATAAGATTTAAGACATTTTTAACTACGGATTCCTCAATCTAACAATAATGGGAAGAGTCGAGTCAGTTTTGGTAACAATTGGACAACCGGAAGTAGTAGTTACAAAAAAAAAATCATCTAAATATTATTTATCGAAAATTTATGTAAATACTTACGAGTATATTAAAGAATGTTAAATTCTTTATTCGATAAATATAAATTCATTATTATATCTTCTATAGATTTAGAGATAAAGAAATGCATATAAAATAATTTGATGTAAAAATTCTTAGATCAAACTACTTCAAGGCAAGAAATTCAAATGTTTGTAATTCACACATAAATGTCACTGTCAAAAATATTTGTATGCCACTGTCAAAAATATTTGTACATCATTATGAAGATTATGAAAATAAATAAAAAGTCAACAACGCAAAAGAATATACCTAAAAAGAATAAAAAAGGAATTTGCGAAAAAATGACGAATAAAAGAAAAAGAAATGGAAAGTAGAAAAAAAATCAGGATATTGAATATAAAGAAAATGTATGTATTGTACATAATTAATATTAAAATAATTATTTTGTAGGGAAACATGAAATGTATGTGCTGGCCACATCAGATTTTTTTACATACGATATAATTAATTTTTAATCTAAAAGATTGATAGATCACCATAATAAATTCTGCACACTGCTTCGTCTGATTTCCCCGCAAATATTATCTTGAATCTTATTATTCATCAACCGTGTTGTCCCTACATTCGGCAGTGTATTAAAGCCGGGGGCATCGACTTCACCGAGGGCCCAGTCCCGTCAGTAGAGTCGTCGCCAAGTACATCCGGTGTTTGGGACGCATGTGTGACGCTCGTTGTTGTGTGGGGAGCACATATGCACATGCAGCCCGAACATAGCGTGGGTTCCACCATGTCAATGAGAGAGACTGGATAGTGTGGGTTGTAGGTTGTAACTATAGCCTAGGTTGATATTCAGGTGAATAAAAAATAGATGAATGAAAGGAACGTGGAGAGTGGAGGTGATTAACATATAAATTTCTGGCTTTACATATCACGAGAGTAAAATATGTAACATTTATTTATTTTGCTGGAATATTCAATTTGTTCCGTGACTATTTTTACTCGCATTTTAATCGCCATACTTACAGTAATATTATAAAAATAGTTCAGAACTTTATCTTTGTTTTTGTGATAATAAATTGTATAAAAGCAAAAGATAAATCAAACACATAATAATAACTTTATATAATCATTCATTGTCTCATGTACTTTACCAAGTAAGTAAGTATAGTAAGTGGTATTATTTCTCAGGCTCATAATCGTTTCTCTTAATAAAATTTAAACATTTCTATCGTTTTGTTTGTGTTACTACGTCCGTACAATCTCATATCCTCAATTTCATTACAAGCTATGATACATTTAAGAAATAAAATAGTTTAATCTACTGATTTACTATGCAACTTTATTAACGTATCTGTATATAATGCTTATATTTAAATTGCCAGAAACCGAGGGACGCACATCGCAGAAGTTTTTCTTTTTATTAGTTACCGAATAATTCGATTGATACATAAATTCGTAGCGTTTTTTGTTTCTAGAGCAAGGTGTCTGGAAAAAAAACAGTTAGACCTAATATCAATGGTATTTTAATTATATAATCTATGAATTTGCAAATTTGTGTCAAATAGAAAAAATCTGATGTGGCCAGCACATTACCTTCCGTCAGTTCTATGTATTTTGTACAAATTTCATACAGAAAGTTCCTTGCAAAAGATTCTATTTCTTGTACATTACCTTCCGGCTGTTGTATGTATTTTATACAAATTCCATACAGAAAATTTCTAACAATAGACAACACACTTATGGCACTTATGTCAATTGCATTTGACACTGACTGACATTTTTCAATCAGAGTTGTCTTAATATAGTAGCTGTTTCCATGGCTGTCTACTTTAAGAAATTTAATTTCTTTATAATTTTTTAGCTCTATATCCATTTAATATTAAGTATAAAATGCAGTCAAATCATATAGAGAATAAAATATTCTTTAATATTTATAATAACATCGTAAATAATTAAATAAAAAGATTGGCGCCAGAAATAGTCATGAAAAACAACCCCCCACTCCTGTGACGTCGGAGCGCATACAGTACGTCATTTGTAACCAATAGGAAAACAGTTTACGTTATTTATATAAATAAAAGTAGGTTATAGTTTGTCACATAAAGCGTGTCCCAAAATTAATGCAAGATTTGAATTAAATAGAAAACACAGTTTTTAGTCTTTTGTTTGTTATTTTTTTATTGAATTATAAAGTACATAAGATAGGGTTATTTATGGAATAACACATCGGGCAAATGGCCTCCACGGCTTTGCATGCACATACGCACTCGTTTGTCGAAATTTTCCATGACCATTTTGCATAAATGTGGCTGAATTTCGTGGATGCAGCGTTGAATATCCTCCTTTAATGCACGGGTGGTTGTGGGCTTGTTGACATAGACCTGTGATTTCAAATAACCCCATAAAAAGAAATCTGATGGTGTTAAATCACACGATCTAGCGGGCCAATTCTGATCACCGAAACGAGAGAGTACACGACCTGGAAATGTCTCATGCAGTAATTGAATTGTTTCACGGGCTGTATGGCATGTGGCACCGTCTTGTTGAAACCACATATTGGCCACATCAATATCATCCAATTTCGGTAAAAAGAACTGTGTTATCATGTCGCGATATCGAGCACCAGTAACAGTCACTGCTTGACCAGACTCATTTTCAAAAAAGTATGGTCCAATTATGCCTCCAGCCCAAAATCCACACCAAAGAGTGACACGTTGTGGATGCATGTGTTTTTCGAAAATCACGTGTGGGTTCTCAGAACCCCAAAAGCGGCAATTTTGGCGATTAACAAAGCCATCAAGGTGAAAATGTGCTTCATCGCTTAGAATGATTTTGCTCGAAAAATCAGCATCCATTTGTTGATGTTCAATAATCCATTCAACGAACGTTGTTCCATCGTGTAACGCTCCATTTTTACTAACCCTAAACTATCAGCTGTCGGCATGTTTTTTTTAGGGTTGGCAACACTTTACTGCACAAATGGCGGCAAATTCAAATCTTGCGTTAATTTTGGGACACCTTTATTAAACTGTATGTGCTCTGATGTCACATTTTGTTTCAGATCACTTTTCAAAATATGTCACAAATTTCAATAATTAATTGTAAAATATCTAATGGATATTTCGTGATATTTTCAAATTTGAGGCTCTTTAATTTAGTACCTAGAAGTCATATAAAAATTCTTGCAACATCCCTATTTGTGGAAAATATTATCATAATGGGTTCGTACCTATGGTATGACTAACGAATGAAAGTTGACGTTTAAATTATTTTATAGATGTGGTTTCTTTTGAAACCCTAGAGAAGAATAGAATTGTACGAAATTGTCAGGTATGAAATTTCTGCATGAACCCATTTAAATACTGGACTAGGAAAGCACAGAAATACATTACTATGTCTGGCTGAAAATAGATGACCGACTAGGGTAACTGAATATCAAAACAGGAGTGCGTTTAAAATATTTTTTCTACAAATCTATTAAAAGTGGGCTTTTTAATGTTTGTTTTTAGCGTTAAAAATGTCATTTTATGACACCAGTGTTAAAAGTGACAGATCATTGTTACTTTTGACACTAGTGTTAAAAGTGAATGTCAAAAAATTGTTAGAAATACAAATTTAAATTAAAAAAATGGTGTTTGTAGAAAAAATAGTGTATGATATGCGTGTTAAAAGTGATTTTATTTTGTTCGAAGGTTTGGATCACTCCGTTTCGCGTCGTGTTCTAAACTTCTCACAAAATAAAATGTCACTTTTAACACATATCATAAATAACTATTAAACATTTTTCGTTTGTGTTCATTATAACAAAATATTTTGATCTTTAAACTATTTAGTTTGGTAATTCCATGAAACAGGATTATTTTGAATTTCCTCTAACAGTAATTCCGACTCGAGGATTGCTTACACCTGAGACGAGTGAACTAGAATTTGCGGTATTAAATTTTTTAAATACATCCCTGAATCCTATTGCTAAGGTCATTTTAAATGGCTCATGGTATTGAGTACAATTCTAATCTTTTGTAACGGAATACATAAGGATCAGTTTCCTTTCAAATCAAATATAGGGAAATGTTTTCAAAAGAAACCACATCTATTAAATAATCTAATCGTCAACTTTCATTCGCTAGTCATACCACGCTAATCTAGAGCGGTAACCATACAAACACTATCGAAAGTAAGCCAAGTTTCGCTGTTGTGAAAGATCAGATATTACTCATAAATTAGTATGGTTGTTAGACGCTTGCTGCTAAGGTGATTGCAGCCACAGTTGTTATTGTACATGTGAACCCATTGATTCAATTTGTCCCGGGATATTTATATGTGAACAACGTTGTGCATAGGTAGTAACTGACTCGATAAATTATGTTTCTCGACTTTTCACGGAATCTTGCATTCATTAGGCGGTGATGACTCAATTCAAGGTTGTTAGTGAGTTATTGTTACTATGTTGTAGTGAGCATCATATGGAAAGACCTTCTACTAGCAACTAATACGTGTTTGTGCAAATATTGTTCGTTAGAAATGGTTAGTGTAGTAATTTAGAACAGCACTTACAAGATAAACAACTAAGAGTACTTGGTGACAAATTCATTGAAAAGTGTAGGATTTTCCTACAGATAGTGTTTTTTATTTTCACGTAAGTTTTTTTCTGGAAATTATACTTTATACACTCAAATGCAATAAAAAATTGCAACTTTTTATTTTTGTTACCAGCATTGTTTTTGAAAACATTTTACATAAAACCTTTAAGTTTGTCTAGTGAAAGAAACTATAGGCGATGTGCACATTTTGAGCGTTAGCGCCTCTACTGCCACATTGGCATTTTTGTGATACAATTTTATTTTGAGTTGTTGCTATTGTATATGAATATTATACATCATAGTAAATTGAAATAAATAAAGAAAATATTTAAAATGCTATATATGTGATGTGACAATCAAAAAAGTCAAAATACCAGCGAAGGTACTGTGCAGAAAATATAATTTTTCTCATAATATGTGATTTCTGTAAACCATTTTATCATATTTAAATTTATATTATAATTTATAATATTAGTTGAATGTTACAAGATGCACAATACATGGAAATTGAGATTAAAAAGTTGGAAAACTTGAATGATTGGAAAGAAGAATATTTCTACATATCACGTTATCAGTGTATGATATTAGCATCTTTCTTGTATATTCCCAATAAATGAAGAAAATTCTTCATTGAAAATATACCAGGCTCTAAGTGGAATCAGTTGCACTAGCTCGGAAAAGAAAATACACGAAAAATATGAACCATGTGAATTTGTACCTTTAACATTAACATTACATGTAAAATCTATAATAAATAGACGAATTATGTCAAAAATAGACTTCTATTTCATACAACTGCAAGTATTGTACAATTTTATGACAATTTTCTGCTTCCTGTATTATATTTTGTTCAAATATTAATTTAAGAAACACATTTTTATATAATTCATTATTGTAATCAGACGACTATTGTTGGAATTTTATTCATACGATAAGCATCTTTTATAATGAGAAAATATGTATACCTAAAAGAATTTTTCACGTTAGTAGAACAAAAAGTTATTTTCTAAAACATCTGTTCCTCATATAATCTTATAGGAAATTTATAAAATTTGATCGCGAATCTGGGGAACCGGGTTCGATCCCGACCGACGTCAAATATTCCAATTTTAAATGGCACAAAATTGCCCCTTGTGGAGCACTCTCCACGCCAGCAATGAGTGCCCGTGAGGTGACGCCTGGTAAGCGCCCGCACGGTGCAAATATTTCATCATTACCGATATCTGAGTACAAGCAGATTGATACACCCAGCAATGGGTAATAAGCAGTGATGATATATTTATTAAAACTAGGCTTTTTAATGTTTGATTTTAAGATTAAAAATCTGGTGTGGCCAACACAATACCTCCCGCCATTTACAGCCCGAGTCACAAAAAAGATTAAGTTAATCCTTATTTTTGGATTAGCGAATTTTAGTCTAATTTTTAAAGTTTATTTCTTAAAATATAGTCTAATCTAATCCAAGTAACTACCTTTTTTTAAAACCCTCAACAGGATTAAATCCCAATTACAAAGTGGGTTCACATTCACATACATCCATGCCTTAGTGGGATTCGAACCCAGAGCCCCGAGCGCACTCATGACTTATGAGGCGTTGCTCTAAAGATTGAGCCACCGGAGATATAATAAAATGAAGATTAAATTTTAAATACCGTTATAGAATAGAATTCAGTAATCCAAAAATGAGGATTAGCTTAAACATTTTTGTGAATCGTTCATTTTTATTAAACTAAATACGTACCTACATATTTACTTATGCTGGAAACTGTATTGAATTCCTTTTCTATTGTTCTATTTACTTTTTCGTTTCTAAAACGTTACTAATATTATTTTAAACTGATTAGTTCTTTGATAGTGACATTTATCTGTCAGTTACATATATTTGAATAATTGCGTTTTGTTTGTTTAAAGCGTAGGCTCTGAGATTTAAATTATAGTTTATAGATATAGATAGTGGTTTTATTTTGTTCGAAAGTCACTTTTAACACATATCATATATATTATTGTTGGTCTTTGTCATTTTTTATGTAAGCATTTTCTTAAAAGTTATAATACATAAATTTAAATACCTACCTATATTGATTCATCTTATATATTTAAAGATAACAACTCTGTTAACTCACTGGTTTGTGTTGTAGAGATGATGATGATGATGATGATGATGATGATGATGATGATATGGTTTACCCTTGAAATAATTATTAATTTCAATACTATTTATTTGAAGGATTTTTACGTATGAATATATAAAAATAGTACGTCATGAATAAAATAATTTGTAATGGAAAATTTATGTTATATGAGAATACTTAATTGTATATGTTGAACGATGATGTTATGTTTCCAATTAATAATTTATAAATAAAATAATAAATCTTGTTCTTGTTTTCAACATTTTACTGTAAAATGCGGTAGTAATTAATATAATTACACGTCATTAATAATTTACACAAATGACGACATATTTAGCGTTGAAATAGTTACAAATATTGCAAGAAAGAAAAACGTTATCTCGAAGAAAAATTAGCAGAAATTAAAATTGTTTGCTCGAAGCAAAAAAAAAGTTTATTGAAATACCTGCATCCTTCTAAATTTATTTCACTTTTAATTAGTGTAAGTAAACAAACGAATAACACTTATATTTACTTATATATTTTTTATGGATATAGAATAAAAATTAGCATACTTACATACATCACTTGTTTTATTTTTATTTGTCAATTTACAATGTATAAGTAATCAGTAAGTAAATTTGTGGCACAATACAAGCGCAACCAATGTCAATTTTTGACAAAAATAAAAACGACAGAAATTCAATGTTTAAAATGTAATGTTTATGTTTATCTTACAAAATAAATATGTGGCCTTCATATAGGTACTCGAACTAATTTTGTAACATTTTATCAGTATTTTATTGAATTGAGGTTGTGGTTAAAATTTTTTGTGACTAACGACTTCGCAGATACAACAGTAATTGATTTTCCCAGTCTTTTAATTTAAGTATTATGTATAAATATCTGATGTGGCCAACACTATACATCCCGCCATTTAATTTTTATTAATTTAAATATACATACTTACGGATTTATTTATGCTGGAAACTGTATTAAATCTCATTCCATATAACTAAGATTCGATTTGCTATTTTCTTTTTAAAACGTTATTATTATTAATTTGTAATGATTAGTTCTTTGACAGTGACATTTATCTGTCAGTTACATACATTTGAGATATGAACTGTGTAACCAAGGAGTTGTGTTTGCTGTTTGTTTAAAGCGTAGACTCCGGGATTTAAATTATAAATAATTTTATAAATTTATCCATAAAATATATAGAAAAATTATTAATGCAAATTTGTAGAAAATTTATAATCTATAATTTTTATAATAACATAAATCTCGAAAAAATAACATTTAAAGGTATTTTTCGGACTATTTCACTCATAAATATATAAGCCAATCTAAATTCAGGATTCTACCTAGTTACCAAGTTTCATTTCGACAAAACACCGCCACAAAATATTTTTACAAGTGAGTTTTGATAAGTGAAAATTTTTTAACGTCTTAGAAACATATTGTTTACATACCTGTCAATGTGTGTATATTTTCAGTGATCAGTTTTTATTAAAAACGAGTCGATTCGGACAGGAATCTATTTAAAACGTTGAAAAGGCAAACTTAAATACACCTTTATAACACCTCAAACACACAATTAAAATTAGAAGATTTTCGTCAAGAAAAAAAATGTATAAATGATTATCTGATTTGTATTTTGGAAATAGTCATCCGAATACTATTCATGGTTAAATTTTATCCTGGAAAAAATTTTCCGATTGCTTTACTCGAGACTGTTGCCAATTTATCTCGTGACATTGATCAAAAATCATTCGTTTGACAACCCGTGATTTTTTTGTCAATGCCAGTCAATAAATTGCTAGGCAACCAGCTCTCGTAACTATCTGAACATTTTTCCGGCAAAAATTTACCGCTTATGATATTATAAGAAAAATTTTGAGCTTCAAGTAATGTGCCATATCCGGTTATCTGATTTACACAATGGCTTCTTTCTATATTAGAATAACGTATAAATACAAGGTTTCAAAATTTTCTGAATGATAGTATTTGAGTTAGAATCAAGAATACACACAGACGCACGTACACACATACACACACGCGCACGCACACACACATACACACAGACATCATTGTGAAAATGTTAAAATTGGATTCTAGGGACCTTAAAACGTGGACATTTACCAAAATCTCCATATGCGATTTTTAGCACGATCCCTATACCTCCCTTACCAAGGGTAGCGAGAGGTCAAAATGTTATTAATTTTTAAAATATTCGAGTTTTTAATACGCTTAACATCTATGGCATTCCAAATTTTTACTACTTTCAAACCTTCTGGTAGCGCCTTTTTCAAATCTGGAAGGTAAATGAATGCATAAAATAATGAAACAACGAAAGTAAATAAAATAATGAAGAGAAATCTAAGCAACTGGAGTAGTGATGTAGGGTTGAAATTATACAGGAATGCAGTCGGGTTGTAAGTTTATTTAATGAAGTCTAATGTCAACCCATGTTGACTAAACATTTTTCACTCATTTTGATTTTTTTTTTCACCATGTATAATTGTTGTCTATTCGCGACTGAAATGAACCCGTAGCCACCTAGTGGTAAATTTGCAAACCCCCAGAATTGGTAATATGACACCTCAGGAAAATTACCACCTAAGTCGGCCATCTTAAATGAACCGCGCCTGTATAGGACAGTTCAGTCCCCAATACCCGAATTTATATAAATGACTCGATTTAAATTATCTTAAACATCGATCATAAAAACTGTCTCGAAATGTTATCTTTTGAAACCATCAAAACAAATTAAATACAAGAATACAAGTGCTATCTTAAGGTATATATTCGTGACATAAGCTTAAAATGTAGAACTTTTCAACTTGTAAAATTATTGTAATTACATGTAAAAAAAAAAAATTACACACTTTCTTTTGTGTAGTCCACTTTCGCCCTGCGTAATGTATCGTAACTGCTGGAATAATTTTTTATTTGACATACTAATTTTTCTCTGATAAGAATGTAGATCACATTCTGGGATTGTAGTATAAGAAAAAATAATGAGCGGTGAAATGAATGAACATTCTGTTGGCATGAATGTTTCGGGATATGATTATTTTTTTGTGGTTATTATATTAGTCACAGCTGAAAAATTTCATTGTATACATTCCTTAATCTTCCCACAGGTGGGCGTACGAGGTGGTATTGATAAATTTTTAGCCTAATCTATAAACAAGGGGTATCAACCTGCCTGTGTGTCTGGTCGCGAATCTGGTGACCCGGGTTCGATCCCGACCGACGCCAAAATTATTTCAAATTTTAAATTGATACAAAAGTGATCCCTGCAGTGCTCTCTCTACGCCAGCAATGAGTGCCAGCGATTGGCACACCCAGTAATGGGTAATATGCCGGATGCGATATTTCGCTATCGAAAATCGGTCACTTTAATATTTTAAGAGTGAGGAATATTTGTTGTATGATGTCAGGTTAGTAAGAATGTTGAAAGAGAGACTGATTATTTTTGGGGTTGATATTATTATTATTGTTTCGGGTTTTTGCTAACCCACTAAGTGGGAAATGCGTGATTTTATGTATGTATGTATGTATGTATGTATGTATGTATGTATGTATGTATGATAATTTTTTATTTGTATATTTATTTTTCAATATAAAGCGTTCCTTACAGATGCCCACAGACTCTGCTATCCCTCTAACTTTGATTCCACGGTAATTCAGTATCAGTTTTAATTCGCGCAGACATATTACCTTTTAAATGAAAGAATTTAACCACAGCTCGATTTTTGATTTTTATCTTTTTTTATAGAAACACTAAATTCGACTGACAAATGATTCTCAAAAATAACTAAGCGTCCAAAATGGCTGAAATTTTCATATTTCAACGAGAAAATCTACAAGTACTACAAAATCAAAACCGAAATTGGATAAAAAGAGGAAAACTACTAAAGTAAAGCAATAAAATCGAAACAAAGTGCAAGTTTGGAAAAACAAAAATCGACTTCTGCAAAAATTGCTAAGCCTAAATCTCCATCTAAAGGCCTTAGCATACTAGAAGTAGTATCTCTGATTTGTCACGCATTATCCATGACTTCTGTTCATATTGTTGACTTACTTCAGTGTGATAGCTACAAGGAAGTCATGGATCCTGTTGTCAGATGAAATGGAATCGGTTTCATTTCCTCTGGCTATTTATCGCTGACTTCTCTACTGCGCATGCTCAACTGTCTGTGAAGTACAGGAATGTAACTTTACGGAGTAATATATATATATATATATATATATATATATATATATATATATATATATATATATATATACGTATATATATATATATATATATATATATATATATATATATATATATATATATATATATATACATATATATATATATATATATATATATATATATATATATATATATATATATATATAATATTTTTCCATCGTTTTCATTCATTTTACTTGAAATAATTTGATATGTCAAACAAAACAGTAATATGTATTAAAGAAACCATATCATAACCAACTTCAAGTATGAAAATCCATTAAAAGTCAGCGAAAACGGATGTTCGAAATTGCAGTGTCTTAGATCGAGTTGGTCATACGAAATAAGTCAATGAAAGAGTCAGATATGATTGTAGGGCGATAAGGCCTTAAAGTGAAGAAATCTACTAAAGTACTCATATCAATTAGTACGTTTATCTGTAGTTTTGAAAATGGTTTCAGTCTCGTGGCCGCGTGCCTGAATGTCCGGTCGCGAATCTGGGAAAACTGGTTCGATCCCGACCGACACCAAATATTTCGAATTTTAAATGGCACAATATTGACCCCCTGTGGTGCACTTTCCACGCTAGCAGTGAGTGCCCGTGAGGTGACGCCTGGTAAGCACCCGCACGGTGCAAATATTTCATCATTACCGATATCTGTGTACAAAACAGATTGGCATACCCAGCAATGGATAATAAGCCGTGATGATATATTTAATTATTTAAATATATGTGATATTCAAAAAAGAAAATGCTAGGATAATTTTGATAATTAACGACATCTAAATGTTGAGACTTGCTAAGGACATCAATTATAGATAGAGATACAGACTTATGGATTAAGAGAGTAGATCTTCAAAAAACTTATTGCTATTGATTTGAATATTGCTCAATATTCCTTATTATAATCCAATTAAAATTAACCACATATCTTCTAAAAGAACAAGTCGATATTTTTCTTGTCTTGTATGGGGAATATAATAGAGCTTGGCATTTATTAAGCGGAATACAATGACCTCCATACATGCACTTGCGAGAGCCTTGGCGCCATTGCTAGTTCCAGGCCCGGCCGCTGTCGCTAGCGTCGCCACACGGTCGCGTCTCTAGATCTCTCTATCGCAAAAATGAGTAACATGAAAGTTTGCATAAGAAATTGTTATTAAAACAAGACATACCTGTTCACTCGTACGATCAGTGACTTGGATGAATTGATGAACAGATAAGATGATCTTAGGGGCCTTGTAAATTGTACGGCGGTATGAACATAAAGTCGAGATTGGTTTATTGGAAAATTACATTAATTTATCAATCTACTGCTACTGGCTTTTCTGTCATTTAAATTAAGTACCGGAATGCACAAATTATCAAATCACAATAATTATTCAAGAACTTCTAGCAATAGCAAACCTTAGTCCATTTTTTTGAATTTAAAATAATAAAAGAAACACCTTTCTGGCTTTCTTACTTTTATGGATTTCTGTAATTTGTGACAGAGTTACTTTACAAATTTGGACTGTGGTTGCTCCTCATTTGAAAAAATCCGATGTGGCCAGCACATTCCCTTCCATCAGTTCTATGTATTTTGTATAAATTTTATACAGAAAAATATTCTATTTCTTGTACATTACCTTCCGGCAGTTGTATGTATTTTATACAAATTCCATACAAAAAGTTTCTAGCAAAAGATCCTATATTTTCAGTAAAATTATAAGACAAACACTATCAATTGCACTTGACACTGACATCTTTCAATCAGAATTTTCTTAATATAATTTTTTATATCCATTTAATATGAAGTAAAAATTGCAGTCAAATCGTATTCGCAATCGAAATTAACGATAGAGGCGCTGATTTTCGAAACAAGATGGCCGCCATACGATGGGTTTGATATATGACAGTTCATATTGTTCACTGTATTTCGTTGATTGTGTATACAAACCGAGATTAAAAACTTATTTATATGAAGGCGATAAGTTAAAATATTTAATTATTAATTACTACACTACAAACTCAGCTGTCACTTATTTAATATGGCGCTTGTACGATTGCTTTTCGTAATACTGATTTGCGCCACTAGAGGGAAATTTTTATGTACGATTGCGAATAGAGAATAAAATATTCTTTAATATTTATAATAACATTAAATGTGAAAAAATGATATTTAACATAGTTTTTTCAAGAAAATCTGTTAAAATCTTGAAGTAAGGGTACTTCCGGTTGACCTATTGTAACCAAACTATAATCAGCTCTTCATATGGATGTAACGAAGACGAATACGAAAGAATTATAATTTTTGAAATTGTAGTATTAAAGATATCGCAGGCGAAATTTTTGTTACACACATGCAGACATCATCGTAAAAATAGTACATTCGTCATCATCGAATTTTTTGACCGAAGACAATACCTTCCTTACGTAAAGGTGACGGAAGGTAAAAATAGTTATTTATGTAACAAATCTATAAAGTAATACTTTTTTGGTCGAGTTTGATTGGTATGATACGCATGAATTCCTATAGCATTCCCTCTGCATTTTCCGCCCTATTACTGGGTGGTACATATCCAGACATACCTATTAATTTTAGTTATAATTTAACCTTACACTATTTCTATTATTAGTTATTCATATTATGGTATAATGCCATGGAATGTTACTGTTATATTACACTATTTCTGTTATTAGTTATTCATATTATGGTATAATGCCATGGAATGTTACTGTTATATTAAAAATATAAACAGTATATTCGAACAATAATATCAATTTCATTTTATAAATAGAATAGATAAGAAGAGGAAACAATATATATGGTTTACTAGGAAAACATTAAAAAATTTTGGATTTGATTATAGACTAATTTTAAATTTATCATTAAAAGACAATAATTTAGACTTTTCAAAAATTTTAATTGCGTTATAATGAATCATTATGCATTAATTTGAGTAATAAACAAAAACAAATTATGAACTAAATAAAAATGATTATCAATATAGTTCAATAGTTCGCACGCTTAGTTACTCAATGCATGATAAATTGACAGGAAATTATTTTTGCAACCTTTCTTGACAACAATGGCGTACCCAGGGGGAGGGCGATGGGGGCGATATCGCCCCCCCTCCTAGACCTACACATATTTTTTTTATATCAGCGATATTTCGAGTTAGGTGTAACATTTATCATCTCTAAGTTTTGTTTATGTATCTCGAAATTCCTTTTCCCTCACTTAAGTGTAAATCTGACTTAAATATCGTTTACAATAAAAAAAATCTGATGTGGACACCACACGACTTCCTTGTACGCAAGACCAATATGAAGTATAGACCCAATTATAAAATTGCACGTATTTGACGTAATTTGACATCAACATCTATTTTTTTGTTATTTTTTGTCCTAATCCATAGCAAGCTTCATTACAAAAACCAAATATATGTTTTAAATTTACATATCTCGCTTATACAAAGGGCAAATTTAATAATACTTGATGTACTAGACGAAGAATTTAATTCTCTAAAACTCTTATTTGAAGCATTTATTTCTAAAATCAAAATGAAACCATTTTATTTAAGAAAAACTGTTAACAACTTCAGGTAATTTATCACTTCCGGTTAGCCTGTTTTAACCAAAATCTAAATGTGAGATACGTACGTGTACGTACGTGTAAGTCAAAATGGATTCGAGGATGGTCAAAATGGATATTTCCGTTGAAATCTGAAAACCGAAATTTTTCGCGATTACAATACTTCCTTTACTTTGTAGAAGGAAGTAAAAATTGCAACTTGTTATCAAGAAAATAATTGGTGTGATGAAAAAATTGCGGTAGAATTTCTAAAAAGGAGATGACCATTTTCAAGTATAAATCATAATATTAGGTGACAGATTTTCTTGTTTAATGTTTCTAATATTTTTAATGTAACGTTCCTATACCTTCAAATTTTTAAAAAATCTTTGCTTTATTTACAGATAAGAAAATAAATATATAAAATTGTTTAAAATATATGTATATACATATTTATAAAAATACGCGAAACGTACATACACAAAAATTATATATAAATATAAATTTCCTCTATATCGCTCCCCTAGACCAAAATCCTGAGAACGCCACTACTTGACAATGGCATTAAAGAATAAATAAAGATTGCTGAAAATCGTTTTTAATAATAAAAACGAATAAAATCTCATAGGAAGTTCAAAAGAATTATAACAATTGTTCGTAACTGATAGAATATTTTCTAGCAAATCAAAAAAATGACCTTTGCCATGGCCGTTTATTAACTGCAACCACATCCGTACCAAAAAAATATTTTCCAAGTGTTTAATAAAGTAATTAGTTTGGTGTCTCCATCCAACTGGAATAAAGAGCAAGAATATTGTCATTCTTTCACTTAAATTTTATTTATTACACTAAACTATAGTATTATGGCATTAGGCAATTTTGTAATACTCTCTTAGAATATTGGAATAGCAACATTTTTAACAATAAAATTATATTTTTCAAGTCTATTTTAATATGAGACTATATTCTTTAAGCCTATTTCAAAAGAAAACTATATACCATTATCCTTACCTATTTGAACGCAAGATTATTTTTCGAGGCTATTTTGACAATTTTGATGTGAGGCTATTTGTATTGAGGTTATTTTCGAATGGGACTGTGTTCTAAATCAATTTGCTTCTATTCGCAGATTTCAGTAATAATAATGGCGGTGGGACAGCCCTCATTTTTCATTTTATTATTTTTTTGAAAGATTTAATAAAATGATGAATTTTAGCGTTTGTTACATTTTCCAAATGTTTATAGTTTTTGAAATATATATTTTTTAAATTTAATTAATTTTGTGTGACGTCATATCTGCAATTTTACTTCGCCTACTGACTAAAATTGTTTTATACATTTTCATGTAAAATAGAACTGCATATAAACATATGGATTTTATTTTCACAAGTTTTGAATAGTAAAAAAATATATTTTTTTGCTTGGTACACTGATACAAAAATACAGTTGTGACGTCATATCGTTATAGTACTAATCGTTTTTATTAAAATTATGAATGAAAAGTTTAATATTTTAAAAATATTTTGGTACAGAATCAGTTAAAATTAGTCAAATTTTTATAATATGACAAAATATACGCAACTTTCTTTTAGTACCGGACCCCATTATTAAAAAATCTTTCATGGCTTAAATCTTGTAATTTGTTACTATTGTTACTTCTTGCTAATGTTTTGTTATATGGTGCCGAAACGTTGGGTATTTAATAAAAATACAGAACATTAACTAAAAATTTGGAGAGGTGAATTAATGGAGAACCAGTCCTTGAAGAGCAAAATATTTATTGATACATTAACAATAAACAACATCGACGTTTCGGTCACAAATTGACCATCCTCAGGGTTAGTTTAAGTTATTTTAAAATTTCAGATTTGTTAAAATAATAATGATACATAATCAAAAACATAGATTGGTGATGTCAAATTATAAGAAAAAAATGCGTACATTGTATCAGAAGGTCAATATAGAACTAAACTAAAAAGGTTGTATTATTATTTTTAAATAATTTGTCCGCAGCTTTTGTCATTGGTGTTTATAGTAACATAGCAGATGGCGGGCGGATTAGTAATGCATCTTAAATACCTTGCGTACAGGCGTGGACACATATGTTTGTACTGCATAATTAGAAACGTCCTTATACGTTTACCTAACTATAACCAGCCGACCTACAAAACTTGTGTTTCCTCTAAGGTCGTTACTTTCATTGTCAAAAATATTTTTCTTCATTGCACATATAAATATTTAATTACTATGTTAATTAAGCTAGAAAGTATCTCATGTAAATAATATAAATATTTTCTTCAAGCATGAGCTTTAATGTTACTCGTTTTCGCTGTTTACATTTTCTTGGAACATTAAAATAATTTTAAACATAGATACTGTCGGTGTTAAGCTTCACAGTTTATTAATCTATTAATCAACATAACTGCTGTGTTCCACTTGTTTGGAATTGACTATAAAATAAACATGATCGTATATACATATACCGGGTAGGCTATGAACAAAGAAACGTATGTCAATTTCAAAATATTTAATTAAATGTCTATTTGACATAAGATATTGTCAAAAATGTTATCTAAAGAAATTAAAGTTTTTCTTCCTGAATCTTATTTTAGAAATGGAAACAAATTAGAAAACAGCGCATGTCAATATACTGTATCCTTTATTGGTTTTCTCCTTAAAATTACATTTCAATATCAATTTTCACATCTTGACTCTTGAATTAAATAATGATCAGACTTACGTTTCTCTGTTCATAGCCTGCTCCGAGTTACGAATTTTATTGAACACATTGTATAACAATCTTATATAGATGGTATTTCAGAAAAGATACCTGACATAAGTTCTAAAGAACTTTTTGCTGAGTCAAAAACAATATGATTTATTTTTCTTTAAATAGTCTCATTTAAAAATGGCCTCAAAATGTATCCTTAACTATAATTCAAGTTACATTATATTTTGAAAGTAGTCTCAAACTAGGATAGAATTGCCTTGTTTCAAAATAGCCTCATATTGAAATAAAATAGCCTCTCGTTCAAACAAAATAGCCTCATATTCAATAGACTAATTTAAATATGTACAAAATGATATGAAATATTATTAGGTGTGTGAATTTTGTACCAAGGTGGCACTAATTATTAAATTGACACTTAATTTTAGTATCCAATTAGTATCAATGAGACACTAGCCACATAACAACAATTTGAAGTTCATTCATAACAGTATACTACTGCAATATTATAAAAAATGTAGACCAGGCAAAACTGATACTTTTATTATCTGCCGCTACCCTTAGTAAGGGAGGTATAGGGTTCGTACTAAAAATCGCATATTGAGCTTTTAGTAAATGACCACGTTTTAAGGTCCCTAGAATCCAATTTTAACATTTTCACGATGATGTCTGTGTGTGTGGATCCTCCACTCTGACTTAAATACTATAATTCAGAAAATTTTGAAACCTTGTATTTCGAACTTTTTCTGCCCATTAGATTTTGGTGAAAATCGGATAACCGGAAATGGCACTTTACTAGAAGCTCAAAATAGTTTTTCTTCGAAAAATACCTTTAAATGTTATTAAAGATTATTAAATTTTCTATAGATTTGAATTAATACTTTTTCTATATATTTTATGAATAAATTTATAAAATTATCTATAATTTAAACACTAGAGCCTACGCTTTAAACAAACAAAACGCAGTTATTCAAATGTATGTAACTGACAGATAAATGTCACTATCAAAGAACTAATCATTTCAAAATAATATTAGTAACATTTTAAAAAGAAAAAAGTAAATAGAACAATAGAAAAGGAATGCAATACAGTTTCCAGCATAAGTAAATATGTAGGTATGTATTTAGATTAATAAAATTAACTATTCATAAAAATGTTTAAGCTAAACCTCATTTTTGGATTAGTGAATTCTATGCTAACCCGGTATTTAAAATTTAATCGTCATTTTATTACAGCTTCGGTGGTTCAATGGTTAGAGCAACGCCGCATGTCATGAGTGCCCTGGGGGCTCTGGGTTCGAATTCCACTTAGGCATGGATGTGTGTGAATGTGAACCCGCTCTGTAATTGGAATTTAATCCTGTTGAGGGGTTTAAAAAAAGGTAGTTACTTGGATTAGATTAGACTATATTTTAAGAAATAAACTGTCAAAATTAAAGTAAAATTCGCTAATCCAAAAATAAGGATTAACTTAATCTTTTTTGTGACTCGGGCTGCAAATGGGGGGAGGTATTGTGTTGGCCACACCAGATTTTTTAGAAACGAATCGTGAAAAATAACAGAAAATAATAAGACCCTTGAAAACGTAAACATCTTGAACAACGGAAGTCCTCGAAATAGCCCCATGCGGTTTCGTCCCAATTTCTTCGTCACCCAGGAAGCATTGCCATTCAACATTCTTGTCCGTTCTTTAAATTCACCGCGAACAATATAACATTCTTTATGTAATGGTTTTTCGCGTGCCTCATTATGAGGATGACTCACAGTGTCAAATGACTAACCGGTTCCAAGAGCAAGACAAGACGTCCGTCTCTGTCCGCAGTCCAGTGATAGTTGGTTTGGTTGTGATTCCTTGATGCTTCCATCAGTTGAGGAACTACTGTCGATATGACAGCGCGACTTAACTCGTGTATTGTGTATTGTATTATGATGTGATGTGTAGTGTCGTTGACGCCCAAATCAGCTGGCACTTTTAGTATTCATAAGGCCTAATTGTGTTCAGTGTAAATTAGTTCAACTGTTAATTGCTTTTTAACGATTCCAAAATGAAGAAGAGTAAGTACGAGACTTCAAAGTATTTTAACAATGAAAGCTATTTGTCTTTTTAATATTTTTATTCTATTTTTTTCTCGTTCAATTATAAAAACGGTTTACATTTTCAACAAACAATAGTTATTTACTTTTAGAGGGCCGAAAGAAAATGTTTACGCCTCTGGACAAATTTGAAGCCCGACGCGTAGCGGAGGGTTTTCTTGGTCCAAACGGGTAAAAATTCTTTCTGCCTGAGGTATAAATTATTTTTTAAATACATACATTTAAAGCTTACCGTTGCCTTTAGGTAAGAAAGGTATTGTCTTTCGTACAAAAAATCTGTGGTGAGTTTTTGATGAATAAGCACATTTTAGGGTCCCTAGAATACGATTTTATTATTTTCACGATGATGTCTGTATGTATGTTTGTATGTATGGCTAGATGTATGTATGTATGTGTGTGTGACGATTTTTTCAGAATCTATAACTCCAATACTACTTTTCAAGAAATTATAATTCTTTGTAATCCTTTTCTTTACATCCATATGAAGAGCTGATTAGATTTTGTTTATAATTGGTCGACCGGAAGTACTCTCATTTAAAGATTTTAACAGTTTTTCTTGAAAAAACGCTGTTAAATATTTTTTCACATTTAATGTTATTATAAATATTAAAGAATATTTTATTCTCTATGCAATTTGATTACATTTTATACTTCACATATAGTGGATATAAAAGTAAAAATTTCATAAAGCAGCCAGCTATGCTTTAACCATGGAAACAGCTACTATATTAAGAATATTCTGAGTGACAGATGTCAGTGTCAAGTGCAAATGGCATAGTATGTTTGTTTTATAATTTTAATGGAAATGTAGAATCTCAAACTCTCTGTATGGAATTTGTACAAAATACATAGAACTGCCTGAAGGTAATGTACTGGAAATATGGGATCTTTTGCAAGAAACTGTCTATATGAAATTAGTACAAAATACATAGAACTGGCGAAAGTTAATGAGCTGGCTGGCGTCCTTGACGTGCTTGCAATCAGCTGATTTGTGTGCGCATGTCATTTTGACAAGAACAATGTCAATTTGTAAAAACCAATGTTTTAACTTTTTTCGATTTTGAACTGCTAAAATGTTACTATTGCACAATTTTTAGGTAGTAAAACACATGAAATTAAAAATAACTTTTCAACAGTTCAAAATTAAAATAAGTCAAAACATTGGTCTTGTCAAAGTGGCATTGTTCTTGTCAAAATGACAAGCGCACACAAATCAGCTGATTCCAAGTACGTCAAGGACGCCCTATAGGGCGCGAGAAGACACATGACTCGAGCAACCTTGATGTGTTTAGAAACAGCTGATGTGTGTGCGTGTGTCATTTTGACAAGAACAATGTCAATTTGACGAAACCAATGTTTTGACTTATTTTGATTTTGAACTGTGAAATTGTTGATATTTTACAAATTGCGGGCAGTAAAACACAAACTTAAAAATTGTAATATTTTACCAGTTCGAAATTAAAATAAGTCAAAATATTGGTCCTGTCAATTGACATTGTTCTTGTCAAAATGACAGGCGCACACATATCAGCTAATTCTAAACACGTCAAGGTTGCTCGAGTCACGTGTCTGCTCGCGCCCTATATTTAAAGCAGTCGAAACAATATTGTAAAAATTTCCAACTCTTTGTGTAAAATAAATATATCATCACGGCATATTACCCACTGCTGGGTGTGCCAATCTGTTTGTACACAGATTTTGCTAATAATGACATATTTGTACTTGTAGGCGTTTACCTGGCGTCACCTCACGGGCACTCATGGCTGGTGTAGAGAATGCCAAATATTTCGAAACTTAAATATCACAAAATTTAATAATTTGATGAAAATGTTTGACTGAAATTTCGAGTTACTTGTAAAGTTTATTGTTAATTAATAATTAATTTTCCATCGTTAAGTTCTTCGAAATGGATTGACCTTACAATGATTTGCTTTTAAATTAACATACTTGTATATTTAAAGATAAGAAATAAATAATAATTAACTTTTATATTTCTTTATCTAATTAGTGTCTTAAAAGTTGCTATATGTAATAGATCCCACATCTTTATGTAGAGCAAGGTTAAATATAGTGCACCTGTTTCTTAACAAGCCTTATTTGAATTTTTCTGGAGCAAGTTGTCGCTCAAAAACCACTAAGGGGCATACAGATTTTTGTGTAGATTCAGAACTATACCTGTATCCTGTATTGCATTTTAAGTGGTACATTATTGCTATTTCGAATCTGGAGAACTATAAGAGCTACAAAGTCGGTTAAATTAGCAAACAATTTCTATTTTACTACTTCAAATAAACACCCTCCCTATATAGTCAGAATAAAATATCTGCACATAGTATGGTATGACTAGCGAATGAAAGTTGACGTTTAGATTATTTAATAGATGTGTTTAAAAAAAAACATTTCTCTATATTGATTTGAAAGGAAACTGACCCTTATGTATTCCGTTACAGAAGATTAGAATTGTACTCAATACCAGAAGGCATTTAAAATGACCTTAACAACAGGATTCAGGGATGTATTTAAAAAATTTAATACCGCAAATTCTGGTTCGTTCGTCTCAGGTGTAAGCAACCCTCGAGTCGGAATTTCTGTTAGAGGAAATTAAAAATAATCCTATTTCATAGAATTGCCAAACTAAATAGTTTAAAGACCAAAATATTTTGTTATAATCAACATAACCGAAAAGTGCTTAAAATATTATAAACGCACCCTTGTTTTGATATTCAGTTACCCTAGCCGGTCATCTATTTTCAACCAGACATAGTAATGTATTTCTGTGCTTTCTTAGACCAGTATTTAAATGGATTCATGCAAAATATCATACATGAATAATTCTTACAATTCTGGCAGTTGTTGGCGCCATTTTACTTACTATTTGCAGCGATAGAAAGAAATAGCCGTTAAATTGAAAAGGACTATTATGCAAATCTATTACGAATTTGTAACTTATTTTTATCATTTTATTAAAAAAATTGATATTTATAACTTTTTATTTATACTTGCGTTGAAAATACATAAAACAAGTATCAGGTTTTTACTAATAATGACTGTATTTGTCATTTATTTATAATAAAATTTAAATTCTCGCTCTTAGAAAACATGAAATAAGATACGTAACTTTTTAAAATTTTAAAATATTTATTGTTTATTCGAAAAATTAACTTCAAAATTAACCAAAAATCAACAATAATTTTAGAGCTTTGACAATGATATTGCAAAAATAAAAAGTTACAAATAAATAAATATAAATAAATAGATACATCATCACGGCTTATTACCCATTGCTGGGTGTGCCAATCTGCTTTGTACACAGATGTGGGTAATGATGAAATATTTGCACCGTGCGGACGCTTATCAGGCGTCACCTCACGACCACTCATTGTAGGCGTGGAGAGTGCACCACAGGGGTCAATTTTGTGCAATTTAAAATTCGAAATATTTGGCGTCGGTCGGGATCGAACATACATAACATCAAGTTTGCATAATTGGTAAAATTGTAGAGCCTCTTTTCGATCATATTCGTACCGTACGATCGTTTACCAAGCGTCATCTCACGGGCACTCATTGCTGGCGTAGAGACTGCAATTAGGGGTCACTTTTGTGCCATTTAAAATGTTCTCGTTGCTCGGAAACGAACCTATGTTTTCCCATCATTAAAAATACACATAAACTGCTACAGATAGTAATATTATTTTTTCTATTTATAAAATATATATTTATTTAAAAATATATCACAGTTACTAACGTCTAGTCCATTTTCCTTTACAAATAAAACAGTAAAGTCAGCCGTAATATAGCTTCAGAAATCCTGTTTAATTACACGTTCTAACTGTAAATTTCTTTTGCAGGTACAACTACAGATTTGATGCCAACTCTACTGGGAATGTATGATGCTTTGTTTGACACCAACAAGAATATTCCTTCCGAAGTCCACCAAAAAAACCATCACCAACATCCAAAACCAATCAATGTCAGCGTGAAGAAACCAACTCACTTTCAAAATCTGTCACCCACTGTACAGAAAATGTTAGCGAACATTTCCGATCAAAATGAAAACATTGAAGAAGAAATAAAACCATCTCCACGAAAACCAAATACGAATAGATATTCGAAGACCATCGAAGAAAAAAAATGGTCACAAAAGATCACACAATATCAAGATCAAAGGAATAGTTTGTTATTAAATTATCAACTTAATAAAAGCTCTGAGTGTTTGGCAACAATATGTGATAACGCCACATCAAATGTGCAAAAAATGTTGTCGAACATTCCCGATCAAGATTTGGTAATATCTTCTACCGAAAATGTGAAAAGACTAAATAATACCAACGAAGTGTTAAGTGATAATAAATGTAGCTACAGTAAATCTTTTACGTATAACAGAAACAACAAATCTGATCATAAATTGCAAAGAGGAAACAGTGAATTAAATGGTTCGTTTTTGTATAAAATCTCAAACAGAAATATTTCTGAAAGTAACAATATGTGTGAAATTGAAATAACTAGTGTTAGTGATAGCGTGAATGTTACGAATTCTGATTGCAACAATGGAAAAGTGAAACAGAAGATTTGTCCGTTGTCGCCGAAAATGGCTGTCAAAAGAAATAACTACCTACAGGTAAGATGAGATAGATTAAAAACAATAGTTACGAATATGAACGGAATGACGAACGTTCAAGAATACAGACCCTGTTGCACCGCTGTCACTTAAATATTTAGCTAGGCTTCCACAAAAATATCTGATGTGCCCAAACCAAACTCCCGCTACTTAATTTTTATTAATTTAATATATATATATATATATATATATATATATATATATATATATATATATATATATATATATATATATATATATATATATATATATATATATATATACTTACATATTTAGTTATGCTGGAAACTGTATTAAAATCTTTTCCATATAACTATGGTTCTATTTACTACGAGTATTTTCTTTTTAAAACATTACTATTATTAATTTGAAATGCTTAGTTCTTTGACAGTGACATTTATCTGTCACTTACATACATTTGAGATATGAACTGTGTAACCAAGGAGTTTTGCTTGTTTAAAACGTCGGCTCCAGGATTAAAATTATAGATAATTTTATAAATTTATGGATAATATATATATATATAGAAAAAGTATTTATGCAAATCTGTAGAAAATTTAATAGTCTTTAATTTTTATAATAACACAAATCTTGAAAAAATAACATTTGAAGGTATTTTTCGAAGAAAATCTATTTTGAGCTTCAAATAAAGTACCATTTCCGGTTACCTGATATACACCAAAATCTAATGGTCTCTTCCCATATTAGAACAAGGTAAAAATACACGCACACACACACACACACACACACACACACACAAACACACGCGCGCGCGCACGCATACACACTGACATTATCGTGAAAATGTTAAAATTGGATTCCAGGGACCTTAAAACGTGGTCATTTACCAAAATCTCGATATGCGATTTTTAGCACGATCCCTATACCTGCCTTTGCAATATTCAATGGGCCCGTCCAAGTCTTCGGCTTTTTAAAAATTAATGTCACATATGAATTTCGAATATAAATAAATGAAAACGAAATAAAAATTGCTATATATTTTGTATTTTTATAGCGATAATAATGTAATCAAAGTTTTTAGCGTAAAATGGTCGACATGTTGCGACGTCAGCGTCACTACAGACGTCCAGTTATCCTGTGGAAATGTCACTTTAGGGTGGACCATGCATATTTTGCACATATTTAATATATCGGGGTATTTTTTTTATTAAGATCAAAATTTATTAAATAAATTTATATTATTTATGTTTTAATTATTGTAATCTCAATACTTGTCATTGTTGTAATCATTTAATAAATAGGATTGAAAGTGTTGGATTACTTTTTATTATGAACTATATTTGATTATTGTCATTGTTGTATGGAATTATAAATAGAAAATAGTTTAAATACGATTGTAACAATAATAATGACACGTGTTGAGTATGGACCTCTTCAATTTAACGGCTATCTCTTTTTATCGCTGCAAATAGTAAGAAAATGGCGCGAACAACTGCCAGTTGGGCTGTCAAACGAAACATCAAAAATATTGCAATCATTAAAATACATGCATTCTCAGTGAAAATTTGCATCGTTATACATTTTAACTTCAATAAAAGCTTTTGTAACTTATTTCGATAAGAATTTTTAAAGTTATCTGAGATATTCTCACATTTTACGTCTATTTTTTTTTTAGAAACAAACGCCATAGATCTCAGTTCTTCTTACTATGCGCAGAGCCCCATTGCGCATATCTTCTATCTCTTTAAATTGAAAAGGTACATTATTGTATATTTCCATATTAATGGTAACGTATGTCGGAGTGACGCTACGGCACAACTTTCGCGCCAAAACTGTAATAGTTATTTTAGGCGTTATTAAGCATAATTTCAAGAAAACAATTTCTATTTTTAAATTCTTCGTAACATAAAAAAATCAAAAACGTTTCGTTTTGATACGATGTTGTCAATTTAAGGAACGCTTAAAATTTAAGAATCAGCGATGCAATTAAATGTCAGACAGCACATATTTGAATTTACGTAATTCTTGTATCTTTATTATTTAATCCACAAACACGAATTTCGCGGAACCTTGAGATATCCATGATTTCTTGTTGATCGTTTAAATAAATATGATATTCGTGTTGATGACTTAATCATTTTAGAAAAATGCTTCGTAAATATTTGGTAATTTAAAAATCATGTGAACTTGAATCAAGTGCAGTAAATAAATCATTAAATATTTTTAAAATTATTAATGAATCATAAAAGAATAAATGCAAGTAACAAAATTATGAATTTACAAACAAGCTTATCTACAAAATAAACATTAGTTAAAAATTCTTATGAAATTTTAAAACATGGAAAATGTTTAATAAATTATCGTTATCATTTACTCATTTTATAAACACAGATTTAGTGGAAAATGCCATATAAATCTTGCTAACATTTAAACAAAACTATAAATAAATTGCGATATATTGCATACATTAAAATGGATTTAAATAATGCCAAATGCCATTCGAATGTAAACATATGAGCCCAGACTCAATAGTTCAGCTGGTTTACATGAAACAAACAAATTATGAAACGTACGTAAATAGGCATAAATTTTTACAAATTTCTTTCGACTTGATAATCTAACTATATGAAATAGTACTATCTCGTGAGAAAGTATATCAAATAAATTTTCAATAACTAATAATAATATATTTATTCTCAAATGTATTCATTTTATTTATTTACCAAAATTTACCAAAGTCCGGATAAATATTTATTTTTTGATTTCAATTAGGCATGAAAGTAAAAGCGTATCTTATGTTTTATTATTAGCCTATTATTCCTCATTAATATGGCTATACATTCTTGGAAACTATAAACATTAATATTAATTATTCTTCTATGAATAATGTGTGTCCTGATATTTTAATAATACATAAAGTATTTCAAAATACAGGTGTGCTACAATATAAATATTCTCTTACTCACTCGGTAAATATGAAATAAAAAATACGTGTAAAAAAAATTCGGAGAACAGTTTCATGAATCACAATTTTTATTGATTGAATATTTTGATAGCAACAAATTTTTGTTTTCTGAAATTAATTATGATTATAGTAGGTTTTACGTAAAAATTACAGATTGCATTTGAGAGCATTAAATAAATAATTTTGTGAAACCAAATTTTGTCAATACTAAATACATTTATTTGTAAAAATGTACAATAGGTATATAAAAAATCTGGCGTGGCCAACACAATACCTTCCGCCATTACCTGGCAGTAGTCTAATCTAAACCAAGTAACAATTTTTTTTAACCCCTCAACAGGATTAAGTCTCAATTACAGAGTGGGTTCACATTCATACACATCCATGCGTTAGTGGGATTCGAACCCAGAGCCCCGAGGGCCCTCATGACATGAGGCGTTGCTCTTACCATTGAGCCACCGGATATATAATAAAATGAAGATTAAATTTTAAATACCGGGATAGAATAAAATTCACTAATCCAAAAATGAGGATTAGCTTAAAATTTTTGTGAATCGTTAATTTTTATTAATCTAAATACATACCTACATATTTACTTATGCTGGAAACTGTATTGAATTCCTTTTCTATTGTTCTATTTACTTTTTTCTTTTTAAAACGTTACTAATATTATTTTGAAATGATTAGTTCTTTGATAGTGACATTTATCTATCAGTTACATACATTTGAATAACTGCGTTTTGTTTATTTAAACCTTAGGCTCTGGGATTTAAATTAGATAATTTTATAAATTTATCCATAAAATATATAGAAAAAGTATTAATGCAAATCTATAGAAAATTTAATAATTTTTAATTTTTATAATAACATTAATCTCGAAAAAATAACATTTAAAGGTATTTTTCGAAGAAAAACTATTTTGAGCTTCTAGTAAAGTGCCATTTCCGGTTATCCGATTTTCACCAAAATCTAATGGGCTCTTTCTATTACAGAAACACTTCGAAGTATGTATAAGGTTTCAAAATTTTCTGAATGATAGTATTTGAGTTAGAGTGGAGGATCCACACATAGACACAGACATCATCGTGAAAATGTTAAAATTAGATTGTAGGGACCTTAAAACGTGGTCATTTAGCAAAATCTCGATATGCGATTTTTAGCACGATCCCTATACCTCCCTTACCAAGGGTAGCGGGAGGTAAAAATTTGAATTATGTTTGTGTAAATTGGGCTTGACTACAGCATATAGCAACCAATAGAATCACAACAATCTGTCTGTCAAAATTCTTTCGCTGTTTCAAATG
This sequence comes from Harpalus rubripes, assembly GCA_963082715.1. Taxonomy (NCBI): domain Eukaryota; kingdom Metazoa; phylum Arthropoda; class Insecta; order Coleoptera; family Carabidae; genus Harpalus; species Harpalus rubripes. The sequence continues at coordinate 58,978,821 of OY720451.1, forward strand.
GACTACAGACGGTAGAATTTATTTTCCAACATAAAACCAATGCTATTTTCTTAGTTGAAATGGACTATACATACATTCCTGTAAAATTTAAAAGGTAAGCCTGAAAACTTGTACCATTAAAATACAAATAAAATTTGCCAAGAAGCAAAGGGAATTTTGAATCTTCGTAGATTTAAATTTATTTTATATTCAGTGAAATGTTTATTTAATAAAAAAAAAACAAGGAAATGATTGCATATTGAAATATTTATACAAAAGGAAACGAGCGATTTAAAAAACCGCAACTAATGTCAATAGTTTTCAGAAGTAAATAATTAAAACTTATTCATCATTCGCATTTATTTATTTAAACTCATTTATCTATTACATCTTCCTGTATAACATATACTTAATTTTGGACTATACCAACGATCACAAATACACTACTTCATAGCATTTGTTTTGTTTCGGCTGGACAGAAAGAGACAACTAAGGATAAAGATATGCAAAGTCCCCTCACGGAGTATTCGCTAGATGTCACTGCTTTATTAAAATGAACTGTACTATATTTGAAACATTTGAATTATTATTAATGAAAACCAATTATAAAATGTATGAAACAACTTGTTATTAGTAGTAAGAAAAGGTAAAAAGAATTGTATATAATTATTTATTTTATTCTATTGATTTTTAAACAATGTTGTTTTAATATACTTGCGTCTTAATCTATTTGTAGTTTTTTCTAAATTTATTTTTGTTTCATGGTGGGCTATTTGAAAAATAAAAGTTGATAGTCGTATCTTGTAAACCTGACTTTATAAAAAATATCTACATCTGCCATCAAATAGTTTATGTAAAATAATAAAACTTTTATATGAGCCATTTTTTTATATTACTTATAATAACAAAGTTAAAGGGGGCGGGCGTCTTGCCAGACTCAGCCTGTATATCTCCATCTCTAGTTGTCTCTTTCCGTCCAGCCGAGAACATAACAAACAATAGTGACGTATAAGGCATGTTTTGTCTAGTATATGTGTGGTCGTTGGGTTATACCTCGGGTTATACCCTGTAAATTAATAACCCATTATTTTCCTCAGGTGAATAATGCTAGCAGTCCACTGAGTAACGGCCAAGAAAAGGAAGTATCACGCCCAGTGTCACTGTCGTCGCTAGGATCTTGTTCCTCTAGCGGCAGCAGTGGGAACCAACCAAACTCTATGTACCTGGCTTCTACAGAAAGTCTGGATAGTGACCCCGAACCCACGGGCAGCCAAGGTGGGTAGAAATAAATAAATATCGATCCTAACTTCTAAATGAAATTTGTCCATTTTTCTTTTAATGGGGACTTATGGTTTTAGCATTTAATTTTTGCCATCCACTGAATTTTGAAGTAACGTCTTTAGAAGAGAGAGATAATTAAGTAGTACCATGACCTCTTAGATAGAATTTATAATAGTGTTTAAAGTAAATGTAATTTTATAATTTTTGCCAAAATAACAATAAAGAGAATAAAACTTGGATAAGCAGAAATTAAGTTTTTATAAAACCTTAGTTATAGATAATTATTATACGCATCATTATTTGTACGGTGCTATCACGGGATATAAAACGATATAGTTATCTTTATGTGTTAAACAAACATTTTATCCACCACACTAATTCATATGTTGTTGACGCCTTGTTTCGATCGTGTAAAGTAACTCTTGTCACCGTGTAAACATGTGATTTTGCTTTGCTTTAGGATCCGCAGACAGCGGCATCGCGGAGAACCCAGTAATGAGTCCAGAGCAAAGAGTACTACAGGAAATACTAGACACCGAGAATGTTTATGTGACGGATTTGAAACAGGTTGTGGAGGTAAGTCCAATTATAGTCACACTTGTGAGAATTTAATATCAGGTAAACTGCACAAAACCAGTATTTGCCATGTTGCTGACAGATATCAGCTTTATTTTCTTCAGCAGCTCTATTTTTAATTGTAAAAATGGCAGCTACTGCTGCTACTGGTTTTCTTATATGCACTTCATTTATTCAAAAAGACTAATACAGTCTGTATGCTCATATTTAGTCACGTTTGTTAAGTATAACCTTTATATATATTTACTAATTATATCAGAAATAAATCCAGACTTTATTAGGAACAGATACATTTTAATCTTTTTAAGCAAACATATACACAGTCACCAATTTGTACTTTTCATACTAACAGATGACGCTGATAGAAAGAGTAAAGTAGGGTACCTTTACAACCAGGGTATGGTCATGGCGTGGGACTAAAAATAAAGAAACTTTATCGCCACAACTCTTATACCCACTCTTGCAGTTTGGCACAAAACAGTTTCTTCCCATTTTATATGTTGGCCTGCCTCAACCTATCTCTCTCTCTATCCTCTCTGTCTTTCATGTTACATTTTGAGGGAAACTTTTCAATGGGGTAGAATAGTGTGACAGAATACATAAGGGTCAGAATTTAAAGGCTTGTAATTTGATTCTGATATTATTGTTATTATGAAGAAGTTAACTTTGACATATTAATAACATCAAACTGTAAACATTTTTCTAATACTTCGTAATACAATATATACACATTCATAAATAACAAGTTTTATTTCAATTTGAAATCAACTCTGCACATTCTGAATTACATAGTATCAAGTTTGCGCAGCTTCAAGCACATCCGAGAGATTACCGATATACCGACTGAGATTTTGTTTATTTTGAGCATTTTCAAATTAGTCTTTTCAGAACTTTAGATTTTTTCTTTTTAAGTTTAAGGTCCGTAAATAACTCTGTCTATCCACATTAATTTATTAATAATATGTCGTGTTCTTAGGGTACTGTAACCTAAAAATGGTTCACTGTCTTTCAAACGTTCAAACGGGCTCTTCCGGCCGCTTGACGCGATGTTTCACGAACATGTTCGAGATTGAACGAACATGTAGTTTTATGCAAAGTTTTTTAAAACTTAAATATAATAATTGTTATTACAAATTAGGATAATATGTTTGGTTTAATTGAAAGGATAATATTTAAACTTAACTGAATGATAGCTTAAATAGCTAACATTTCTTCATTAAGCAAGATATTGGCGACGAAATGAACTGCATAAAATTATAGTTCTTATTTGTTGTGGCAATAAGGTTCACTTTGAAAGATGTGTTTACCGGTAGAACAGTAGTTTAAATGAAGCGCGCCGCATATGACGTAATAGGCCCGTCTAAGTCTTCGACTTTTTTATAAATTACATGTCGCATGTGAATTTTGAATATAAATAAACGAAAACGAAATAAAAATTGCTATATATTTTGTATTTTTATGCCTATAATAATGTAATTAAAGTTTTTAGTGTAAAATGATCGCCATGTTGTGACGTCAGCGTCATTACAGTCGTCCAGTTCTCCTGTGAAAATATCACTATACAGTGGACCATGCATATTTTGCTCATAAATTCGCGATTGGCTTTACACATACTCTAACATACACATATTTAATAAATCCGATTAATTTTTTATTAAGATGAGGAAAAAATTTACTTATTAAATAAATTTATATTTTAATTATTATAATCTCAATACTTGTCATTGTTGTAATCATTAGGAAATAGGAAAGTAAATGTTGGATTACTTTTTATTATGAACTATGCTTTGATTATTGTAATCAATACTGTCATTGTTGTATTTAATTATAAATAGAAAATAGTTTAAATACTATTTTCATTATAATAATGGCATTTGGTGAGTATGATAACCTTCAATAGTCACATTAATTAAAGCGAATAATTAACCTGATTATGAAAACGAGCAAAAATTATTAATTTTACTTACCTAATTTTTATTTATGTATAATATGAACTTTGGAAGTTTTTTTATAAATTATCATTTAACACTACTCCTGTACCTATTCATGTAAGTAAATCAAACAAAAAGTATATATTTTGAAATGATACAATAACTATCTCGATTATTTATTACCATTAGCTCTAAAGATTTTTGATCACAGTTTGTAATGGATACGTATTTTTATTCTTGCAACATTTATTGTATATGTTGTATTACCATTATTAATGGTAACGTATGTCGGTTCTCTCTACTTATGACGGAGTGAGGCTAACGTCACAACTTTCGCGCCAAAACTTTTATAATTATTTTAAGCGTTATTAAGCATAATATCAAGAAAACAAAAAATGCGGAATTTCTGTTTTTAAATTCTTCGTAACATATAAAAAATTCAAAAAAAGTTAGATGGGCCCATTACTGAACTACTCTATAGCGACTAGGTACGATATTTAGTAAATATAATATGAACTATTTTTTTTTTTTAGGGATATCTACAATGTTGGAGATCAACTCCTGACTGTCCTATAATAGACCATTTGCTAGATTTATTTAGCAATATCGAAGAAATATATGAATTCAACAGGTAAGCTTTTAATAATTTTGAAAGCCCCCATTGGGATCTGGGAAACTATATTATTCGACTTCGGTTAAATGGGACATGTGGTGCGCCTTTGGGCGGCCATCTTAGATGTGTTTTGTTTTGCCAAAAATTCTCATAAGCTACTAGATAATAATAAAAACATATTTAAATAACTCTTAAACAATTTATAATGGACCTTTTCAATTTAACGGCTATCTCTTTCTACCGCTGCAAATAGTAAGAAAATGGCGCGAACAACTGCCAGTTGGGCTGTCAAACGAAACGTCAAAAATATTACAGTTATTAAAATACCTGTATTCTCAGTGAAAATTTGCATCGTTAGACATTTTAACTTCAATAAAAGCTTTTGTAACTTATTTCGATAAGATTTTTTAAAGATATCTGAGATATTCTCACATTTTACGTCTGAATTTTTTAGAAACAAACGCCATAGATCTCAGTTGTTCTTACTATGCGCAGATCCCCATTGCGCATATCTTCTATCTCTTTAAATTGAAAAGGTCCATTGATAGAAAAATGTTTCAAATTAAAAAAAAATATTGATATATTTTTGGGATATTTTTTAATATCTTTTTACACATATATTTATGTTTTAGAAAATTTTTGGATGAATTATACGAATCAGGAAACGATTTGACATTCGTATCGAATGCTTTTATACAAAACGAAATCGGATTCCGAATCTACACAGAATACTGCACACATTATCCAAGAATAATGGCAGTTTTAACCGAATTGACACAAGATGTCACTATGGCCCAATTAATTCGGGAACGACAAGTAGCCCTGGGACATGCGTTGCCCCTCGGTTCGTATTTATTAAAACCTGTACAAAGAATCCTCAAATACCATTTGCTCTTACATGTAAGTCAATAATATTCACTCGTATTTTTTAAGATTTTTTACAAATTTTTATGTCTTCAGAGATTATCAAAACTTTGTGAACCATCCCAGCAAGAATCAATAGACCAGGCCTTAAACACAATGACCAGTATAGCTGGACATATCAATCTCATGAAGGGAAAACATGAACACGCTGTACGAGTTCAAGAAATCCAGTCGCAACTTTATGGTTGGACGGGGTCAGATCTTACAGCAATGGGGGAATTGTGTGCCGAAGGAATATTCCGTGTTGGAGGCGCCCGAGGTTCCAGAAGAGTGTTTTTGTTTGATAAAATGCTACTAGTTACGAAGAATAAGTCGGATGGGGTTTTAGCCTACAAATCGCATATTATGGTGAGTTTATTTTCAATATTTTTGTCCGAAAGTGACATACATATTTATATAAAATTGTTTTACGTAGATTCTAAATATATAAAAATATATAGTGTCCCATTTGAAATATGAAACGAGTGTTTGTCCGACATATTTTCATGCACCACTCATACAATGTTAAGAATAAAATAACGGTTGTACAAAATTTGAATTCAGCATAAAATTCTCTTTTATTTTATGTGCTGTACGATTTTATTCGATGAACGTATCTCGAGTTATGAATGATTAAAATTATATGTAATTTCTCTGAAATTTAATTTTCAAATCGCCTCATTTAACACATTTTCTTGTACCACTCTTACACCGTTAAAAATACAGTAATGGCTGTACGAAATTTGTATTCAGCATGAAATTCTCTTTCATTATATAATTTTATCTGATGATCGGGTCTCGAGTTACGGACAATCAAAGTCATAATTTCTATGAAATTTAATTTTCAAATCGCTTCATTTATCATAGTTTCGTGTACCACTCTTACACCGTTAAAATTACAATAACGATCATATAAAATTTGAATCCTGCATGAAATTCTCTTTCAGTTTATGTGTCGCACGATTTTATCTGATAAACGGGTCTCGAGTTACGGACAATCAAAGTCACATATAATTTCTCTGGAATTTAATTTTCAAATCGCTTCATTTATAATATTTTCTTGTACCACTTTTACACCGTTAAAAATACAATAACGGATATATAAAACTTGAATTCTGCATGAAATTCTCTTTCAGTTCATGTTTCGCACGATTGTATCTGATAAACGGGCCTCTGGTTACGGACAATCAAAGTTACATATAATTTCTCTGGAATTTAATTTTCAAATCGTTTCATTTATCAGATTTTCTTGTACCACTTTTACACTGTTAAAAATACAATGACGGGCATATAAAACTTGAATTCAGCATGAAATTCACTTTCAGTTCATGTTTTGCACGATATGATCTGATGAACGGGTCTCGAGTTACGGACAATCAAAGTCACTTATAATTTCTCTGAAATTTAATTTTCAAATCGCTTCATTTATCAAATCTTTTTGTACCACTCTTACACAGTTAAAAATACAATAACGGGCATATAAAATTTGAATTCTGCATGAAATTCTCTTTCATGTGGCGCACGATTTTATCTGATGAACGGGTCTCGAGTTACGGACAATCAAAGTCACTTATAATTTCTCTGAAATTAAATTTTCAAATCGCTTCATTTATCAAATTTGTTTGTACCACTCTTACACTGTTAAAAATACAATAACGAGTATTTAAAATTTGAATTCAACATGAAATTCTCTTTCATTTTATGTATCTCCCGATTTTATTTGATGAATGGGTCTCGAGTTACGGACAAGTTAAGTTACATATAATTTCTCTGAAATTTAATTTTCAAATCGCTTCATTTATCATATTTTCTTGTACCACTCTTACACCGTCAAAAATAAAATAACACGCATATAAAATTTAAATTCTGCATGAAATTCTCTTTCAGTTCATGTGTCGCTCGATTTTATTTGATGAACGGGTCTCGAGTTACGGATAATTAAACTTACATGTAATTTCTCTGAAATTTAATTTTCAAATCGCTTCATTTATCATATTTTCTTGTACCACTCTTACACCGTTAAAAATACAATAACGGGCATATGAAATTTGAATTCAGCATGAAATTCTCTTTCAGTTCATGTTTCGCACAATTTTATCCGATGAACGGGTCTCGACTTACGGATATTTAAAGATCGGTAATTTTTTCATGTTATTTTAATGGCGTTTTTTTTTTCCAGTGTTCAAATTTAATGTTAGTCGAATCAGTGAAAGGAGAACCACTAAGTTTTCACGTAATACCATTTGATAATCCACGACTCCAAGTGACATTACGTGCCAAATCTCTTGAACACAAAAGAGAATGGACTTTGCAGCTGAAACGAGTTATACTTGAAAACTACAATGCCGTCATTCCAAGTCACGCTAGACAACTTGTCATGCAGCTTGGACAAGAAGTTAATATAGGAGGTAGATAATAAAATTCATATTTGTTTGCAATATATACTAAAAGTCGCCATTTATTATGTAAATATATCAAAAAATTAAAAATAATATTATTCAAATCAACCGCGCTGCGCTGTGACGTCACGTTTGCTTACCAAACGCCGCAAATGGCGCTACTGTCGTTGTACTAAATAAAAAATGAGGGAATATTTAAATTTAAAAATACTTTTTAGACGATATTTCTACTGACAAATGGACGCCTTTGAAGCAATATTCTGCGCCTGAATATCTGGAAAGAAGAAGCAGAGTACGAAAATCTCGAGACCACTTAGACAGAAGAGCCGCGTCACACGATAGGGCGTTTGTAAGTTTAGCGTCTTGGAGAAGAAAGTCTGAACCGAATGTGGCGCATTACAACACGAAAACATTGCCGAAAAAAATCACAAAACTCAAAAAAGCCAAAGACAAAAGTAAGAAAATTATTTTCAATAAATTAATAATATATTAATGTTTTTTTTTTAATTCTAGCCGCGAAATTCTACACAGACTTATCTGATTCAGAAACCTGCGACATTATTTCTGAATCAAGTGACAGTTTAGCGGAACCTAAAGTCCCGGAAGTGGCAAATAATGAAGCAACGCTTGCTTCAACCACTTTAGAACAAGTTGTATCGCAATTATTAATGCAGAATCAAGAGTTTCAAAAAATATTGAACAGACAACGAAAAATGATTAAAGACGAACATAGCGGTGTATGGTTGAAGCAAAATATTTGCGATAAACCCAAATCAGACTCTCTTCCGCGAAGTTTTCAGCTTAATGAAGATTCGTGTATTAAAGAAGAGAAAGAGCAGTGTGAAGAAAAACCGGCTGTTCTTGAAAAACTCAACGAAAGGTAGGACAACAATTCTTAGATTCATATTTTAATTTTCTTTTAAATAGTTTCAAATTTAAAAATATCAAGAAATATTCATTAGATTTTTGACAATTACTTATTGAAATTTGTGTAATATTTTTAAATAGTCACGTGATCTGAAACAGAATGTGACGTCAAAGTTTATACATCTTAATATCTATCGCTACATTTTGAAAATAAAACAATCAAATAAGTCTTGGAAAACAAAATTTGCTTATTAATTTTTTTTGCCATTTGAAATTAAGTTGCAAAAGTTGTTGCAACTTAGTTAATTCAGTAATTAGTTTTGACAGCTTTGGCAGTTTTTAAGTCTGCCAGAAATTAGTTTGAAATTGTTCCAAAAGAAGATTGGTTGGGAACTTTTAAGAAATGGAAGAATAATTGCATGTATAATTGTTAAAAAAACTTTGAACATATTTAAAATTAAATTCGTTGTGAGTGAAAATATGGAAATAACCAGAAAGCATTTCCATCAGTTTTTGGCGATAAATTATAAAAGTAATAGAACACCCGCCGTATTTACCTGATTTGGCACATTTTTTGATTTATTTAAAATATACGGGATAGAAGGTTTTACCAGGCGTCACCTCACGGGCGCTCATTGTTGGCATTTAAAGTTCGAAATATTTGGCGTCGGTCGGGATCGAACCCGGTTCACTCAGATTCGCGACCTGACACGCGGCCACGAGAAGAAATTGATGCAGTTTGTTATTTTGAGATGAAAATGCGAAAATAATTGTTATGAGTGAAAATATGGAATTAACCAGAAAGAATTTCCATCTGTTTTTGGCGAAAAAATATAAAAGTAATAGAACACCCGCCAAATTTCCCTGATTTGGCAATATGCAACTTTTGACCTTTTTTTAGGATTTATTTAAAATTTACGGGGTAGAAGGTTTTACCAGGCGTCAATTTTAAGCCATTTAAAATTCGAAATATTTGGCGTCGGTTGGAATCGAACCCGGTTCCCCAGATTTGCGACCTGACACTCAGGCACGCGGCCACGAGAAGAAATTGATGCAGTTTATTATTTTGAAATGAAAATGCAAAGATTATCGTTATGAGTGAAAATATGGAATTAACCAGAAAGCATTTTCATCAGTTTTTGGCGAAAAATTATAAAAGTAATAAAACACCCGCCATATTTACCTGATTTGGCAATGTGCAACTTTTGACCTTTTTTGGATTTATTTAAAATTTACGGGGTAAAAGGTTTTACCAGGCGTCAATTTTGTGCCATTTAAAATTCGAAATATTTGGCGTCGGTTGGGATCGAACCCGGTTCCCCAGATTTCTGACCTGACACTCAGGCATGCGGCCACGGGAAGAAATTGATGCAGTTTATTATTTTGAGATAAAAATACAAAAATTGTTGTTATGAGTGAAAATATGGAATTAACCAGAAAGCATTTCCATCAGTTTTTGGCGAAAAATTATAAAAGTAACACCCGTCATATTTACCTGATTTGGCAATGCGCAACTTTTGACCGTTTTTGGATTTATTTATTTAAAATGTTGTGCCATTTAAAATTCGAAATATTTGGCGTGAGTGAAAATATGGAATTAACCTGAAAGCATTTCCATCAGTTTTGACAAAAATTAATACGAGTTGAACATCCGCCATAATCAACTGATTTGACAATTTTTTGACTTAAAATTGACGGGGTAGATTTTCGTCCGAAGAAGAAATTAATGGAAGAAAATGTCTTTATATTTTCAGTGATCTGGTGGACACATCAACGGAAGTTGTAGACGAAGATGAAGATCTATACCCCGACCACAAAATCTACCGGAAGTCAACAATTCGTTTCAGTTTAGTACAAAGATTCCGAGCTATGATTTCAGAAGAATCTCAACGAGTTAACAAACTTCCATCATACAAACAAGGTTCCGAATTAATGGGCGCCAAAATAGCCCAACCAGATTATGTAGACCCACAAAAATTATTTAGCGCGTCTTCAAGTGTAAACGGAAGTCAATTTAGTTTAGATACAGTGTCTAGTAAAACCGGAAGCGAATCATATTACGAAGAAATAAAACCGGATAAAAAAGAAAACGAACAAATTGATACGGGACAAGAAAATATATATTCGCCTATTTTGAAAAAGAAATCTTGTGATAAAAAAATTAATTCTAGTCATCAACAAAAAAATATTCGGCATTCGGAACTTTGGACCAACAAAATTTTCGTTAAAAATTCATCTATATTAGATGAAAATACCAGTCGCATTCCAGCGTATTCAGACAGTTATTATGAAAAACAACTGGAAGAAGATTTACATAACGATGAAAACTCCCCATATAAAACATTAATTATAAGATCAAATATTGTTAACAATGTCAAACAATCAAATAGATACACGATAGAATCTCATCATTGCAAATTAACAGAAACTGATCAAACACAACGGATAATGAAAAGTGAAGAAAATAGTCAAAAAAATTCTGATCAACCTCCAGCAATTCCGGCAAAGCCACACCAGGGCTGTAAAATGGTTAAAAGGCCCTTGAAACCACCCCCTCCCGTTCCCGCTAAACCGGCCCGATTTAGCACCCCCGCCTCTATTTCTACAAACGGCCCAAATGCCAAAGGATGGGTCAAAACTGTCGTTGGTCGTTTTGAATAAATTTGAAATTATTTTAATGGTTATTTTATACAGGATGTGGCAGAATAACCTCAAAACCAACCCCTACTAACTCTACAAATGGCCCAAATGCGAAAAGGTGGGTCAAAACGTTTTGAACAAATTTTAAATTGTTTTAATGGTTAAATTATTTTTGTAAAAGATCGTTTCTTATTTTGTGTGCCAAAAATAGTTTAATAAGAATTACTTATTAATATAGTATTATTTATGTAATAATCGATGTACAGTACTACCAGCTATTGTAATATAGATTTATTATAATTTTTAATTTTCATAGTAAATTATTAATTGCGAAACTTATATTCAAATAGATGTGATTTGTTTATAAATATATAAACTTTCATTTAACTTTGTTTTATATTTCTAGCTATTCCGTCAAAATATCTGCAAATTTATTTTTAAATTATTTGTTCACTTTTATATTAAAAGCGCTTTTACATATAATCTTATGAGAGTGTTAATCGTTATTATTGACTATATGGACTAAATATGGATTGTGAAGAATTGTGTAAAAGGTCTTAACTTGTGCTGACAACTGTATTCAAAAATTTGAACTAATATTGAAAAATCAAAAACGATTTTGCGAAGAAGATAATGAAATTTAGTGGAGAAAACAACAATGAGAAGTAGAAATTTAAAATGTTTAAAATCACTTTAAGGCTTTATATTTGATTTAAGTGAAACAACTATAATTTTAATTTAAAGTGTTAAAGTTTATTATGCCCTCATTAAAATCCGATCATCGTTTATGGACTTTAAATTAGAAATAATATGAACGGTATATAATGAAAATTATTTTCTTTTTAATTAAAATTCATTTCAATAATAATGATTGATTACAACAATTAATACATTAATTGATTACAACAATACAGGATGTAAATGAAATAAGTACATTAAATTTAACCAGTAATGTAACTCGACGAGAGCAACAATATTTGCTGCATATTTCGTTACCCACCATGGAGAACAAATGGCTGCTGCCGTATTCAAGTGGGATACAAACAGCTCAAAGATTGTCGGTTATCGGTTACACTTGCAGTCACAGTAATTAATAAAAGAATCAACGGAAATAACATTTATTATTAATTAATTCGTAATAGTGCAATTTTTAAAATAAAGAAATTTCAATTTTGGGTAACAAAATTTTAAAGTTGTGTATTAAACCAGGATTTTAATCACCTGTGAATAGAGGAAGACAAGGAGGAACGAGGTAACGACGAAGAGTAAAAGCATAGTTATTAAGGTTATGAGATGATTATTTATTGTCGACAAATCATAATAGTTTAAATACGTTATTCAAAAAATGTAAGTACAAACTATTGTGCATTTAAACCATAGGTAAGTAATTACGATGTCTGTACAAACTCTCTAAAATGTAATATTCAGAAATAAATGCGTAAAGAACTGAGATCTGTCATGTGAAAACAAACTTCAAATTACTTACAACTTCTACAGACGAAAATGGTATAATTAGGGGAACATTTATGCGTTTGTCTTCCTTAAAGTATGCAGAAGCATTCAAAATTATTTCTTTACACAGTTTCGATAAAATATCTTCCGAAACATTCACCCATTCCATCATAAACGATATAGAACGTTGATGTTGGTTGATGTCAAGGAGGATCGTTGATGTTTTAAAAATAAATAAATGTTGATAATAAACAAAACAATTGAACAACATCCTTAGCAACGCCAAAGAAGAAATTTAAAAAAACAACAAATTTATTATTAATAATATTTTATTTTTTCACATACACGATTTAAAGTCATACAAAAACTTAATTCAAACATTTATTTTATTTATTCTATTCTACGCTTCTTTACCAGCGATCCCAGCTAGAACAAGAAATTTCAAGTTAGTTTATTATATACCACATTAATAATTCAAACGTACCAAGTCTGAAATGGCAGGCAAATTATTCGTCTGATCATTTGCACCAGTGTTTACGTTACTCTCTGATGAAGTAGCTTGTTTTGATCCTTTAATATTGCGGTGTTGTGGGAATGTCGGCATTAACTTCGGATCACACGCTGTGAATATTAGGAGTTATACAATTGGTTTTGTGTTTAATTAAACAATAATAATGTTAATTAATATAAAATTTGTAAGTTTATATTCAGTTTTGTTTCAACTGTGTGCGTGAAAAGATAGCATAAGGCCCTGAGTTTACTATTTGGTAAGTGAAGTTGTTGTTGTTATTATTATTATAACCTTACTTTTAATGCGAGAACAAACAATTGTAAATATGTTGAACTTTTGGGAATTAAGATTTAAAATCAATAATATTAATTCAATATTTTATAGGTACAAATAAATAAATAAAAAGTTGACTTGTTATTATTACACAATCCCCGGGCGTCAAAAAATGCCGGCAAGTGATGCATCGGTCGCGCACAAAAATCTTAGACCGGACTCTGTTTCACACATTCACATACATTTGTTTTTGGCGTAATCCATATGAAATATATAAAAACAGGGACTCGAACCGCAAGATATAAAGATTCGGTTTCGGTTCACGGTTCAACTTATGTTTTTGGTTCGGTTTTTTGTTCCGGTTCAATATTTTTCTTTACAACTGGTTCACGAACCGGTTTAATATTGGTTCACAGTACGATTTCTCAGAATAAATAAAAAGTACATATATACCAAAAATTTAATGTAAATGTTAATTCTTTGTATTTTAAAATATTACAGTTTCCAAGGTTTCTATTAATACAAAAGAATTTCTATCATAGCTATCAAATTAACACAATATTTTTTTATTATCAGCGAACTGCGTTTCATGTAGGTGTAGAACACGTGATATATAAATAATTTTCCGAACCAGTTTCTTGAACCGGTTGAAATTTACGATCCGGTTTAGGCTATCGCTCTTGAATAATTTAAGAAAATGTTAAGGTTTCGGTTTAGGTTCATTAAAATAAGCAGGTTCACTCCGGTTTCGGTTTAAGTTCCGGTTCGGTTCAAGTCTCTGTATAAAAATGTCTTAACTTTTTAATTTAATATTTAAATTGTCTATATGTAGCACTAAAGCCCTTACAGATTATTTTACTGACATGTCTACATTGATTCAATAAATATCGATTTCTAAAGATCTAAAGGTATAATCTTACAATTATTTGGTTTTTCTGGAATATAAAATATGGTGTATTTTTAGCAATTACAAAACTAATTTGGTCAAAAATGAACATTGGTTGTTCTGGCATTAAACCACAGATATTTCAACTGTAAAAAGTTACTGGAAGGATTGAAATTAGTTCTATTGTTCTAAGAGCAAAAATCCATATTTATATTAATTTATACTCGTACATAATTAAAAATTAAATTTTATTTCAATGAAGACAAAATTCTTGCATCCGAATTCTTGCAAAAACATTTTTGAATATTGTAATATTAAAAAAAATGATAACTTAAGTAACGGAGCCTACTTTGTAAGCATTCTTCAGCAGTCGCACGTTGTTATTAATATTATTATAACCTTACTTTTAATGCGAGAAAAAACAATGTAAATATATTGAACTTTTGGTAATAAAGATTTAAAATAAATAATATTAATTCAATATTTTATAGGTATAAATAAATAAAAAGTTGAATTGTTATTATTACACAACCCCGGGCGTCAAAAAATGCCGGCAAGTGATGCATCGGCCGCGCACAAAATCTTAGAGCTGGACTCGGTTTCACACAGTCACATACATTTATTTTTGGCGTAATCTATATGAAATATATAAAAATGTATCTAATTTTTTAATTTAATATTTAAATTGTCTATGTAGCACTAAAGCCATTATAGATTATTTTACTGACATGTCTACATTGATTCAATAAATATCGATTTCTAAAGATCTAAAGGTACAACCTTACAATTTATTTGGTTTTTCTGGAATATAAAATATGGCGTATTTTTAGCAATTACGAAACTAATTTGGTCCAAAATGAATATTGGTTGTTCTGGCATTAAACCACAGATATTTTAACTGTAAAAAGTTATTGGTAAGATTGAAATTTTGTAAGTTCTAATGTTCTAAGAGTTAAAATTAAATTTTATTTCAATGTTGATAAAATTCTTGTTGATAAAATTCTTGCATCCGAATAATATTTTTAAAAAATTATAACTTACGTAACGGAGCCTCCTTAAAGTAGCTACTCTGCAAGCATTCTTCAGCAGTCGCACGTTTTCTTGGATCGTACATGAACAAAAAGTTCAACAATCTCAAACCAGCCGCAGACAACCACGGGAACCGTTGTTTCAAATTGTTATACGGTTGTTGCTTTAGAGTAAAATTTTGTAGGGCTGGTAATTCACTGAATCCGGGCCAAATTGCGTCGGAAGGAGTACCTTTAAAAAAAATGGGTCGCGTTATCGTGTCGGGGTCACCATTTAAATGAAAATTCTCACCCAATAAATCTACAATCAATTCGAGTTGTTGTATTTCTGACCGGCCGGGAAGTAATGGTTTATGCCCTAATAATTCCCCTAAAATACAACCAGCTGCCCACATATCAACACTTGTTGTTTGTGTGGGGGCTTGCAGCAACAATTCGGGAGCCCTGTACCACAAAGTAACAACTCTGGGTGTCATGGGGCGCAGGGGAACGCCAAACCATCGCGCAAGACCAAAATCAGCTAAAATAACATATTTTACACAATATTATAAATCGGTAATTGTTTTACTTACCAATTTTAACGCAGCCTTTGTCAGTCATTAATAAATTTGAAACTTTTAAATCGCGGTGAACAATGAAATTATAGTGAAGATATCTGAGACCCCTTAAAACTTGAAGCATAATGCACTTAACTTGTGATTCGGAAAATGGGGCTTGCATATTATCTAACAAAGATGCTAAATCTTGTTCGCAATATTCCATTGCCAAAAAAATGCTGCAAAATGTTTAATATTATATGAATTTAATTTATATTTTTAAAAATACCTCTCAAGACTTCTCCCAACAACTACTTCTTTCAAATGTACAATATTTTCATGTCTACAGCTTAATAAAACTTGAATTTCTCGCAAGCCACTGACTGGAATGCCGTCTTTTTCATGTTCCATTCGAACTTTTTTCAATGCTACTATTTTATCAGAAATAGTATCTTTTGCCCTATCTAATAAAGAAAATAATCGTGAAATCATATACTTTAAACAACAGAAAATACATACAAACTATTCCATATGTCCCTTCTCCAATACGATTTAACTTTTCGAATTCTGATACAAATCTGCATCGCCCCAACTAAACAAAACATTCAGTAATAAAATGTTTGGGAAAAAACACCAACAAAATTGTTAAACTTACAACGTCGCTATCGGGAATGGACATAGGCTTCCCGGTTTTAAACGAGGTAAGAACGCCCCGTCTCGTTATTGGAGCCGAGGGCTCCACCCCTTCTACAGGGTTTGGAACACCGGCATCAGGAGCTAAACATATAACCCTACTTTTAATATCCCGCTAAATAAACACAACGCGCAAAGTTACTTACTTTTTCTTAATATCTCCATTGTTTATATAACTTTCTGTTATTAATAACCACTACTCATTAATAGAAACTTATTTCTAGAGCTTCTAAAACGTGAAATGTTTTGACAAACAAACAACTCATGCAAACGAAAGATGGAAAACTTGTAAAGTAAACGATAACAGTAACAGTAGCGTCACACGTTTCACGAAAATACAAAATAAAAAAATGTATGGATGAAAACCTTGCAATAATAACAATACAGTAATATAGTATTATTTTTACAAAATTTTATTTAATAACAAGTACTTATTACGCAATGAAACATAATTAATTACATTTTGGAAAATTTGAAAATAGTATGTACGTCTATGTATTCCATAGGCGTGTTCCAGCCGCAGTGGCTATCCAAAAGTTACTGATTACCCGATTAATATTGTTGTGGTAAGTCAAATATTTACCCGTTACATGTAATGTAAGATTCTAGAATATCTACCACCCTTAAAATTCTATTTTTTTGTTGTCGTAATATAACAAAAATTAGAGCGCGGAAGCAGGTATTTATATATTTTTTGCACAGCTAAAGTCAGATTTTACCTATTCTAAAGGCTGTACTTGTGAAAATTATGACTTCTTAGCTTGCAAATTTTCAAAAAATACTTTAATGTAACGGTAACCTAACGAACAGAATTCAATTTGACAAAATTCGGGTGGTTGCATGCATTTTGTAGACATTTGGCGCCAAAATGATTATTCGTTTTTACCGTGGATAAGGGGGTAATAATATTTTCTATCCAAAAATTTGGTATGACATTTCAATGAATAAACACAAATTAGAGTTCCTACAATACGTTTTTACTATTTTTACTATGATATCTGTCTGTTTGTATGTGTTGACGATTTTTTCGTTCACAATATTACAAATTTTCAAAAATTTCTATTATATTTACGTTTACTGCATTAATATCAAGAGTTGATTAGATTTTGGGTAAAATGGGACAATCAGAAGTGGAACTTTACTTAAAGCCCGTAACAGTTTTTAATGAAAAACTATATTAAAATATAATCCCAAACTATCCAATATTAATATTAAGTTATTTCTAACCTAATCCTGTTCCAAATATTACGCGCACAAAATTATAATATGTAGATATTTGTGTTTGCATGCTCTTTTGTGCAATCATGCAACAAAAATATGTGTGGATCTAAAACAAAATGAATAAAAATAAAAGTATGTATATTACTAACAACAAATAATTTATTATTCTCTACATCTATATAACCAAATAGAGCCTAAATTGGTAAAAGAGTACCTATAATAATTACATCTAGTATACAAGGATATAATAACAAAATTGTAATCTAGGAAATTAAAAATAATTAAAATATAAAATAGGCCACTAGTAAGCGCCCGACTACTTAATTTTACATTATGTTAATCACAATAATATAATCACAAATATCTTGATGTGAATTTATATACACTTTACATGGAAACATTGCACAGAACCATAAAATATTGTATAAAAATAATCCACAACTTTTTATTCACATTTTTTACTTACATCATTTTAGTAATTCGAAATTTAGTTGTTAAATTTTATACATTTATTTCACAACCTATAAAAATATTTACCCAGTATAATATCACTTAAAGCAATATATAATCATTTTAAATAGTTTGTGCTCTCCCTATTAAAAAACAACAGACTTAACAAACACAAATACAGTGACTGAATATGATACAACAGTAATACGGGGGCGGTGTGTTAACCTTTATGTATAGTTAGTATTTATGTACAATCCGTCTTTCTATAAAATGGCCAGTTATTTTATAAAACGCAGCCAGATTTACAAAACGCCCAACAATTTACGGCTATATATGTAAATTGAATATTTGCAATTTTTCAACATAACCTAATATAAACGCACAAAATTCAGGCCGAGTTTTATATATTTGGTTAAGTAATAGTTGTTAGCTACACTACTAGGGAAAACGTCAAACCGCTCGACACCCCTTTTAGTTACTGTGTGCAAAAGCTGCAGGTTGTTTTTTACAAGTGTTTTTTTTTTCGTTCGTCGGATTTTGAAATATCTTCATTTTGACGCCAGATCATATTGGGAGAAATTTTAAGGTAATGTAAGCTGTTCGTCGTTTTATAAAACTAGCGTGTAAACATCGTTAAATCAAAGAATGTTTGGCAATATGGCCGCGTTTAATAAACGACGGCGTTTTATTAAAAACTGATTTTACAATCTATATTTTGGAGATCATTTATGAACAAATAAACTATATTAGAAGTAGATTAATATTAAATATCAATCCGCCCTCGTATAATTAGTATTTTCAACAAAGTAACATAAATGAAACAGGAACAATAATTAATGTTTACGAATTCCAAATATTTGAAATAATTAAATTTAAAGATGAATAAATCCCTGATATGCGCGCGTACCTTTCTCTAATACTGAATTAAACATATAAAAATAAATAAGAACAAAAATATGCAATATCTATTTTTGTATTTTGTCTAGAAAATCCATTTCAATAACTTTGTCAAGTTTCTCTAAAACGGCAGTTAAATGTCTGTCAGTCTGTCTATCACTGTGACTTATTTCATTTGAAGTTGTACCATTGCAATCGGTTCGGTGTCGATTCGAACATAAACTTAACGTTTTGAAAAAACTATGCAGATCTTTCAGTTGTGTTATGTGATTTGTTATCAGCAGAAGTTCGTTTTGTTTGGTAGGTAAAGTTTCTATTTGTTTGTCAGGAAAATTCTGATCCATTAGAGTTGCGATCCTGGTAACGTGAGGAATGAATGTTGGAATTTGTGCATTCGGAGAGTAGGATGAATCGTCGCCAACGAATGCCCATCGGTACCTTGAAAACATAAATTAATAAAATTACACATGTGTGTGAATTTTATGTCAACTTATAGCAAAAGTTTTAACGCATGCGCATATCGCATATGTCAAATGTTTATTTTGCTTGTCGGCCATTTTATCAACTTGCGCAGTTTTGCAGTTGAAACTTGTAAACTAACTGCGAGAAATGAAGAAAATTTCACATATTAGTGACTTATTTTTACGTTTACAACATTTTACAATAAAAACTAAGGTAGTTAAACGAATAAATTTTATGTTTATAATAGTTAAACGAAAGAAATAACATTTTGTTTTGAACAATTTCAACCGCATATCATCTGTTACAATTAGAGGTTAGTTTGTTTGTTGTTTAGTGGTCGTTGTTTTGTATTTCAACAAAATATAACCGCAATATTGCAAAATTAGGCTTTAGACTAAGTGTAATACTGTTTATAGTAATTTATATCATTATATCTAATTGTTTTTTACAGTGATCTGCAAGTTGGCGGGAAACTCCAGAAGTCCAGATGTCCTTGAAGACCACTTGCCGGTTTCCGGATTTATCCATCAACATCGTTGAAATGACTTCAAACGGTGAGTTTTTAACATAATTATATTTTAATGTAAACGAAATTCGAGATGAATATTATCCGTCGTTACATCGTTATTTATCCATTTCGAAACGATTCGAATAAAATTCACCATGCGCCCAAGTCTAGAATTAAATTTTAGCGACAATACATGTAGAGTATAAATGTTCGGCTTTGCGTCAGTTAATTCCGTCTTAAACGTCAAGGAGTATCTTATACGTCATCAAAAATATTCAAATATAGAAATAATTATTGTGAGTACATTTTTCAGAGGTGTTAACACTTACTCGAAATCTCAAACATACAGCATTTATTCATACAAAACCGATGTTTCGGAATACATTTATACCTTTATCAGGGTCTACAAACATTCTTTTCAAATAATTAACACTTTGTAAAAATAATTTTCAAAAATACATATTTGTCTTTACTATGAAAATATTTAATAATTTAATTGTTTTCGGTTCTAAATGTTACAAAATAACAATAAGAAATTAACTCCGACAAAGACTGTTTTTGGCAAAAACAACCATAGCCCAAATATTGTAAATATGAGTTACATACATATATCAATAATATTAATTCAATATTTTATAGGTTATCGTACAAATAAATAAAAAATTGTATTGTTATTATTACGCAATCCCGGGCATCAAAAAATACCGGCAAGTGATGCATCGGTCGCGCACAAAAATCATAGAGCCGGACTCTGTTTCACACGTTCACATACATTTATTTTTCGCGTAATCCATATGAAATATATAAAAATGTATCTAATTTTCTAATTTAAAATTTAAATTGTCTATTAGTAGCACTAAAGCCCTTACAGATTATTTTACTGACATCTTTACATTGATTCAATAAATATCGATTTCTAAATATCTAAAAGTTCTTTACAACCTTACAATTATACTTTGTTTTTTCTGGAATATAAAATGTGGCGAATTTTTAGCAATTCCAAAATTAATTTGGAAAAAAATGAACATTGGTTGTTTTGGCATTAAACCACAGATATTTTAACTGAATAAAGTTAATGATAAGATTGAAATTTTGTTATTATTAAAAATAAAATTTTATTTCAATGTTGATAAATGTAGTAAGGAATAAGTGAAGAGCTCTTAGGAAAAACAACCAAAGTCCAAATTTTGTAAATATAAGTTACAAACAGCGACATGTAATTTCACACAGGTTGGTAAAACTGTTTCTTGCAAAAAGTATCTGTCAGTTATTACATTTTAAAATTTGAGCGTTTCTATAAAAACGTCGTAAAAAATGTTCAATTATTATGTAATGGACCTTTTCAATTTGAAGAGATAGAAGATATGCGCAATGGGGATCTGCGCATAGTAAGAACAAATGAGATCTATGGCGTTTGTTTCTAAAAAATTTAGACGTAAAATGTGAGAATATCTCAGATAACTTTAAAAAATCTTATCGAAATAAGTTACAAAAGCTTTTATTGAAGTTAAAGTGTCTAACAATGCAAATTTTCACTGAGAATACAGGTATTTTAATGACTGCAATATTTCTGACGTTTCGTTTGACAGCCCAACTGGCATTTTCTTACTATTTGCAGCGATAGAAAGAGATGACCGTTAAATTGAAAAGGTCCATTGTTCATTGTTTATTTTTCTATTTCTTAACATCCAGTAAATATTTTTCTAATATTTAAACATGATCCTGAATTAAATTAAGAGTTTGTCAATAGACCAGAAAAGTGTAACGGTCAAACTTAGGCGCGAAATTCAAACTCAGTTCATAACGCTAAGAACATAATTTCAATCCCCGTGTATTTTTTTTGCTCAACTTTAAAGACCGAAAAATATCATAAAAGTCAATTTCTTATGCAAAGCATTATATGTAGCATCTAGACCGATCCTTTATCTCCAGATTCGTACTATAATATTCACATGAACTCTGCACAGTTTATAATTATTTAAATAATATAACACTACAAAATTCATTGAACGTATATCTTAGTTTGATCGTGCATGCTTCATCTTCTATTGTGCTGTCCTATTTACTGGTGGGTCAACGACATACGGTATCCTTGCTTGCACCAAGCATTTTAATTTCTAATAATTTTCTTACTTTACCTTTCCTACTGGTTTAAACTGTTGCAATCTATTACTAAATAAACAAATTATCGAATTCTTATCAAGAGCTGCTTAATTTCTTTTTTAAAATATCTTTTTTTGTCTGTAAAATTAAACTCCTATATGAAACCTATACTAGGGACTTCAAGCTATGAACTCGCGGCAAAGGCAAATTCTAACCTAACTTTTCTGGTCTATTATTAAATAGAACTGTTGGAAAATATGGAGAATAATTACATTAATAAATACATAGTTTTTTACGCATTTTCAAGGCTAGAATTCTTTATATCTGTAATTATTTATAAAAATTATAATTTATATTTAAAAAAGTGATTTGATAATTAACTTTTTTACCGGTAATAAATTAATTGTCACGTATAACAATATGATTGAATAATACTTACATCTGAAACTGCGGAAGTGCAGTCGCCGGTAAAATCAACGCTAAATCCAACAACTTCGCAGTCGCTAGCTGCAACTGCAACCAGTGAGGATGTCCATGCGCATGGAGTCCATTGTTGCTATTCGTGCTCCAGCTAGCGTCCAGCGTGGAAAGTAATTTGATATGAGAACTAAAAATTTAATTTGAGATATCAAGAGAACGCGAAGAGCTACAACATGCAGGTTCAAATTGCAGTCACATGCACAAAGCGATCGCAAAAGGTATGTTAGTAAGCTATGGTTTCAATAATGGAAGAAAAGTAAGAAGAAGCGTATGTTATGACATTGAACGTTACCTGCTGTTGGTCCTTTATCCATGAATCAAGCAATCCAGCATACCCCATAAACAGACAAACCAATTATGAACAAACCATAAAAACATGGACTCTGTTAGATTAAAAATCCCAAAATATTACAACAGTTGCATGGTGTATAAATACTATAAATGTGCCAACTCAACAAAATGAGACGGTTTTACATTTTTTAAAAATATTTTAACAATAATTTATTACAACAAAAACAATGTTTAATTACAATAAAGAAAACTTGATTACAATAATGAAAATACTTTCAAAAGGAAAGATGAGCCGGTTTAACATTTTTACCTCCCGCTACCCTTGGTAAGGGAGGTATAGGTATCGTGCTAAAAATCGCATATCGAGATTTTTGTAAATGACCACGTTTTAAGGTCCCTTGAATCCAATTTTAACATTTTCACGATGATGTTTGTGTGTATGTATCTTTCAGAAAATTTTGAAACCTTGTATTTCGAACTTTTTCTGTAATGGAAAGAGCCCATTAGATTTTGGTGAAAATCGGTTAACCGGAACTTTACTAGAAGCTCAAAATAGTTTTTCTTCGAAAAATACCTTTAAATGTTATTTTTTCGAGATTAATGTTATTATAAAAATTAAAGATTATTAATTTTTCTATAGATTTGCAGTAATACTTTTTCTATACAGGGTGTTTCCTTTAAAACAACCAGCGCTTTTTTGGGCGTACTAATGACTAGAAAAAAATGTTATATATAAGAAATGATCAAGAATAAGGGGTTAATTTATTAAAAATAACAAACCGAAAATTCTACCAGTGGTTCTCAAACGGCAGAACAAAATTATATTTTTTTACATGGTATCCTATATATTTTTTTAGCCCATTAAATAGAGATTTTTTTCTGATTACAACAATATAAATATGGTATAGGGTTGTATAACAATTATTTCGAAAAAAAGGTTAAAAAATAATGTTATAATATTACAATAAGTCTGTTGTCTAGTTACGCTAGTATTAAACCCATTTTTTATTACATTATTTCTAGTTTTTAATACCATTTTTCTTGAAATAATTGTTATACAACCCTATGCTACATTTATATCGTTGAAAACAAAAAATAATATTCTCTTTAGAGGGCTAAAAAATTATATAGGGTGCCATTTAAAAAATATAATTTTGTTCTACCGTTTGAGAACCACTGGTTAAATATTCGGTTTGTTATTATTAATACATTATCCCCTTATTCTTGATCATTTTTGGTATAAAACATTTTTTTCTAAAGTTGTTAGTTCGCCCAAAAAAGCGCTGGTTGTTTTAAAGGAAACACCTGTATATTTTATGGATATAATTTAAATCCCAGAGTCTGCGCTTTAAATAAACAAAACGTAGTTATTCAAATGTATGTAACTGACAGATAAATGTTACTATCAAAGAACTAATCATTTCAAAATAATATTAGTAACGTTTTCAAAAGAAAAAAGTAAATAGAACAATAGAAAAGAAATTCAATACAGTTTCCAGCATAAGTAAATATGTAGGTATATATTTAGATTAATAAAAATTAATGATTCACAAAAATATTTAAGCTAATCCCACGGCTAATCCTCATTTTTGGATTAGTGAATTCTATTCTATCCCGGTATTTAAAATTTAATCTTCATTTTATTATAGTTCCGGTGATTCAATGGTTAGAGCAACGCCTCATGTCATGAGTGCTCTCAGGGCTTTGGGTTCGAATCCCACTAAGGCATGGATGTGTGTGAATGTGAACCCACTCTGTAATTGGGATTTAATCCTGTTGAGGGGTTTTAAAAAAGGTAGTTACTTGGATTAGATTAGACTACATTTTAAGATATAAACTGTTAAAATTAGAGTAAAATTCGCTAATCCAAAAATAAGGATTCACTTAATCTTTTTTGTGACTCGGGCTGTAATGGCGCGAGGTATCGTATTGGCCACACCAGATTTTTATTATTGTAATCAAATTTTCTTTGTTGTAATTTGTAATTAAACATGTTGTCATACTTATAGTATTTATACACCAAGACAGTATTTATGCTTACAAATACATATTCATATTTTGTTCAACCCAAGCCTATAAGCATTCTTTATCAAAAATTTAATGTCAAACTCATATCATTATCAAAAAGAAATCCTTTTTAATAAATTATTTCTTAAAAACATTACAATTAAGAATAAAATTTTCTTTGTTAAAAATATTAAATTGAAGTACTGTGCAATTACATACCGGAATTCTTCAGTATCAGTAGATAATTCTTGTTCGATTTGTAGGAAAACTTGAAGCATCTCAGATATAATTATTGGCCATAAAGATGTCACATGTAACGGACTCATTCGTAACAAAATTACTCGGAAGCACAAAAAAACTTGTGCTTGTACTCCGGGTACGGAAAGCCGCAAACTGCTCGCTAATTGCTCTAAAAATCAAAATAATAATAGGATATTTTTGTGCAACCAGACGCGAAATAAGCATTTCGCAGCCGCAATACAGGCCGCGAAATAAAATTTCGTGACCGTTGTTATGGTAACGGCCGCGCAATGAATTTCGCGGCGCGAAATTAGGTAAACAATCACTTTGACACTTGAGAATTGCATGGTTTTGTTTATCAAATGTTAATTCCATAGCCACTTTGAAAGCTAACTTTCTATTTACAATGAAACTGTTTAAAATTAATAAAATTTGTAATTACATATTTTTTACGGTTGCACAAAAAAATATTGTGTACACTTTGTCCGCGAAATCCTTTAGCGCCCTCGAGATTGTCTTGCCTCGGCCGCAAGCGGCCTCGGCTACAATGTTTCTCTCGGTACGCTAAAGAGTGATTTCGCGGCCATGATATACAAATAACTATTATCCATAGCTTTGTTAAGCATTTACATCAATTTTAAATGAAATTTAATTATGTTATTTTTCATGTTTTTACACATGTATGCAAATTTTTAAAATATACTATTATCCATGAAAGTTGACTATTCAAGGTCATTTGTTCGAAGAAAGAATACACATCACTTTATAACAGTAACTTACCAAAATTTTGTTTTAGAAAGAGAAATATTATTTGACCTATGTCTATTTAATTTATGTGATGTGACAGATATACGTAAATAGAGGCATTACTTTCTAACACACTATAAATAGAATTTGAAATGACAGAATTGAGATTTTCCCAATTCTTTCTCTGGATAGATTTTTCAATTTTATTAGTCTGGAGCAGTAAAATTTGTAGTGGGGTAAACCCAATTCTAACAGAATTTGAAATCAGAATTTAAAGTTACAAAATCGAGGCCTGAACGACTTCACAACTTCCAAACAAAGGAGCAAAATGTCACAAATACATTATATGGACCGTAGAGACATCTCTCGACAAACTTTAGAGTAGACTTTATATATCTCTATCTCTAGTTATCTCTCCGTCCAGCCGAGAACATAACAAACAATAGTGACGTATATTATTATTCACGAAAGATGACTATTCAACGTCATGTGTTCGAAGAAAGATATACATCACTTTATAGAAGTAGCTTAGCAACATTTTGTATTAGAAAGAGAAAGATTATTTGACCTATGTCTATTTAATTTATGTGGTGGGATAGATATACGTAAATAGTGGCATTACTTTCGAAACACTATAAATAATAATGACATATGTCGTAGAATTACAGATACCTAGTTATCTACTACACTGCCCTCTGTGCTAATATTTACCCAGTGGCGTTGACGTTTAAATCAAATTATTATACCTTAGTTTATAAGTTAAGTCTATGTTTTTGTATTTTGCAAAAACAAGTGAAGAACATAAATCTTTCAGAAAGACATTATTTAGAAACATAATTTTCAAATGAATTATTCGTATTTTTTCAGTTAAAATGTGTCCATAAATATTTCATGTTACACGCCTATGCATATGAAATGCAATGAAGTTATCTGCAAGTAGTAATATTGTATCAGACGGCTCACAAATGACCTTGAATAGTCATCTTTCGTGAATAATAGTTTATAGGGCATGTCTTGCTTAGTATATTTGTGGTCGTTGTTTAGGATTGCGGAAAATAGGATCGAAATTTTGGAAATAATTTGCCACAAAACAAATTTATTTTATTTTGCTCACAACTCCTTACGGTTTAAATTATTTTCAAATTAATACTAAATTCATGTTCTATGGGGTTTAAAATATAAATTAATTCAATTCCAATCATCTTAAAACCGTCTGGACAATGTTTTATTTAAATATTTTTAAAATGACGACTGTTGCAAATTTTTCAAAATCCTTTCAAAATATACAAAACCTATATTTGATTATGAAAATCTTTATTTATATTTGTTTTTTAATGAAAATATTTGTTTGACAGTTTGAAAAGTGTGGTTTTGATATTTTGACTCTGTCGGTAAGGCAGATTAAGCATTGAACTTACCCTGAATATCAGGCATATATTTGGCATACTGATCAATTTCGCTGCACAAAATCACAAACGCTAATCGTTTCAATAATTGCGCCCTCTGTTCATACTCTTGTTCTCGCGATGAAAAAATACTCAAACTTCCACTTTGTGTCAGTGAAACACGACCTAAAATAAAAAAAAAACATTTTTCAATAACTGTTAATTATTTTATTTTATAGAAAAACTTACTCATTAAATCTCTAAACGTCGTGTTGTCATGCGTCATCAAATTATCTATAATTACTTTCCAATATTTCAAACTGGAATATTCCATTTGAAATAGATTATTATCTAGGAGTAAATCAAATACGTCTTTCCTCCACGCTTTTCTCGTATATTGATAACTGCTTAAGCTCGCTAATAATTTAGAGCAAGCTTGAAAGCTCGCCATATTTCGAGATGTGTGTGTTTTTAAATACGGGACTATATTATACATTAAAGATGTTAAAATTGTTACTACTTTATCTTTTTCTTGAGATCCAAAACATATATCGAGAATTGGTGCTAATATTTCGGACAAAACCTAAAAATAAAATTTAATATATTACTTCCCGCCAATCTACATACATGGGTAAGGGAGGTAATGTTTTCGGTCCAAAAATTCGGTAAAATCAAAAATTTCTATTTATTGGAACAAATTAATTTTAAACATTGAATTGGCGGGAGGCAATGTGCTGGCCACATTATAATTTTTTTAATGTTTAATAATATTTACCAGTTGCGCTTGAACGCTATGTATATGAGTAGAAGTGCCGTCTGTAACGGTCCCTGGTTTAGAAGTAATTGTCCCAGCATACAAATCTACTTCTTGTTCTTTGACGGCTAAATTTCTTCGTAACCAAGTAGTTTGTTCCAAACAAGATCCACATACTTGTGAAACACATTCTATCAACTGTAAACACAACCAAATATCAACACATTTCAATAAGAAATTAATTTGCGTCACAATTTTTCTCATTTCAAAAATGAGATGACAAAAGTATGTTTTAATTTGTGTACCTTAGCAGTGACATCCTGTAAGTCTTTCTGATCCTTTCGATCATTCATTGGACAGCATTTGGTCATAAGCTCGTGCAAGATCGCTATTACCAAAAACTGTGCGGGGGGTGCTAGCGTAAAACTCTCCCTCAGCAGTGCCAGCAAAGAACTCCACGCTTCCAATAACTGGGTGCCAGAAGCGTTTTGCATGTAACTAAACAAAATCAGTGTGGGAATTTTCTATCGTAAGAGATTTGAAATAAATTGTGAAAAATTGTCAGCCATCGGGATTCGAACCCGAGACACCTACCTTGCCGGGATAGTGCTCTACCACCTAAGCCATTGGCTGCTCGCCTCTCGATGGCTGAACAATCTTTCAATTTTAAAGTCGTATAACCAATATCAACAATAAGTTAACAGTTTGTATATATGAAATAAATTGTGAAAAATTGTCAACCATCGGGTTCGAATCCCGATGGCTGACAATTTTTCTCAAATTATTTCATATATGTGGAAAATTTTTGTCGAAAAATTGTCAGATTGTTACGAGAGCTGGTTGCCTAGCTATTTATTGAGTGGCATTGACAAAAAAATCACGAGTTGTCAAACGAGTGATTTTTGATCAGTCACGAGATAAATTGGCAACAGGCTCGAGTAAAGCAATCGGAAAATTTTCCAGGATAAAATTTAACCACGAATGGTATTCGGATGACTATTTCCAAAATGAAAATCAGCTAATCATTTCTCTATCCATTTTTGATTGGATAATACCCCGATATTTATCCCTATTCTGTAACTCAATCGATAATAGTTTTCGATCGATAATTATTTTTGACAAATAGAAACAAATGTAGCATCTGTCAGTTTCAGTTTTTATTCAGTGTCTACTATTATTATTGGCTACAATTTATTATCGATCGATAAAAGTTATCGATTGAGTTACAGAATAGGGCCGATTATCCAATCAAACAACAAGATCAAACTGCACCTATCTTCCCACCACTCTATAGTTAAAACGGATAGAATATAATTTTTATTGTGTTTTGAGGTGTTATAGTTAAGTTTGCTTTTTCAACATTTTAAATAGATTTCTGTCCGAATCAACTCGTTTTAAAAAAAAATGATAACACAAAATATACGCACTTTGACAGGTATGTAAACAATATGTTTCTAAAACGTCAAAAAATTTCGCTTATCAAAACACACTTACTTGTAAAAATATGAAATCTCTTAAAGGTTGGGAAATTTTTTTTTGTGAGGGTGTTTTGTCAAAATGAAACTTGGTAACTAAGTAGAATACTGAATTTGGATTGGCTTATAAATTTATGAGTGAAACAGTCATCCCAATAAATTAATAATTCAGCTTGTATAACTGTTTGAAACAAAATACGGGGTGTTTCTTGACCTATACGTATAAATGTGAGGAATGATAGTTTGTGATAGGTAATGACAGATAATGAAAAAAAAAAAATAGTAAAAGTTTATTTACGGAGATAACGAATAAAGTTTGAAATTATTTTAGTAGCAATAAACGAATAAAAAAATAATTAACTAGGGTGCTGTGCATTAGTGTCATATCAATTGTTTTCAATCGTGTCTGTCATTATTTTGAAATCTTTCGTGTATTTGAGTTTTTATTATGGCGCATCGAAAATGACACTAATGCACAGTATCCTAGTTAATTATTTTTTTTATTCGTTTATTGCTACTAAAATAATTTCAAACTTTATTCGTAACCTCCGTAAATAAACAACTTTTACAATTTTTTTTCATTATTTGTCATTACCTACCACAAACTATCATTCCTCGCATTTATGCTTATAGGTCAAGAATCACCCTGTATACATCGTTGAAAAACTTATAAAATAAGGGAAATGATGAGACTATTTTCAACATATGTTTCCATTTAAAAATATTGTTTTTGTCACATTTCGAGAATTATTAAGTTTTGAAAAAAATCTAATTACACCACGATAGTCTACATAAAAAACCATATAAAAATTATTTAAACATTTTTTCATTGTCTCTCATAATAAGCGAGATACGAAGTATTTTCAAAATAAACGAAAATCAAGTTTTAGCCTGTAGCTCGTAAACAAAAGACGATCGAATATCCTATAGGGCGCGAGCAGACACGTGACTCGAGCGACCTTGAAGTGCTTGGAACCAGCTGATTTTTGTGCGCTTGTCATTTTGACAAGAACAATGTCAATTTGACAAGAACAATGTCACTTTGACAAGACCAGTCTCTGATTTTGACTTATTTAAATTTTGAACTGTTAAAAATTTATTATTTTTAATTTCATGTGTTTTACTGTCTGATGAAAATTGTATAATAATAATATTTTAGCAGTTCAAAATCAAAATAAGTCAGTCAAAATGACATTGTTGTTGTCAAAATGACATGCGCACACAAATCAGCTGATTCCATGCACGTCAAGGACGCTCAAGTCATGTGTCTGCTCGCGTGTTTAATAAGAAAGTTTTTCATACAAGGAACTCGAATTTGTTCCACCTGTACATAAAATTACCTTCATAGTTATACTACGACTTTCATTATTGTAATCAAGTTTTCTTTATTGTAATTAAATTTTTGTTTTGGGAAAATGTGCTAAATTGGGTTCAAAATTAAGTACAACAAATAACTTACCAATAAAATAATTCTAGTAGTGGCACATCCAAACAAATTTCCATACTAAGCCCCTCAGTAGGTGGTGGTGACTTTATAACCGTATGTACAGTCTGAACTAAATTATCAATAGGAATAACTCTTATAGCCGATATTAAATAAACTAAATTTCTCTGACTTGCATTAGGTTCTGGAAGGATCTAAAAAAATAAATATATTAATCAACAATTTATTAATATTTTAGATTAATAAAAAACCTTTCTAACACTAGTTATTGGTGTTCTTCTTTCGTACCAGGCTACGGCGACTGCAGCCAAAAAATTCGCACTATGATGCAAAGAAATCGGACTTAAAAACTCCAATAATTGTTGTTTTACCACTTTTGAATAACCGAAAACACTATTAAAATCCGAATCAGTCGTGCAAATCGTTTGCCATAATTTAGCCACACTTGTTATAATCCTGGGCATGTGTCCCAAAACAGTTTTTCTAGCGAGTTGATAATGATCGGAGTTATGTTTGTAAAACGATGTTCCATCAAGTGAAATTGGCGGCAAAAAAACATTTAACAAATTATTAAAAATTTGCCCGGGATTTGTAAGGGATGAACTCCCAACTGAAGACATTTGAACGGCAGATTGTTGCGTATCAAGAAGACAATAATGGCAGATAATTGTTAAAGCTTCCAGCTGAGTTATAGCGTAATCCGAGGCCAGTTCTCGGCTCATTTCCGCTGATTTGTAAGTCTCGGCAATTTTTTCAATATTGTTACATAATTGGTGGATTATACTCAATGAAATTTGTTTTAAATTTTGACCGATGTACGGCAGACATGTTGTTATCATGTTGCACCAATTTTGGTGTAAGTGTTTCATGTTTTGATGGCGCAATGCGCTTAAAATCGCAGATAAAAACATTTGCTGCTGTGGAATTAAAATTGTTGGAGTATATTTTAAAGATTCGCCATTAATTGATGAATTTTGTTGAGGGGGGTTGACTACGGCATCTTGTTGAGAGAATACATGGTGTTCCAAAATTATTAACGATTGGACTAATCTAAAATACAATAAAAATTATGAAAAACAACTTGTTAAATTTAAAAATGACAGTAGAGTTCGTATATAAATTGAAAGTTTTTAATTGTAAAACGTATTATGTATTTGAAAAATGTGTGACGTCACGTCCCCAATATTACTAACTTCATATTTTGGGGGCGCATGCTCTGTTGCGACATCTGCAGAATGGCTTAAATGGAAAAACAAAAATTAATATTAAATTGTTTTATTTATTTTTCACGAAAAATATTCATTAATATTTGAATATTATTTCTTGTTCAATAAGTAATACGAATATTTTAAAATTATTACAAGACAAGATAAATCGTGTTTTTGGGATCGCAGTTACCCGCGCTCAACTGTCTGTCTAGCGAGCGGTTGCGTTATTCAGTTGTCATTTCCCGAGTATGTTTTAATATTGTGTGTGCGCATATTTATAGTTTTTAGTGGTAAAATAATTAATACTAACAGTGTATTATATACCAATCGATTTAGTATTCTTTCGCGGACATTTTGTTATATAATTTGTAGAGACAGTCAAAAAAGTTTGTGTGTTTTTATTGTTTTAAAGTGAGAAACAAAAATTGTCATGTTGTTAGAAAATATGGTGGACATGGTAAGTCAAATTAATTATTATTTTGCACTATTATAAATAAGTTTATAGTGATGGACGGTTTATAATATGAATAAAATAATATTAAAGAATATATTATAAGTTTGAACGATATTAATTGTTTCCGTACTATAGGAATATTTAAAAAAGATAAATATGACCCGAAAACACTCAAATTTTATAAATTAAAAAAAGTTTTTTCAACTATCGATTTATATACGGACGCCACTAACGTATATAACAAAAGTTTTGAGAAAAATTTTATGCCCTAAATTTTATTATTAAATAATTGCCAGAAAGTTTTTAAAGATGTTATACAAACTAGAAATACCCAAATATATTTATAGGTTGAACTGATACCCGAAACGTGAAATTGTTAAGGTTTTTGGGGATTAAAACATTGAACAGACGACTATTTACTGAATTATACGGAACTGTGAATAAAGTGTAGTATGTATTAATTTACCAAAAAGTGGGTGAGCCGAATATTTACCCCCAAATTAACAACAATTTTGAATTTTAAAGATGAGTGTAATTTATTCATATGAATTTTTCGCAAGAAGAACTATCAATACCTAATTGTACAAATATTAATAATAAACAGTTTTATTTATTGTCTAATGCAAACTACTGTCCGTAATTGCAATTGTTTCTTAATAAAAACACAATTTCCATGGTATATTAGATTTAATTTAAATAAATTTAGACAAAAATGGTGAATAACTCCGAAATTATTGGTTTTAGGCATAGGATATTCTTAATAACATAGAAAGATAAAATAAAAAGTAACCCAACTAAATAATAAAATATAGGATGTTCCATTTGAAAATGACGAGTTATAGTCATTTGAAATTGAGTAGATTTGATTCGCTTTATTGAACAACCTGTCTAATTATATTTAAAAAAAATTATATGAGAACATAGAGTATAGTTATAGTTGTACAGAATTTTTTTTTCTTAATTATTACTATTAAAATAACTTTAGTACAAAGCAATACGTGTATTAAGTCATTTTTAGAGAAAAATGGTATAACTTGATAATACTGAGAAACAAAAAAATGATATGTGCGTATAGGTGAATAAAATACAATTCAAAATATATGAAACTATATAGGCTGTTCCATTTCATAAAAGAGAAACAATTTATGATTAAAATAATAAGGCGGTTAACCTCTGGCGCCGCGTAGGGGTCTTTCTTGTAAGGTGCACAAATCGCGGACACATTTTTACCTCCCGCCACCACGTTTAAAAAAAAGGTAGTTACTTGGATTAGATTAGACTATATTTTAAGATATAAACTGTCAAAATTAGAGTAAAATTCGCTAATCCAAAAATCTTAATCTTTTTTGTGACTCGGGCTGTAAATGGCGGGAGGTATTGTGTTGGCCACACCAGATTTTTTAAATGAGTCGTTGAGGCTGGCTTATTGGAACAAGGTTTCAATAAAAAAATTCTTTCTATTTGTTGAAGAGGTTTAACTTTTTCTCAAGACTTTTGTTACATATTTTATAATTATATAATTACCTTAAAAGTTGTATTTGGTAAGCCTCTAGATGTTCAGAGACTTTTTTATGCGAATCATACAATTGAAAATGATTAAACAACAAAATATCTTCAGCAAAAGTCATTTCGCTATCAAAATTCCTCACTGACGTTAACAAACAATGCAATAATATTTTTTGCAGTTTACATTTGGACAACATGTCCCCAATATAACATGAAAATCCTTTTGCGTTTTCATTTACTAATGCAATTAAATTTTTAATAATTATATCTAATAATTCCAAACTAGCAAGTTGTATTTTTAAATTATTATTTATTTCATCTTCCGTTAATCGGGAATTATCTAAATTTGGGTAAAAACTGCGCGCGTAATTTAAACAAACAGATACTAGGATTTCTAAAAACATAAACCCTCTGTAGAAATTTATATATTCAGTGTTTAAATCTCCTGAAAAGCCTAAACCAAAAATTGATTTTCTATGGCGCCCCAAAAGATGCAGAAGTTCTGTATTGTTGGAAGATTGTAAGCCTGTTGTTGCCAAGCAACTTATAAACAATCTAGGGTTTGTTAAAATACTATTTTTAAGAGTACTAAAGGCATAAAGTACCAAATTTGAATCAAATACATCACAATACAATAAAATGTGATGATGAATTGTATAAATATTAACTGGTTTATTACATTTATCACTGATTCTCGCTTTCATATTTATTTCTTTTTTTCTCGCTTTAGTTTCATTTTCAACAGTTTTCTCTTCTTTTAAATTATAAACTTTATCCAATATATCTTCCAAAATTCCAGTGGCAACTAACTGCGACTCTTTGAAAAACTCTTCAGCTGCTGTACTTATTTCTAATTCAGCGCTTATTTTTTCTGAATCCGACATACAGTACGACCAACTATGCACGAGACCTGTGCTTTCATACCCATCTAATTTTTCATGGTCGCTTTTTTCTTCCAGCGATTGAGATTTGGATAGTCGGGAAACGTTTAATTCGATTTTTTTCCCGCCGAAATCCGCGGATGTATCGGAAATTCCATCTGCGATTGGTTCAATGTGTTCTAAATAATTTGATAAGTATTTGGAAGAAAATGCTGATATGTTTTTTTCGATTTTTGTTGATTCATTGTTGGATAATTCGTATTCCATGCTTGTGTCGTTTGATTCTTCAAATGATTTTGAAATTTCATTGTTTGAATCAGAACTTGTTTGAGTTATTTCATTCGAAGATAAACTTTCACTGGATGAATTATCAGAATTCGAATCGAATTTCGTGTATGAACCTCGTGTTCCATCCGGATAAATTTCCTTGGAACTCAACGGATTTATGAATAATTTTACGTTTGATTTTGTTGGAACGCTAGATGCCGGTAATTCATCAAAAAATTTAAAATCCCGATTTTTTCTAGTAATTACATTTGCATTATCTGTTAAACTTGTTGTCATATTAATGACTCCAGTCTGTTTTTTAGCCGATTTACTAAATAAAAAATTCTTTAACTTAGTCGGTGGTTTAGGTGTTTGATTATCCGTAACATGATAAACAACGTTTCCGTTAACCGAACTAATAGCGCATATTTTTTTCATATTAGCGTCTTCTATTTTTTGCAGATCGGTTGAACTGCTGTCGATTTTTTCATCGGATTTTTGAATGTGAACATGACTTATTGATATCCGTGCAGTGTTTGGATTTAAAAACATAGTAAATAATGAGTTCATTATTCGAGAAATGTCGTTTCTTAAAAGGCTGTGTATTAGAAATGTTTCAGACAAGAGTTTGATGTTTATTTTCTCATTGTTTTGTAGGTTGTCCAATATTTTTAATAACGATCTGAAAAAAAAATATGTTGACATATTAAAAAGTTAATTATGTTCTTCTTACCTATCAAAATTTCGCACTGTTCTTTGAGTTACTGGAATTTTAATATCCAAGTCTCTACCTAAATGCCAAATAATTGTAAATCTTTTAAAATAATCTACGTTTAAATTTTCGTTTATTAAATATCGCCCGAGAACTTGTTCAACACAAGATTTCGTTTCGAAAATATTGTGAATTTGATATAATAATGTGACGCAAAGTAATATTTGAGTTTGGTTGTTTACGATTCCTAAAAAATCCCAAAGAATTTGCGATAATACCTGAAAAATAAAGTCGTACATAATTATTATAATAAAAAATATAAAGACTGTTTATTCGAGTTGATTGCACGTCATCAATCGTAATCATCAAAATTCTAAGTATAAATATAGGGTACAGCTAGAGATGGGTCAATTCCCGAAATTTAAAGATACGGGAAAATACCCAGAAATTTTCCCGGAATTTTTTTCCCGAGGAATTTCCAGATAAATATCTTTCGGAAAATTTCCCAAGGAATTTGAAATATGAATAAAAATTGTAACTGGAGGTTTATTTAGATTTATTTTTCAGTGTAATTATGGTAAAAAAAATACATAATTATACTCGTATCAATATATTTATGCACTATCGGTCATACATACGAGTAGAGCGACTCTGTAAGAAATAATCAAAAATACTCCCCCATATTTTAAATATTCAATATACAGGGTGAGTCTGGGAAGACGCCCCCCCCCTTTACATACATACATTCATAAAATCACGCATTTCCCACTTAGTGGGTTAGCACAAACCCGAAAGAATAACAATAACATCATCCAAAAAATAAGCAGTCTCTCTTCAACAACATTCTTACTAACCTGACATCATAGGTACAACATATATTCCTCACTCTTAACATATTAAAGTGACCGATTTTCGGTAGCGAAATACCGCATCCGGACCACAATAATAGTTATGAAACAATAATCCTTTGCCACACATTCCTGTCTAAGCACACTTCTTTCGCCTCGGCCACATTCATAATCGCATTCATACACGCTCTTCTTCTCTTCCCACTCAGAAACTTTCTCTCTTTTAGTACCTTATCAATCACATCCATCCACTTACACACTGGACGGCCACGCAATCGAACACCCTCAATTTCACCAAGATATATACGCTTTACAAGCCGTTCACTCTTCATTCTCTCCACATGACCAAACCATCTCAACTGGCTCATTCCTACTCTTTTAACAACATTCTTCCTAACCATACATTCTTCATACACCAAATTATTCCTCACGCGATCCCGTCTTACAAATCCACATACTCCACGTAAATACCTCATTTCCACGGCAGTCACTCTCTTTTTATGCTTTCCCGTCCATGCCCAACATTCGCTTCCATACATCAAAGCAAGCACTAGCACTCCATTATACACACTTAAACGAGCTTCTCTAGATACGTTTACGTTTCGAGCAAACGTACCCAGAGCACCCATTACCTTACACCCCGCACTCACTCTCCTTTCAATTTCCCTATCAATTCGACCATCCCTTGACATCATACTACCCAAATATACAAACTCATTCACTTGCTCCAGTTTCAATCCATCCACCAACACATTGCACATAGTCACCAATTTACTCCTTTCAAATACTAACACCTTGGATTTATCAACATTTAACTCCAGATTCATACTTCTTCCAACTACATGTATTCTCTCTATCATTCTTCTGAGTTGCTCTTTATTCTCAGTTGTATAGCACTGTTACGTTTTGTTTAGTTTCATATAGCCACCTATATTTGTTTAAAAATGATTTCTAATATTTCTAAATTATCTCATTTTTCTCGAAATTTTTCAAATACATTAATAAAAAATAATACATCGTTGAAAAGAGAAAAAAATGGCGGTTTATATTTTATTAAAATAATTATAGGTTGCCATTTGAAAAATAAAAGTTGATAGTCGTATCTTGTAAACCTGACTTTATAAAAAATATCTACATGTGCCATCAAATAGTATATGTAAAATAATAATACTTTTATATGAGCCATTTTTTTCTATTATAATAAAAAAGTTAAAGGTGGGGGGGGGGGCATCTTTCCAGACTCACCGTGTATAAAGATGTAAACCATACAAAAAATTACTATTTTAACACCGGAGTACCCCATTGATGGTAACTACCCGATATCCCAGCGTCGATATTTTCTGTTTCCCTAAAGTTTTTTTTACTAACGAGGCGCGGGCAGACACGTGACTTTGATGTTGGGCCACTCAAGGGTGCCAAGTATACAGCTTGTGTAACTTGCCTGTGTTGCCAAATCAATTTAAGCGTAAAATTAATAAATAAAATTGTAAAACTAGTTATTATTAATGAATATCATGTTGTTTTATTTTCTAACACATAAACTTAATTTTTAAAATATTTTATATAAAAATAGAGCGATTAGTGCTGCCATCTACGATTCAAAGATGTCTTGGCGCGTTAAATTTGAGGAAATCATCAGTTCATGTTGAATGCTCTATTTTTATAAAAATTAAGTTTAATGTGTCATAAAATAAAACAACATGATATTCATTAATAATAACTAGTTTTACAATTTTATTTATTAATTTTACGCTTAAATTGATTTGACAACGCAGGCAAGCTACACAAGCTGTATACTTGGCACCCTTGAGGGGCCCTACAAGCACTTGTCAAAGTCACGTGTCTGCCCGCGCCTCACAGAATTGATTTGCAGACCAGAACTGTTTCGCAAAAGGGTATTTGGAACAGAGTTTACGATTCACAATCCCATAGTAAAACTAGTGAATATTTGAAAATGATATTCGTTACAGCGGTTACACTACAGTTTATGTTACACCCCTCTGTAACACGTACAATAATAGCGAATAAAAATTTCATATGTGCCATATGTATACGACAAAGTACAAAGACGCTACACAATTTTAGTAATTTTTGTAAAATGATGACGTGAGTATCAACTTGACAAAAACATTTTTTTTTTATTTACCTCAATTATATAAGTGCAGTTTTCAATATAATTAACATGTATATTTCGCATTATACCCATAACAACAACTTTCGTATTATTTTCGTTATTTATTCTTTGATAGCTTTGAGCTTTAGCCAAGCTTAACATTTCCAATAAAGTATTCACAGCAATCATTTGTATTTCTGGATTATTTTTTTGCGGGTAACATCCACACACTATTAAAACTTTTACCCAAAAAGGGAGGTCGGTTTCGTCTTTTTGCTCTTCCAATAAATTTGGGAATGTGTTAAATTCTAATAATATACTTGAAGCTGTTTTCATAGCTATATTGTAATCTACATTTTGGTTAATCGGTCGTTCGTTAAAATGTACATGAGATATTTTTCTGTAACTCGTATGAGATTTCGGCCTGAACTCTTCTTGTTCTTCGATAGTTTTTTGAAGTAATAATTCCAAATCTTTTGTGCGATTGTCTAAATTATATTTTAATTTTTCAAAAATGGGTACTATGTTTACATCGGGGATTATTTTCGATAAAATAAATGTAACGTAGAATTTTTTGTATATGTTTAAACATTTTATTATATGTTTGTTTTCAGTTTTTGTTTGTACTTGTAAAGGAAATAAATCAGATTCGTCCAATAATACAACTTCAAGTTTTTCTGTTTGAGGAATATCTAACGAACTCGAATTAGAATCTTCTTCGTTTTCTATTTTTTTCAAGTCGTACAATTTCGAACTTGATTTCGATTTTTTATTTTTACTTTTTTTATCGATTCGAGGGCTGTTTTTCTTTTTGAACATCTGATTGCTGTTTGATCTTTCTCTGTTTAAATCGATTGTTAATTCGCTTCCTAAACCGTTTTCATTTATTTTCGAGTCTGATTTACTTTTTTCTAATTGGGAACCAAATTTTAGTTCTCGTCCATTAAACGAATTACTGAGTTCGGTTTCGTCTTTTGTAGATTCAGTTAATATGGATATATTTGTTTCTAGACTTGTATGGTCTGTTGGTAAACTGTATTTTTGTAATTCGGCAAAATCGGCTGTGCCGTTCATATCTATTTCTGGTTTGGCAATGTTTTTGACGAGTACTGGTTGGATTTTATTTAGTATTTTTGTGCATAACTCCAAACTTTGGTTGATTTGAAATTTGTTCATTACTTTTATGTTGTCTTTCATTAACGTTATTAATTTTATAAAAAGATTTGGTAATATCTCTGATGTGTTATCGATGTAAGTTTCTATTGGAATCACATCTAACAAGAAATCTGTTAGAATGCATAATTCTAGAATGTTTGGTTTGCCAGAACCAATTTCATTAATTTGTCCAGGTTTACTGGTATTATCTTTTGATGCTATACTTATCGCTATTTCATAGGAACGTCCCAAATAATTCCAAATATAATATGCCTCCAATGTATTAAACAACAAATTAGCATTTTTTATTATTTCTTGGCAATGTTTATTCAAAAACTGTCTAGACAAAAGTTGTTTCGAATTAAACGAACCATATTTCAAACTAGCAATATCTCCAGTGAATGAAACACATCGTCCATTAACATTAGTTTGTAAATTTGCTTGATTAATACAAGTCATATATAAAGACCGGAAAACATCGTATAATATTGTGTCTAAAATAACTGGACCAATCTGTGGTTTGTCTAATAAAGATGTCAGTAATCTGTATGGTTTTACATCAATGATTTGCTCGGAACATGATTGAGCTAAAATTACTTTGATTGCTTCAACTAAGATGTCTATTGAGTATAATTCGAAATATTTGTCTGCGTGACTTTTGTTGTCTGATGTTGGGTTGGGTTTCACTAAGGGATGGTCTGAGTGGAGAAGGGCTGTATTTACTTCTGCACCCAATAACCAGGAATACAGCCGCCTAAATAAAAAAATATTATCATTTATTTTATTTAACAAAATTGTTTGAGCTACTTTAAATATAGACCTAAAACTTAAAAAAAAAACTGTGGGCCAAATGACGTGATAATAGTTCGACCGGTATTTTAAGGGTCATCTTTAATTTAGCTTCTACCGATACAGTGCCTATTAAAATTAAAGCTAGTAACTCATCACTCAATAAGTTCGTAGGGTGAAATAATTGCGTAGGCTTCCACAGTCTGAGTCATGAGAAATATTCGTTTTCCGGGAATGGACTGTGTCATATTTTGAGTCAGAGCTCAACGTTTCGCCCGCAGTCGTATGGGGCATCTTCAGGAGCAAGGGGGATCTTAAGCAAGGTTACCCGACGTGTCAACCACGCTAGAGGCCGAGTTTAAGCAACAAGTATACATAGGTGAAACAGGAAGGAGTGTTCACACTAGATTGTCAGAACACAATCGCTGTCTGCGTAATGGTATGGTATTAACATCTGCGGTCGCAGAACACCAACATAACATCTTATTTGAATATTCCAGCATTTTAGCTCCTGTCTTTTTTTTGCAGACATAAATACAGGGAATCTTTAGAAATATGGAAACATTCTAATTACATCAATCGGGATGATGGCTATTTC
This sequence comes from Harpalus rubripes, assembly GCA_963082715.1. Classification (NCBI taxonomy): domain Eukaryota; kingdom Metazoa; phylum Arthropoda; class Insecta; order Coleoptera; family Carabidae; genus Harpalus; species Harpalus rubripes. The sequence continues at coordinate 59,020,384 of OY720451.1, forward strand.
TTGAGCCACATGTGGAAACCGGTGATTCCCAGAACACGACACGCCCAATCTACCATTACGAACTCGATTCCCATTGGTCCTCATTAGCTTTGCTCATCTACCGTATCTTTAGATTAGTATATAACTGTCTTCTCGGCCTTCCTTTCGTCACTTGGTTTATTTGGCCTCTAGCGTGGTTGACACGTTGGGTAACCTTGTTTAAGACAGTACTATCGCTGCCCCATACGACTGCGGGCGAAACGTTGAGCTCTGACTCAAAATATGATACAGTCCATTCCCGGAAAACGAATATTTCTCAGTTCGTAGGATGACTAATCAAACAATATTTAGGCAAAATTCGACTTTAATCATCAACATAGTCTCCTTTAGGAGTGATACATTCATTCCAACGCTTCTCTAACATTTCGATGCCGTTTTTGTAGAACGATTTATCTTTGACCTCAAAATACCTTTCAGTTTCGGCAATGGGAGCGTTTGGGCAAAGCTTATCGTAGATGGCAGCAACGGACTAGCGACCTACGCCCGGGAATATTTGAATTGGTATCATCAAAGTTGTAACTTTATAACATGTGAACTATTCAATATATATTGTATATTTAGTTCATAAATAATATTAATTTGAATAAATATATTATCCATTTTGCATCTTCGTTCGTTTATGTACGAAGTTTTGTTGTGATGTTATTTAAATTTTGTGAGAATGTCGGATAAAGATAATTATAATTTGTGGAAATTAGAAACGCTGAAAACTGCATGAAGATGCCGTGGTGCGAGTGTAAGAGGAAGAAAAAGTCATTTAATTAACAGCCAGGTCATTTTGTTTTGACTATGTAAGGTGAAATTTAATTGATTTTTTTTTTGTTTTGTACTTCGGGGAAAATATTATTGGCACTGCACCTCTTCTCAAAATTCTCCTTGTATTCATGAAAATTTGATTTACAAATAATTAACATAAACAAGTTTTAGATATTTATAAGCCTCACGAAAGTCTTACCAGTATCATAACTTTCTGTGAGGAAATCTGTTTTCTCAAAATGCTGAGAGCAAACAAATGTCGAGTTTGGAGCATATTTTTTTAATTTTAATTCGTATAACCATAACTTTCTTTCTATTCTGTCTTTCGCATGCAAGTTTGTTTTACTTTTACAAACACAACAGAACGCATTTTTATTTATGGATCTAACCCCGTTACTAGTGTTGGCGCGAACTATCAATTTTCTTAACAAATTCTGCAAATTTAGTTACACTTTATGCTAGCGCGCTATACTACGTGTACGTATTTCACTACACACTTCCAGAAAATATGCTAGTCCAGTGTTGCCATTAATTCGCACAATGGGCACCAAACACTCCCATTACTTCTTCATTGGAGCTAAATCTCTTTCCCCTTAGGTCTGAAAATAGGTCATAGGACGCGAGCAGACACGTGACTCGAGCGTCCTTGACGTGCTAGGAATCAGCTGATTTATGTGCGCTTGTCAATTTGACAATAACAATGTCACTTTGACAAGACCAATGTTTTGACTTATTTTAATTTTTAACTGTTGAAAAGTTATTATTTTTAATTTCATGTGTTTTATTGCCTGAAAATTGTACATTAATAACATTTTAGCAGTTCAAAATTAAAATAAGTCAAAAAATTGGTCTTGTCAAAGTGACACTGTTCTTGTCAAAACGACATGCGCACACAAATCAGCTGATTCCAAGTACATCAAGGACGCCCGAGTCACGTGTCTGCTCGCGCCCTATAGACGCTGGGAGCCAGATCCGGAGAATACGGTGGACGGGGAAGCAATTCAAAGTACAATTCGTGCAATTTTGCCATTGTTGCGATCGACTTGTGATACGGTGCATTATCTTGATGAAAGAGCACTTTTTCCTCCTTCATTTGAGGTCGTTTTCTCGCAATTTCTTCCTTCAAACGCATCAATAACGCCATATAATATTCGCTATTGATAGATCTTCCTTTCTCAAGATAATAGATGAATAAAATACCGTGCGCATCCCAAAATACAGAGTCCAAAACCTTACCAGCTGACATTTGCGTCTTTGGTCGCTTTGGACTGTTTTCATCCTTTGTTGTCCACTCAGCTGACTGCCGATTTGACTCTGGAGTGAAGTGATGGATCCATGTTTCATCCATTGTCACATACCGCATGAAAAAAATATTTTTATTGCGCTGAAACAGCTCTAAACAGCGCTCTGAATCGTCAACGCGTTGTTGTTTTTGATCGTCTGTGAGAAAACGCGGTACCCATTTCTAACAGAGCTTTCTCATGGTGAATACACTGCCTTCTGATATCTTTAAGGTGTCAGCTATCTCACGCAACTTCAATTTACGATCGGCCAAAACCATTTTGTGGACTTTTTTATGTTTTTTGGAACAACTGCCGAATTTGGGCGACCAGAGCATTCAGCATCATCGGTGTTTGTACGGCCGCCTTTAAAATCAGCAAACCACTTCTCTACCATTTGTCTCGATGGAGCAGAGTCCGAATAACACTTGTCAAGCCAGCTTTGCTTGAACGGTATTTTTTTTTTTTTTTTCATTAAAAGCAATGTTTTATCGACAACAAGCGGCAAACTTGCGAACCATCCGAATTGGTAATGGTAGCCATAAACACCCCAGGAAAATTACCAATTACGTCGGCCATCTTAAATAAACGCAGCGCCTCTATAGGACATTTCAGTCGCCAATTGAAAATTACAAAAGTAGCGTCACTAAAACCACTGTAACTTGTGAATTAAACGTCATATTGTCATAAAATTATGACACGTATCGTTTGAAGGTTGGTACTTCCTGAAAATCATATGGATATGTCAATAATGACAGTATCTATATGTTATCCACATCCTACGAACTTATTGAGTGACGGATTATTACTAATAAAGGCGATGTAACCCAATATTAAATGTCGGAATACTTGCATAACATATTCAGTTTTTGTAAGTTTAAAATCTAATTTTAAAGTAGTCGAAAAATAAATTCTATGATATAAATAAATAATATGACAGGTTTAACGAGAAAATTTGTTTATTATTGCAGATCGTGATAAAAACGTTAAACAAACATTAACCGTGAAATTTCAAACAATGCACAACTAAATTTATACAACACCATATTAATTAACAATAATAAAATTGTTTATTTATTATTTAAAACTTTATATATGTACATGGGTAATAAGCCGTGATGATATATTTATTTATTTATTTATATATGTACATCACCGATATAAAATCTAAATAAATGTGTGTGCACTTTCTATAGTTCAAATAAGGTTCGCAATTAATTTTTATTACTGGTATAGTGTAACTAGTTCACACTTAAGCGCCTATTACATCACTTCAATGAAGGACAATTTATGCACAATTAAAAATAATCGAGCATTTTTTTTTCGTTGACCGTGATGAATTGATCATTCATCTTTGATATTGCTCAATTGATGCATTTTTTAAATATTTTCTACATCAAAATTTGACCTATAGAAGGACTTGTCTTTATTTGTGAGTTAGTTCATAATTCGCTCACTATAGTGAATGGACTATAACAAAATTGATAATGAATAATTTATGATTGTGTTTCCCAGTTTTAAATAATAGATAATGCTGCAAACATTTGTAAATGTCATAGGGAAAATCTTATCAAAACGTAGATCATTGATAATAATGGAGTGACGTCAGAGTATACTGGAAAATATGAAGTACTGTTCTATGCAAAAACGTTACTTTCAAAGTAGACTCTATTGACAGAACACATAAGGGTCATAATTTAAAGCCTTTTAATTTGATGCTGATATTATTGTTATTATGAAGAAACTTTGAGATATTAATAACATTAAATTGTAAACATTTTTCTATTACTTCGTAATACAATATACCGGGTGGCGCTCGAAATCCGTTACATAGGCATTTAACATGGGAAAACCGTTTTTCCAAGCGCGTTGCCCCCCAAATTATTTTAGAAAAAAATTCCTCAAATAAAATTTATAGAATCTAAAATTCTGCATGTAAATCAGTAAACAAAATTCATTTCCTATGTTTAGTAATTCCACAAATTGAATATAAAATTTTTGAAAATTTCAGTTTAATAGCCATGGAATTAAAACAAAAAACACAAACAAATGTGAAAATTTAAATGCCAAATATTGTGATTTTTGTCAAGAAAAATGAGTATTTGAACAATATAGAAGAATTAAATTATTATTCTGCTTAAGAATTTTACGTTGTGATAATTTTATTAAATAAATAAAAAGTAAATTAAATTTTATGACAGATAAACACACGTTTGTTTGTTAAGCTTTTTGTTAATTCCATGGCTATCACTAATTTTGAGTAGATTTTCGACATTTTCATACCTAATTTCTGCTGTTACAAAGCATGCAACATTAATTTTGCTTATTGATACAAATGTAAAATTTTATGTTCTACAACTTTTGAAGATTTTTTTTCTAAAATAATTTGGGGAGCAACGCGCTAGGAAAAACGGTTTTCCCATGTTAAATGCCATGTAACGGATTTCGAGCGCCACACGGTATACACATTAATAAATAACAAAGGTTTTATTTTAAATTGAAATCAACTCTGCACATTCTGAACTACGAGTATCAAGTTTGCGCAGCTTCAAACATATCCGAGAGTTTACCGACATACCGACTGAGATTTTGTTTGTTGGCGTTTTTGAGCATTTTCAAATCAGTTCTTTTCATAACTTTAGATTTTTTATTTTTAAGTTTAATGTACGTAAATAACTCTGTCTATCCACATTAATATATTAATAATATGTCGTGTTCTTTGGGTACTGTAACATAAAAATGGTTCGCTGTCTTTCAAACGGGCTCTTCCGGCAGCTTCACGCGATGTTTCACGAACATGTTAGAGATTGAACGAACATGTAGTACCATGCAAAGTATTTTAAAACTTAAATAGAATAATAATTATTAGTAATTAGGATATGTTTTGTTTAATTGAAAGGGTAATATTCAAACTTAATTGAATGACAACTTAAACAGCTAACTTTTTTTAAGTAAGATATTGGCGACGAAATGAACTACTTAAAATTATAGTTCTTATTTGCTGTGGCAATAAGGTTCACTTTGAAAGATATGTTTACCGGTAGGACAGTAGATTAAATGAAGCGCGCCGAATATGACGTAATTACTGAACTACCCTATTGACAGACTATAACTTGTGAGAGGAAAGAGAAATATTTATAAAATAATTGTACCTGTTCAGCGACATATCCCTTCTTAAAATGGTAGCTAGGGACGCGGTGACGAGCCGTACCATATCAGCATAGAGCAGCTGCGTATTATGCATCGGAAATCCGACGAGCAATAAATCCAGAGCTGACCTTTGAACTAATACACTCGAGTCTTGCACGCCAGCACATAGCCCGGAAACCTGTTTTCAAATTCATCCACAAACATATCAATCGATGCAAAATAAAACCATTTCTTTGATGTCTCAAAACATACATTTATTGACTTTGGAATAACCGAACTACACAAACTAAAATACTATATGGATTTATAGAATTTTGTCTTCTAACAATAGTAGATTTTATGAATAATACAAGATATCCCGTATCAGTTAGCCCAGTTGTTAAAAATTATTTAAATAATAAAATGTAGATAATATTTTAACATTGTCATGTAATTTTAATAAATTTAAATAGATTTTTAAACTGTCTCGAAAAAAAGTACACACTTTTGAAAAATATGAAAATAGTTTTGGTCCATTTGAGCATCAGCGCCTCTAACGGCTACATTGGCATTTTTTGTTACTGAATCAACTTTGACATTTCGAGAAAGTGATACAATTTACAATTTTATTTTGAGTTTTTGCTATTGTGTATGAATATTATACATCATAGTATATTGAAATCAATAAAGAAAATATTTAAATTGCTATATATGTGATGTGACAATCAAAAAAGTCAAAATACCAACGAAGGTACTGAGGCAGAAAATATAAATTTTCTCATAATATGTGTGATTCCTGTAAACCATTTTATCATATTTAAATTTATATTATAATTTATAATATTAGTTGAATGTTACAAGATGCACAATACATGGAAATTAAGATTAAAAAGTTGGAAAACTTGAATAATTGGAAAGAAGAAAATTTCTACATATCACGATATCAGTGTATGATGTTAACATCTTTCTTTTATATTCGCTATAAATGAAGAAGATTCTTCATTGAAAATATACCATGCTCTAAGTGGAATCAATTGCACACGCTCGAAAAAGAAAATACACGAAAAATACGAACCATGTGAATTTCTATCTTTAACATAACCATTACATGTACAAAATCTACAATAAATAGACGAATTATGTCAAAAATAGACTTCTATTTTATACAACTGCAAATATTATACAATTTTAAGACAATTTTCTGCTTCTTGTATTATATCTTGTTCAAATAGTAACTTAAGAAACATATTTTTATATAATTCATTATTGCAATCAGACGACCATTGTTGAAATTTTATTCATGCGATAAGTATCTTTTACAATGAGAAAATATGTATACCTAAAAGAATTTTTCATATTAGTAGAAGATATCTGTTGAAAAGTTATTTTCTTATACATCTGTTCCTCATATAATCTTCTAGGAAATTTATAAACTTTGATACTTCAGTCGGTAATTTTGTAAGAATTATTCACTGCATCACATAATATTTAAAGTCCTATCATTCGCATTCATTGCAAATATTATATAAAATAGAAATTGCAAAATTATTCTGACATAAAACATAACCGTGCTATGTTTCAATGAGTAACCACTTTTGTCATTTTTGTCCGCTGTCGACGCTGACTACTTTTGTGCACACCGCCTATAGGGCGCGAGCAGACACGTGACTCGAGTAACCTTGACTTGCTTGGGATCAGCTGATTTGTGTGCGCATGTCATTTTGACAAGAACATTGACAATTTGACAAGACCAATGTTTTGACTTATTTAGATTTTGAATTGCTAAAATGTTAATATTTTATAATTTTAGGGCAGTAAAACACATGAAATTAAAAATAATAACATTTTAGCAGTTAAAAATCGAAATAAATCAAACCATTGGTCTTGTCAACATGACATTGTTCTTGTCAAAATGACATGCGCTTACAAATCAGCTGATTCTAAGCACGTGACTCGAACGTCCTTGACGTGCTAGGAATCAGCTGATTTGTGTGTGCTTGTCATTTTGACAAGAACAATGTCATGTTGACAAGACCAATGTTTTGACTTATTTTAATTTTGAACTGTTAAGAAGTTATTATTTTTAATTTTATGTGTTTTACTGCCTGAAAATTGTACATTAATAACATTTTAGCAGTTCAAAATCAAAATAAGTCAAATCATTGGTCTTGTCAAAGTGACACTGTTCTTGTCAAAACGACATGCGCACACATATCAGCTGATTCCAAGCACTTCAAGGTTGCTCGAGTCACGTGTCTGCTCGCGCCATTTTTTACGTTGTGCTTCTTAAGCAGACGAATAAATTCTGTTAGTAAATTTATCCTGCATACAAGGGAGATATCGAAGACGGTTATATCAAAGACTCACCTGTATAAAATGAAAAATTAAATTTGGGCCAACTGATGTGGGTCAGGACATAAAAATATTTTCAATATTTCAAAAAATAAAATCAAATGTATACAAGCAAATATGTATCATTTTATTTAAATTTTTATAACATTTCCCTGAGCATTTCCCATAAAATTAACATTCTAATTACAGCTTGCGTCTTAAGAATGCATAATTTATTGATTAGTTTATGTGAAATTTATACAAGATACAGCGGCTTTGAAATATATTAATTTTAAAATACAAAAAAATTCATAGGTTAAAAAATAGAAAAAATATAAACTGTTTACATGTCATTTAAATTTTCCTTTTTATGAATCATCTTTTCACATATTATAGTTACTAAAAAAACTTGTTTACCAACAAAAAACAACAAGAAAAAAATTACACAACACGTATTTCATAATTCAAATAAAAGTTAACTATTCTTAGAAACTATAACAAAGTTAAACAATCTTATCAGTAGTTTTACTGTTTGATAATTTGATTACAACTATCGAGGAAAATAACATCAATAAATGATAAATGCTAATAATAGATAGATAAAATACAAACAAAATCTCCAACAGATAAATAAGTAAATAGTATCGACTTACCATAACGTCGATATCGTTTCCCATAAGGTACAGTTGATCTTCCATGCTCAACTTTTTGTTGAAATGTTGAAGAACGTAGCTGATGGCTGGAAGTCGTACAGGGCTGTTGCTTCGTACACATTGCCAAATGCATGTGTAAAACCATGATGCACCTACGCCCTCGCAAACTTTTTCCAAAAGGGAGTTTGTCCTAAAATGAATGAAAATGGGTCGTATATGTCCCGGACGTGTTTTGTATTATTAAATATATAAATTTTATATTAATTACCAGAATACTAACAAATATTTTATGTTCAATAAATATAAGCCACATGTAAGACTAAAAATATTTTTTATTTACATTCATCATAAGTTAGCACATGGTTTTTTTTATTTAATATAAACTATAATATTTACAATTAGCGTTCCAATAGATAAATGTTTAAAAATGATCTTTGAAATATTATTTTATAGTTAAATAAAAATATCTAAATTTTGCGGTTTGTTAATCACAGGAAATTCTATAAAACTTTTTTTATTTAGTTCTTTGCAAGTAAAGAAAATAGCATTGGTTTAAAGAAGGGATTAAATTCTGCGCTCTCCTCGGATTGGTCAGAATGCACATCTATATTCTATTCCGGTTAAGAAATAAAATAGGGCTTACTCATTGGCTTACGATCCAACATTTGTAATTAATCTAAACGCAAAACAAGTTTACAACAGCGAAAAATATGTAACAAAACATTTCAACAGTCAGCTGTTAAACATCGCGCCAAGTTTAAAAAAATCTCGTAAAATTATTACTCATAAAAACCATTTCTTTTGCTTGGTATGGAAAGCCGTTTTACTTTTTCATTAAATTTGAGATATCTGTAAATGATTTTAAAATATCTCGTATTCATTGAATTGGAGATATCTAAAAATCAATTTGAGATATCTGTAATTCATTTGCAGATATCCTAAATTCAATTTTTGATATCCAAAATTCATTTAAAGATATCTACAATTAAATTAGAGATATCTCCAATTCAATTTCAGATGTCTTAAATTTAAATAAAACTATGTCCTATACGAACTATGTTAGATCACTAGCGAATTAAGGATATCACTAAACAAATTAGAAATATCACCAAATGAATTATGGATATCAACGACCAAATATAACTAGACAAAACATTCCCTATCCCTCCTCACAGAATGTTTTGATTTCGGCTGGCCAGACACAGAAATAAGAGATAGATATATGTCTCTAGTGTTTAGTTTGAACGTTGCTCACTAGAAGCCACGTAGTGACTTAGAAGCATGTGTATTTTGTCTTTGTTTTGCAGTTGTAGTGGTTTTTTGAGTGACACGCTCATTTTTGTTTAATATTAAACCTTATAAATGATTTAATGTTAACCTTAAAACTTGCGCCTCTAGTGAGCAACGTCAAACTAGACACTGATACTCTACGTGGCCTCAATGGTGACCTCTAGTGTGTAATACTCGGACTAGACAAGACATATCTCTATCTCTAGTTTCTCTGTCTGACCAGCCGAAATCAAAACAAACCAAATGGAGTTTTGCCTAGTTATATTTGGTCGTTGATGGATATCACTAAATGATTTAAGAATATCACTAAATGAATTATGGATATGTATTTTTCTTTTTAAAGTAACATGTCCAAAATACGTTCAGTGATATCTCTAACTCACTTAGTGATATCCATAATTCGTTTAGTGATATTCTTCATTAAATTTAAGATATCCGTTATTAAATTTGAGATATCTCATTATTTATTTTCTGATATCTCAAATTCAATTGTAGATATCTAAAAATGAATTATAGATATCACTAGACGAATTTTGTATATCACTAAATAAAATAAGAATATCATCAAACAAATTTTGAATATGTAACTTTTAAAATAAAAATACATATCCATATTTTATTTAGTGATATTCTTAATTTGCTTAGTGATATCCGAAATTCATCTAGTTATATTCTTAATAGACTGTTTCAATTTAACGGCTATCTCTTTATATCGCTGCAAATAGTACAGCTTGATCTTGTTTTCTGATTGGATGATAATACTCCGATATTATTAATCAAACACAAGATCAAACTGCTTCTATTTTCACACCATTCTATAGTAAAAACGAATTATAGTTTCATGAATTTAAATTATTTATTTAATGCATGTAAAACCGGTCGGTTCTAAAGCGCCACCTGCTATTTTCTTAAACGAAACGCACTATAGAATTTAATCAATCTGAGGAAATAAGAAAAATTCCATTATAATTTAATCGCGTTTCAATATCTCGGAAACTTCCCATTGAACATGGAAGTACAATTTCGGTGTATAAATAAGTAATTGATTGAATTTAGAATTGAAGTTAGTTTTATAAGAATAAAATATCATTTACCTGTCGAAATGATCTGATCCAGATTCGAGACCAGGTAAAACTCCGCTCAAAAATCCACTTAAAGCTGGTCGTAATCTTTCACCCAAAGGTACAAAATGCGTTTCGTATACTTTGAGTAAAAAGGGCCTAACGTTCATAGCAGCATGGCCCAATAATGGAAAAAGGCCTATAATATTATATTTTTTAAATGTGGATTTGATTTTGAAAGTTTTTTTAAATACCTGCACTGTATATAAATAATTCGTGTGATAGCCGATTTGTACCCATACATTTAAAAATAACATCATATGTTTCTAAAGCTTTTAAATGTACACCAGAAGGCAAAGCTGGATGCATACATTGTGCAAGTCTTTTACTAATTTTTATTCGTCGTGGAATTACAGGAAACTTTGTATAATTTAATAAAACCTTTAAAAAGAATAAGTAACGTGAATCTGGCACTATTCCAGCACAATAAAAAGAAATCAATCAGAAAATTTAGTACTTATTAATTATACACTGGCGATCTGCCGGAAGTTAATCACTCCGCTTCGCCCCGTGTTCGCTCCCATCGATGCTTAATATAACATCCCTTTTCAGGGACGGCAAGAAATACATTAGCCCGGTAAATATTTTATATTTAAAAAAAGCAACCGTAACAAATTTGGTTTTGGGGTAATTAATAATATACTAAATTTTATTATTGATTTCGTGTGATTGTGCCGGAATGGTTGGGGCCTTAATAATAAATATGTTACCTTATTTAATTTTCCTAAAGCCGATATAAGATCAGGCCACTCAGATGTATATTCAAAATTTTTCAAAGCTTTATCAACGGCAGCAACATACATACGATATTTTGAGTCCTTCATTAATTCATATTCTTCCATTGCTATTGTTGTCATTTTTATATTATATAATCACTCAAAAAACTATACACAAAATATTAAGAGGTATTAAACACTGTAAATCACTCAGAATTACATTTATATATTAATAATAACCAATATAAATTGATAGACAATTGACATTTAAGGTTAGCTTGCTCTACGTCACTATTTTTCACTTTACATCTTAACTTTTATACAATTACATGATGAAACACACAATAGATTTGTTTACTTATTATTGAAAATTGAAAACATATTTGTTTACGCGACATTTGACACAAAATTATTCAGATAAGAAGATAAAGAACTTAATCCACACGTTCAAGAAAAAGATAAAGAAAACAATTGCTCTGAACAATCAAAGAACGAATCACAAAACCATCGCGGATTTTCCTTATTACGTGTTACTTAAAATGTTTCTTGGTTACTTTTACGGTTGTCATTTGTCATTGAACAGTGTCGAGGAAACTTCCAGCTGACAACTAGTCATATGTTTACTTTTCTAAAATACTGCCATCTATCTCGAGAACATGAATAACTTCGAGAAAAGCGATTGTTGGGGAGTATTGAACGAACTCTCCAGTTTCAAGGTTGCAAATGTCAAAGTACAGTTGACATTTGATAAAGTGCCAAACATGAAGAAATTAATTAAGCTACGGGTGGATTAACATTTTAAATTTATCTATGTAATAGAATGGGAAGATATTTAAGGTAATTCTTATTGTTTATGTTTTTATTTGCGTTACTAAGTTACAAATTTTATTTGTGGGCGTGTACTTTCATTAGGCTTGTTTTGTTTTTAACACGTGAACTTTACCTGTATTTTATGGCCTAGATTTTACATATTTCCCTTAATAACCTTTTGGAATAGGTAAAAATAACATTTTGGTTACGATCTGTATTAAATATAAAATTTTATCGGCTCCATTAAATCAGTGAAATTGTACAGGTGCCACATTTTCGATGTTTTTTTAAGGTATCTCGGGTAATATTAACGATAGAGCAAAACAATTTGCACATTCCAGGGTCAACTTTTCGAGAAAAGTTTTAAGTCACCACAGGAATTTTCGATCTTCTTTTGTTTCTGAGCTACAGGCAAAAACTCGTTTTCGCTCATTTTGAAAATATATCATAACTTATTTATTATGATAGTTAGATAAAAATTGTTTAAACAAATTTTCAACTGTTTTTTTAGGTAAAATAAAATGGCGTAATTAGATTTTTTGAAAAGTTAATAATTCTCGAGATATCACATAAACTTATGATTTTTTAAATGGGAACCTATGTTAAAAATAGTCTCATCTTTTTGCTTATTTTATACGCTTTTCAATGATATATAACAAGTCTACATTCTTTTGTTTTAAAAATGAATAAAAGATAAATCATTAATTTATTGGGGTGAAAAAAAAGTAAAAAGTATTAAGAAACAAATGAAAAAATCAATTAAAAATCATCATTTGTTTATTTTGATTCTATAATTATTAATTGTTCTTAAAATTATTCTTAACTAATTATTTTCGGGTTAGTTAAATTATTATTTATCGACATTTTAGTTGGCTTTGAAAAAAAAATGGTTTACTATGCTTTGAAGTAACTAAATTAAAAAAAAAATGAATAAAACTTAAACAAATAATATTAAAAATAAACAATTGATGATTTTTAATGTATTTCTTTCATTTGTTTCTTAATAATTATCAATTTTTTCACTCTAAAAAATTAATAATTTATCTTTTATTCATGTTTAAAATAAAATAATGTACTCTTGTTATATATCATTGAAAAGCTTATAAAATAAGCAAAACGATGAGACTTTTTTCAATATAGGTTCCCATTTATAAAATCATAAGTTTGCGTTATACCTCGAGAATTATTAAGTTTTCCAAAAATCTAATAACGCCATTTTATTCTACCTAAAAAACAGTTGAAAGTTTGTTTAACAATTTTTCTCTTACTATAATAATAGATAAGATATGAGATATTTTCGAAATGAGCGAAAAACGACTTTTTGCCTGTAGCTCAGAAACAAAAGAAGACCGAAATTCCATGTGGTGATTTTTAAACTTTTCTCGAAAAGTTGACTGCGGAATGTGCAAACTGTTTTGCTTTATCTTTAATATTACCAGAGATACCTTAAAAAAACATCGAAAATGAGACAGTCTGTACATTTGGTATGAAAAAAAAATATCTGACAAATCAAGTAGGCTATTTTATTTGTTTTTATGATACTGCGCGTACTATAATGATTTCTTTTAAAAATATGTTTGTAGCAATATTTTTTTTAAATAGTTACGTATTTTTTAAATGAATACATTCGTTTGAGAATCAGTAATTTCTTACACTTGTTACATAAATAACTATTCTTACAATTTGTTGAAAATTTCAGTTTTGTTCATAGGGCAGCCGCAATAGTATTAATTTTCATAATAATTTACAACGAATACATAATATACAAAATAAATTCCTGGACTTGGAATGAATTAAAATGTAAAGATGATAAAAATTGTATAAAAATATTACTGGTAGCTGATCCACAATTAATCGGAGAAAAAAATGAAATATTTCATTACATTACACCTATTTCCATATGGGATAGTGACAGGTATTTTTCCAAAATCAATTATTTATATTACCTGTTAATATTTAATATTTTATATAGATACCTTCGAAAAACTTATTCAATAGTTGTCGACCATTTATCCCCAGATGTAATTATTTTCTTGGGTGATTTATTTGATGAAGGATCAATCGCAAATACAGCTCAATATCTTCGATATTTAAAAAGATTATTTTCAATATTTACCACCGAGTACCCAAAAACAGTGAGTAATATTATAGTTATTAAAATTGTGTTGTAATATTACTATTTGTAGCATATTTGGGTACCTGGAGACAACGATATTGGCGGCGAAACAGACAGGGTAACCGATGCTAAAATTAAAAGATTTGAGGATTCATTTTCTCAATCGTCGGTTATTGAAGTTAAAAATGTTATTTTTAGTAAAGTTAATAGGATGGTTAGTGAAAAACCGAAATCTTTTGATATTATACAACAGTACAATAATAATGGAGACAAGTTATCAATTGTTGTAAGTCATATGCCGCTTATTTCATCCACATCACACATTGTAGATCAGGTATGTATCTAATATGAAAAAAATAGTGGACGACCCCATTGAACTCAAAATAGTTTTTTTAAAATTTTAAACAGTTACGTGAATTGTTTACCTATTTTATTTAACAGGTTTATAAGTATGAATTTGAAGATAACTCAAGGTCAACCCATAAAAAAATTAATGATCAAATATACTATTTGTCTAGTAATACAAAATTTTAACCGGATTTTTTAGCTTTATTTCGCAATGAAATAAAATATTGATTACAAGACAAAAAATGTTTTATTTTTTTCTGATAACCGTTTATTTACATATGATTCGAAGCACTACGGCAGCTGATAAGATATATGATAACATGTTAATAGAATTATTATTAATTAAATATAATTTGTCCTCGTTAGCGTAACATATAGGGTGTTCAAATTTGTTTTGCTACCAATGAAATCTTCAATGTTTCCACTAAATTTTCGAAAATATACGAATAAAAATACATTTTTATTTGATTACAATAAAGAAAATTTGATTGCAACAAAGAAATGCTTGATTATAATAAAGAAAATTTGATTGCAACAAAGAAATGCTTGATTACAATATAGAAAATTTGATTGCAACAAAGAAATGCATGATTACAATTAAAAAAATTTGATAGCAACAAAGAAATGCTTTATTACAATAAAGAAAATTTAATTGCCACAAAGAAATGTTTGACTATATTTGAAATAGCGACAGAATCTTAACAGTTAATTGGGGCATTGTTTAGGAACCTGTTGTACACCAAAACATTATCGATGTTTAAAAACCGTAAGAAAACAAATACAGGGAAAAAACCAGATAAAACTTAAAAACAACATATAACGCACAGCACTTACAAATAATGAAATCAGATTTAATATTATAGGGCACGGCAGATCACGTGACCTATCATATGTTCTGTCCCTTTCTCACTTCAGACTATACTTTCGACGCAGTGCGCATGCGTCAATTTGAATAGCTGTCACATATCTAGCAAGATATCAAATGAGAATAAAATGAAAACAATAAGAATCAAATAGGTTTTTATTGAATTCTTCAATAATATAATGGAAAATAACAATGTCATCATATGTATATTCATAAGTATTACAATCAGGATGCTCTTCGTCTTCATTCTTGCTTAAAAAGCAAATATTACCAACAGTAATTGACAATTTATAAATTCATGAACGACTTACTATCAAATCTGAGTAATCGATAATATGTCAGCAAGTGATATTCTCATAAATATAAACGGCCACGAGCCACAGACGACGTCTCTCTTGTTTTTCACATGTAACCAACCTACCACACCTACCCTACCTATACAAATTGTCACTTGTTACTTATGTTCAAATAGGCTGATCAGGTTTCAAATATTACCTCGATAATCGGTGCTTGATGGGATAGCAGTTTTATATTATAGTCCGACGACAAACTTGCACCCAACAACGAACTGTCATCATTTGAAAAAGATTGACAACACTCACAAACAACACAAAATAACAATAAAAGAAATAACAATAAACATTGTAACAAAAAGAAACAAATAATAAAACACTACAATGAATAACAATAACACAATCAATCGCTATATGCACAAGAACCGCCAAATAACAAAATGGCAACAAATGCCATGCTTGCGCAGACACGTTCTTAAAATTTACCGCTAGAAAATATGACAGCTATTCAAACTGACGCATGCGCAGTGTCGAATGTACAGTCTGAAGTTAGCATGGGACAGAGCTGAAGATCAAGTCTGAAGTGAGAAGGGACAAAACATATGATAGATCACGTGATCTTCCGTGCCCTATTTTTAAATTGTATTTGTGTAAACTGCGCTTGAATGCAGCTCAAAGCAATGGGCTACTTGCGTGCCATTTTTTTATTTAATATTTTTGAAGAGACGATAAAAGCTTGCTACCCATATTTTTTCTTTTGGCAAAATTTTCATTTTTGGCCAGAAAAAAATTAATTAAATTTTAATATTTAAATTACCGCTCGTGTGGTGACGCCTGGTAAGTGCCCGCACGGTGCAAATATGGAAATTTGATTACAACAAAGAAAGCTTAATTAAAATAACGAAAATTTGATTACAACAAAAAAATATTTGATTACAATAATGAAAATTTGATTACTACAAAGAAATGTTTGACTACAACAAAGAAATGCTTTATTACAACAATGAAATGCTTGATTAAAATAATGTAAACTTTTAGGTAATTGATATTTTAAAGCCTCGAGTAATATTCGCAGCTCATGAACATAAAGCGAAAGTAGTACGAAGTGACATTGAGCAGAAATATCGTAAAGTAGATATCATTGCGCCTACAAATGAAATATATGGGTACCAATTAGACAAAGATAAAATTATCGAGCTTTTAGTCCCTACGTGTTCGTATCGCATGGGAACACAGAATATCGGATATGGTGCTGCCGTTATTGGTAAGTCCAAATATTATATTAATTTGCATTTGGCTCGTATCGCCACCACACGATACTTTTTCTACGACATTCCACAAAAGTATTCAACATTCGAAACAGTTTTAATACATTTGATAACATATTTGTCACACTTTAGAAATACACTACGATCAATAAGTGAAGCTACTACTTCATGCATGGGATTAGAAAAAATGTTTTGAAATTATGTTCGTTCATTATCCAAAAATAAATGTTGTCTATAGACTAACCAAGTACGTATCGTCGCGCCACTCGCGGATTTTTAACACTATGTCTGGGTCGTCGAATTACATAAGTACAGTTGAATTTTATTAAAAATCTGATTACATATTTCTCAAGCACACAACATGGTTATATATTTTGTGGTTTTATCAAATAAAAAATTTAGTTCAATAATTATAACTTAGGAACAAAATACTTCGATTCAAAATAGGTTATGGGACAATACATATCTGTGCCTTTGATAACAATAATGAAAAATAAAATATCTATGAAATATACATGCTATTGTAAAATGTATAATTGTATATTTTTGAGATCTACGATAAATTATTAGTAGACAACTTTATACAAAGCGCACGAAGGAAATCTTTATACTGACCTTGACAAAAATATACGTCAAAGATCAATAAACATGTAAGTAAATGGAATACACAAATTATATATTAACTAACGGTTCTCCCAAATCAACCGGAAATATTTTCCAAATTGTCGTCGACTAAAAGTACACAGTGACAAGTAGTGATAGTCTGACAGTCCTCACACTGGCGCGAATTTACCGCGCAAACGTATAAGAAAGACATGTCGACGTTTTCAAAATTACAGCTTAGTTATTTGTATCACTAGTCCAGAAACTGAATATTTGCGAGAACGAGTTTATTTTGACAGGCCGAGCTGAAAGCGAGGCCTGCAAATACGAGATCTCGCAAAACAGTTTCTGGGCGTGTGATACACAAGATTTTTTGTACCGACATCTCCATAAATTCTTCGTATATTTCTCAACATTTTATTCTATTTTACATAACCTAAAAAAATGAACATATATTTTTATCGCTTTTGCATTGCAAGTTTAAATATAATTACTTACATTTGAGCTTAAAATACGTAATTATTTAATATTTATTGAAAATATATCATACAAAGATTAGTTATATATATATATATATATATATATATATATATATATATATATATATATATATATATATATATATATATATATATATTATACTTTCGCATATTTTCAATGACAGATAGCGGAAACTCAATTGTATCACGTGAAGTTAGTTGTAGTTACAAAACAAACGAAACAAATTGGTCCTAAAGTTGGAACTTATAATTAATCTATACGAGATGACAGCATATTATTATTTTTGTGGCAAAATTTAGTTATTTAATTTACAATAATTAAATATTTAGCCCTAAAATTTGCTAATTCTTATGTTGAAAATAATCTTAAATTGGCATATCACCAGAACAGTAATGCCAACTCCTTTTGCTGGCCTAGGTCAGCAACAGCGCATTTCTGGATGATTTTGAGTTCTGTAACACTAGCCAAATTGGACGGAGGTACGAAAATATATTTTAAACTGACAAAACGGTTCGTGTATATATAAAACGCCATTATAAACGTAATAAATCCCTCCCAGAAATATTTAATGGGAAACCCATCAGATGGCGCGACAAGCGACACGGAACAGCTGCTTGGATAGCCTATTTACCAATACACTATTATTCACGAAAGATGACTATTCAAGGTCATTTGTTCGAAGAAAGAATACACATCATTTTATAGCAGTAGCTTAGCAACATTTTGTATTAGAAAGAAAAAGATTATTTGACGTATGTCTATTTAATTTATGTGGTGTGACATATACGTAAATAGTGGCATTACTTTCTAACACACTATAAATAATAATGACGTATGTCGTAGAATTACAGATACCTAATTATTTACTACACTGCCCTCTGTGCTAATATATACCCAGTGGCGTTGACGTTTAAATTAAATTATTATTCCTTGGTTTATAAGTTAAGTCTATGTTTTTGTATTTTGCAAAAACATAAGTGAAGAACATAAATCTTTCAGAAAGACATTATTTAGAAAGAAACATAATTTTCAAATGAATTATTCTTATTTTTTCAGTTAAAATGTGTCTATAAATATTTCATGTTGCACGCCTATGCAAACGAAACGCAATGAAGTTATCTGCAAATAATATTATATCAGATGGCTCACAAATGACCTTGAATAGTCATCTTTCGTGAATAATAGTTCACTTTCTAATTTATTCGCCTTCAAAAAAAAAAAAAAAGTTTCAAAGCACAAGTAAAAACTAGTACAATGGCTTGCATTTTGCAGGCGTGAATTCTGTAGTTAATTTATGCTCATATTAAAGTATATTTATACAATTTGCATGCAATAAAAGTTAAAATTTTATGCTTAATATTATTTATGTTTTTAGAAAACGACTCAACCATCCAATACACAATATTCTGGTCTCCAAAAAGATTTACTTATTTAATTACTTATGTGGTAGTTATTACGTTAGGAATACTAGTTCTTTTATTACATAATATATGTAGAAAAATCTTCAAACCTCGTATAATCTTTATGTACAAGCGCCATTACCCATATAGAATTATCAAAAATGGAGTATGAAAAAGCGGGTGCAATTATTGACAATACAACCTAGAATTTAATAGGATTTTTCTGCAAAAAAGAACTATTTACACTTACGAAATCATCACATATTCGTGTTCACATTTAAAAGAGTGAGATGTATTCTAAATATTTTTTTCACTGTTGCACTGTTTGTGAAATAATGACACCTTTAAATAATCTTTATCTTAAAATTAATACTTTTTATCTAGGAAAAACATTATTGTTAAATTTTGGTGACTTAAAATTTATATCTTTAATAATATATATTTTATTTTTTATGTTTAAAATATTTACATTTGTTGACAATTTAAAAATATACATTTATATATTTATTATTTGTAATGGTAAGTCTCATTACTTTTTGGCCAAACATCGTATAAATTGTAAATATTTCGTGATAATTGGATAAAATGAAAATGTACATACTACTATCGATCGACTAAAAATATACAGGGTGTGGCACCAAAACCGACCACCGCCATTATTTTCTTTATTATTATAATTACAAAAAAATATTATAGAATAAAGTTGTAGGAGACCAAGGGAGACATCCCATTAGAGAAGTAAATATTTTTTTAAATCAGTGGTTCACACAAAGTTATAATTTTTCAAATGGGATTATACAAATTTTTATGTCTATTCGATAGCGTATTATTTCTGAATTTAATCATGTATTAGTTTTATATCCTTTAATAATAAAAATTATGAAAAAAATGCGATTGAATTTTAAATAAGTTTTTATAACTATTTTTCAGTAGGTTATGTGTGAAAAACAATTGAGCTTAAAATGAAACAAATATTAACAATTTTATAAATTATGTTCTATCTGTAAATTGACAGCTACCGTTATTTTAAAAACTGTTCAATATTATTTGACGAAATTTGATATCTAGGGGTTTTCCGACATGCCTGTTTCAGCTAAAATATTTTAAAATCAGTAGCACTTCCGGTTTAACTATATTGTTTATATTTGGTCATTGGTAAATCTTTCATATTTTTGGGTACATTATTATAAATTTTTATGAGATTATTTAGAACTCCTTGGTGAATAACGGATAGATTACTTCGCATGATATTGAATTCATATTTAGTTCTCGTATTGTACTCGTGTATATATACACACACAGGGTGTTCATTTTAAATAGGTCACCATTGCTGTCTCGAGAACTATAAGAGCTGCAAAGTGGTTCTCAAAATACGGGACCTAACTTTTTTATTTGAAATGTGAATATACATTTTTTATATCATCTTTACCGATATCTGTGTACAAAGCAGATTGGCACACCCAGCAATGGGTACTAAGCCGTGATGATATATTTATTTATTTGCTCATTCGTTAGAGAATTTAATTTTGAATTCAGTGATATAATATTTTTCTACCCTTAAATAACGAATTTTTTGAGAAAAAAGCATGTAAAGTTTTATACTAATTTGATTAAAATATGGCTATAATAAGAGTGCCACGAATGGAAAAAATGACTACATGTCATTTTTATTACATAGAATTAGAGTGCTCTGACCGAAAGAAGTGAATGTTTTGTTATAAGTGGTCAGAAATGTCAACATAAAATATTCACGTATTTCTTTCACGGCATTCTAATTCTATGTAAAAAAAATTAACGTATTGGTTTTTTCCATTCATGGCAATCTTATTATAACCATATTTTAATCAAATTAATGTAAAACTTTACATGCATTTTTCTCAAAAAAATCATTATGTAAGAGAATAAAAAATATTATATCACTGAATTCAGAATTAAATTCTCTAACGAATGAGCAAATATATACATATATATATATATATATATATATATATATATATATATATATATATATATATATATATATATATATATATATATGTGACCTTATTTAAAAGTTAGGTCCCATATTTTGAGTACCATTAACCGTCTTTGTAACTCTTATAGTTTTCGAGATAGCAATGGAGGCTCATTTAAAATAAACACCTATATATATATATATATATATATATATATATATATATATATATATATATATATATATATATATATATGATGCCCTATTTCCAGAATCGCGATCAACACCCTGTATATTTTGTAGATATTAGTTATAAAATATTAACAAAATTTATTGAAAAATTAATAGTTTACCTTTATTAAAAATGTACCATGTACATACAATGATCTTTAACTATGTGAAATAAGAGCTTTAACAGATGCTGCACGACTTAACTTGTGTGCCAAACATATAAGGCAGTTATCGAAATATTCAAGATACATATTTTTATATTTAACAAAGCTAATTGCTATTAAAAAAAAAAACTATAACTTACAATATATATCGGGTTTTATACACCGTTACTATCCTTTAAAATTTATGCCAAAGTATAATATTAATGATATACACTTAAAACTACCTACTTAAAATTCGTATTATTCACTACCATATCGTATAGTCTTAAAAAGATCCGTCCACTATATTGTTTGTTAAAAATTAAGATTAAATACGGAACACTATATACAAATAATACATATTGTAATATACTTAATGAATAGCTGAATTATTGCGCAGCTAAAAAGGTACGTTCACAATTATTTTTGAGCCATTTACAACCACTTTTCATTTGTTCCTGAAATTTTGGCGAGACATCTATGAACAACATGATAAAATACTAAATTTTGTAAAATGAATGATTATTATATTATTTATTGAACTTAAATAACAGTCCTGAAACAAATTAAACAGATTTAAAGTTGAAGATTGCAGTACTCAGTCTGTATTACCAACATGAATGTACAGAAAAAGAAACAAAATGTAGGTAAGACAACTTATACCGTGTTCCATTCAAGCCATGAGGCGCGGGTAGACAGGTGACTTTGACAAGTATTTGTAGGGCCCCACAAGGGTGCCAAGAATGCAGCTTTTATACCTTGCCTGTGTTGCCAAATCAATTTAAGTGTAAAATTAATAAATAAAATTGTAAAACTAATTATTAATGAATATCATGTTGTTTTATTTTCTGACACATTAAACGTAATTTTTTATAAAAATAGAGTGTAGATGGTTTCCTCAAATTTAGCGCGCCAAGAAAACTTTGTATCGTAGATGGCAGCACTGATCGCTTAATTTTTATAAAAAATATTTTAAAAATTAAGTTTTCTATTTTAGTGCTTTAATGTGTACTTTATGAAACCCGTTTGGGTGTCATAAAGTACTTCATTATGACATCCAAATGAGTTTCATAAAGTACACATAAAAGAACCAAAATAGAAATTCCTGAACATGAAATAATGTATTTTTTTTTAAATGACCAAAATATAAAAAATACTATAAAATACACGTTTCATAAGACATTTCAGCGCACTTGTCCTCTTAGAAAACTCGCAGCAAGCCGCTCGTTTTAAAAAAGACACATGCGCTAAAATCATGTCTTATGAAACTTGTATCTTAATGTACTATTTTCTACAAATCTATGAAAAGTGGGCTTTTTAATGTTTGTTTTTAGCGTTAAAAATGTCATTTTATGACACCAGTGTTAAAAGTGACAGATCATTGTTACTTTTGATACTAGTGTTAAAAGTGAATGTCAAAAATTATTAGAAATACAAATTTAAATTAAAAAATAGTGTTTGTAGAAAATATAGTGTATGATATACGTGTTAAAAATGATTTTATTTTGTTCGACGGTTTGGATCACTCCGCTTCGCGTCGTGTTCCAAACTTCCTTCTCACAAAATAAAATGTCACTTTTAACAGATATCATAAATAACTATTATGTGTCAGAAAATAAAACAACATGATAATTATTTTAACAGAGCGGCACAAATAATAGCCGTTGGTAAATACTGTAAAAGACAGCAGTGACATTTATGTGCCGGACCCAAAAGTCTTATAATTTGAAGGGTTCAAATTTGATTGTGAATGTACCTATGTACAAAACATAGCTTAAAATTATTTATTGTTTTGTTTATTTATCTAGTAAATAAAATAATGCGTTACCATACGTTACCTACAAATAATCTATAATAATATTTATCTATTAATGATGCAGATAATCCGTATTATATTAGAACCGATCAAACAATATAATGGAATTATTTATCCACTTAATATACAGAAACTATGTACATACTGCTTGAATTGAAAATTTTTAAAAATTACAATTGTTAAAATAGTTTCTCTCTTTTCGAAACGAATTCAATTTAAGCATTATTTATGTGTAATACTCATTTGATTGTACAATTTGCTTTCTTGCCATATAAAAATAATATTTATCTATAGATACTAAGCTATCTAAGCCTTATGCGAACTGTCCAAATTTTACATGCTTATAAGTATTTCGTCCATGCTAGAATGACTGTTCATCATCTGTTGTATCACTGATATAGATCTCATTTTCACTTGAATTTTGTAATCTAAAATACAATACAAATATTATAGTGTCAATATATTTATTTGTATACCTTTCTTTCTAATCCTGTTCCAGAAAATTCCCCAATTTTCTGTATTTCAGGAGTAAGATAAGTACAAAAGAACATTAAAAACAAGTACAACAAATAGAAAAAAAAAATCTGACCTCGCGTCAATTCAATGTTTGAAATAGTAACGAGCTTTAAGTATCACAACAAATTTTGGATCATATTTTAATAATTTTTTTCTAAAAAATCTGTTTATAGCTTTAAGTAAAGTACTATTTCCGGTTCTTACTGTGCGCAGAGCCCCATTGCGCATATCTTCTATCTCTTTAAATTGAAAAGGTCCATTATAGCCAAAATCTAATATGTTATTCCCTTTGATATAAAAGTCTTAAATACTAAAATTAAAAAGTTTTGGATTAAATTCTAATATAGTTTTCCATTATAAACTGTTATGGGCTTTAAGTAAAGTATCACTTCCGGTTGTCCAATTTTACCCAAAATCTAATCAACTCTTAATATGAATGCAGAAAGTTTAAATACAGAAAATATAAATTTTTGGAAGTTTGTTGTAAGATTTATCGTGGACGAAAAAATCGTCACACACACACAGACATCATCATAAAAATAGTAAAAACGTGTTGTGGGGACCCTAATTCGTGCTTATTTACTGAAAACTCCATCGAAATTTTGGACCGATAACATTACCTACGGTATGACGGGAGGTAAAAATAATATCCTATTTTTAATTTTTTAAAAGTACTAATTTTATTTCTATATTTGAATATTTTCTGATTGAATTTTAACAAATACATGATGGGAAATGTCTCTACATGTAACGGCACATATAGTGTAAAAAAATGTTGAACCATTTTTATAAAAACTGGGTAGACATTACATTTATAACATAGTATTTATTCATAAATACCACCTTTTATGAATAACAACAATGTCAAACCTTTATAACATTGAAAGTACCATGACGTCATGTAAATGCGCATGCGCTAACCACTGTCTTGTTTTTCATCCAAGCACATGTCGATAAAGTAAAGTTGCATTTCGAGTGATATAATGTTCATTTCCCATGGAAAAATTATGAAAATGTAGGAAAAGATATCAGAAAAAGTGAGATAAAGTGTTAGTTCAACGTTTGATATAGTAATTGATACCGGGGTCGATCTATTGGTACAAGAAAATACGTAAATAATTTAGGCGTTATTTCCGTGCGAACATGGACTCGTCCACTCGTAAGTGGAATTTTATTTATTTCTTAATCTAAATCAGGCGAAATGTATTTCAATGTTATTTTCGTTTGCATTTTCCATGGATTTTGTGTATTTCATCGTGTTTTCATATTTGTTACATTAGGTATATGTTTTATATTGTATAAGCGTGAATTTATTGATAAAATGGCGACGTAAATCATACAAAATTTATTCGTTTACATGTATTGGATGTTTCACATCGTTGCAAATTAATCTCAATAGTAAGTTTTAAACAATATTACAACCTATATTAAGAGTTATTTACGTTGATGATGTGTTTCTTGTAAAAATCATACGGCAAATATTTCCAAATAAATTATTTTTATCTAGAAATATTTTCTCTCGTACAGACAAATATCATTCAGAATAATAATTTTATTGTCTATTACAATGAATTATTTTCTTTCCAGTATTGAAACAAAAGTACTTCAGTCTAGTACAGTGTCCAGAAATGACCCCAAAAAAGAGTAGAGAACCTTTGGTTGGTCTGAGACGTCAAGAAACTTGGAGAATTTGGATGCAGCTTCCGAATTTTGGATTTTAACACCACAGATCTTCTAAAGCAGCTTTTCTAAAGGATCCCTAAGCACCAGATTAATCTTCTACGGCGTAGACGACCACCGACGGATGAATTGGTAAGAAACTTTATTTTTTTTATAAAATATTTTGTTCTTATGTTCAATCATGAGAACTTAAAGTCAAAGAAATGTTACTATAATATATGTCTAAATATTATCTTGTACTCAAATTCGATTTTGTGTACTACATTAAAAGATATATAACTTTCATGGATGTTTGTATAATATTCAAACAATTTAAAATTAAAATATCGACTATTTATCAATAAAATCAATATCTGGGAACATATGATTAGCATAAATCTTAAGGTCTTAACATTTTATATAATTGCAGGAAAACTATTAGACTTCAGAGTAATTTAACGGTCTTGTTATTGTCTAATCTTGGAATAAAAATTAACTGGTTCAAATCTAGTTACTAGACAATAAGTTTAGAAATTTCAAATTAAAGTAAATTTCCAAATACATTTGAAATCATTTAAAAACTGCTGGATAAAATATCGCATGGCATTGAAATAGTTTAAAGTATACAACTAATAATTATTATTTAATAGGCGTACATTTGGTTGGTCTGTGACGTCAAGAAAAGCTTTGGATTTGAGCACTGCAGGTCTTCTAAGGCAGCTTTTCTAAAGGATTGCTGAGCTCCAGATGAATCTTCTACCATCGATGGATGAACAGCGTAGACGACTATCGTTGAATGAACTGGTAAGAAAATATTATATTTTTTATAAAATATTTAGTTTTTATGTTCAATCATGAGAACTTATAGTCAAAGGAATATGCCTATAATATTATCTTGTATTCAAATTCGATTTTGAGTACTACATTGAAAGAAATATAACTTTCATGGTTGTCTGTATAGTATTCAAGCAATTTAATATTGAAAATCAATATCTAGGAACATATGATTAGCATATATTTTTCAGGAATTGGACATCAAGAAGACTAGATTAATATAGTAGATTTTAAGTTAGTTTTAAGTTGTTTTAAATGTATTTTCAGGTCTTAATTAAACTTTGGCTCATCGCGTCGTTGAGCAAACACGCGTTTTCTTTAAAAATGAAAATAAATTGATTAATTTGAAGTGCATTCCTTGGCGATTAATCATAAAATCGTGCGTCTACGTTTGCCACCGTGGTACGCGTACTGCGCGGGTTATCCAGACGATACCTAGGGAGAGTGAATGTGAAAAGAAAAACATATGTATCGGGGCATGAATGATGCGAATGGGTGAGAGGGTCAGGAAGGTGGGAGAGATTCGAAACTTGATGTGGGTTCGGGTTTCCTTATTTAACATCACGGTTTGTGGGGATGGGTAGGCAGGGTTCGTGCGCGATTACCATAATTGAGTGGACTGATATGGTTAGCCATGCCATGTGAAACCAGTTGTTTATTCTGGGGGATCGCTTCGCACTTGTGCGAATGTTTCTAGGGACAGTTTAATTCTTTTGTAGTAAAGTTGCTGGCCATCGTATTGATGCCTACGCTCTAGATTGCTAGACTCGAATGAGAAAAGATTAAACGAACCTGAATGCTATCACAGGAAACTCTCTTATGGCGTCTATGTGCTTTCCTCATCCGGAGGCAACGTATGTAATCATCATTTAATGTTAATGGCAACGAATAATTAAAGACAAAGTAAAGTTTTTGTTTGATTTAACTTTGTTTGAGCACACGGGTTGATCGCGTTCGGGATAGGTATCGCGTATAAGACCGGGCGATGTCTTCGGGAGTAGCTCTTCTTCGGCATCCAAGCCGAGAAGATTATATGTAACTGTCTTTCTTGTCCGTAGGGAGCTCGCGTTGGCAGGCCGTACATGCTTTGCATCGTGTGGGGTCGGCTTAACCCCCTCGTAAACTACATGTGAGAACCACCCCGGCGTTCTCACTTTTTGTCTTAGCTCGTATATTTCTCTCTCTCAAACTTCGCGTTTAGCTTAGCATAGTCTAGATATAAGATAGCTTGCGTAGACTTAAGATAGCTTACATATAAGATAGGCAAGGGTTGTTTTTGCTTTTTGAGAGAGAGAAAAAAATTAACGTAACTTTACACTTTTAGATTTGCTATTCTTTGAACGAGATATTAACGTAAGATAGGCTTAGATTTGCGTTTTCTTTGAACGAGATATTAACGTAAGATAGGCTATTTTGCGCACTTCACCAACTAAATTGGGGGGGGGGGGTTCTACAATAGCTTAAGTTTGGTTATAAAATATTGTACACGAAATTGTATTTATTTAATAAATGGTATATATGGGGAGCGTGGGTTTGGCATTTGAGGGCGGTTGCTCCCTATATATACAATTTATTAAATAAAGAGTATAGTTTTAAGGTAGTTCTAAGTTTGAAGAATTTCCTACCTGCCCTGTCACTGTCGTCGAGATTGCAGTGCCGATTGGTGACGCAGACCATGGCTTCCTCTTCATAAAAACCTGTTTAAAATGTATGTACACAATAAAAACAATCTTTTAATTTATGCTCTGTTTAATTTAAACATATCTCATTAGTTGTACAGTAGGTAGTTTTAGTAAAAATTGTAATTATCATTAAGTATTTAGACGCGGTCAGGGTAAAGTTAAAGTATTTATTGTAAACGAAGCTATGTATTAATCAATATTATATATTTTGGTAAGTGGGCGGTTGGGTGGTAACACCAAAATAGTTATTTGTATATCAAGGCCGCGAAATCACTATTTAGCGTACCGAGAGAAAAATTGTCGCCGAGGCCGCTTGCGGCCGAGGCAAGACAATCTCGAGGGCGCTAAAGGATTTCGCGGACAAGGTGTACACAATATTTTTTGTGCAACCCTAAAAAATATGTAATTACAAATTTGATTAATTTTCAACAGTTTCATTATAAATAGAAAGTTAGCTTTCAAGGTGGCTGTGGGATTAACAATTGATAAACAAAACATGCAAGTGTCAAAGTGATTGTTTACCTAATTTTGCGGCCGCTACCATGACAACGGCCGCGAAATTCATTTCGCGTCCGTTACCATAACAACGGTCGCGAAATCCAATTTCGCAGCCTGTATTGCGGCTGCGAAATGCTTATTTCGCGTCCGGTTGCACAAAAAAATATATAATGTTCCCAAACGGTCTTTAACTGTACCTTTAACAATGGGAACAGGAAATCTTATTTAGGGACTCCAAGATTTAATTTGTTAAATAGTCTGTAAGTATTGTAAACGGGACTCTATTTAATACGTTATATATCTGGTAAAAATATACATATAAATAGAGCTTCGGATTGGTTATAAAACTAAAATGTTTGTTACCAAATGAAATTATTATGGTTGTATTATTTGTTATTAATTAAAACCACAGTAATGGTAATTTTATTTGGTAACAAACGTTTTAGTTTTATAACTAAACCATGTTTGACACTGTCATAAATTGTTATTAGATTTGTTAACAAATTTAGTAACAATTTTTAACGTGCCAAACAGGATTTAGTTGTAAAATGTCAGTTACCAAATAAAATTATCATTATTGTAGTTGTATTTTTCTATTAGTCATTTTGCATCCTTATTTTGTAATAAAATAATGATACTTTTATTTGGTAACAAACAGTATGAAATAATTTAAACACAAATGTACGTTTCATTTGTGTTGTGTTATATTTCTGTTTATAATTGTCACTATATAAATAAAACAAAGTTTATTTAAATATTGTAATAAAATGTTAATGTATATTTTAAATATATAATATAATAATTATATATTGCTAATAAACTGTAAAATTGATTTAAAAATGACTTATTTTCTATTCTTTAGTTTTAATTTTTATAATACATCCCTCAAACACACGTAAGTATATAGTTTCTAAGAGTCGTAATCGTATTACGTATATAGTTCTTAAACAGCCGCCAGGGGGCAGCACCTGTCGGAAACAGCGTATACCTACTGGGGATTTAAACTCAGTAAATCGTGCCTGGATGCTTCTTTGATATACCTATTGGGAATTTTAATCCATTAAAAAAGAAGCATCAATGCACCAAATTTTGTAAAAAAATCGTGCATTCATGCTACCTTAAAGTAGCATCTATGCACCAAATTTTGTAAAAAAATCGTGCATAGATGCTACCATATGAAATTATGGTTGCCTATATTTTAGGCGCAAAGATATATGATGGGCAGTTTTACTCGAATTGCAACGTTTATCGACAACTGCTGCACCCTTGCGGCCGTTTTAAAAACTACATATGTGAAAGTAATAGACAAATTATATTTTAATTTATATTTTATTCTATAAAATATTGCACATTAAGAGTAATTCCATGAAATACAACTAAAATAATGGTAATTTTATTTGGTAACAAACATTATAGTTTTATAACTAAAGCCTGTTTGGCACGATAAAAAATTATCAAATTTAGTAAGAAATAATTATGAACAGAATTTTTAAACACAATGGCTCGTAGTATGATCACGGTTTTAACTAAAACGCTGTTTTAAGAAATGTCAAATTTGATTATTTAATATCAATAATAGATTTTATTAAATTTATCAAAATATGATTTTAAAGCAGAACATAGTTTGTATTCAAACAAATATTTAAAAAAAAACGTTCTTTAAGCATAAGGGCGAAATTAAATATTGAAATTTGAATTTGACATTTCTTAAAACAGTGTTTTAGTTAAAACCGTGATCATACTACGAGCCAATGTCTTTTACGTTTGATGTGTTAAATTCAGTTCATAAATGTTACTAAATTTGTTAACAAATCTAATAACAGTCTCAAACATGGTTTAGATATAAAACTAAAACGTTTGTTAACAAATAAAATTACCATTATCATGGATATATTCATTTGTTATTAATTATTTTGTATCTTTATTCTGTAAATAGTTTATCTGAAGATAAAACTTTTTACAAAATAAAGACGCAAAATAATTAATAACAAATAATATAACCGTAATAATTTCAATTGGTAACAAACATTTTAGTTTTATAACTGATCCAAAACACTACTTATATATTTTTAGGGTATCTACTATAGTAAAAAATTTAGGCAGAGGAGTCACGTCATCATTTCATTACAAAATGAAAAATCACTGTAGTATTGGCCGAGTGATGTATATGTTTAGGAAAACGAAGAAAATAAATACTATTTTTTGCATACTATAAGTAAAGTACATTTTAACATAATGTTTTGAATGAATTTTAATTTATTTAAAATGATTGTAGTTCATTTTTTCACCATATGTTGGTACTATTGGATTTCAATATTTAAACGTTTACATGACATGTTTCTCCCGGAATTGTCAACTGTCATTAGTTACTTTTTCGTATAATTAACATTTTTGTCTACGTTGTTTGTTGTGTTTTCTCAGAATTTCATTACTGTTGCCTTGTTGCGTATCAAATCTGTATTTTTCAATACAAACAGTAACTGTTTTTCGAGTTGTTTTTTTATTTATTCATAACCTCTGTACACTACTGTACTGACTGTTCATTTCTTTCTGTGTTCAGTTGTGATTTTCGTTTTGTCTCTTTCATTTTATTGGTGTTTTGTCGTTTTACAATGCCGGAAGCATTATCGAAACAATCGCAAGAGCTATGTGCAAATGTGATTTCATATTTTATTATATATTTTTAAATATATTTAATGTCATTTAACATTAATTTTCTTATTTTTTATCAATTGCTTCATTTATTCCCCATATTCCTTCTGAAACCCGACTCGGTGTGCCCTACACCGAATTTTCAATACCATAAATTGGAAATATATTACATTTTACAATAATATTCAATTATTATTCGACTATTAAATAAATTAACTTGATCACATAAATAGCATCGCAGGTAAATACAATTATTTTCTAAAATTAAATTAGTGTACCATGTAAATCTACTATTTTCGTGACGTCATTATCTAGTTACAAAGTTTGATGACGTGACTCCGCTGCCTAAAAATTTTTACTATACCCAACATATATTAAAAAGAGTTCCGTTTACAATACTTATAGACTATTTAACAAATTAAATCTTGGGGTCCCTAAATAAGATTTCTTGTTCCCAATGTTAAAGGTACAACATTTCTTATTCAGTTTAAGACAGTTTACGAACCTTTGCATTAATTATTATTATTTTTATGTTACCACCCAACCGCCCACTTACCAAAATATATAATATTGATTAATACATAGCTTCGTTTACAATAAATACTTAAAATCTAACTTTACCCTGACCGCGTCTAAATGCTTAATAATAAATACAATTTTTACTAAAACTACCTACTGTACTAATAATGTGACAGGTTTAAATTAAACAGCATAAATTAAAAGATTGTTTTTATTGTGTACATACATTTTAAACAGGTTTTTATGAAGAGGAAGCCATGGTCTGCGTCACCAATCGGCACTGCAATCTCGACGACAGTGACAGGGCAGGTAGGAAATTCTTCAAACTTAGAACTACCTTAAAACTATACTCTTTATTTAATAAATTGTATATATAGGGAGCAACCGCCCTCAAATGCCAAACCCACGCTCCCCATATATACCATTTATTAAATAAATACAATTTCGTGTACAATATTTTATAACCAAACTTAAGCTATTGTAGAACCCCCCCCCCCCAATTTAGTTGGTGAAGTGCGCAAAATAGCCTATCTTACGTTAATATCTCGTTCAAAGAAAACGCAAATCTAAGCCTATCTTACGTTAATATCTCGTTCAAAGAATAGCAAATCTAAAAGTGTAAAGTTACGTTAATTTTTTTCTCTCTCTCAAAAAGCAAAAACAACCCTTGCCTATCTTATATGTAAGCTATCTTAAGTCTACGCAAGCTATCTTATATCTAGACTATGCTAAGCTAAACGCGAAGTTTGAGAGAGAGAAATATACGAGCTAAGACAAAAAGTGAGAACGCCGGGGTGGTTCTCACATGTAGTTTACGAGGGGGTTAAGCCGACCCCACACGATGCAAAGCATGTACGGCCTGCCAACGCGAGCTCCCTAAGGACAAGAAAGACAGTTACATATAATCTTCTCGGCTTGGATGCCGAAGAAGAGCTACTCCCGAAGACATCGCCCGGTCTTATACGCGATACCTATCCCGAACGCGATCAACCCGTGTGCTCAAACAAAGTTAAATCAAACAAAAACTTTACTTTGTCTTTAATTATTCGTTGCCATTAACATTAAATGATGATTACATACGTTGCCTCCGGATGAGGAAAGCACATAGACGCCATAAGAGAGTTTCCTGTGATAGCATTCAGGTTCGTTTAATCTTTTCTCATTCGAGTCTAGCAATCTAGAGCGTAGGCATCAATACGATGGCCAGCAACTTTACTACAAAAGAATTAAACTGTCCCTAGAAACATTCGCACAAGTGCGAAGCGATCCCCCAGAATAAACAACTGGTTTCACATGGCATGGCTAACCATATCAGTCCACTCAATTATGGTAATCGCGCACGAACCCTGCCTACCCATCCCCACAAACCGTGATGTTAAATAAGGAAACCCGAACCCACATCA
>OY720451.1:59058809-59151309 GCA_963082715.1 Harpalus rubripes
GGAAGAAGACTAGACAAAAGTAGACATTCAAACAGTTCTAGAAATCGCACAAAGTAGAGTCCGCGCAGCGTGAACGAGTCGAGGCAGAACGACAAAGCAGCGTTCGAGGCGAGCGGTGTTCACCAAGTATAAGCTTAGGCCAGGGCCGTATCTAGTGGTGGACGAGGAGCAGATTCTGTGGCCGGAGAGAAATGCAGGTCGTACGGCAGGAATAATCACCGAAGCAGTGAGTGTAGATTCAAAGATAGTGTGTGTCATAAGTGTAGTGCAAAAGGGCATATCTCTACTGTATACCAAAAGTTTAAAAACGGGTCTCATTTAAGAAGAAGACACCATTTTATAGATAGTCGTGAATCTTCAGACACTGTCAACAATAATGTAATGTGCAGTGCACGCCGTCGCCGCCCCAAATAAATAAAAACGTTACAATAATGATAATACTCTCTTTAATATAAATTCGAATCAGAATCAAAATTTGAAGTGGATACGGGATCAGCACATTCTATAATATCTCATAACTTATATTTAGTCAAATTTAAACATTTAAAATTGAAAAAATGTGAGCTAATTTTGAAAGATTACGTATACTCTGTTCCATTTAAGCAATTCAGCAGATGTCGCTCGCATTAGCGCCAATTTTAAGTAGCCGCTATTACATTGGGTAAACTTTAGGGATCGACCGATATGATTTTTTGTAGCCGATACCGATATACTCATATCCGATATCGGCCGATACCGATATATCGGCCATAAAATTTTGTACATTTTTTGCTGTATAAATGAGGTAAAAGTTACTAAGTTTATCCCGATAGTTTCAACCCGGTTGAAATTCGACCCGGTCGAATTTCAAGGTTAATTCTCTACCGTTTATCTCGCTATGTTTACTTGATTTTTACGGACGAATATAATCGAAAATGGAACAAGAACAAGTAATGACATTATACACATATTTTTAAAATAAAAGGTAACGAATGAAAAATAAAATACGAAGTTTTGACTGGTGGAAAAATATTGTGCTACAATTTACAAATTCAGATTGAATAGAAAATTTAAGAGTCTCTAAAAGCACTTTTAATTGTATTTGCGAGGTACTAAATACTAAATTGAAAACAAAAAATAATATTTTAAGCGACCCTTCAAAAATTGTAAGTTTTGAGAGAAATATTGCTGTTTCACTATATTGTCTCGCTAACTGTTGAGAATATGGAATATTCTAAGCTTTTTTCCGTGCATAAGACCGAGAATTTTCATTTCCTTCATTAAGGAAAGAAAATAGATTACTTCCTGATTCTGCCAAATTTTTATTTTTGACATAATTCAATTCTAATCACATACGATTTGACTGTTAAAATGCAGCTGACAGATAACCTCTAACGATAGTGAATCATACATATACTTCGATCGGGTTGAGCGTTTATCCCGTAAAGTCAATCCGGTCGAATAAGCTCAACCCATTTATATTTTAGAGTCGAGTTGAAAATTTCGATCCGGTTGAAAATGGGTTTATTCCGATCATTTCAACCCGGTAACGTCAATCGGGTCGATTCAACCCATTTTCAAGCGGGTTGAAACTATCGGGATAAACTAGGTAAGTGATTTATAATGATATACTGTTACCGTTACATGCATTAACCATAAATAAATCACAAAAAATGCGGAGTAAATGCAAAAAAGGACATTTTTCCATTGATGTACAAAGTTGCAATAATATACATATTTAGCACCGCCGCCAAGTAGTGTTGCTAGTGAACAGCTATTTTCTTCAGCTGGAAATGTTTATGAAAGCGCAAGAAATCGCCTAACTCCGGAAAGAGCAGAAAGCTTAATTTTGTTACATTACAACTTGCCAAAACTTAACTTTAAATATTAATTTGTTTAACTTAGTGTGTAACTTTACTTCACATTTTTAATGACTTTTTTGCTAAATTTTGAATAAGAATAAACTTGATTTGTTTTTTATTTAATATTTCTGTTTTAATTTCCTTAAAAAAATCCTTAGCAACTGAAATATTAAGCAATTTATATTTTTTTAGGCCGATACCGATATAGGCCGATATCGTGGTTTACATATCGGCCGATACCGATATCGGCCAAGAAGGCCGATATACCGATACCGATATCGGTCGATCCCTAGTAAACTTGTCTCTTGTCTCAAATTTCAGCCAATCAGAGAGGTTAAAACTATTCTCTATTCTCTACAATACTGAATGGCTTAAATGGAACAAGGTATAGGACATATATTTTCGCGAGTTGGATACTATTGTAATTAAAAACGGAGGTCCGCCAATTGGTAGATACTTTTTAGCAAATTCTAAAATTGAAATTTCCCAATTTCATCATATTTCCGTTCCAATCAAAGGAAATAAATTGTGTGAAAAATACAAGTCTGTTTTTGAATCAGGTTTAGGGACTTGTAGCAAAGGTGAAATAAATATAATTTTACTCTGTGATCTGTGGTTTTTAACTCTTTATTTATTTATATTTTTAAATGTCCGTCTTTTAATGTATCTACGCTTATCCAAATTTTTATATTTTTCTTCAACTGAACCATTCTAGCCCTGAAAAAGACTATGGTATAGTCGAAACGTCGGCACGAATAAATTTTATTATTATTACAAAACATACCTAATGTAACAAATATTAAAACACGTTAAAATACATAAAAACCTTGGAAAATGTAAATAAAAATAACACTAGACATAGATTTCGCCAGATTTTGATGTACTAAGAAATAAAATTGTTGTAGTAATAACCAGATTCAATATATTTTCCTTCAACCACAGTACGTCCATTCAAAAATTTTCCGAAAACTTATGTGACATAATATATTAGTATAATAAAAGATAAAGATGATAATCATAACTTACTTTAGATGATTTCTTCCTGTCCGAACCGCTGAATTTGTTATCCGTTCTTCAGATTTTCTTGCCTTCCGATATCATTATGTTGTCTGGAGACTGTAAATTCATTGATTTCTGCAGGCGTTATCATTGGAACTATTTTCTCTGCTCTTCTTTGGGGTCATTTCTGGACACTGTGCTGGACAGTAGTACTTTTGTTGCAATACTGGAAAGAAAATAATTCATTGTAATACACATTAAAACTATTATTCTGAACGATATTTGTCTGAATGAGACAAAATATTGCTAGATAAAATAATTTAGATAATTTTATTCAAAGTCTGACCGGAAATATTTACCCTAAGATTTTTACAAGAAACACATTATCTACGTAAATAACTCTTAATATAGTTGTAATATTGTTTAAAACTTACTATTGTTATAAATTTGCAACGATGTGAAACATCAAATATATGTAAACAAATAATTTTTAGTATGATTTACGTTGCACAAAATTCGCCATTTTATCAATAAATCCACACTTATACATATACCTAATGTAACAAATATGAAAACACGTCGAAATACATAAAAACCATGGAAAATGCAAACGAAAATAACACTGAAATAGATTTCGCCTGATTTAAATGTACTAATAACTAAATAAAATATCACTTACGACGAGTGGACGAGTCCATGTTGGCACAGAAGTAACGCCTAAATTATATACTTATTTTCTTGTAATAATAGATCGAACCCCGTAACAATTATTATATCAAACGTTGAACTAACACTATATCTCACTTTTTCTGATATCTTTTCGTACATTTTCATAATTTTTCCAAAGGAAATGAATATTAAATCACACGAAATGCAATTTTATCAACACGTGCTCGGACGGAACAAGAACAAGGCAGTGGTTAGCGCTTAGCGCATGCGCATTTAAATGAGGTCATGGTACTTTCAGTGTTATAAAGGTTTGACATTGTATATAGACAATAGGGTCCTATACCATATTTTCTTTAATTTTTTTTCTGTAAGAACAGGATGAAATAAGAATTTTAGAGCAAACGCGACTTAAATATTTTACGTAATAAGCGAGATATGAATTTTTAAAGGTAAGAATTTCTTGCATGACGTAGCTGGTACTTCCAATGGTGTTAGTTAGTTAGAGAGAACAGATTTTTCTCATGTTTGCATAGCTGAAATATTTTTATATAAAAACTTATACGTAATATTCAAAAAGAAATTATTATTTAACATAAATAATAAGCATTTTTTTCTTAATAAATTATAGAACATTGAAACAGTTTGACATTATTATTATTATGACACAAAGTATGACGGCGGATGGCGCTAGTGTTTGTTTGTTTTGATTAGTTAATATTATTATTAATTTAATTAATACATAGGTATTACAAATTGATTTAATTATAAATACATTATTGTTAATAGTACTAGATATTATAATTAAACAAATTCATGAAACATACAATTGTAAATTCTTTGTTAGGTTATACAACAATGTGACAGTTCATAACCTTTCAAAGATGACCGCTGCAGACGCGCGAATCTCGTTTTTAAAATCAGGCGACCAATCAAATTCTTAGGACCTACCGCGTCATACCTAATCAGTAATCAATTTTAATCGCTTGTAGTTTGCGACCTAATCAATATTGAAACAAAATTTTTTCACTAATACTCATTAATTTATGTATATTTTCGTTTTCTTATTTAAGGTAGTTAAAATTTGACTATGGTATAGTACCCTATTAAGTTATTCATAAAAATAGTTTCAGTAAATTTTATACATTTATAAAGAAATATACAACTTAGTTTCTGTAATATAACTGTAAAAATACTTATTTCTACAAAAACCGTTGGCTTGAAAAACCATACGATACATGATGATGACCACCGTTCCTGTAAAATATAGGGATGAAGAATTTGAATGGATTCAACAGAACAATATTTTAAGTAACAAGAGATAAAATTTATTTATTTTTGACACCATATAACAGATATTCAACAACTTCACGCTTAGTTTTACGACTAGCTTCTTTGGCATTCCTATCCGCTAGTAAATTTTCAACCCCTTCTAGCGTAGATAGATCTGGATTGAATCTTTTAATTGTCATGCTTTTAATGTGGATATCATAGTATAAAAATATCTAAAAGACATATTATTTATTCAATATAATTTGAATATATATACACACCATTTTATACCTTGTTCCAAAAAGTAACGTAGACTAAACATGGTACTGGTTTTTCACCAGGTATAACAGTATAAAGGCCAGTACAAAATGCCTGGACAGGTTCATCTAGTTGAAATCTAACGCTATTTTTTTCTTGATCTAAAATGTAAGTTTGTCCGTCCCAAGAGCACACTATAATGTCATCGCAACCGTTTCCAGTCACATCTAATTTACTTAATGCAAATGTTTGGTGATCTACTTGTATCGCCCTATGTAAATAAAAACTTAATTTTATTGAGTTTATAAACAATCCATATTTATTTACTAAAATAAATTAGGCGTTTTCCACAAAAATGGGATAGTTACCAACATACCAATGTTACCATTTTTATAATATTCTTATTTGTTTGTCACTCATAATATATGACTGTAATAAAAGTCGCCATTTTTATGTGACTATATCAAAAAAGTTATTTAAAAAATTATTCAAATCGACCGCTACACCGTGACGTCATTTTTGCTTATGGACCTTTTACATTTTTATTGCACTCTGACGTCATTTTTCAATGCGCCACATAGTGAAATTCTTAAGAATTAGAGACGAGGAGGCACCATATTGTCAAGTAAAAAGATTAAAAGGATATGCATTTATTTTCGATAAAAAATTATTTAAACAACACAAAAACTTAAATAATTTTGTCTTTGATTATAAAGAAATAATTAATAATGAAAAACAAATTTTTAAAGGAAAAAAGAAAAAACAATTTTATTTTTGTTTATTATTTTCCTAATATCATCTCCTCTTCCTCTTGTTTTAAAATATTCATCACAAACGCATTCTGTGAATTTATTTAATAAAGTTAAGTTTTGCCAGAGTTTTTTCTTTCCGCCATTTGTAATTTTATTTGAAATTTAACTGGCCTTCTCAATGCGCAAACCTACTGCGCACTACATATATGTCATTTTGTCTTTCTCTCTCTTTTGATGTAAAAGGTCCATTAAAAGCCGCAAATAGCGCTAGTGTCGTTGTTTTACTGTGATGAGAAATTTCAAAGTGACAATAAAATAATTACAAGACATCAACCAAATTAGTCCCCCTGTATTACGGCAGAAATTTTTACCGTATCTATTTCCCGGATCATCAGAAATATTCTTGTCTGTAACTGATGTTTTTTTTGGTATTCCAAGCCATTATTGTATAATTTTCTGCTACGTAATGTC
The DNA here is from genome assembly GCA_963082715.1 of Harpalus rubripes. Taxonomy (NCBI): domain Eukaryota; kingdom Metazoa; phylum Arthropoda; class Insecta; order Coleoptera; family Carabidae; genus Harpalus; species Harpalus rubripes. The sequence goes on from OY720451.1 coordinate 59,065,069, forward strand.
CGAAAGTCTTCAATCAATGGGTTACTTGCGTGCCATTTTATTATTTAATATTTTTTTTCTACTGTCTATAAACAAAGTAGCCATTTGCGTTCTCTTTTGTCAACGCAAAATGTCACTTTGCCGCTCTAGAGCGACAAAGTAGAAAAAACGCTCGCTCCTCAAATTTCTAACTATACAATGTTGAGAAATGTTACTTGGCTACATTCTTAATAGAAAAGTTTAGTCAGGAATTAATGACACTGTAGTTACATATTACCCACTTACATAACCAAACAAAATGCCGCACTGCTGTTAAAATAAAATAGGGCATTCATTTACAAAAACGAAAGTATAAAATGCTTAGATTAGATTGAAGCAGTAGCTCAAGAAGAATGGAAAATACCGATAAGTAAAACTAAATAAAAAATAAATTTTTGTTATGGTGGAGGACCCCATTGTGGCGACTGTAGAAAAAATCTTGTGTGTGTTTCGAGCGCAAATGGACATTGTCGATTTCGAGAGAATGCCTCGCTCCTGCGTCGCGCGGCAACAACCTCTCAATCGACAATGTCCCATTTTGCGCTCTTAATACACAAATAGCTATTAAGAGACGATAAAAACTTGCTACCCATATTTTTTCTTTTGGCAAAATTTTCATTAATTGGCCAGAAAAAAATTAATGATATTATAATATTTAAATTACCGCCATGTATGACGTGAAATTACGCCGAACCAATTAATGGCAGTAAAGCAATAACATCGGTACGTCTAATAGCAACGGCATGTGCGGATAATTTAAACATGACAGATCATCTGTTTGACGTTTGAATAATAGTTTGGAGATTAATATTTTCTTTGTTATTTTAATCTTGTACGAGTATAAGCTAAGTTAAAGTCCTTCAAAATCCTGCTTAACAAATCGAAATACGTAATAAAAGTAACAGAAACCACGCAAATTATAAATAATAAAGAAGAGAGACAGTGACAGAAAAATAAAATTAAAACTCGCACTCGCTCGCTATATATACAGGTTTTTAAATATGCTTCCCTTTCTCCAGTTCAAAATAATGACGTCAAAGAAAATTTTCTTTCTTAATTTATTAAAAAACAATTTATAAAAAATAAAATTTATATTTTTACAGGCCTATTGCCCCTGAGAAACATTTGGGGTATTATACTCTCTCTCTCTCTCCTATAGAAAGTTGGCTCCTCAATGCTCTGCAGCATCAGGTGATTCAATCAATCTGAGCCGCAAAATATTTGGTTGCATTATTTCTTTCTCGAAATTTTAAATCAATTTGGACCAAAGCTCTGTTAACAATCATTTTTAAATTTCTAAATTGTCGGGTTAATTTGCGTGATGACGTTCTAACTTTATCTTGAGCACAATGAATGAGTTTGCTGATTCGATTTGGGAGCAAAATTTCGGATCGCCCACTTTCTGGTAATTTAATACAACTACACTTTCACGTTTCGGCTATCTATATAACTAACCTATAGATAAATTTGCGTATTTCAACATTTTTCAAAACATTTACCGGCAATTTTAACATAATATATTATAAAACTCAACTGGCAACGGAAGTACAAACAACCAAGCGTGACGTCACAATGGAGATGTTTTTTTCTATAATTTTTTTCTCATTTGAAAATAAAAATTATGCAAATAAAAATTAGGAAAGATTTAAATATAAAAATACTTTTATGTATTATAAAATCAAAATAGGCGATAACTACCCCATTTATGTAAAAGAACTGTTCTCACCAAAGTATAATCTCATCTTGTACCAACATAATGGTACCATCCAGTGTTGCTACAGCATAAGGTTTCCCAACAGATTTTGGTGTGCTTTCACTAGCCCCAGATTCAGACACATTTTGCAATAAAGACTCACTAGGTTTGGCATCATTTTTAATACTTTCTTGATTATTTAGGTCCCCTAAAATTTCTGTAGAAATATTCTGATTTCGCATTCGAGACAAACCTAGAAATTGGTAATCGACGAAGGAAGCAGCAAAACTTTCACTACGAACGCTGAAAATTTAAAATATAGCCTCTCAAATCGCAACTGAATTATTTTTGGTAGTGTACAGACAGAGCCGCAAAAAAATAATCATTTGTCGCACATTCGCAGAAATGGACACTTCCCGAACAGAACCTGACAACTACTGCACAATTATGAATGGGGTAGAATAGTGTGACGTCAGAGTATAGCGCGAAATATGAAGTACTGTCCTAAGCAAAAACGATACTTTCAAAGTAGACTCTATTGACAGAACACATAAGGGTCAGAATTTTAAGGCTTGTAATTTGAAGCTAATATTATTGTTATTATGACGAAGTTAACTTTGAGATATTAATAACACCAAATTGTAAACATTTTTCTATTACTTCGTAATACAATATATACACATTAATAACAAAGGTTTTATTTCAAATTGAAATCAACTCTGCACATTCTGAACTACGAGTATCAAGTTTGCGCAGCTTTAAACATATCCGAGAGTTTACCGACATACCGACTGAGATTATGTTTGTTGGCGTTTTTGAGCATTTTCAAATCAGTTCTTTTCAAAACTTTGTATTTTTTCTTTAATGTACGTAAATAACTATGTCTATCCACATTAATATATTAATAATATATCGTACGTAGGGTACTGTTACCTAAAAATAACTCGCTTGTTTTTCAAACGGGCTCTTTCGGCCGCTTCACGCGATGTTTCACGAACATGTTCGAGATTGAAAGAACATGTAGTAATATTCAAACTTAACTGAATGATAGCTTAAATAGTTAAGTTTTCTTAATTAAGTAAGATGTTGGCGACGGAATGAATTGCTTAAAATTATAGTTCTTATTTGCTCCGGCAATAAGGTTCACTTTGAAAGATGTGTTTACCGGTAGGACAGTAGTTTAAATGAAGCGCGCAGCATATGACGTAATAGAGTAGTTCAGTAATTACGTCATATGCGGCGCGCTTCATTTAAACTACTGTCCTACCGATAAACACATCTTTCAAAGTGAACCTTATTGCCACAGCAAATAAGAACTATAATTTTAAGCAGTTCATTTCGTCGCCAATACCTTAATTAAGAAAAGTTAGCTATTTAAGCTATCATTCAGTTATGTTTGAATATTACCCTTTCATTTAAACAAAACATATTACCCTAATTTATAATAACAATTAGTCTATTTAAGTTTTAAAAAACTTTGTATGGAATTACATGTTCGTTCAATCTCGAAGATGTTCGTGAAACATCGCGTATAGCGGCCGGAAGAGCTCGTTTGAAATACATCGAACCATTTTTAGGTTACAGAACCCTAAGAACACGACATATTAATATATTAATGTGGACAGACAGAGTTACTTACGTACCTTAAACTTTAAAAGAAGAAATCTAAAGTTCTGAAAAGAACTGATTTGAAAATCCTCAAAAACGCTAACAAACAAAATCTCAGTCGGTATGTCGGTAAACTCTCGGATATGCTTGAAGCTGCACAAACTTGATACTCGTAGTTCAGAATGTGCAGAGTTGATTTCAATTTGAAATAAAACCTTTTTTATTTATTAATGTGTATATATTGTATTACGAAAAATAGAAAAATGTTTACAATTTGATGTTATTAATATCTCAAAGTTAACTTTTCCATAATAACAATAATATCAGCATCAAATTACAAGCCTTTAAATTCTGACCCTTATATGTTCTGTCAATAGACCAGAAAAGTGTAACGGTCAAACTTAGGCGCGAAATTCAAACTCAGTTCATAACGCTGAGAACATAATTTCAATCCCCGTGTATTTCTTACCAAGGAAATTTTTGCTCAACTTTAAAGGCCGAAAAATCTCATAAAAGTAAATTTCTTATGCAAGGCGTTATATGTAGGATCTAGACCGATCCTTTATCTCCAGATTCGTACAATAATATTCACATGAACTCTGCACAGTTTATAATTATTTAAATAATAATACAACACTACAAAATTCATTGAACGTATGTCTTATTTTGATCGTGCATGCTTCATCTTCTATTGTGCTGTCCTATTTACTGGTGGGTCAACGACATACGGTATCCTTGCTTGCACCAAGCATTTTAATTTCTAATAATTTTCTTACTTTACTTTTTCTACAGGTTTAAACTGTTGCAATCTATTACTGAATAAACAAACTATCGAATTCTTAGCAAGAGCTTTTTAATTTTTAAAGTATCGTTTTTGCTTAGGACAATGCTTCATATTTCGCGCTGTACTCTGATGTCACACTATTCTACCCCACTGCTTATACAAATCTATGTCTATTCCTGCGCATGTGCACTAATTTTTTGCGGCTCTGTCTGGCCATTATTTTTTGTACCTATTACTTTCCGATGCATCGAAATTTTCAGTAATTGGTTCATACGCCAACTCAGTTTGGCATTTTATTCTCATGAAAGTTCCGCCTGGTTGAGCTACCAACAGACAAGGGGAACCATCAGCTGCGTGATGTAAAGTTACTGATCCAATTTGATTAGCGCACTCCCATTTGTTAAGACCGACTAGTTTTCCTGAAATTTTACCGTTTATCGAAATGAAGATAAAAAAAATAGTTATTTTATACCTCTAAATAGGTTAGAAACACTACTTAAGGGATGGTCGGATTCTAGAGAATCTTTGAGAAGAGGTGCTTCTACCCATCTGTAGGATCTAACTACTCGGTCAGTTAGGCCCAAAACTAGTTCTATTGCACCGTCATTGTCAATATCTCCTAAAAGTGCAACCTGGACACAAAATGCAATAAGTAGGTTCTTATAATTAAATTTATAAACGGAAAATAAATTACTAATAATGGAGGAAATAAATACGAGTGTAAGAAATAATTTTTTTCTGAAACCGCAAAAAATGAGGTGCGAAAGTTGCATTTTCCTGATTATATAGTCGTTTTATTTAAAATTAATAAAGAATATCAATATTTATAATTGTTTTGTACAGTAGATATTACTGAGTTTACATGCAGTTTTGAAACCATTTTTAAAACGTTTTTAGTTTTGAAAACGCCAAGTATAGGGCGCGAGCAGACACGTGACTCAAGGAACCTTGACGTGCTTAGAATCAGCTGATTCGTGTGCGCATGTCATTTTGACAAGAACAATGTCATGTTGACAAGACCAATTTTTTGACCTATTTTTATTTTTAACTGCTAAAATGTTAATATTTTTTTTAATTTCATGTGATTTACTGCCTAAAAATTATAAAATATTAACATTTAAGAAATTAAAAATCAAAATAAGTCAAAACATTGGTCTTGTCAAATTGACAATATTCTTGTCAAAATGACATGCGCACACGAATCAGCTGATTCTAAGCACGTGACTCGAGCGACCTTGACTTGCTTGAGATCAGCTGATTTGTGTGCGCATGTCATTTTGACAAGAACACTGTCAATTTGACAAGACCAATGTTTTGACTTATTTTGATTTTGAACTGCTAAAATATTAATATTTTATAATTTTTAGGCAGTAAAACACATGAAATTAAAAATAATAACATTTTAGCAGTTAAAAATCAAAATAAGTCAAAACATTGGTCTTGTCAACATGACATTGTTCTTGTCAAAATGACATGCGCACTCAAATCAGCTGATTCTAAGCACGTTAAGGTCCCTCGAGTCACGTGTCTGCTCGCGCCCTATACAGTGTCAAAACGGTTTTGAATTATTTCAAACCAAAACTAAAATTCATGGGTTGGCCTTGAAAACTAGTTTCAAAACTACTCATGTAAACACTTAAAATTCAGTTTCGATATTGCGCATGCGTACAGAGCATAACGTTTCTGTCGCATTGTGTTACTAACCTTCAAATAAACTGACAATTGTGTAGTTTTAGTGCGTAGTGGTACGAAATATAAAAAATAATTGGAATAATAGCAAAACGAAGTATTTGGAGTGAAGAGTATCTGTCACTTACATCAGCTAAATGCGCATGCGCCGAAACAGATTTCAAATTAATTTTTAAACTTGTTTTGAAAACTGCATGTAGAGTTTTGCATAATTTTGACTGAAAACTGAAACCATTTTCAAAACTGCATGTAAACGTAGTAATATTAATCCCAGAATGTCTAAAGGAACCTCGTCGCAATTATTTACTTCGCAAATGAACTGTTACCACAAATAATTTTTAGGAAAAACAATATCTAATTAATGTCTTACTTTTGAGTTAGCCGGTATACGCTGTTTGTGAACACATTCCAAAAATTCATTTTCATCATTCGCTAGTAAAGGTTTGCTTTCTTCATCCGTCGGATCGTTTTGTGAGGAAGTACTCGATGCTTCTGCATCTCCAGCATTTGCTAGGTTATGTTTCTTTTTTTCTGAATAATATACGTAGCACCATCCATCAGCACTTACAATAACTAAACAATTTTCTTTTATATTTAAAACATCACCAATTACAACGCAAGCTATGAAACCTAAACCGTTAATAGTTTGCCAGCATTCTCCCCCCTACAAAAATATTATTACAGTTTATATTACAGTATATTATATAACAATTTGTATAAACTGTACTTTAATAACGATTTTTTTTTTGATATTGTTTATAAAACCAGTGTATCAACCAACGACCAAATATAACTAGACAAAACTTCATTTGGTTTGTTTTGATTTCGGCTGGCCAGACAGAGAAACTAGAGATAGAGATATGTCTTGTCTAATCCGAGTATTACTCACAAGAGGTCACCACTGAGGCCACGTAGAGTATGAGTGTCTAGTTTGAATGTTGCTTACTAGCGTCGCAAGTGTTCTTAGTTAAAATTTCGTGGTTAACATTAAATAATTTATAAAGTTTAATACAGTGTGTTCAAAAAAATTCCTAACTCGGAGTAGGCTATGAACAAAAAAACGTATGTCAATTTAAAAATATTTAATTAAATGTCAATTTGACATGAGATATTGTCAAAAATGTTATCTAAAAAAATCAAAGCATTTCTTCTTGAATCTTATTATAGAAATAAAAACAAATAAGAAAACGGCGGATGTCAAGGTACTGTATCCTTCTTTATTGTCTTTTCTCTTTAAAATTACATTTGAAGATCAATTTTGACATCTCGACTTTTCAATTAAATAATGAGCAGACATACGTTTCTCTGTTCATAGCCTACTCCGAGTTAGGAATTTTTTTGAACACACTGTATTAAAGAAAAATCAACGTGTCACTCAAAAAACCACTACAACTACAAAAAAAGACAAAATACACATGCTTGTACCTGGCCTCTAGTAAGCAACGTTCAAACTAAACACTAGACTATACACTGAAGGGTACCTTTATAACCAGGGTATGGCCATGGCGTGGCAATATACCTATAAGTAAATATATTGCTGATGCCCTATCTCTCACTTAAGAGGAGTCTGCTACAAACATTATTGTCTATCCTTGTCAGTTAGTGTAAGAATTTCCCTCCCGCTAGTTCCCCTTTCTCGTTCTACACCAATAAAATCAAAGCAATCTGGCGCTTGCGCGGAACTATTCTTACAGACCAGACAAGTGCAGCTATACATGCAGATATATGTCTGCACTCGTCCAATGTTAGTTCACAAATCTCACTCCCACCAGCAGTATATAAGTTTTATAGGTATATTGGCGTGGCTCTCGTTTCGTCCGCCATTACCGGCCCATCTGTTATACGTGTTGTTCTTGCGCAAATTATTATATATTTTCGTGGCTATTTGTTTTATTTTAATGAAAAACACATTTAATTATTATTTTAACATGTATTTAAAGTGTAAGTAATATTTTTATTTTATTTACTTGTGTAGTTTGTTAAGATACCCACCACGATTACTGACATATTGAAAACAACTATTAATTACCAATATTAAGCATAATCATTTAAATTTTTAAAAGGTAAGTTTAGAAAATACAATTATTATGTAAACTATTATTCACGAAAGATGACTATTCAAGGTCATTTGTAAGCCGTCTGATAATTACTTGCAGATAACTTCATTGCATTCCATATACATAGGCGTGTAACATGAAATATTTATGGACACATTTTAACAGAAAAAATTTGAAAATTATGTTTCTTTCTAAATAATGCCTTTCTGAAAGATTTATGTTTTTCTTATGTTTTTGCAAAATACGAAAACGTAGACTTAACTTATAAACCAAGGAATAATAATTTGATTTAAACGTCAACGCCACTGGGTAAATATTAGCACAGAGGGGCAGTGTAGTAGATAATTAGGTATCTGTAATTCTACGACATACGTCATTATTATTTATAGTGTGTTAGAAAGTAATGCCACTATTTACGTATATCTGTCACACCACATAAATTAAATAGACATACACCAATTAATCTATTTCTTTCTAATACAAAATGTTGCTAAGCTACTGCTGTAAAGTGATGTGTATTTTTTCTTCGAAAGAATGACCTTGAATAGTCATCTTTCGTGAACAATAGTGTAAATAAGAACTACAGATATTAAATTAGATCCATATCACATATTCTACATAACCTCTAAATGTATGTCTTAATAATAATTGTGTATCTCCTAAATTAATTATTTTTTATTACCTTTATAAATTCACAGTGTGATAAATTAATATTCTTTTTTAATATATCACATTTATTACAAATAAATAGGGAAATGAATTACCGACAATGGCCATACCCTGGTATAAAGGTACCCTAATACACTGACTGACACTCTTCGTGGCCTCTGGTGAGAAATACTGAAACTAGACAAGACATATCTCTATCTCTAGTTTCTCTGTCTGGCCTGCCGAAATCAAAACATTCAGTGAGGAGGGATAGGGAATGTTTTGTCTAGTTATATTTGGTCGTTGGTCTCAATAATTTATAAAACGCGCCATGTACGGCTAACTTCATCCCATGCCTAATGACTAGTTTCACACCGTGTAACAGCAACAGAAGTAGTAAGAATTTGGAATAAAGCAGATGTGTGACGTAGAAATTAAGAGCATTTAAAACTCTAATATTTTAAAAACTAATTTTTCTTGTTTTGTTCAACGTTCAAATCTTGACCATGAAGTTGGCACAGATGAACTTTTTACTTACAATTTGCAGTGCAGAGTGTACTTTTTAAATTGAGAGCGCGCGAAGATCATTTGCGCCAACTTCAAGTTCAAGATTTTAAGGATATGAAACATAAGAAATGAACAGAGTGAACTTGTTTACTATGGCGAAGGTATAAACGCGGATCATAAAAAATTACCTTGAATATGCTGAGATCCCCTTCTTCATTTCCAACTACTAGTTCATTATTCCCATCATTATCTACATCACCCAAAGCGAGACCATTACGTAAAACAGGTCCAGTAAAATCAAATTCAAGATTTTCAACAAATGATACAGCGCGCATTTTATTTTAAAATAAAAATATATTTACTTATACAATTTTCGTTTTAAATTTAGCGGTTTTCTTTCATCAGGTAACGAAGACTCTATATTTTGCCACCTCGACGGTGGCCAAACTATACAAGACGCCCGAGCTGTAATTAACCCTAAAGAGATCGGTCCGAAAGAATTTGAGTCCATAGAATGTCCAACATGGTCTCCTTCGACCCAACAATGACCTTCTGGCACCCTAACCACTTCTGTTTTATACCCACGGGTTATTATAATATCACCTGAAAATAAGACAAATGCACAGAGAATAACAAAAACAATCATAGCTACCTTGGACTCCAACAACTCGTTTAATAATTTTTTGGTTAGGATTTTTCGGAGATATCAACGAAATAATTTCACCTCGTTTAATATCTAAATCTCTAATAGCCCATCTGTTTAAATAAACGTAATCTGTAATATCTCTGTCTGGATTTAATGCTGGTTGCATTGAAATTCCATCTACGCGGGCTATGTATCCAACAGAGTCAAAAAATGTTACACCGATAGGAATGCCGACTAATATACTTTTAATAAAATTTGGAATTTTCATTGGTATCATTTCATTTCTTACTAAACTAATTTAAAAGATATCTAAAATTTATAGGTTATATTTGATTTGACATAGCTTTTGGGGGCGTTCAATAAGCGGTAACAGTGTTGCCAACCATGTATCAAAAAATTTCCCTTTGTTTTGTTATCCGAAAATTTTTCTTATTACTTCCCAGCATTGGTTAATGTTTTCGGTCCAAAAATTCGATAGAGAGTTTCAGTGAATAAGTACGAATTAGGGTCCCCATAACACGTTTTTACTATTTTTACTATGATGTCTGTGTTTTGACGATTTTTTCGTCCACGATAACTCATATCAAACTTCCAAAAATTTCTATTTTCCGTATTTAAGCTTTTTGCAATCATGAAAAGAGTTGATTAGATTTTGAGTACAATTGGACAACCGGGAGTGATACTTTACTTAAAGCCCATAATAGTATATTAAAGAACGTGTTTTATAAGACATGTAATTTAATTGACAAGTGCGAAAGAAAGTCTTATAAAATGAGTTCTTTATACTATTTTTTATATTTTGCGCCTTCTACAATAACATTTACTTACTCAATTTGTGATTATATTTGTAACCATTTGTACAATTTTCATGTAAATAATCTTCCCTAAATAAAAAAATAATAATAATAATTTCGACATATTATTAAAATGAATTGTCAATTAACTAAAAATAAATTAAGTAAAAATGGGTTAAAGAAACGTATCTAGTACCAACCGTCTAAAACAAAAAATTGCGTATCGAAATGAAGGTCATTCCGATACGCAATTGTGTATCGTAATGACTTCATTATGAACGCAAAATATAAAAAAGTTTTTAATGAAAAACTGTATTAAAATATAATCCAAAACTTGTCAATTTTAGTATTTAAAATTTTATATCAACAACTGTAAGTGAATCCAAAATTTCTCAAATTTGGTATTTAAAACTCGTATATGATTGGAAACAACAAACCGGATATAGTATTTTACTTGGAACTTTTGGCTATTAGTTTTTACAATAATCGAGTTTTCAATACCATTTCCTAATCTCTATATCTACGTCACACTCTATTCCAAATTTTCATTACAGTCAGGCCTTTTTAAAAACTGGACAATGGGGTAGAATAGTGTGACGTCAGAGTATAGCGCGAAATGTGAAGTACTGTCCTATGCAAAAACGATACTTAGTAGACTTTATTGACAGAGTGAGTACAAAAGGGTCAGAATTTAAAGGCTTGTAATTTGATGCTGCTATTATTGTTATTATGAAGAAGTTAACTTTGAGATATTAATAACATCAAATTGTAAACATTTTTCTATTACTTTGTAATACAATATATACACATTAATAAATAACAAAGGTTTTATTTCAAATTGAAATCATCACTGCACATTCTGAACTACAGAGTATCAAGTTTGCGCAGCTTCAAGCATATCCGAGAGTTTATCGACATACCGACTGAGATTTTGTTTATTAGCGTTTTTGAGCATTTTCAAATCAGTTCTTTTCAGAACTTAAGATTTATTCTTTTTAAATTTAAGGTACGTAAATAGCTCTGTCTATCCACATTAATATATTGATAATACGTTGTGTTCTTAAGGTTCTGTAACCTAAAAATGGTCCGCTGTCTTCGGGCCGCTTCACGCGATGTTTCATGAACATCTTCGAGATTGAACGAACATGTAATTCCATGCAAAGTTTTTTAAAACTTAAATAAAATAATTGATATTATAAATTAGGCTAATATGTTTTGTTTAATTGAAAGGGTAATATTCAAATTTAACTGAATGATAGCTTAAATAGCTAACTTTTCTTAATTAAGTAAGATATTGGCGACGAAATAAGGTTCACTTTGAAAAATGTGTTTACCCGTAGGACAGTAGTTCGGGGAAAAAATATAAGTATTATTAAATAATCCAAAATTTCTCAAATTTGGTATTTAAAACTTGTATATGATTGGAAACAACAAACCGGATATGGTACTTTACTTGGAACTTTTGACTTAGTTTATAAAATAATCAAGTTTTTAATACCATTTCCTAATCTCTACATCTACGTCACACATTTACACTATTCCAAATTTTCATTACATTTAGATCTTTTGCTATCGCCTTTTTAAAAACTGGACAATTTCGTTCATTTGCATTTTTATTCCCTTTTTCATTTGTTCCTAAAAATTCCCCCGAATAGGGATATTAAGGATACTCCTACATGTTGGCAACACTGAGCAGTAATATTTTATAGGTGAAAACAAATGAATAATTAATTTTAAAAAAGACAGTAGCAGGCTGTTGATGACGTCACAAAACAGTATGATTATCATTTGTTAATTATATACTTAAATTTATTTTCTTTATTTGACTGTTTTGTATTTCAAACGTAAACAGACAAAACAAAAGTAAAATAAGTAAACATAACAAGATGGCCGCTCCGGGCGAGCAGCAAGCTCGACTCGACTTTATAGGCATTTTAACAAGGTTAGACAGAAAATTTGAAATAATTTTAGTGAAATGGGTAAATGACAAAGACTTTGAAATACGAATCCGCACAGAAATAGACCGCGACAACGATGATTTCAACAGTTTATGTGATGAATGGGTTGATATGTTTTCATCTGTTACCCACACAATTTGGGCTAAGAAAATATCGAACACTGGCCCGAAAATCAGATTTAGAAAGCAGTATCAATGTTGGACGCAAGGCGGTGGAAAAATAATAAAGGAATTATTGTTTGATTCTAGAAGATGTAAAGGGATTCTCGACATGAAAGTTTTGACAGATACGCCTTTAACTCGAAGGAAAAATAAGCATATACGCATGGGACTAAATGCTGTTGTCAAGGTAATTAATAAATTTTTTAATTTTTGTAGCTGATTTAAGTACAATTTTATACACGACGATAAAATTAAATATTTTTTTTCAGATAAATTTCAACCATCTCCACGCAGTAAATACCGAAGTCCCATATTCTTGTTTTGTTCATACCTGCACCCCCCAATCAGAAACAATCTTACCCCATCTGCAAGATGATGGAGTTTCACTGCAAATTCAAGAAATAAAACTCCAAGAGGAACAACATCAACAACAACAACTTCCCACGCAAATACAGATAACTGCACCAGATTTATCCGAACCATTATTGATGTACCAGCCTTCGATTATATTCGATACTTCACTGGCAGGTCCAACAATACCTCATGTGGTACATTCTCATGCGCATGTACATCATAATCAACATACGACGCCCCATGGACATTATCTATGATGATTAAAAAAAACAGTGTATTTTTCTCGTACTATTCGTGAATTTAATAGCATGTATATTAATTGTACATTTAAACCATGAAATATTTTAAATCGTGGGTGCCACTCCTGTCTCCCATAATGGATTTTTTTTCGTTTGCAGAATATATTTTTTATTTTTTTACTCAGAAAAATGATATCAAAATATCAATTTACCTTTTACGAAGTTTTAATTTACTTTTTTCTGAAATGGACCTTTTCAATTTAACGGCTATCTCTTTCTATCGCTGCAAATAGTAAGAAAATGGCGCGAACAACTGCCAGTTGGGCTGTCAAACGAAACGTCAAAAATATTGCAGTTATTAAAATACCTGTATAGGGCGCGAGCAGACACGTGACTCGAGCGTCCTTGACGTGCTAGGAATCAGCTGATTTGTGTGCGCTTGTCATTTTAACAAGAACACTGTCACTATGACAAGACCAATGTTTTGACTTATTTTAATTTTGAACTGTTGAGAAGTTATTATTTTTAATTTCATGTGTTTTACTGCCTGAAAATTGTATATTAATAACATTTTAGCAGTTCAAAATCAAAATAAGTCAAAACATTGGTCTTGTCAAAGTGACACTATTCTTGTCAAAACGACATGCGCACACAAATCAGATGATTCCAAGTATGTCAAGGACGCCCGAGTCACGTGTCTGCTCGTGCCCTATTCTCGATGAAAATTTGCATCGTTAGACTTTTTAATAAAAGCTTTTGTAATTTATTTCGATAAGATTTTTTAAAGTTATCTGAGATATTCTCACATTTTACGTCTCAATTTTTTAGAAACAAACGCCATAGATCTGTTGTTCTTACTATGCGCAGATCCCCATTGCACATATCTTCTATCTATTCAGAAAAATGATATCAATTACGAACTTACCTTTTACGAAGTTTTAATTTACATTTTTCTGAAAATGAAGTCTTTCTGAAATTGAAAAGGTATAGAAATAATTCGAATAATTGAAAAAACTAAGGGATGGTACCACTCCCGTCTCCACAAATAGAATTTATTTTTTCGTTCGCAGAACAAAATATATTTTTTAACTTTTACTATACCTTTTTACTATATGTATATTCAGTTTCAGAAACAGGAAACTAAATTTCGGAAAAGATAAATTCATATTTTGATATTATTTTCCTGAAATTAAATTTGAAAAGGTTTAGAAAAAATTCGAATACGAACGACAAAATTTTAATTATATTATTTTCTATTGTATTTCCAATTAAAACCAACTATAGTAATAATAATAATAATAATAATAATAATAATAATACAAAATATAAATACGTAATAATATTTACTGAAAATAAAATACTGGTAGCATTTGAAATGTCTTTCAACATCTTTAAATTGGTGATATATTCATTAAAAAACAAATACAGCCATTTTTAATAATTTTTCAACTGTTTTTATATTTTTGATATGAAATATTTATTAAGGTATATGTTATACGATTTCAGATTTGTTTTTTTTTTATAATGGGATATTCTACTATAATGGAATTTTCGAACACAATTATAATTCACTTTTCAAACCAGACGTAAATAAAGAAATACAGGGTGAGTCTGGGAAGACGCCCCCCCCCTTAACTTTTTTATTATAATAGAAAAAAATGGCTCATATAAAAGTTTTATTATTTTACATATACTATTTGATGGCAGATGTAGATATTTTTTATAAAGTCAGGTTTACAAGATACGACTATTAACTTTTATTTTTCAAATAGCAACCTATAATTATTTTAATAAAATAGAAACTGCCATTTTTTTTTCTTTTCAATGATGTATTATTTTTTATTAATGTATTTGAAAAATTTCGAGAAAAATGAGATAGAAATATTAGAAATAATTTTTAAACAAATATTATAGGTGGCTATGTGAAAATAAACAAAACGTAACAGTGCTATACAACTTAGCAAACTAAAACAACAAATTTAATTGTTTTACATTGTTATGTTTTGTTTATTTTCACATAGCCACCTATTTGTTTAAAATTATTTCTAAATTATCTCATTTTTCTCGAAATTTTTCAAATACATTAATAAAAAATAATACATCGTTGAAAAGAGAAAAAAATGGCGGTTTCTATTTTATTAAAATAATTATAGGTTGCCATTTGAAAAATAAAAGTTTGATAGTCGTATCTTGTAAACCTGACTTTATAAAAAATATCTACATCTGCCATCAAATAGTATATGTAAAATAATAAAACTTTTATATGACCCATTTTTTTCTATTACTTATAATAAAAAAGTTAAAGGGGGAGGGGGCGTCTTCCCTGACTCATCCTGTATAAAGCATGAAATGTAGAAACGAATTCTACTGCTCCAGAGTAGAATTTGTAATCTGGTGGAATTTAAAGTTACAAAATTGAAGCCCATATTATTTTAGAAAAAACCGAATGCAAAAATACTCATTTTTTTGTATTTAGCGCGTAAAACTTGTGACGTAGATTTGCCTTCTAACTTTTCTCATAAATTTTGTTATTTATTTACTGATATTTTTACAATTTTGGAAGACATATAACCTTAGCACTTTTGGAGCACTGTAACATTCCTTTAAACTAAAGATAAAGTCTTAAAACCTAATTAAATATTTTAAAATTCGATACTTGCTGTTGTTTCAGAAATAAATTTCAAAATAGTCGAATACCCCATTCAGGCAACTATTGTTTTGGAAATATGTCAAACTTATAATTAGCTACTATTATAGTTATCAAGAAGCTGTATGTAAATAAGTAGAGATAAATATATTTTTAAGAAAATATATTTTACATTTAAATTACCATTTGTGTTACATGAAAATATGAGTATGTATAATAAAAATTATATTAATTTCTTTATTTATTCAAAATATTTAATTTTAAATTTTTACTCATTGAACCTTCAAATTCATCAAATCTTTCAAGAACTTCTGTGTATAAATTGTAAAGTGTGTTAAACTGTGTTACGCTGTCGTTTAATTTTGGAATTTTAACGTCAATATCTTTTAATAGTTTTGAAATTTGTTCTTGAAGTTCTGAAGTACGATCTAATATTTTTATTTCTTCGTTGAGCAAGAATGATAAACTTTTTTCCTTTAAATATTGCCGTTTTAGTTGTTCAATTTCCTCCAATATTTCATTTACATCCAATTTTGAATATTCTTCATGTATTTTATCATTTTCTAATAAAATGTGTTTAGGAATTAAGAAATATTGACGAATATCTTCCTAAATAATATTCAATATTTGTATTTACTCTTTATTTAAATAATAAAGTATGTAATAAAAGTTTTCGGAAAAATTTTATTCTGCAAATTTTATTACTAAATGAGTTCTAATCTAATCACTAGAAATAATAAATATATAATAGTCGTTTTAATGAAGAGGTCTAACATTTTCCGATAACTTTTTTTACATTAGTTATTGTCTTACTTCATATTTTTTCAAACTTTTTTCTGTTTCCAGTAAATATCTGTCGGTTAATGTTATCATTTCAGCATGTAATTTTTCCTTTTCTTTCCCAGAAAGTTTAAGATTTCGTCCTATTGACTCTTCCAATGTAGTATGAATTGATTTTATTATATAAATAACAGCATTTTTAACTAAAACATTGCTCCGTTAAGATAAACAAATAAATAAGGTTAGTTATACATACATTCAGATAAACAATACGATGAACTGAAACCAAAGTGCTGCATTTCATACTCATCTAATATTAAACGATTTTTATCCATTTTGTAACGAAATATAACACTATTTATTGCTAATATACTATCAAAATAAAGGATAACGTTCAAAATTCAAATATTTGGTGAGCCATTCGACCTGATTCAACCAATGAACGTCAAATGAGATGGTAAGATTTCTTGCGTTTGCACATGCGCAGAGGCTAAAGAAACTACATGTTCTGTTCACAAGTTGTTTATCAAAATATACCTATCACAGAAGAAATTCATTGTAGAAGCGACAGATATCTATACAAAATTTACTGCCATACGAATGATAGACTTGGACCGAACAGAGAGTCATGTAAACGTATAAATTTTCAAATCCAGTAATGCCAACCCATTGGTGAAAAATTAACTATAATTATTTTAAATAAATTAAAAATACGTTAAAAACTTATGTTCAGTATTTATTTTCTACGTATTCCTAAATATAAACATCCCTCGGCCATTACTACAGTTTTTATTTTTTATTTTGTAATGTTCTGATGATGTGCCTCATGTAAAGAAATTTTAAAGGTATTTATTAATCTTCGACCATATAACTATAGACACGTAATCGCCTATGCTAGAGTATACACATATACCTATTAGTTAATAGGTATATGGGTATACAATGTTTTGAAGTGAGCGGTCTGAGGCCCGGGGTCCTCCTGAAAATGTTTGTACCATCCATAAACTCTTGGGTTTTGCATAGTTTCCTGGCCAAAATTCTTCTCCAACATTTATACAACTTTACTGCACTTTATACCATTTTTAACACAAAATTTAACTCTTTGCTTCGTTATTTTTATTCAATAAAAGCATCGTCAAGCATGTCAAAATGCTTTGTCAATATGTAGCTAATATCAGCGTCACCCGTCACAGTATTGTCACAGGGGTCACAGTTCACAGACAGTCAGGCTTATTCTGTAAAAATATCGTTATATAACAACCATCGTTATTTATAAATGTAACGATGTGATCCTGAACGACATTTTGTAAAAATCGTATTCACTAAGTAATATCGTTATAAACGTCCTCATACTGTTTGTTATAACGACTTTAGCTATTTTTTTTTAGAAAAAATAGTAACTATTATTGTAAATTAAATTGTCATTGTAATATCATTTTGCTGGGCCGTATTCCGAGCGCACTTTTATAATAAAAGCGCTTTTATGGACCAAACATCTCATAATAATATAATGTAAAAGCGTGCTCCATAAAAGCGCTTTTATTATAAAAGTGCGCTCAGAATACATTATTATTTTAATTATTATTCCTTTATTGAGTAAAGAATATGTGTAAGAAACGATTATCAAAAGGATAATATTATCCCATAAAAGACTTTCACGACCACAAACATTTCTTCTAAAATGTAATTATGGTTGTTAATTATATATTTGATGTATGAATAAATGTTTTGTTATTTATTTTCAATTTCTTCCTGCACAAATGTAAATAATAAATTAATTAACTCTTCCATTTGCTAATATTTGACATTAGAAAACTGAATAACGACAAGTGAATCCTTAGCCGTGTTCCTTCGGGTTGTGATTGTGATTTTGTGAATCCTGATTAATTTAATCGTGATCCTTTTGAAACAGGATTTAAAAATTATAGCAAGAAAACAACACAATCTAGTGTCAAATGTCAATGTCATATGCAGACTAATGCAAACTACCCTATTTTATTTTATAAATAATCAACTGTCTATAGTGTTATAGTTTGAATTAAAAATGGATTATATTGAAGTAAAAAATAATGTTCTTGGTAAGGAATATGAAGTATGTTTATTTCAAACAAATCGTTATGTGGTTCATTACACGCTTTTGTAGAAAATTTTTATTTCCCTTAATGCCACAAACCCCACATTCGTAAATTTCTGCGCTCGGAATAGTATATTTTCAATTTGTTCTGAACTGAATCCATGTGAATCACTCAAAAAGATTGATTCTGAAGGAAAGGGGGAAGGTTGCCTAATGATCACAAAATGAGAAAGTGGGGATAACGAATAGGAAACGTAAAAACATTATTCTTCTTAATCATGATCACTTTTATCATTTAGATTACAAATCACAGCCCGAAGGAACACGGCTCTTATCGTTCACGAACTACTTAAAATAATGACAATACGATTTCATTATAACGACATTGGTTTTACAGAATACGCTTTTTGAAAAGTATCCTTATTTAACAACTTTTTCATCATAACAATACATTATGGTATAACAACATTCTTACAAAATAAGCCAGAGTAGTACCAACGACATAAAAAAAGATTAATCGAAAACGCGCAAAGTTCTAAAAATCTTTTTAGTTTTTTATAATTAAAACCTTGTATTTAGTAATATGTATATTCAATTAATAATTCTATATTTTCTTAAGAACATAAATTATATACAACAAATATATTCATATTACTAATTAATAACTACAAAATATTGCAGATATTGTTGATGTTTTGAATTTATGGTTAGTGTATAATTCATATTTCGTGTTGAACAATAACTATTCCTTTGTTTACAGCGTTAATTGTCTGAAATTTGATTTATATTAGAAGTGAAAATGCTATGAATCATAACGATAAAGCCGAATTTAGTTCATTCTCATATTAAATAATAACTGTATCAAAATCGTGATGTAGGTACTAAAGGAAATTACTGTTATTACCATGTCAAAGTTTATTCGGGTTGATATAACAAATGGGGGTCTCCACTATTTTTAAAAAAATTATGATAGTTCATTATCATTGAAATTCAAAATCAATTATTTCAAAATTCTATTAATAAATTTAAAAATTCTACAAAGTACTCGTACGAACATTACTGACGACTGACTAGTTTTTATACAGAGCAAACTGCTGCACCCAATATTGGGTAAAATGATGATGAAATATTTATTTATTTATTTTACTTACATACCTACATCAAAATTATGTGTGAGTATTAATCTAAATGGTATATATAAATTTGCAACAAATGATATAGCAATTAAGTTCATATTGTACCAATACAAGAATAGATAACATACACCCACAATACATTTAATATTGACTATATACATTTAATTATTATACTCTATTAATCTAAGTGAAGTATAAATCAAAAATTTTTGTTGCAAAATTTTGCACGAAACATATCTTTATCTATTATATTTACTAATTGGACATATTTGACGCATGTTCAAGAAAATAGTAACAATGATATAAAGTTATTTTAATTGTATTATTTCAATATACAATGACAAGATATATGTAATAATTCACATATCAAATAGATAAATAATATTAAATGCGAGTACAACCAATATTACATACCATCTGTGCATAAACAGATATCGTTCAAATACAATCTGCTTTAGTCATGCGTATCAAATTATATTGCTTTATAGTTACCGTATATAGGCATTCTGACATTTCAAATATGTATTAGTGTAGAGTGTTTTTTTTTTATAAAATGCTGCTATGAAAATTATATGATACGGTACACCTAGTCTAAAAATGAAGGTACCTACTAAAATTGTTTAATTAAAATTAAAATTCAGTATTTATTCACTTCACACTTCAAATTATTTGCAAAAATGCACATTACCTTCCGTCAATTCTATCGATTTTGTACAAATTTCTTCCAGAAAGTCCTTGCAAAAGATTCTATTTCTTATACATTATCGTCCGGCAGTTTTATGTATTTTTTACAAATTCCATACAGAAAGTTTCTAGCAAAAGATCCTATATTTCCATTAAAATTATAAGACAAACATACTATGTCAATTGAATCAGAATTTTCTTAATATGGTATTTGTTTCAATAGTTGGCTACGTTATGAAATTTAATATCTTTATAATTTTTACCTTCTGTCACCTTTAGGTAAAGAAGGTATTGTCTTTAGTCAAAAAAATGATAAGATTTTAATGAATAAGCACGTTTTAGGTTCACTAAAATGCGATTTTACTATTTTTACGATGATGTCCGTATGTATGTATGTATGGATGTATGTATGTATGGATGTATGTATGTATGTATGTATGTATGTATGTATGTATGTATGTATGTATGTATGTATGTATGTATGTATGTATGTATGTATGTATGTATGTATGTATGTATGTATGTATGTATGTATGTATGTATGTATGTATGTATGTATGTGTGTGACGATTTTTTCGGATCGCATAACTTCAATACCACCTTTCCAAAAATTATAATTTTTGCGTATTCCTTTTCTTTACATCTATATGAAGAGCTTTTCTTGAAAAAACGGTGTTAAATATCATTTTTTTACATTTAATGTTAGTATTAATATTAAAGAATATTTTATTCTCTATAAGATTTGATTACATTTTATACTTCATGTTCAATGGATATAGAGTAATAAATTTATAAAGAAATTAAATTTCATAAAGCAGCAAGCTGTGCTATAACCATGGAAACATCTACTATATTCAGAAAATTCTGATTGACAGATGTCAGTGTCAAGTGCCATAGTATGTTTGTGTTATAATTTTACTGGAAATATATAATCTCTTACAAAAAACTTTCTGTATGGAATTTATACAAAATACATAGAACTGAAGATAATGTACTGGAAATATGGAATTTTTTACAAGAAAATCTTTGTGTGGAATTTTTACAATATACACAGATCTGACCACGATCTGACGGAAGGCCACATCAGATTTGTTAACTCTATATTCATTTAATATGAAGTATAAAATGCAGTCGAATCGTATAGAGAATAAAATATTCTTTAATATTTATAATAACATTAAATGTGAAAAAAAGATATTTAACATAGTTTTTTCAAGAAAAACTGTTAAAATCTTCAAATGAGGGTACATCTAATCAGCTCTTTATATGGATGTAACGAAGAAGAATACAAAAGAATTATAATTTTTAAAATTGATTTTGACATTTGCCGCATACTCATTATGAGAGCATTACTATTTCCATGCGCGTACCTTTCGAATTTGCTAGCTGTTAAAACATATGCTTAAAGAAGACATTTGTCACGCTGTTTTTTTAAAAACCATGAAAAGAAATTAAAGATTTTTCACGAAGGATTGTGAATCAAATATCAAATGATTTAACGTATGGCAATGATATTAATCAAATGTCATGCAACTGTCATCATTTGTCATATGTGAAATGTGGATGAATTATGGAAAATTGGAGATTTTTTGGAGGCGCGGGAAGGTGCTGTGTTATAAAATTACTCAATTTTTAAATGTTATTTTACATTTTTGATCAGTTTAGGATGCATGTACGTTTGCGTTTGTTTATTCGACAAACCCCCCTCCCCCACACCCTACCTAGCTACGCCACTGAATAAATAACGTAATTTATTGATTTAAATACGATTATATTTTTGTTTTTCTTTTGTCTGTTATTGAAGACAAATAATTGTAAACAGAAAATGTATACAACGCAAAAATAATATGAAATTGTTTAGGTTTTACTTTTTCATCATATTCCTTTATTGTGATGTACGTCGTAAGACATAAATAATTGGATGTTTTCATAACAATAACAATTTTATTCCTGTAACGTTTTCTTAAAAATATTTATCGTTGAAAAATTCACGTAATGATCTCTCAATGAAATAAAGTCGTTATTAAGAAAATAAATAAACAAGAAGAATTTTTTTGAGAAATTACTATGTATACAGTTCTGAAATAAATTCACTCTTTTTTTGTTAAAAATATGATGTGGCCAGCACATAACCTCTCGCCAGATATATTACCTGGTTGTACGCATAAAACAAAAAATATTTTTTAATACAAATACATATATTCATGTCTCACTACAAAATAATTCTCACATATATTTGCAAAATCTATGGGATATTTTAATATAAATTATGTACAATACATACATTTTCTTTATATTCAATATCCTGAAGTTTTTTTTCTACTTTCCTTTTTTTTTCTTTATATTCGTCATTTTTTTGCAAATTCCTTTTATAATCTTTTTTACGTATATTCTTTTGCGTTCTTGACTTTTTTGTATTTTCATAATGATGTACAAATATTTTTGACAGTGGCATACAAATAGTTTTGATAGTGACATTTATGTGTCAATTACAAATATTTGAATTTCTTGCCTTGAAGTAGTTTGATCTGAGATTTTTTACATCAAATTATTTTATATGCATTTCTTTATCTCTAAATCTATAGAAGACATAATAATAAATTTATATTTATTGAATAAAGAATTTAATGTTCTTTAATATAAGTATTTACATAAATTTTCGATAAATAATATTTATTTTAGTACATAAAAAAATACATAGTATCGTTTTATCATTACCGATATCTGTGTATAAAGCAGATTGGCACACCCAGCAACGGGTAATAAACCGTGATGATATATTTATTTATTTGTAAAATTTTCTGGATTTTCTTCATTTTCTTCTTCTTCTTTGACAAGAGTAAGGTATTTGTAAAATTTTTAAACATTGCACGATATTTTGCACTTTGACATGACATATGCCTACAAGCTGTCATAATACATAAAAGACAAAACTATATTGTCATGGTATTTTATTATGTTCGTACCGTCGTGGTACCGTCTAATGTAAATGCCTCGTTTGATTGACATACCGTCATTGTACCGTTATTGTACCGTCAACGTACCGTCATTGTACCGCTAATGTAATCAACCATTACTTTCTAACACACTAAAAACAACAGTGACGTATGTCGTAGATTTTTAGACATGTAATTATCTACTAAACTGCCTTCTGGATTAATTTTTTTCCAGTGACGTTGACATTCAAATCAAATTAATATTTTATGGTTTACGTCAAGTCTATATTTTTGTTTTATGCAAAACCGTAGGCGAAGAAGATAAAACTTTGACAAAAGCATTATTTCAAAAGAAACAAAATTTTCAAATAAAGTAATTTGTTTTTTCAGTTATAATGTATCCATATCACGTTACACGCCTGTGGGTACGAAATGCAGTGAAGTTATCTGCAAGTAATATTATATCAGGTGACTCATATATGACCTTGAATAGTCATCTTTTGTGAATAATACTATTACAATATTATTACAAAATAATGTTTAGTTTTTATTATTATAATGAGAAGCATTAGTGGTTAGTTTTCATATTTTATGACATATTTTGAAATTCGAATATGGTCACATACCCATTAACAGTTTTTCGTATTATATTACGTATTTATTTCACCTATTATAAAGATTAAAATTAAGATTATATAGTTAATAACATAATGAAACCTTGAATCTGATTGTAAAATATATTGGTATAGACTTTCAACTAGACAGATCCCAAGATTTCCCAAGATCTGATAGTAAACAAAAGAAAACACTTGTTTCTTTTCACGTCTTGACCTTTGCATTCTTTCTCATACTGGAAAAATGACTATTTTGACAATGAGTTAAAAGAATTTTGTGCTCTGTATTTAAACGCTTATGGCTCTTGCAACACAATAGGCGGAATAATACATATGATCCACATTTAAATAGAAATTGTTGTTTCAAATTAATCCCTTTTTATTCTGATCTGTAGTTCCTAGCATTTTAAATTAGGTGAAAGTGTGTCAGATTTTATTCTTTAAATGAAATAATCCAAATTTTATTTATTTTATGTATAATTTGTATTATCCAATTTCATGAATATTTATGTACATTAGAAGTTTTATAACAATGTAAAAGTGAATTCGTAATTTATATGCAGAGTTATTAATTAAGCAAGAAGCGGATTTTTTGCAAAAAATTTGTGAGAACGAAAAATAATTGCGGATATTAATTGTCGGTTCGTCCTTAAATCATTAATTTTATTTGTAAATCGTTTAAATCCACAACAATTTTTTTCTGACAATTTTAAATATTGGGTATTAGTTATATAAAAAAATCTGATGTGGCCAGCACATTACCTTCCGTCAGATATTTGAGGTATTTACGAAAATTCTACCGGTGAACTGTTACCGGTAAACAGCTGTTTGTCAGGTTATAGCTGCCGGAATCGATATTTTAAGAACGCAAGTGGTAAACAGGGTAGATGCATAACCTATGAAAAAATTTGAAAATTAGAACAGATTAGAAATTTAATGTAGTTAACAAACTGAGCAGAGTCCTACTTTGAATACATTTCCACTTTTACCGCGCACGCTTCGCTTTGCATCACTACCTTTTTTGAGATTAGATTCTTCATGAATCCGGTAGATGGATCTAGTAGATATTGAACAATTTTCGAATGCAGTCGGTAGATGCGGTATCTACTGGTAGAATTTTCGTAAATGCATTTGTATTTTCTATAAAATCCATAGAGAAAGTTCCTTGCAAAAGATTCTAAATTTCTTGTATGTACATTACCTTTCGACAGTTGTATGTATATTATACAAATTCCATACAGAAAATTTCGAGCAAAAAGATCCTAACACAAATATACTACGAATATGTCATTGCACTTGACACTGACATCTTTCAATTAGAATTTTCTTAATATAGTAGCTGTTTCTAGCATAGCTGGGTAATTTATGAAATTTAATTGCTTTATAATTTTATAACTCTATATCCATTTAATATTAAGTATAAAATGCAGTCAAAACGTATAGAGAATAAAATATTCTTTAATATTTATAATAACATCAAATGTGAAAAAATTATATTTAACATAGTTTTTTCAAGAAAAACTGTTAAAATTTTCAAATAATGGTACTTCCGGTTGACCAATTGTAACCAAAATCTAATAAGCTCTTCATATGGATGTAACGAAGAAGTATACGAAAAAATTATAATTTTTGTAACTGTAGTATTAGAGTTATCGCAGACGAAAATTTTGTTACATACACACACACACACACACACACACACACACACACACACACACACACACACACACACACACACACATCCACACGCACACACACACACACATACAGACATCATCGTAAAAATAGTAAATTCGTATTCTAGGGACCCTAAAACGTGCTTATTGATTAAAAACTCATCCTCGCATTTTTTGACCAAAAACAATACCTTCCTTACCTAAAGGTGACGGAAGGTAAAAATTGACTTATTACTCTTTAAATGTAAAATTATGAAGGTTAATTTGTATATCATTTTTTGTATCTGTATAGTCTTTTATTATTCCATTGTATTTATAACAAGAAATGCATAATTATGAGAACAGGTTATATAATAACCATTTATTAAGTTTATAATAATTATGACTCATTGCTCATTACAACAATTACCGTTTTATCTCTGGTAAACAAATTGCATTAACAATGAAATTCTTTAATTGTGTTTCAATTACATACTGTTAATTACAACAATCCTTCCGGGTATGGGAAGACCAACGAGATGATATGCGTAATCGCATTGTACTCTCATAAGTAATATATTAAGCAATTTAATTTCAGAAACAGAAACTCTTTAATTTTGCAAAAAATATATATGACAAGAAATTAGAAATAGTTTAAAAAACAACACGCGTCTATATAATAGTTATTTATGTACCTACGACAAAAAATTGCATATTATAGCAGAGTTTGAGTTTGCTATAATATGAATTTTTGCCGAGGTGCATATTACATTTTTCTGTCTACCTTACTAATAATAGATCTAGAAGGCTAGTACACACAATTACAATAATTATTAAATCGTAGTAGGCTTTGCGGACGAAAAAGGTTTGCGGACGAAAAGTGATGGATTAGCGTAGGAAAAAGGTATGCGGACGAAAAAGGTTTGCGCACGAAAATTGATAACCTTCTGAAAAGTGTTTTTTTTTTCGCCCGAAAATAAGTTCGTAAAATTTCACTTTTTGCACAGGTAGACAGAAAATGAATGTACTTATCGCGTTTAGATCAAATTAAAATGTTACTTGGGTTTTGATTGGGCTCTGTATGTTGAATTTTAAATATTATTATTCTTTTCCAAACCATATACAATACCTATATATATATATATATATATATATATATATATATATATATATATATATATATATATATATATATACCGTGTGTCTGTCTTAAAGGTGTACATAGGAGATTAACATGGGAAATAAGTTTTTTGCAATTTCCTGCTCGCCTAATTATTTTAAGCAAAAATGCGTCAAATAAAAGTTTTAGAGCATAAAATTTTGCATCTAAATCAATAAACAGAATTACCTTTCCTTACATTGTAACGACAGAAATTAATTATGAAAATATCGAAAATTACGTTGAAAATATCGACAGCCATGGAATTGAACAAAAAATAAATAAATGCTTGACGTTTTATCTGTCACAACGTAAGTTAACTTGTTAACTTATTTGACGTTTCTAACAATTTGTCTGTAGTTTTATTGTCTGAAATGACTAAAAAATGAACATTTATACGAATGAAGAGCTAAATTCGTGACAAAATTTGAAAGACTGCTAATGTGTCTTCAAAAAATACACGTGAGCCGCGTAATCAGAATATAGGACGAGCAGAACATGCGTTACTCTAAGAAAGAGTGTTAGGAATGATAAGTGTAGACCCCTTCTGAAGAACTAAGGTAGATGTATTGGAAATAAGTTGGCGTACATAACAGCATCATACATAATTTTGTAACGCAATGTTGAAGTTTTATTCATATTATTTAAACAAAACTGTATTTTCTTAACTTTATTTATTAATTAATTTTATATTTCTGTTATTGCCATAATTAACGATATTTCAAATCAAATTGTCAGAAATGTCAAATAAGTTAACTTACGTTGTGACAGAACACGTGACAGATAAAACGTCAAGCATTTATTTATTTTTTGTTCAATTCCATGGCTGTCGATATTTTTAACGTAATTTTCGACATTTTCATAATTAATTTCTGTCGTTATAAAGCATGTAAAGGTAATTCTGTTTATTGTTTTAGATGTAGAACCCTAAAACTTTTATTTGACACATTTTTGCTTAAAATAATTAGGCGAGTAGGCAATTGCAAAAAACTGATTTCCCATGTTAATCTCCTATGTACACCTTTAAAATAGAAATATATATATATATATATATATATATATATATATATATATATATATATATATATATATATATATATATATATATACAGGGTGTTATATTTTAATGGACCCAGCAAATATCTCGCTTATTTATTAAGTTGACAATTTTTTTCATATAACATGATTTATACAGGAACATGTAAGCTACTTGATGACGGATGTACATTCCTGATACCACTTCCGGTTTATGAGTAATTAATATCTACTTTGAAATTTCAAATGGAACATACTATATAAACTACTCAAAAGTGAATAGGGATATTAAAAAAAAGTTTACAAAATATATAACTACTATTTATTTTTTGATTATATAATTAAACCTATAAAAAGAAACATTTTTTCTAACAAAAACAAAAAATTCAAAACGTTAAATCCAATTTAAATGAAAATAAAGGAATTCGAGTTCTCACGCGCCAGCACTACCGTATCTTCATCACCGTATATCTTTATTTTAATATCGGGTAGTATTACCCCGCGCATTTACAACAGCTTGACACCTCTCTGGCATGCTTAAAATGCAGTTGTCAATGTGTTGTTGGGGTATCTCATCCCATAGTGTGGGCAATAGTTCCGCAAGCTGTCTTAGGGTTGTAGGGTGTGGAGTATGTGTGTTAAGTTGCCTTTGAAGCATATCCCAAACATGTTCAATTGGGTTTAGGTCTGGTGACATTGGTGGAAGGGGAAGGTGATGGATTTGGAGTTGTTCGATGGCATCCAACACTATTTGCGCTCGGTGTGGACGAGCATTATCATCCAAAAATATAAAATTTTCAGGCCCAAAGAAATCTCGACTGTGTGCAACGTATTCATAGACAATTTCGTCTCTATAACGTTGCCCAGTAACCCTACCATTGAATACGTGGAGGTCGGTACGCCAGCCTAGAGATATACCAGCCCACACCATTAAACCTCCTCCTCCAAATGGGACTACTGGCTGGACATACTGTGATAATGTCCTGTTTCCTGCACTCCTGTACACTCTCTGACGTCGACTGTCATTATGGATGCAGTATCTAGACTCATCCGTGAAAAGTACGTGTTCCCAAGAAGTAGCTTCAGCGAGTCTTTCTTTAGCCCAATGTAATCTTTGTCGCCGGTGAGCAGGAGATCTCGCTGGTGATCGTAACGGTCGGTATGATGTTAAACCTACCTCAAACAACCGATTTCGGACGGTTTGGTCACTTATCAAGACTCCTGTGGCGTTATGTAGGTCTTGTTGCAGCTGTCGCGCAGTATCAAAAGGCTGTCTTCTCGCCTATATCACGAGATGACGGTCTTCTCGCGGTGTTGTGACACGGCTGGATCCACTTCCAGCTCTTCTGGATGTTGTGCCTGTTTCTGTATGTCGACAAATTAACCGAGAAATAACACTTTGGGAAGTATTGAAGTACGCGGCTATGTCCACTTGCCGATCACCTCGCTGATGCATATGTAACACCAAAGCACAGTTTTCTTGTGAAAGATGGTTCCTCTGCATTTCTCTATTACTTCTAAGAGCGAAATTAAGCAACTCGTCGGCAATTTTTTTTTTATAACTAATGTAAACTGGCAGCATGTTGATGATATTGAAACATTCGATCCTAAACTGTATATGCGAAACAAAACTGGCAGATTTTGGTTTTAAAGACATTAATTTTGAAGTATTCATTCATATATATATAAATATATATAGTGTAATTTTAGTAAAATAGTCTTTTTTTTAAATATCCCTATTCATTTTTGAGTAGTTTATTTTTACAAATTTAAAAAATGCATCAAATTTGCTTTACAATCATATAAAATAATCCATATGTTACATTATTAAAAATTAAAATGGCGGGCACTTTTTTATACACCTAATTGGAAAGAGAATAGTGAGCCATGACTGTGGCTTGAAATAAAACAATTAACTAAAACAATTGTAACTATTATTATTAAACGAAATAATATTTTTTTGTCATAATAAAACAGACAATAAGAATTAGGAACACAAGCCACAGTCATGGCTCACTATTCTCTTTCCAATTAGGTGTATAAAAAAGTGCCCGCCATTTTAATTTTTAATAATGTAACATATGGATTATTTTACATGATTGTAAAGCAAATTTGATGCCCTTTTCAAAGTAGATATTAATTACTCATAAACCGGAAGTGGTATCAGGAATGTACATCCGTCATCAAGTAGCTTACATGTTCCTGTATAAATCATGTTATATGAAAAAAATTGCCAACTTCATAAATAAGCGAGATATTTGCTGGGTCCATTAAAATATAACACCCTGTATATATATATATATATATATATATATATATATATATATATATATATATATATATATATATATATGTGTGTGTGTGTGTGTGTGTAAGGAGTGACTGATTTTCGGTAGAGAAAATCTTTAATTTTTTATAACATAAATCTCGAAAAAATAACATAAAAGGTATTTCTTGTACGATCGGGTTATTTTTTATATTCTCCGATAGTGTTTCCAAGACAGTAGGTCTTATTTACAAATTACTGAACGATAAGTGATGTGACTCACGTCGGTAAGTGATGTGATTCACTTACCAACGTTCAGGAGGCGAGACGGTAAATAAATAAAAACAAAAATCAAAGCTTACTTCAAAAATGACAAATAATTTTTTTTAATATGTCAAAATAATTTTCAAATCTTTCTTTTAAATTTTGTGCACCGATCGTGCAAAAAATAGTATAAGCATCACGAACGTTAAGGAATTACCGATCTCAGACAACATTGTCTTCGATCGGTAAACTGTCGTTACAATTCTTAATACTTAATATACTATTTCGGAGAAAAACTATTTTGAGCTTCAAGTAAAGTGCCGTTTGCGGTTATCTGATTTACACCAAAATCTAATGGCTTCTTTTTATATTAGAATAAGGTAGAAAATTTCTGAGTGATTGAGTTTAAGTTAGAGGGTAAACAGGAAGCACACACACTCACACACATATACACACAGACATCATCGTGAAAATGTTAAATTGGATTCTAGGGACCTTAAAACGTGGACATTTACCAAAAGCTTGATATATCTTTAGCACGATCCCTATACCTCCCTGACCAAAAATATTATTATTCGTTTAGCTTACAATAAGGGCTTCCATTATTAACTGTAAACGATGTCATGAAAAAGAGATTAAAGCTTCACTATATAAAAAAAAAAATCGGAACCCTGTATGATAAAATCAAAATTTAATATATCTACATAAATACTTTCAAAAGTTTATACGTATATTTAAATTATAACATTCATATTTCGTTTTGATTATATGTATAAAACTAGTACAGTCTTAAGTATAGTTCCTAAACAACTATCTCCTATTTATTGTAAAGAATAATAATAGATATTTTTACTTCTACCTTTCAATTCAATGTCAGATTAACAATACTGTGTATAGGCTTAAAACAAGTCACTTTGCTAATAACCTAACTATATACGGTTCAACACTACTATTCACTATTGTGATCTAGTTTGGAAATCATTGTTCTACATGAGTAGATTCGAATAATAATCATTGTAAAATGAACAACTTGTGAGAATAATATTGTTAAATAACGCCTACCACTTTCAAAATGATTATTCTTATTATCATTGTATTCAACAAGCGTTTTCCGTAGATTCATATAAGATCACTTTTCGAATTAAACAATTATAATGACAAAGATGGTAAGTATTTCTTTCTCAGTTTGAAATGTAAAATAGTTTTTTATAAGCTATGTGTGAATTTACAAAGAAATGTTTATTTTTTTCTGTTTCCCAGGGTTTTTTAAATTTACATGAGACATAAAAGTTTTGCACAGACATTAATATTTTAATAACGAATATTCTATTTCATAAATTAGATGTACATATTTATAAATAAAATTATAATTATAAAACAAAACAATGTAATCTGTCTACTGCTCCTTTACGCCAATGGGAATCCGTTCGCCTAACCAATATCTATATTTCGATAAAAAAAATCTGATGTACACAAGATCAACATGAAATATAGACCCAATTATAAAATTGCACGTATTTGACGTAATTACATTAACATTAATTTTTTTATTTTTTTGTATTTGTCGTCCTAATCCATAGCAAGCTTTATTACAAAAACCAAAAAGTATATAATTTTTAAATTAACATATATCGCTTATACAAAGGGCTAATTTGATAATATTGGTTGTGCTAGACGCAGAATTTAATTCTCTAAAATTATTATTTGAAGCATTTATTTCTAAAATCAAAATAATAATAATAATAATAATAATAATAATAATAATTTTATTCAAGAAAAACTGTTAATAACTTCAGGTAATATGTCACATCCGGTTACCCTATTTTAACCAAAATCTACTATGCTATTCCTATTGTCATAAAAGTCATATATACCAAATTTGAAAAGTTTTGGATTATAGTTTAAAATAGGTTTTCATTAAAATCTATTATATTATGGGGTCTCGTGGCCGCGTGCCTGAGTGTCTGGTCGCGAATCTAAGGAACCGAGTTCGATCCCGTCCGACGCCAAATATTTCGAATTTTAACTGGCACAAAATTGACCCCTGTGGTGCACTCTCCACGCCAGCAATGAGTGCCCGTGAGGTGTCGCCTGGTAAACGCCCACACGGTACAAATATGTCATCATTATTATACCGATATCTGCGTACAAAGTAGATTGGCACACCCAGCAATGATTTAAGGCTTCAAGTAAAGTACCACTTCTGGAAATTATGAAATGACCAAAAGGGGAGGTACACAACCAGTGTCATAATAGTCCTAAACACAAAATTTCAACTTTCTACGGCTTAACGTTTTTGAGTTATGTGAGATACGTACATACGTACAGACGTTACGACGAAATTAGTCAAAATTCCGTTGAAATCTGAAAACCGAAAATTTTCGCGATTACAATACCTCGTTTACTATGTACAAGGAAGTAAAAATTAAGTGAATTAATATGATTTTTATATTCACGTACTATATACCCAGATTAGCGTTGAATCCACCACTAGTAAATTATTCTCCGGTCCATTTTTCATTAAATTTACAAATTACTAACACTTTTATTGCGAGACAATCGCGAGATTTTTCGCTTCTCGCAGGTGTTATATTGATGTATGTATGTAACTGGACAGATAAATGTTACTATCAAAGAACTAATCATTTCAAAATAATATTAGTAACGTTTTAAAAAGAAAAATGTAAATAGAACAATAGAAAAAGAATTCAATACAGTTTCCAGCATAAGTAAATATATATATATATATATATATATATATATATATATATATATATATATATATATATATATATATATATATATAGGTACGTATTAATAAAAATTAAGGATTCACAAAAATGTTTAAGCTAATCCTCATTTTTGAATTAATGAATTCTATTCTATTCCCGTATTTAAAATTTAATCTTCTTGTAATTATATCTCCGGTGGCTCAATGTTTAGAGTAACGCCTCATAAGTCATGAGTGCGCTCGGGGCTCTGGGTTCGAATCCCACTAAGGCATGGATGTGTGTGAATGTGAACCTACTGTGTAATTGGAATTTTAACCTGTTGAGGGGTTTAAAAAAGGTAGTTACTTGGATTAGAATACACTATATTTTAAGAAATAAACTGTCAAAATTAGAGTAAAATTCACTAATCTAAAAATAAGGATTAACTTAATCTTTTTTGTTACTCGGGCTGTAAATGGCGGGAGGTATTGTGTTGGCCACTCCAGATTTTTATTCTTTGTAAGTTAACCAGTATATAGCCTGTACTATAACTGAAGTAATCATAAATCTATTATAATGTCAACACATACATAATTAAAAGCGAAATACAAAATAATGTAGGTATTTGTAAACCAGATAATATATATCTACGTTTGACGTTCTTTCCAAATGGTAAGTAAATCATAAAGTACCAAGAGCAGGTGAAAGAAAAATAAATCCACGCCTGCAATTTTGTAACAATCTCGAAGTACTTTACGATAGAATCAAAATGTGGGTGGGGACTTAAACGATCTCAACCTGGACTCAACAGTGGTGGGAAATATATAAGTTTTGTTATTCAACAATGCGTAGTCCATTGCAAAATGCACCCACATCAAATTAACTTTTCTCGGTGACTTCAAATTGTGAATCAACATCGCGTGTGCATCGTAACTTTTACGATTACGCGAATTGTGAGAACGAAAATCATCAGTATTATTTAAAAAATAACAATTGGGATTTTGTAATCTGATGTGTTGTGCAGAAATATATCCGTGTTTGAAAAGGAGAGAGACCAGAGACCTACAACATTTGACACATGCCCGGTGTTGTGTTTTGAGCGTAGGACACACTTCGCTGATCAAATAGATCAGTGGTGTATTTGCGTATGTTAGTGTTTAAATGCGTTATCCGGTAATATTAATAATGCTTCATTGGATCTTTGTGTTAAAGGTGAGTTTACTTAACAAGGGTTCACAAATATGGGTGAAATTACTGAATTTGTTAATATCGGATAGTGGCGGTTTAGCTTTTTTGTTTTATGCAATTTCCTGCTCTTCTGTTTATTTTAAAGCAAAAACTGTAGAAGTTTTTTTAGAATTAAATGTTGCATACAAAACTATTTTTGAATTTTTACCTTCCGTCACCTTTAGGTAAGGAAGGTATTGTCTTTGGTCAAAAAATTCGGTGGTGAGTTTTTAATGAATAAGCACGTTTTAAGGTCCCTAGAATACGATTTTACTATTTTTACGATGATGTCTGCATGTGTGTGTGTGTGTGTGTGTGTGTGTGTGTATGTATGTGTGTCCGTGTGTGTGTGTGTGTGTGTGTGTGTGTGTGTGTGTGTGTATGTATGTGTGTCCGTGTGTGTGTGTGTGTGTGTGTGTGTGTGTGTGTGTGTGTGTGTGTATGTAACAAAATTTTCGTCTGCGATAACTCTAATACTACAATTCCAAAAATTATAATTCTTTCGTATTCCTCTTCGTTGCATCCATATGAAGAGCTGATTAGATTTTGGTTATAATTGGTCAACCGGAAGTACCCTTATTTGAAGATTTTAACAGTTTTTCTTGAAAAAACGATGTTAAATATCATTTTTTTACATTTAATGTTATTATAAATATTAAAGAACATTGTATTCTCTATACGATTTGACTGCATTTTATACTTAATATTAAATGGATATAGAGTTAAAAAATTATAAAGAAATTAAATTTTATAAAGTAGACATAGCTATGAAAACAGCTACTATATTATGAAAATTTTGATTGAAAGATGTCAGTGTCAATTGAAATATTCGTAGTATATTTGTGTTATATTATAATTTTACTCGAAATTTAGGACCTTTTGCTCGAAACTTTCTGTATAGAATTTTTATGAAGTACATACAACTGTCGAAAGGTAATGTACGTATAAGAAATTTAGAATTTTTTACAAGGAACTTTCTGTATGGATTTTATAGAAAATACATAGGCATTTACGAAAATTCTACCGGTAGATACCGCATCTACCGACTGTGTTCGAAAACACGACTGGTAAAAAGTTACCGTGTTCGAAAATTGTACAATATCTACCAGATCCATCTACCGGATTCATGAAGAATCTAATCTCAAAAAAGGTAGTGATGCAAAGCGAAGTGCACGCGTTAAAAGTGGAAATGTGTTCAAAGTATGACTCTGCTCAGTTTGTTAACTACATCAAATTTCTAACCTGTTTCAAATTTTCAAATTTTTTATAGGTTATGGATCTACTCTGTTTACCACTTGCGTTCTTAAAATATCGATTCCGGTAGCTATAACCTGATAAACAGCTGTTTACTGGTAACAGTTCACAGGTAGAATTTTCGTAAATGCCTCATATAACTGACGGAAGGTAATGTGCTGGCCACATCAGATTTTTTATTATGTTTCTAGTTTCTTCACAATTTTAAAAAGAAATTTCAAAATTTCTGTTCAATCGTAGTAATAGCCATATGACATTTGTTTTCGCTTATATTAAATAACGTAGCTAACAATGTTATCCAATCAAAATAAGTGAATATGATGAAAAAAACGTAATGTCACTTGTTACATTTGTTTCTATTTGTCAAATTATTTAACTACGGTTTTTAATATAACCGATATGTGCTACACGATACAGCCAACAGGGTGTTAAAGACACGTTTCGCATTCGGATTAACATTTATTATTTAAATTACAAAAATCTGATGTGGCCATCACAATACCTCCCACCAGTGAATTTTTATTAATTTTAATAAATGCTTACTTCTATGTTGGAATCTGTATTAAATTCCTTTCCATGTAACTATTGTTCTATTTACTATTTTCTTTTTAAAACGTTACTATTATTAATTTGAAATAATTAGTTCTTTAAAAGTGACATTTATCTGTCAGTTACATACATTTGAATAACTGCGTAACCAAGGAGTTTTGTTTGTTTAAAGCGTAGGCTCCGGGATTTTAATTATAGATAATTTTTTTTATAAATAAAATATATATAAAAAACTATTTATGCCAACCTGCAGAAAATTTAATAATCTTTAATTTTTATAACATAAATTTCGAAAAAATAACATTTAATAGTATTTTATGTACCAAGGGCGTTACAATGATGATAATGCCAGGAGGGCGACGAGGATCTAGCCCGAGGGCCTTTGGCCCGAGGGATAGATGTCGTCCGATGGGCGTTATCATCTAGTAACGCTCGTGGTGCATACAAGATTTTATGTCTCACTAGACTATTACTACGTTTACATGCAGTTTTGAAAATAGTTTCAGTTTTCAGTCAAAATTTTGCAAAACTGTTTACATGCAGTTTTCAAAACAAGTTTAAAAAATTATTTGAAATCAGTTTCGGCGCATGCGCATTTATCTGATGTAAGTGACAGATCCTCTTCACTCCAAATACTTCGTTTTGCTATTATTCCAATTATTTTTTATACTTCGTACCACTACGCACTAAAACTACACAACTGTCAGTATATTTGAAGGTTAGTAACACAAAGCGACAGAAACGTTATGCTCTGTACGCATGCGCAGTATCGAATCTGAATTTTAAATGTTTACATGAGTAGTTTTGAAACTAGTTTTCAAGTCCAACCCATGAATTTTAGTTTTGGTTTGAGATAATTCAAAACCGTTTTGACACTGTATACATGGCGTTTTCAAAACTAAAAACGTTTTAAAAACGGTTTCAAAACTGCATGTAAACTCAGTATATGTGAAATAAGTTTTCATTTATAATAATTTTGTTTACAATAATGCTTAAGCTTTGGCGTTGCTAAGGATGTTGTTTAATAGTATTGTTTATTATCCATATCTATTTATATTTAAAACATCAACGTTCTATATCGTTTGAGACGTTGGAATGGGTGAATTTGATGTTTCGGAGTATATTTTATCGAAACTGTGGAAAGAAATTAATTTGAATGCTTCTGCATACTTTGAGGAAGACAAACGCATAAATGTTCCCCTAATTATTCTATTCTCGCATGTAGAAGATGTAAGTAATATATTTTAAGGTTCGTTTTCATTTTCATATGACAGATCTCAGTTCTTTATTTCTTATGTACTAATTTTAGAGTTTGTACTGCTTTGGATGTCACATGTGACGGTAAATAATTTCAAAAATGAATTCAAACGTAAATAAACATCGTCCCCAAAAAAATTAGTGATCCGTCATCCGTCAAAAATCAATGCGAATCATTCGGTGTCGAGAAATAAAAATAGAAAACAATAATAATGAATGAAACTAGTAAAAAAGATTCTTGTTATTGTACTATTCAGAAAATTACTGTTACAATTTTAAAAACAGTACGAGTAATTGTGCGCACGTTGAACAAACATCAAATTTAATTTCTGGAGACTGGGAAGGCGGCTGGGAGCCAGACAAGGACGATAAGCGAGGATGTGTTCCTCTCCCTCTCATGCATTGTTCCACCGGACGTTCAGTTCAGTTTGTTCACTTTCCGTTTCTGAGGAGATTTTAATTAATTTGATTATAAGTTACCTGATATTTAGCTGAAAAAGTATATGTGTAAAAAGCTTAATTAATATTTTATTTGCATAAAAGTGAGATGTATATTTGTTGAGGACAAACATTTTATATGAATGTATTTTCAGATTGTTTTAAAATAGGTACGTTTTGTTTGGTTGAGTGATTTAGTAAAAAATGATATTTCTTAAATTTTCTTTGGATCTAAATACGGGAGATGCTCTGTAGCAGGCCATAGAAGCTCAATTGGCTAGAAACAATTGCAAAAATTAAATGTCGCATTGTCGCATTAGTTGACATTCGTTACCCACAATTATCAAACGTTCCGATTTCCTTGTGAAACGTAGTTAATTTTGTAAGTTAAGTAGTTTTGCATTTTTAATTCAGTTAAAATGAGCATTCCGCGAACTGCCTTTAGAGCTATCATTTTCTATGACTATAAAAGACAGTTAGGATACCAGCAAAGCCATGAAAATTTGACAGCAGCTTTTGGCGATGCTGCCCCTTCATTATCCGCTATTAGTCATTGGTTCCGCGAATTTTGACGAGGGCGAGAGCTGCTAGAAGACGAAGCAAGACCTGGAAGACATGCGGATGCTGCCTGTTTAGAAAATGTTGATCGTGTGGCAAGCTTGATTCAGTCCAATCGAAATATTACTTATAGGGAGATTGAGGAGGAAGTGAAGATTGGATCTTCGGCGGCGAATACCATTTTGCATAAACATCTTGGGGCAAGAAAGCTAGCAAGCCGTTGGATACCGCATTTGCTCTCAGAAAGTCAAAAACATGATCGAGTAGACAGGTGTAACTTTATGTTGCAAAAATTTGACGGAGGAGCTTCCAAGCAAGTAGCATACAGGTGACGAATCTTGGGTATACAGTTACGACCCTGAAACTAAACAGCAGTCTAGTGTTTTGGTATTCGAAGGTGATGACTTGCCCACAAAAGTAATTCGTGGCAGCAGCGTCAATAAGAAAATGATTGCTATTTTTTCCGCCGAAGTGGTCCTGTTGCTGTTATTCCACTTGAAGATTGCAAAACTGTTAATTCTGAATGGTACTGCGAGAAGAGCCTTGCCACAGATGTTTGTAAAATTACAAACAGGTCGCCAAAGGACCGGTTTGCGTAACATCTTAGTCCATCATGACAACGCATCCTCCCACATTGCTGCCAGAACATTGGATTTTTTGAAAGATTCGGGAGTTCAATTGGGTAACTCATCCTCCATATAGCCCAGATCTGGCGCCGTGCGATATTTTTTTGTTTCCAACTGTTAATAAAATGATGCGAGGTAAAAGATTTTTTAGCGGAGATGCAGCAGTTACAGAATTTCAAAGAATTTTTGAGAACCTTTCAGAAAATGAATTTTCCGAATGTTTTAAAACGTGATTTCAAAGAATGCACAAGTGTATTAGTCTGAATAGAGAATATTTTGAAAAAAAGGCCTGAGTAATCCTAATTGTAGTTTACAATAAAGACAAAGACATTTTGATTGTGGATACAGAAAATAGAATAGTAGCACAGTTTCAAATTTGTTTCATTTTTTATAAATATTGTTCAAAAATTAAATAAATTTTACAATAGAAGACTGCCCAAGAGAACATTTTAAACACAAAAATAAGGTCCTTTGTATTTTTTCTGAAGTTAATTGTCTTAGAAAGTAAGATTATTCAATTTTAGTTTTTTTCTAAGAACATATCGATTGATATAAAATCTGAAAGTAAATATAAGGTCATTTAAAGTTGTAACATATAATTAGAAAGATTCAAAAGATTTTGTGAAGCTTTAATAGTTATAAAAATTCCTTTTGTACCATACCTACATATGAGGTAATAACGCTAATTACTTTCCGTTTTTTATTTGATTCGAGGGTCTTTTAGTCAACAAGCTATGATGTAATCGATAATAGGGACCTCCACCAAAAGTAGGTAACAAATTAGTACATGGATTATTTATAACAAAATTAGAGCTTAAAACTGTATGATAGGGACTATTAAAGTTTAAAAAAGTTAATAGTTTTTCAAATATTCGAGTTTTTAATGACATTAACAACTACTTTATTCCAATTTCTTACTAGTATTTTCAACAGGATTATTGTAATTTTGCCCGACCAAAAAATCCACCTGGGTTTAAAAAAAAACGAACTTAAAATAAATTTTAAATAAAATCATAATATCGTATGTATGTATGTATCTATGTATGTTTTTATAGATGGATGTATGTATGTATGTGTGTGACGATTCTTTCGGATAGCATGCCAATACCACCTTTCCAAAAATTATAATTTTTGTGTTTTCCTTTCTTTACGTCCTTATGAAGAGCTGATTAAATTTTGGTTATAATTGGTCGACCGGAAATAGCCGAATTTGAAGATTTTAACAGATTTTCTTGAAAAAACGCTGTTAAATATATTTTTTTTTACATTTAATGTTATTATAAATTTGAAAGAATATTTTATTGTCTATACGATTTGATTACATTTTATAGTTCATATTCAATGTATATAGAGTTAAAAATCTGATGTGGCCAGCACATTACCTTCCCTCAATTCTATGTATTTTGTAAAAATTTCATACAGAAAGTTCCTTATTAAAGATTCTATTTCTTGTACTTCACCTTCCGACAGTTAGTTGCATGTATTTTATGCAAATTCCATACAGAAAATCTATATCAAAAGATTCTATATTACCAGTAAAATTATAAGACACTATGTCAATTTCACTTGACACTGACATCGTTCAATCAAAATTTTCTTAATATAGTGGATGTTTCCATAGCTATGACTACTTTATGAAATTTAATTTCTTTGATTATGGTACTTCCGGTTGACCAATTGTAACCAAAATCTAATCAGCTCAACGAAGAATAATACGAAAAAATTATAATTTTTGAAATTGTAGTAGTAGTTATCGCAGACAAAATTTTTGTTACACACACACACACACACACAGGCGTGCGCACACACACACACACACACACACACACACACACACACACACGCACACACTTATACAGACATCACCGTAAAAATAGTAAACTCGTATTCTAGAGACCCTAAAACGTGCTTATTGATTAAAAACTCATCATTGAATTTTTTGACCAAGGACAATACCTTCCTTACCTAAAAGTGACGGAAGGTAAAAAATTATAAAGAAATTAAATTTTATAAAGCAGCCAGCTGTGCTATAACCATGGAAACATCTATTATATTAAGAAAATTCTAATTGACAAATGTCAGTGTCAAGTGTAATTGACATAGTATGTTTGTTTTATAATTTTACCCGAAATAGAATCTCTTACAAAAAATTTTCTGTACGGAATTTATACAGAACTGACTGAAGGTAATGTACTGGAAAAATGAATTCTTTTGCAAGAAAATTTCTGTGTGGAATTTGTACAATATACATAGAACTGACGATAATACACAAGATTCAAAGCCGTAGAGAAGTGGTGTTAGATGATGTGTCATAAAAAAAAAATTAAAATCACTGAGGACCCATTTTGCTTCTACTGCACTTATTGTAAGTTGTAACAAGCTCCAAAAAAGAGTTCAAAATTTTCACCTGACGAGTTGGATTTTATTTTTATTACAAATAGCTAATGAATCTTCTCAATTTGCATTTGCGAATGTGAACGGTTAAATAAGTTCGAAATCAAATTATTAAAAGCAGAATCTCGACGTTTCCCGCAAGTTTCCACAAAATACGGAGTTGTAATTCGCGTCACGTCCAGACTTAAGATCTGATTTTTAATCAACCGCCTCTCCATTGTGCTTGCACCTAATTCAATTCTCCATTCTCATCTGATTGAGTTAACGCCCAACGCTACAAACAGTTACGTACCTTACAATACATCGTACCGAGTGCGGAGGACGGTACGAAGTTTCGCGCGCGCTAAACAATATCACCTGTCTAATCTAATAATTTATATTTTTTCTTCCATTGTATTGGTTATTGTTACGTAAACGGTAATTATAATGTAAAGTTTGTACGTGAATCCCACGCATTTTAAGCATACAGCCAACTTTGTCATAGTTTAATTATAAGCATAATAAAATTAAGCAATTATTGTATGCGTATTCATGACAATATTACAATAGTATGTAAGTTAAGCTTTGTTAAAATACATGTTTTGCGAAATGGAATACACCACTATTTTTGTATTGTTATTCATTAAGCCGTAATTATTTTATTATTATTCTATGTCGTAGATTTTAAGCTCATTTTGTTCTCAAATAATGCAGTTCGCTTATAATTGAAATCAGATAATGGGCCTTTCAAGTTGTTAGAGTGAGCACTGTGGATAGAGCTGGTACTGTGGATGCATTGAAATAACACAGGACTATGATAACTTAGGTTTTATTATATCGAAATACAAAATGCCTGTCATTACTTATTAACAATACTATTCAATATGCAATCGTTACATGGCAACATTTATACAGGGTGTAAATGAAATAAGTGCATTAAATTTAACCAGTAATGTAACTCGACGAGAGCAACAATATTTCTTAATAACTTTTTCTCGAAATCGCATATTTTTTTAGCATTTTTACCACCCCGTAGATTGACTTTCCACGTATTTTTCTAATAATTGAATGCAGTAGCAATAGCTATGAAAAATTTTGTTTTAGCAATTGACAGTTTTGTCAGTTGTTCCAATTATATTTTGGCATTAGTAATAAACTTATTTATCAGGTAAAATTCTGCCAAAATGCTTACGTTTACAAATAGCGAGTACACAGATATTGTAATTACTTGCCTATGGTTTATTTATTTATTCGTATCTTTACTACATTTTAATTTGTGGTTGATATAAAGACAGTATTATAAAGTTGCCAACGCATTTAGACGGAGCGTTTCCAAATCATACTGTTCCTAATATTCGCACATTTGTTAATCTTATACATCTTTATCACAAGACGAAGTGTCACATATGACAATTTTAAATAAAACAACAGTTGTATCCATATCATGTGCCAAAAGATCAATGTTTTCAGCAGACTTCGATTTTGAGAATGGCTCATAATGTTCATTAATGAGACAGAATTTACTTGGGAAGGTGTATTTATTATGCACAATACACATTTCAACAGACGAAAATGCTGTAAAAATTTTCATTAAAAAATGTTTGAGCGGGAACAATAAATGGACGACTAATTATTGGTACTCATGTACCTCGTTTAAATGGACAAAAGTTTGTACTTACATTTTTTGAATAACGTATTTAAACTATTATGATTTGTCGACGATAAATAATCATCTCATAACCTAATAACTATGCTTTTGCTCTTCCTCCCCTCGTTCCTCCTTGTCTTCCACTATTCACAGGTGATTAAAGCCTGGTTTAATACAAAACTTTATAATTTTGTTATCCAAAATTGAAATTTCTTTATTTTAAAAATTGTACTATTACGAATTAATTAATAATAAATGTTATTCTCGTTGATTCGTTTATTAATTACTGTGACTGCAAGTGTAACCGATAATCGAAAATTTTTGAGCTGTTTGTATCCCACTTGAATACGACAGCTGCCATTTGTTCTCCATGGGCGCGCGCCGAAATATGTAGCAAATCTTTAAAGAATTTTAACTCAAAATCTAACAAACTAAGGCCCGGTTTTATAAACAAATTTAATCTCGGCTTTCAAAATCCTGGATTTTGTACATATAATAATATATGCAAAATTCTGGATTATAATTATAATCCTGGATAAAAATTTAATTCACTTTTATAAAACGGGGCATTAGAAAAAAAGTTATTAAGAAATATTGTTGCTCTCGTCGAGTTACATTACTGGTTAAATCTAATGCACTTATTTCATTTGGGTGTATTGATATACACAGAATATATGTTACGTCACATGTGTCATATGTCACATATGTCATATGTCTCATGTGTCATCTGTAATTCTGACGTTCAATATAACATGACGTATCTTCAACACAAGTCTATGGCTTTTTAAAAAACTAAATGAAAATCATACAGTTTTAAGGTTAGTTTTTTTTATGTCACTCAATCTGCATTTTTAGCTAGATCGTGTATTTCTTTTTATTTTCGATGTTATTTTCCGTAAAAGTAAAATATGCAAGTATTAAAAAATTCCTTTTCTTTGTCTACAAAGTTTTAAATCAGTTCTTAATTTAATATGCGTTTGTATTTCGTATCTCTTTTACTGTGCAACATAAAAACAAATTCTTTTGTAAAACTATTAAATTAAAATTTTCTTACTTTAAATTTGTTTTAAATATCCGAGTGCAAAAACGTCCACTTTGCTCTGAATGTTTAACGAACCATGAAGTTGAGAATGGATGATAAATAGGTGCTTTTATGCGTGGGTGATTTTGATTCTTAATCACATGATTGAACAGTGTTACATTCCTTTGCTTCACACAAAATTAAGATGTAGTTTCACAAAGCATAATTTGATATAATTAGAAACGTTCAACTCAACGTTATACTAAACTAATTATTTATTTGGACGTGGTGTTCTATATACTACAATTTAATGTACAATAATTTAAAATGAATTAGTCGAAATTTATGTATGATAACTAATTAATTTTTTAAAAATTATTATATTTTAAAATATTTGAGTTTTTGCAACATTTAACTAACATCTAATGTAGTCGAAATTCTTCTAGGTGCGTTTGTATGCAATGAGAAAAAGATATAATTACGTGAACTGTAAAT
The DNA here is from genome assembly GCA_963082715.1 of Harpalus rubripes. Lineage (NCBI taxonomy): Eukaryota > Metazoa > Arthropoda > Insecta > Coleoptera > Carabidae > Harpalus > Harpalus rubripes. The sequence goes on from OY720451.1 coordinate 59,109,632, forward strand.
TTATTATTTTATTTAAAAAAAAAGTTCAACACCTGATGCTCTGTACTGTTTTTACAATAACATTATTCAAAATTTAGAAAAAGGGGAATATCCTGTTAGTATTTTTTGCGATTTCAGCAAAACATTTGATTGTGTTGACCATCCTCGATTGTTAAATAAGCTGGAATCGATAGGTATTCGAGGTGTTGCGCTAAACTGGGTTTCATCTTTCGTAACGAACAAATCTCAGTTTGTTACTCTTAATTTTGAGGGATATTGTGTCAATTCGGCTGTAGTATATACAAATTTTGGTGTACCACAAGGTACTGTACTAGCTCCAGTAATTTTTGTCATTTATATTAATGATCTTTGTACGGTTTTATCTAACAATTGCACCCCCGTTTTATATGCCAATGACACTACTTTAAACATCTCAAATAAGAATGATAATGCCTTGAAAACAGAATGTAATAGAAATGTACAGTCTTTTACTGAATGTTGCTAAGAAAATAAACTGTTTTTAAATGAAACTAAAACCAAAATTCTCCGTTTTAATAAGCATCCTTATAAAAATCAACGAATTGAAATTAACTTTGATAAAAATACAAAAAATGCTTCAGCTCGTTTACTGGGGATGCTGATAACCGAACATCTAAGTTGGGTTCCTCATTGTGCTGAAATAGTTACGAAACTTAATACGTTTTGTTATCAGTTACGTCACCTAAGATTAATTTTAAAAATTAAACAACTAAAGATGTTTTACTTTGCTACTATTGAATCTAGAATACGTTATGGTATATGTATGTGGGGCAGTTCACATTCAGCTAAAAGGGTTTTTATTACTCATAAGAGAATTATTCGCTGTATGGCAGGTTTAAGTTATAATTCATCATGCAGATCTGTTTTTAAAGATTTAAAAAATTTAACAGTTACTTCGATATACATATTGGAAATCTGTTTGTTCATACAAAAAAATATAACACACTTTGAAAAAATCTCAGACGTTCATGACCATAACACCCGGCATAGAAACAATTTACGTTCCTACCTCAAGAATAAACATTACTAAAAATTCTCCTAATAGAATAGGCCTAGAAATTTATAATAAGTTACCTATTTATTTAAAATATGAGAATAATATTAAAGTATTTAAAAAGAAATTAAAAGAATATCTTACGCAGCACAGTTTTTATGATTTACATGAATATTTTAATACCTAATTACCTAATTTTTAATGAGATGTTATTTTTATTATTTTATGTTTTATATGTTCCGACGTTTTCTATACGCATGTAACTGTGTCTACAGAAAATAAAGTATTATTATTATTATTATTATTATTTGTTACAAATAAATCCTAAGCTTGAATAGATCCAAATATATCTACAACTGAAGCAATGTAATAATATATTTGAAGCATTTATTTGTCTCAAATAAATATATATTGAGATCAATTACATCTTTTATTTCATGAGAACTATGCATTTATTTACGTTAATTAATTCATCTTTCTTACAGCTTGTCTCCTTCGCCACCTGTCTGGAATCTCCGGAACCAGAATTGTTCCTTCGACCCCGAAATTTTAACCCGCATCCTTATAACGAAGGTGGGCGCGTTCCTCAAGCGATACAATCATTGCGACGCTTTACCCCTGGCCCAAGTCCGGGCATCCAAGCGCGCACCGGTCCCGTACTTTTTCCGCCAAACCCGGAGGATAATTCGGGACTAGACACGGGACATGCCTACGCAGGAGTGGCCAGAAAACAGAAGAATAAATTGGCGGGAAGATTCATAGTTGATGACCAGGTAAGAAGAGATAGTAACTTTGTTATTGTCATTGTTGATAGTTTTTTACTGTCAGACTCAGACACATGTGCAGTAATAAAATATCGTTAAATACCGTTACAATTGTATCACTGACAAGTTTGTAACTCCTGGTTAGGTGTACCAGCACGTTTGGACATTGCAATGTTTAGATTTATAATTTGGATTTAGAGACCCTAAATTCTGAAGTGTGAATGCAGTCATTACATAATATGCGCCCAAAGTCTTTAAATCTAAAGTATAAACCGAGGTATAAACCATAAATCTAAACCTAATTTTCATTTGTGAATGTAACTTAAATGCTCCAAAAACAAGATTAAAATATCGGTAGAGCAGTACTCAACAAGACACTTGTGCACCGTGAAACTGTCATTCGCTTGGCATTATTATATATATTTCAGCAATTAAGTTATGACAGTATCCATGTTCTTCTCGCATTTGTTTAAAAAGCCGAATCCACCGAGTGGATACTAAATAAAGATGGTGTATATATCTACATCATTTCAGACTCGTTCTCATTGGTGAAGTTTGTGACGTCAAACTAAATCATAAACCTAAAGTATGGACCTTGCAATGTTTAGCTTTATGATTTGGATTTAGAGACCCTAAATTCTGAAGTGTGAATGGAGTCACTACATAATATGCAGCCAAAGTCTTTAAATTTAAAGTATAAACCATAAATCTAAACCTAATTTTTATTCGTGAATGCTCTAAAAACTAGATTAAAATATCGGTAGAGCAGTACTCAACAAGACACTTGTGCGCCGTGAAACTGTCATAAAAAATCTGAGCATCGTCGTTTGAAGGAAAATAAAAAGGGTCCTTAAAGACGTGCAAACTAAAATTCCATATAATTTCATATTTGGAAGTTATTTGTGAAAATAAAAGGAAGTGGCTAGAGTACCGAACGCGGGACCGTGTTCAAAAAATTAAGATCTCATATTGACATGGTTTTAGCAATTTCTCTAAATATAATCCCCAACCTAACACCCAAATTCAGGCTTGGAAAACGCGGGCCAAATATTATGCGTTAGGTGAGATTATTATTGTTCTTTTTAGAGTAATATAAAAGCAACCTTAGTAAACTATTCAACAATGGTCCCGCGTTCGTGCCGGGATTTGTATTTTTAACAACAGTCCCGAATGTTAAGACACGTTTCTTCGACGTTTCTAGTACTAAACGAGGTACTAAATCACGCTATTTGGAGTTTTGTACAGTAACCATTTGTATATGCATTTTGCGGGAAAAACAAAAACATCTTTAAAATAGTCTACTAATGGGGCAATTTAATCGCCTTCGTATCTCTTATAGTTTGCGAGATCCCAATGTGAGCCTCGAAAAACGGGCATATTAAATTTGAAAAACTTAAGTCTTATAGCGGGAGGTAAAAATGACAACCAAAAAATGTATCAAAATAATTTTCAAATATTATTTTGCATGTTGTAAACTTGTCCAAAATTACCGACTGGAACAAAGCTAATAAATAAATACATAGAGTATGAATGAGAATAACACTTAAGGAAGGAGGCGATAAAATATCAAAAGAGAAGAAAAATTCACGAGAGTAAAGTGTGGGTGACTTACGAGTCTCTAGGGACACATTGCCACCCAAGAAATTACTCCACCGTAACTTTAAAGAAATTGTAACTTAAAAAATCGCTTTCCAATTTACTTTGTCGATAATTTATCAAGTACACCTACTCAATTAATGGCACAAGTCGCACTGCAATTTCTTATGCGGAAATTATAGCATTAGCATAGCTTATACGTATGTGTTGGTGAAGTTGGGGGTGTTCGATTGAGTGGCCATCCAGTGTGTAAATGGATGGATCATAGGCGTGCGCAAAACTTTACTTTTGTGGATGCCAAAATGAATATGTATAATAATAATTATAAATAAAGTAATACATACAAATGAAGTCATTTATTTTACCATTATTACTTCAAAATATCAAGAAAAATAATTAATAAAATATACATGGTGTAAATGAAATAAGTGTATTAAATTTAACCAGTAATATAACTCGGCGAGAGCAACAATATTTCTTAATAACTTTTTCTCGAAATCGCATATTTTTTTTAACATTTTTACCACCCCGTAAATTGACGAGTCGTTCCAAATATTTTTATTATAATTGAATGCAGTAGCACTCAATTAAATTTTGACATTAGTAATAAACTTGTTTATAAGGTAAAATTCTGTCAAAATGCGAGTTCACAGACATTGTAATTACTTACCTATGGTTTATTTATTTATTTTTTTACTCGTATCTGTACTACATTTTACTTGACATCACGGTTGACATAAAGACAGTGTCATGGAGTTGCCAACGCATTTACACGGAGCGTTTCCAAATCATCACCAAATCATTCTGTTCTTAATATTCGCACATTTGTTAATCTTGTACATCTTTATCACATCACAATACGGAGTGTCACATATGACAATTTTAAAAAAAGCAACAGTTATATCCATAACATGTGCAAAAAGTTCTGTTTTCAGCACATAACAGACTTCGATTTTGGGAATGGCTCATAATGTTCATTAATGAGACAGAATTTACTTGGGAAGGTATATTTATTATGCACAATACACACTTCAACAGACGAAAATGCTGTAAAAATTTTCATTAAAAAATGTTTGAGCGGGAACAATAAATGGACGACTAATTATTGGTACTCGTGTACCTCGTTTAAATGGACAAAAGTTTGTATTTACATTTTTTGAATAACGTATTTAAACTATTATGATTTGTCGACGATAAATAATCATCTCATAACCTAATAACTATGCTTTTGCTCTTCCTCCCCTCGTTCCTCCTTATCATCCACTATTCACAGGTGATTAAAGCCTGATTTAATACAAAACTTTATAATTTTGTTATCCAAAATTTAAATTTCTTTATTTTAAAAATTGTACTATTACGAATTAATTAATAATAAATGTTATTCTCGTTGATTCGTTTATTAATTACTGTGACTGCAAGTGTAACCGATAATCGAAATTTTTTGAGCTGTTTGTATCCCACTTGAATACGACAGCTGCCATTTGTTCTCCATGGGCGCGCGCCGAAATATGCAGCAAATCTTTAAAGAATTTTAACTCAAGACTTAGAAAAAAAAGTTATTAAGAAATATTGTTGCTATCGTGGAGTTACATTACTGGTTAAATTTAATGCACTTATTTCATCTACACCCTGTATATTTACTACGTTTACATGCAGGTTTAAGAATGGGTTCAGTTTTCAGTCAAAATTACGCGAAACTGTTTACACGAAATTTTCAAAACAGGTTTATATATTGATTTGAAAACTAATATAATGTTTTAAAATTTCTTTTTAATATGTCATATTTGACGCGGAATTACCACGTAACATAGATTGTTAGAATGCAATAAGATCGATAAAGAGAGCGGCACGGAAGCAAAGGATTTGTACCGTGTAACATTTCGACCGAGTGGGATTCGACGGCGCGGAAATATTTGAATTTTTATAGAACGGACAAAGTGGTGAGGGTACATTTCCACCAATGGGATTTCGTGTGAATGGAATTTCGACCCATAGGATTTCGACCGCGTGGAATTCGACCTCGCGGGATGCTTCGAGAATATTGTTAAAAGAGTGGAGTTGGAGCGAGTCAGCTGAGCTCTATTGCTTTCGGGCTTGTGTTAACTCACTGTGGGACATGCATGATTTATGTATAGTAAATTTTGTGAAACAAATACATCTGTATCATAAACAAATTAACAAATTTTTAGTAGTAGGGTGTTATTTGGGACACCCGGTATAATGTATATAATTAATAAACTAAATCAATGAATAATCCATAATATTTTAAAAGCAAGGAGATAAAATTTTAAACAGAAAAGCAAGCGCGTTATTAATGCGCTATTAATGTTTCATAAATCATCATTCATCCAGGAATTTCTGATTTCCGGCGCATTTATGAAAATTAATTTTAATAATCCAACATGACCTATTAAAATAATTGTATTCAATGCATACAAACTAAATTTTATTGGCACATCCAGTTCGAATTTATTGAAGGATAATTTAAAAATTTGTCATTTGTACAAGCTGACAGTATAGCAGAGCGAATTCGAAACACTATTTCAGTCAGTAGAAATATATGAAACATGATATGAATGCATTATGAATATGAATGCGTGGGTGGAGGCTTAATATACGAATCCCATTTAAAAGTATGCACATGTAACTGGCTTGATGGGTAAATGCAATTTTGTTTGCAAATTTGTTCTACTGCTTTTTTGATTTATGAATAAAATTCAGAACTGTTCGCTTGTGGCTTGTAATGCTTCACATATGAACTATACATTTCACATAAGTACCTACAGTATATACATTAATTTTGAATTTAATTATAAATTTTATAAATTTTCATTTCAATGTAGAATATTTCTAATTAATTTTAAAACTGAAGTATTGCTAGTCTTTTTCATTATTGTAATCAAATTTTATTTATTGTAATCATTAAGAGTGACAGATCATTAATTTTAACATTGGTGTCATTAAATGACATTTTTAACTCTAAAAATACACATTACAAAGCCTACTTTTAATAGATTTGTAGAAAATAATTTATGAAGATGAAATCCCGCTTCGTATGGGTGGGCAGGTTATGCCCCGCACAAAGGCACGTGGCTTTGAGGGGCGCCGTTTTAAGACAGTAATGCAAATATTATTAAATTTTTATAAAATGCTCTTATCCGTAAAGACAAAATTAGTACGCAACTTACAAATTAATGTGGCAGAAGTGAACAATATATTTTTTAATTTGTTTGCATTAGAGCTTTAGTCATAAGTAAAATAATCAGTTCGTTATTATTCTCGCATTGTTATATTGAAATAATAACTGTAAAACTATTGATTACAACAATGAATATATTGATTATAACTCAAGAATGAATCCCACAATGAATTCAATATTTAACTACCTACTAGCATTTTGCGAAGAATCAAATGCTTTAATGATTTACATACAATTCTTAGTGAAATAATTTTATTTTTATTTTCTACCGATATTCAATCTCCCTTGTGTATTATTAAAAATTAAAAAGTAAACGAAGAATTTTCTCTCATTGTTATATTGCAAATTATAACTGTAAAATTGTTGATTACAACAAATGATTTTGATTATCCTATTGGATTACGATAAGTTTAATAAAAATTCTATTCCTATTGATTACGATAAGTTTAATAAAAATTCTATTCCTATTGATTACGATAAGTTTAATAAAAATTCTATTCCAATAGTAATACGTATAAACTAAATGAGTGATTGAATGAAACATGTCAACAAATGAATAGTTTTTTTTATTATAATTGCAAAAAATAATTGAAAAATGGAGTAAAATGCCTTAATTTATTTAAAATAAGAAACTACTTTTTTATGAACTCGAGTGTATGCAAAGTATTTCTACGAAAGATGTGAGTTAATAAAAAATACCTATTTTTAAATTTACGGTTTTAGTACCGATATTATTTCGGTTCGGTTATGTTTTCGGTTACAGAACGAATTTATTTTTCGTATTGGTTTTCAGTTTCAAAGGCGCCCTATACCTACGGAGCGGCCCTGTATATTTACTCTATCCCTATTGCTTGTCACTCAAATTTGTATTCTTGAAATTAAAGTATATGGTCTTCTAAATATTCAGTTAAAATATGAAACAGAAAGTATATAAATGAGTGAACATAAAGATGAAAAATAATATTACTCTATCCCTACTGCTTTTCACTCAAATTTGTATCCTTGAAATTGAAGTAAGTATATGCATGGCGTCCTAAATATTCAGTTAAAATATGTAACAGAAATAAAAATAAATAAATAAATACTTCTACAAATAAATAAAAGAAATATATCATCACGGCTTATTACCCATTGCTGGGTGTGCCAATCTGAAATATTAAAAATAATATTAATATAATAAATATGAAACAGAAAGTATTTAAATGAGTGGACATAAAAATGAAAAATAAAGTATTACTCTATCCCTACTGTTTGTCACTCAAATTTGTATTCTTCAAATTAATAGATCTTTTCAATTTAAAGAGATAGAAGATATGCGCAAAGGGGTTCTGCGCATAGTAAGAAAAACTGAGATCTATAGCGTTTGTTTCTAAACAAATTTAGACGTAAAATGGGAGAATATCTCAGATAACTTTTAAAAAATTATCAAAATAAGTTACAAAAGCTTTTATTGCAGTTAAAATGTCTAAGGATGCAATTTTTCACTGAGAATACAGGTATTTTAATGACTGCGATATTTTTGATGTTTCGTTTGACAGCCCAACTGGTAGTTGTTCGCGCCATTTTCTTACTATTTGCAGCGATAGAAAGAGATGCCGTTAAATTGAAAAGGTCCATTAACAATAATCTTAATACATTTTAAAATTGACGAGCGTATTGAAGTGATTGAGATTTCGTCGTGAATTTAGTATCAGGAACAGAGAACCACAATACGTTAGACCGTTTTGGCTAGCTTGTCGAGCATGAGTAATGAAAGTGAAAGTCACTGGCAGTGGCTCGCCTCGGCGTGGCCGGAGTTTGAATCCGGGCTCTGGGGTTTGGGCCTTCCTGTGCGAAGGCGGCCGGCGGAGACGCCGGTGGGTGGATTATTACGTCGCGGCCGCTGCCGCTGCGAGAGACGTGTTCCGCGTTTACATACATTCCACATTTCCGTCCCGTAACCACGTGTTTAGACGATTATTCTTCTTGTTCTGTTGCCTGTGACGTGACTGTAATAGTGTAATGTGTTTGCCAGCATTCGAACCAAGAACCCAGCACCAAACGGGGAATTAGGCGGCACTGCGCAGGGCCGTATTTACAGTTTTACAGGCCGAAGGCACAATGATGATGCTTCTACTAATATTTTGTTGATTACAACAAAGGATATTTTGATTAGGTATAGCCAGTGGCGGATTTAGCACTTGCGAGGCCACAAGCGCAATTCAATTTTGAGGCCCCCCTAAACCCCCACCCTGCCCTCACTCCTCAATAATTATATTTTGAAGGTTATATACATATAGTTGCAAAACCATGAAAAATAATAAATTCCACAAAAATTAGAACGGAAAGCAAAATTTATACTGATTTTCGCATTCTTCTTAAAAGTAGGATTAAATTTCTATAAAATGAATGTACTTGACATTAAAGTATTATATTTCACAAATACAGGCTAAAAAATCTGATGTGGCCAGCACATAACCTCCCGTCTATTCCATGTTTAAAATAGCAATGAGCTTTAAGTAAAGTATCACTTCCGATTGATCGTTTATAAACAAAAATAATACGATATTTTGGATTGTAATTTATTATGTTTTTCCTCGAAACTCTGTTAAGAGCTCCAAATTAACTACCACTTCCGGTTTATCATATAAGTGTAGTCAGAATCTAATATGTTGTTTCAAATTATACACGAGCTTTAAATACCAAATTTGATAAGTTCAGGATCATGTTTTAATATATTTTTCAAAAAAATCTGTTAGCTTTCTGTAAAGTACTACTACTAAAAAATCTAATGTGTCGTTCTTATTGATATAAAAGTCTTAAATACCAAATTTGAAAAATTTTGGTATATATCATAAAATATTTTTCACGAAAATCTGTTCAGTGCTTCAAGCAAAATATCATTTCCGGTTTATCAATTTTAGAAACAATCTAATATGTCGTTCTCTTTAATCTAAAAGTTTTAAATACCAAATTTTGGAATATATCATAATATATTTTTCACGAAAATCTGTTAAGCTTCAAGTAAAGTATGACGTTATTCATTTATCAATTTAATTTAGATAATACTATTAAATTATTAATTATTTTTATTAGGAAGATGATAATGGACCTTTCCAATTTAAAGAGATAGAAGATATGCGCAATGGGGATCTGCGCATAGTAAGAACAACTGAGATCTATGACGTTATTGAAGGTAAAATGTCTAACGATGCAAATTTTCACTGAGAATACAGGTATTTTAATTACTGCAATATTTTTGACGTTTCGTTTGACAGCCCAACTGGCAGTTGTTCGCGCCATTTTCTTACTATTTGCAGCGATAGAAAGAGATTGCCCTTAAATTGGAAAGGTCCATTAAATAAAACAATTTTTTATTTTGAGACCTGAAATTTGAGGCCCCCTCGATTTAAGAGGCCCTAAAATACTTTTAAATATTATTTTTTCGAGATTCATGTTATTATAAAAATTCAAGATTATTAAATTTTCTATAGATTTGCATTAATACTTTTTCTATATATTTTATGGATAAATTTATAAAATTATTTATAATTTAAATCCCACAGTCTACGCTTTAATTTTTTAAAAAAAACGCAGTTATTCAAATCTGACAGATAAATGTCACTGTCAAAGAATTAATAATTTCAAAATAATATTAGTAACGTTTTAAAAAGAAAAAAAGTAAATAGAACAATAGAAAAGGAATTCAATACAGTTACCAGCATAAGTAAATATGTAGGTATAAATTTAGATTAATAAAAATTAACAATTCACAAAAATGTTTAAGCTAATCCTCATTTTTGGATTAGTGAATTTTATTCTATCCCGGTATTTAAAATTTAATCTTCATTTTATAATAGCTTCGGTGGATCAATGGTTAGAGCAACGCTTCATGTCATGAGGGCCCTCGGGGCTCTGAGTTCGAATCCCACTAAGGTACGGATGTGGGTGAATGTGAACCCACTCTGTAATTCGAATTTAATCCTGTTGAGGGGTTTAAAAAAAAGGTAGTAACTTGGATTAGATTAGCCTATATTTTAAGAAATAAACTGTCAAAATTAGAGTAAAATTCGCTAATCCAAAAATAAGGATTAACTTAATCTTTTTTGTGTCTCGGGCTGTAAATAGCGGGAGGTACTGTGTTGGCTACATCAGATTTTCAAGTTTGGTATATGGTGGAGAATGACAGGACTTTGTCGTGTCTCTTTTCAAGTGTTTTTTTCAATATGGCGGCAAAATCCGGGGTCGCTAGAGGGTTCAAAATTAGTAGGTATGTCTTTTTGAAGGTCCAAATTAAGAGAATAAAATTTATTCCAAGTTGCCACCATTTATTTTTACAATAAACCCTTTGCCGACTGGTCTATATAATAATTCTTTATTGTATTTAACATTACAAGTATTACAATTGATATTGATGAGGATGAGTTAGTTTAGCTGCAGACGCTGCCTCAACTCGCTCGGCCATTGCGGCGGCTGACTGGTCTATATAATAAACGTACATGCAAAATTGTTCGGTTTCTGTCGCCCACTTAACCATTCCATCGCCCACTTCACTATCGCCCAGTTGTGGCAGCCGCTTTCGTAGTTTCTATTATATAATTAAAATGTATAAACCTGCAGATTATTCCTTTGCCCGGTATTTAAATACGGCCCTGCAAGTGCGTGATGTGTTTTGCGCTGATGTATTCAAATGTCTCAACTTATGAATATTTTATGCCCGTATGATGAGCTTGTTGGCTCTGTGTCTTTATATAAAGGCTCGTGCCGTACGATGTGCTGTAATTTAATTTTTTACAGAAGATACCCGACCAAGATGAATTCCAAATTTGAAAGACAAGGTCGTTAGAGGAAATATTAATTTAGAAGAGGAAAGTTGGCGTGGGAGTCGGATTGCTTTCAGATGTTAAATACCTTCGTTATCAGCGACGTCTGGCTATGTCAGAAGTCTGAAGCTTTCGGAGCGCATTGGACTCTGACCCCAGTTTCAGGAATTGTAAAATATTCGCTTCAAAGGGAACATTATTTCAAATTAGTTTATTAACGAGCCTAATTATCCATGCGGCTGACTTTAATCAGCCATCTTTGCACGGTCTTCATTTTTAACACCATTTTTATCTCTTTCATAAAAACGAACGGGTAGAATTTGATTTATTTTTTCGAAAAACTTTATAGTTTCAAAGATATTAAGCACTATCTATTTTTTGTCGAAATTTATTTCGTTTTCAGAGGGCATTAGTGGATAAAATTACCTCAATAGAAAAAAATCTGATGTGTCCAGCACATAACCTCTCGCCAGATATTTTACATGGTTGTACAAAACAAAAAAATTTTTTTTAAATATAAATACATATATTCATGTCTCACTACAAAATAATTCTCACATATATTTGCAAAATCTATGGGATATTTTAATATAAATTATGTACAATACATACATTTTCTTTATATTCAATATTCTGAAATTTTCTTTTTCTACTTTCCTTTTCTTTTTCTTTATATTTTCTTTTTCTTTATATTCGTAATGTTTTCGGAAATTCCTTTTATATTCTTTTTTACGTATATTCTTTTGCGCTGTTGACTTTTTTTTATTTTCATAATCTTCATAATGATGTACAAATATTTTTGACAGTGGCATACAAATATTTTCGACAGTGACATTTATGTGTCAATTACAAACATTTGAATTTCTTGCCTTGAAGTAGTTTGATCTGAGAATTTTTACATCAAATTATTTTATATGCATTTCTTTATCTCTAAATCTATAGAAGATATAATAATGAATTTATATTTATCAAATAAAGAATTTAACGTTCTTTAATATAAGTATTTACATAAATTTTCGATAAATAATATTTAGATGATTTTTTTCTAGTAACTACTACTTCCGGTTGCCCAATTGTTACCAAAACTTAATCTCTTCCCATTATTGTTAGATTGAGGAATCCGTAGTTAAAAATGTTTTAAATCTTATAGCATTTGAGAAATCGTGAATCCAACATCCACACACACACACACACACATACGGACATCATCGTAAAAATGTTATAATCGGATTCTAGGGACCTTAAAACGTGCTTATTTACTAAAATCTGGATATGCGATTTTTAGCATGAATTCAATACCTCTCTTAGCGAGAGGTAAAAATCTGATGTGGCCAACACATGACTTCTCGCCAATTCCATATTTAAAATATATATTGGTGATTGAAATCCGTTACATAGGCATTTAACATGAGGAAACAGTTTTTTCTTGCGCGTTGCCTCCCAAATTATTTTAGAAAATAATACTTGAAATAAAAGTTGTAGATCATGAAATTCTGCATTCGAATCAATAAATAAAATTAATTTTGCATGCTTTGTAACGGCAGAAATTTGATGTGAAAATGTTGAAAATCACTTTAAAAATACTGGAAGCCATGGAATTAAAACAAAAAGCATAACAAATGTATGGTTTTATTATGACTGAAAAAGGTTCAGTATTTGACAATTAAAATATCATCAATTTTTTAACTCCCGCTACCCGTGGTAAGGGAGGTATAGGGATCGTGCTAAAAATTGCATATCGAGATTTTGGTAAATGTCCACGTTTTAAGGTCCCTATACCTTGTTCCATATAAGCCATTCAGTATTGCGGAGCATAGGGAATAGTTTTGACCTCTCTGATTGGCTGAAATTACAGACAAAGAGACAAGTTTACGCAATGTAATTTCGGCTACTTTAGATTTGCGCTGTTGCCAGTGCCAACTACTGAATGGCTTAAATGGAACAGAGCATAGAATTCAATTTTAACATTTTCACGATGATGTCTGAGTGTATGTGTGTGGGGATCCTCCACTGTAACTCAAATACTATCATTCAGAAAATTTAGAAACCTTGTATATCGAACTTTTTCTGTAATGGACAGAACCCATTAGATTTTGGTGAAAATCGGATAACCGGAAATGGCACTTTGCTAGAAACTCAAAATAGTTTTTCTTCGAAAAATACCTTTAAATGTTATTATAAAAATTAAAGATTATTAAATTTGATATAGATTTGCATTAATACATTTTCTATAAATTTTATAGATAAATTTATAAAATTATCTTTAATTTAAATTCCAGAGCTTACAATAACTGACAGACAAATGTCACTATCAAAGAACTAATCATTTCAAAATAATATTAGTAACGTTTTAAAAAGAAAAAAGTAAATAGAACAATAGGAAAGGAATTCAATACAGCTTCCAGCATAAGTAAATATGTAGGTATGTATTTAGATTAATAAAAATTAACGATTCACAAAAATGTTTAAGCTACTCCTCATTTTTGGATTAGTGAATTCTATTCTATCCCGGTATTTAAAATTTAATCTTCATTTTATTATAGCTCCGGTGGCTCAATGGTTAGAGCAACGCCTCATGTCATGAGTGCCCTCGGGACTCTGTAATTGGGATTTAATCCTGTTGAGGTATAAAATGCAATCAAATCCTATAGAGACTAAAATATTATATAAAATATATAATAACATACAATGACTAAAAATGATATTTAAGTACGTTTTTTCAAGAAACTCTGTTACAAACTTCAAATACCAGTACTTCCGGTTAACCAATTATAACCAAAATCTAATGACCTCTTCATATGGATGAAAACTCGAAGAATATGCAAAAATTATAATTCTTGGAAAGGTGGTAGTGGACACACACGCATACACATATACACGCATATACACATACATACAGATATCACCTTAAAAATAATAAAATCGTATTCCGTGGACTCTAAAACGTTCTTATTCATTAAAAACTCATCATCGAATTTTTTGACCAAGACAATACTTTCCTTTGACGGAAGATAAAAAGTGTAGGTAGTGTATAATTCAGCATCGGGCTGTTAGCTGACTCAATATACCCGTCTTATCTCAGCGCTAAATAGATAATAATGGGCTACTTGCGTGCCATTTTTTTATTTAATATTTATGAAGAGACGATAAAAACTTGCTACCCATATTTTTTATTTTGGCAAAATTTTTATTAATTGGCCAGAAAAGAATTAATGAAATTTTAATATTTAAATTACCGCTATGTATGACGTATAATTACGTCGAACCAATGAATGGCCGTACAGCAATAACATCGGTACGTCCAATAGCAATGGCATGTGCGGGTAATTTAAACATGACAGGTCATCTGTTTGACTAATTTTCAGGTAATTTAAACTTACATTTATGAATGACTTACTTAAACCTAAACGAAAACCATAAACCTAATTTTCATTTGTGAATGCACCTTAAAATGAACTAATGTCAAAATCAAATTAAAACTCGCACTTGCTCGCCATTTACAGGTTACATTCTAAATATGCATCCCTTTCTCCAGTTCAAAATAATGACGTTAAAAAAAATCTTCTTTCTTAATTTATTAAAAAACACACAATTTTTTTAAAATAAAATTTATATTTTTACATATGTTTTCAACTTTATTTTAGGTATTTAATTATAGATATCATATTTTCAGTACCACGCAAGTAGCATATTATTATAAAACTATTAAAAATACCAAAAGAATATATATCAGTTAAAAATTATCCAATGAATCTATAAATAAAATTAATGACAGAGGTAAAACAAAGCAGTGTTTGAGAACAATTGATTCTTTAAAATCCATTCGCTGTTTGGTAATCTGTTAGTGAGGGTTGTGTTGTATCTTATGCCGGACATCGCCCGGAAGCCCCCGGCTTCGTCCCGGCAATGCGGCACTCCGGGCGCTCGTCGCGCCGTGTGATTTCTTATTCACGTGTGCTTCCGAGTTCGGAAATTACGTCTGACTTCAGCGTCAGCGTGTCCCGCCGAGTAATGAAATGTTTGAATAATT
Source organism: Harpalus rubripes (assembly GCA_963082715.1). Taxonomy (NCBI): domain Eukaryota; kingdom Metazoa; phylum Arthropoda; class Insecta; order Coleoptera; family Carabidae; genus Harpalus; species Harpalus rubripes. The sequence continues at coordinate 59,125,035 of OY720451.1, forward strand.
TCACCGCGGTTTCCTGTTCGATACTTCTCTCCTTCAGCTTCAGTCCTTCCCTTTTCACTTTGATTACTACGTTCACATGTACAGCGACGCGCTGCGCGTTGCGTTGGATTGCGTCGGTGCTCAAAATGTAAATTAACTCCGCCATATTATCCCGACGCCTGATGCTGGATGCCTACGACGCCGCCGGATGAGATGACGTAAGATGCACACAGGAAATGTCATGGATTTGAATTTGCTCAAGGAATTTCACAAGAATTTTAGGGCTCAAAGACTACCCAATCAAATGCTGTATACATTTAAAATTTAAAGCAAGATATTGCTTTCATGCTGATTTCGGGAAAGGAACATTTTTCATTTCTATCTACATTTACTTCTCAGGAAAGAGAGTCATTATAATAATAGTACATTAAAACAAAATAAAAGTGGGAATACGAGTAGTCGAGGCCTCACGAGAATACAGGCCTGAATGCCAATTTCGTAACGTTACAATAGATCTTACACTAGTTCGCAGTGATAGTGCTTAAAGCAATCAATCTAATATTTGTAAATGATCTCTTTAATTGATCAGTACATATAAAAAATCTGCGTGGCCAACACAATACCTCCCGCCATTACAGCCCGAGTCACAAAAACATTAACGGCCGAATTCACAAAACAAGATTAGCACTTAAACCCGATTAAAACAAACAAGTTAAGCTGAACCATATTCACAAAAAAGTTTAATCCTTTATCGGTAATACTTTCTTAAACCGGTTTAGTTTAAAATTTAACCCTACGTATCCATAGCAACAGAATCATTTGGGTGTAAATAAATATTAAACCTATTCACAAAACTTTTCGCTTACAAATTTAAGCCATATATTCAAACCTGCTGAAACGCAGGATTAACGTTGTGTAAAATTTATAATTGTAATTTTTAATCATAATAGAGGTTTGTTATAATAATAATAATAGTAGTAATAATAATAATAGTAATTATAATAATAAAAGACGTAATACAATTATATTTTTGCAAACATACCAACAGGTAATCCAATATCTGCACCATTTTCAATGCCTGAAATGGTCGCTGAACCAATAATTCCGACAATTTTTTCATCGAAGTCAGTTATTGTGGCAGTGGCAATCCCACCCCCGGTCTTCAATAATTCTTTGTTTCACGCGGCATCTTTAAAGTTTTTTTTTCGTAATACATATATAAATTATTGTAAGAATGATTGAATACTTGCAATAAATTATATTAAAAGTGTACTTACATTTAGATTTAGAAGTGATTTTTAAATTCTTCTACTTTGCTTTCACTTCTTCTATATTACGGCCATGGGAAGAAACAACATTTATTTTCCTTGTTATTTCTTCCCACAGCCGTAATTTTTTTAATGGTGTGTCATTTGGCCCTAATTTGCCAAATAATAATTTAGTTTTATTATTAACTTCGTCAATCAAAACAGATATTTCATTTTCTGTAAAAATTGGCCTTCGTTTGCGTTTACTCGCCATTTTTATTTTATGTTTGACGTTTATAAATTAAGCTAAACAAACTCTAATCTAAGTCTATTACCATTTTTTTTGTGAATATGGTTTAGATTAAGTTCTTAATACCGAGTTAGAAAAAGTTTAGCTAAACCAAAATTTGGATTTAGCTAATCCTATTTTGTGAATTCGGCTGTAAGTCAATCCTTATTTTTGGATAAGCGAATTTTACTCTAATTTTGACAGTTTATATCTTAAAATATAGTCTAATTCAAGTTACTACCTTTTTTTAAACCCCTCAACAGGATTAAATCCCAATTACAGAGTGGGTTCACATTCACACACATCCATGGCTTAGTGGGATTTGAACCCATTGAGCCACCGGAGCTATAATGAAATGAAGATTAAATTTTAAATACCGGGATAGAATAGAATTCATTAATCCAAAAATGAGGATTAACTTAAACATTTTTGTGAATCATTAATTTTTATTAATCTAAATACATACCTACATATTTACTTATGCTGGAAACTGTATTTAATTCCTTTTCTATTGTTTTATTTACTTTTTTCTTTTTAAAATGTTACTAATATTATTTTGACATGATTAGTTCTTTGATAGTGACATTTATCTGTCAGTTACATACATTTGAATAACTGCGTTTGTTTGTTTAAAGCGTAAACTTTTATTTTTGTGCTACAATAGTTATTTGTATATCAAGGCTGCGAAATCACGCTGAACTTTAGCGTGATGTCGCACAAAACAATGTATACACCTTGTTCGCACATCCTTTAGCGGCTAAAGAATTTCGCGGACAAGGTGTACCCAATTATTTATTGAAATAGAAAGGCGGCTTTGACATTGTTGAAAAGAGTAAAATTTATTTTTAAAATAACTATTTTACAATATTTATTTTAAAAAATCTGATGTTTCCAGCACATTACCTTCCGTCAGTTATATGAGGTATTTACGAAAATTCTACCGGTGACCTGTTACCGGTAAACAGCTGTTTATCAGGTTATAGCTACCGGAATCGATATTTTAAGAACGCACACACTAAGAAATTCCGTGTTAAATTTTACATTAAATGTGGTCTATATAGGTCCACCAGCTGTAGTGTAGAATTTACCAAATCGATATTTGTTAATAAACAACATCGAGATATGTGTTAACAATTAACACTATACAAGGTGTCCCATAACTTCAGGTACATATTAGAAGAGCATATAGTTCTTAATGTCCTGATTACGGAACAAAAAGATTTTTTTCAAAATTCCTATAATTAAGGGTAGTTCACTTAAGAAGAACATTTTTTGTACCCCTGGATACTATAATATTTGGAATAGTGAAATTAGTTATAACTATTACATAAAATAATTTAACAATGAAATTAATTTATTCAATTACGTAAAGCTTTGTCACACCAATTAAGTTTGGGAGATGTGTATGTAATGAAAAAAAATCAAATTATTTAATTTATTTTTACTACCTACCTAACCAGTGTCCCGAAACTGTTTCCTTCAAAAACCTCAAAAACTAATTTTTGAATTTTGAAAAAATTCTTTTTGTTCCGTAATCAGGACATTAAGAACTATATGCCCTTCTAATATGTACTTGAAGTTATGGGACACCCTGTATATTTCGTAGATACTACTACACCGTGTAGTTTTTTAACACTTAAATGTGTTATTTTAACCAAATAACTGCGGTTATTAGTACACAGTATAGTTTCATTTTTAACTTCAAGCTAGTGTTTATTTTCATAAGTAAATGTGGTTATTAGTAGGTTTCTTTAACTAATTTTAGTATACAAATACCTATACCTATTTTTAGTGTATATTTTCATCAATTTCGTGTTTATATACACTGATTATAGTGTACAATAATACTAATTTTTTATTTTTCTACACAAAATTTGTATTTTATTACTAAAAGTTTATTTTTTATAAATATTTTATAATATTTACCAATATTAGTATAAATCTATAAATGTTATACACGATATCGAGTAAATAGGTAGGTATGATATATAAAAAATACGTACATACTTCCATTAAAAAATTTATTGTACATAAAAACAACATATTTTGTATAAACACTTGTATTTAATTAAATAATTATTACATTATAAATGCAGACACTATTGTTAAGGTTCATTCACAAATCGAAATTATAGTTTTATATTTTAGTTTTAAATTTTAATTTGATCTACTTTCTTGGCCACTTTCTTCCACTTCCATTATTTAATATTGTAAAACTCTATAGCAACAACTGAAGTATCTATACTTCCGACCACGACGAAAAATGCGAAAAGAATAAACTGTTGTATAGATTTACACTTACTATTGTATAGAACTACACCAAGTAGTGTACTTTGTACACCGATATTTTAGATATACACAAAGTAGTGCTTTTTCTACACATTGACCGTTAGTATGAACAACTGATTAAGGGTGATTATCGAGCATTTGACTAGCATTGTTTTATCTCTGTCATTCGTTTATGGATCCTTTTAGAGGAAAATACTTCAAATAATAGTTATAGAAAAATTAATTGCCCGCATCTTTTATTTGAAGAATTTTTCTCTAAAATAATCTCTAAACGATTGACAGAGATAAAACAATGCTAGTCAAATGCTCGCTAACCACCCTTAATCACCGTTCATACTAGCGGCCATTATGTTTTGAAATTACTCCGGACAGTGTAGTTTTTAGAAATACACTAGACAGTGTATTTTTAACAAATATGCTGTAGTAGATTGTACAAAAATTAGTGTAAAAATACAAGTAACACCAAATTAAGAATTTTTTACCCACAAGTGTGTTTAAAACTTGTCTTAATAATTATAATATACTTTACAGTGTTAATTTAATATGTCGTAGAAAATTTTACACAGATATAAAATTACCAACTTAATATTTTTACACTAACTTTTATAATACCAATTTCAGTGTCGAATTCTACACGAAACAATTTTACCCATAGGTGCCGACTTTGAAAAAATTTATCGGGTGCACTCACCGAACAAAAATTGAGATTACACATACCGTGATTTTTTTTAGCAGTAGACATGGGCATATGTTCTTACCATAGTTACACTTAAAATGATTGACAGCAATGTATTATCGCGTTTTATTTAAACTGGGCATAGGAAGTTGTCAAAGTCATCAAACTGTCATATTCCAAAATGATGTATGAAGAAAACATACAAATCATACATTGTATAAGTCCAATATGAGTTTAAGGCAAGTTTCCGATTTATTTGCCGCTACTTTTAATAATCGACTCTGGCCAGCAACTATTATGGAGTTATCAAAGTCGTAAAACTATCATGTGTCAATTTCAGAAATTCCTTTTATATCGAAAGAGTATTGTCTTTTTCATTTAACTGTATAATTTAATGTTTCTTATTGTTAATTACCTTGTTCTAATTTTCTTTTAATTCTGTCCATTGATGCATCTTGTAGTTCTATAATTACTATAGATTTTTCTAATAGTTCCTGAACTGGGTCGCTTATTAAAAGTAGCAGCAAATAAATCGGAAACTTGCCTTAGACTCATATTGCAATTATACAATGTTATTTTGGAAGATATCAGTTTGATGACTTTGACAACTCCCTATGTCCAGTTTTAAAAAAACGCGGCAATACATTGCTATCAATCATTTTAAAGGTAAGTGTTTAAAGGACATACGCCCATGTCCACTGATAAAAGACTCTCGGTATACAGGATACATAGGACTTTAAAAAATGTGGAATTTTTGATTTAATTACATGCTTATTGCTATTTTTGAAATGAGTTTTGACATTTTCATATCTAATTTTTGCCGTTAGAAACCAAAGCAAGCAAAATTACTTTTCCTTATATATTAAGATATGGAATTGTATAGTATACAACCGTTATTTGTAGCCTAAATAATTAGGACAGGACCTATGTGTTCGGCTATGCCAGTCACCACCCTATTATCATACCTATACTTACCATTGTTTAAAAGTTGGTTACGAAATTAAATGCCATATTTTTATGTGAAAAGATCCGGATCAATTAGTAATTAGTCGGAGATCCAGAGCTCTCTAGCTCGTTTATTTTTTGACTTACACCGGACTTTTGGTTATACAGTTGAAACATACATATTCTTATAGGAAATTTTCCGACAAATTTAGTAGTGGTAGTCCCGATTATCAATTTTGGTGCAAACAGCCAAAAATCCATATTTTACATAAAAATTAGAATTTATTTGCGCTAATACTTTTTTAACTTTACTTCGTGATATCTTCTCTATTTATTAAGATATAACAATAATTCTTTCACATTTTAATTTTTGCATGATCTGTGCGTGTAATAGTGCATAAACAAATTATTTATGTTGATTATAAATAGTATATATTAATTAAAAACAACAAAATGGGAACGCGATTTTTTGTTTTTACAGTGAAATTTTCTATCAGCTACAAACTTTTCGTTATTAAGAGATGGACCCTAATATCAGCGTCAAAGTTGTTGTACGCATATCAAACATGTTTTTTTAGTAAAACATTTTTTTCTTATAATGAACTGGTTCCGAGTAAAACGAATGTAAAGTTGAAGAGTGTTTATGTTGCTGCGCGATACGTGCGATCATACTAGCTTGTGCAAGCCATTGCCTGGCTTGACACTTATTTGAGTTTGTAGTATTCGTTTGTTCTTCTATGTTTCTTTATTTTTGTGTGTTATCACAAAGTATTTGTATTTCGTTACATAGTTTTAAGAAAATAAGGGTCCTGTACGTTAATTTTTTTCCTTTATTAAAAGGATAGCTCACTGCATCACAACCAGTAAGTACATAAGTAGTAAGTAATAAATGGCCAATGTTATATTAATTTTTCTTTAAATATACTAATTAAAGTGGTTTTTATTATGGATAATTTAGGATAATCATCACTCCAAGAAATCTTTTTCTCTTTGGCCCTATCACATATTAGTTTTTTAATATCAGTTAATGATAAAATTCTTTCATTTACAAATAATAGTTGGCTTAAATTTGGTAATATCTCATCAAATATATATTTTAAAGTTATTTTTGGGGAATCAGTAACAGTAGTCTTTTTATTTAGATAATTATCCATACATTTTTTATGATATCTGAAATCATTCGCTATCATGTCAAGGTGTGTTGAGCCAAAACCCTGTATTCTTTGTAACATTTTTATGTCATAAAGGCTTTTAGCTTTTTCCCATATTATATTTTCCCTTTCTTTTGTAGTTATTAAAAATAATTTTCTTTCATGTTTAACACGTTCCCTTTCGCAAATAAAACAAACTTTTTTAAAATTTATTACATGTCCTTTATTTCTAAGTTTTCTTGAAACTAAAATATTTGAAATGTACACTGTATTTTAATAAATAATCAAACATACGTACCTTCCATAATGACAGGACCCTTATTTTCTTAAAACTATGTAACGAAATACAAATACTTTGTGATAACACACAAAAATAAAGAAACATAGAAGAACAAACGAATACTACAAACTCAAATAAAGTTACTTTATAAGTGTCAAGCAAGGCAATGGCTTGCACAAGCTAGTATGATCGCACGTATCGCGCAGCAACATAAACACTCTTCAACTTTACATTCGTTTTACTCGGAACCAGTTCATTTTAAGAAAAAAATGTTTTACTAAAAAAACATGTTTGATATGCGTACAACAACTTTGACGCTGATATTAGGGTCCATCTCTTAATAACGAAAAGTTTGTAGCTGATAGAAAATTTCACTGTAAAAACAAAAAATCGCGTTCCCATTTTGTTGTTTTTAATTAATATATACTATTTATAATCAACATAAATAATTTGTTTATGCACTATTACACGCACAGATCATGCAAAAATTAAAATGTGAAAGAATTATTGTTATATCTTAATAAATAGTGAAGATATCACGAAGTAAAGTTAAAAAAGTATTAGCGCAAATAAATTCTAATTTTTATGTAAAATATGAATTTTTGGCTGTTTGCACCAAGATTGATAATCGGGACTACCACTACTAAATTTGTCGGAAAATTTCCTATAAGAATATGTATGTTTCAATAATATAACCAAAAGTCCGGTGTAAGTGAACGCTATGAGGCTTTGGATCTCCGACTAAATGAATAAAAATTCAGATGAATAACAATAATATAAATATGATGTACATGTTTTATTGGATAAAATTTTTGTCAGGTGCAAATCTATACTTTTGCACCCGACAAATTATTTTGTCGGGTGCACTTGACCCCATGCACCCTACAAGTCGGCGCCTATGATTTAACCACGTTATATTTTAAGTTTACACGGCTCAAATTTCTAAGTGTGCAAGTGGTAAACAAGGTAGATCCATATTATTGTAATACATGTATGTACAATAATTTCTAAACGAAGCCTATAACATTCTATTTCATACGAAAAATTTTAATGGATGCACGTGCTTTGGAGAAAATTTGAGCAATAAAAATAAAATATTTAAACTGATTGAACTGAACAGAAACATTTGTTCGCTTGGTTTAATTTCACATGTTTTATAGTTGTGTTTTTTCAACACCGTTGTCTGTGAACTGTGCAGTAAAATAAAATTTGTTTGTTTTTATCTGGTTTTGTTTCGCAGGAAAATAACATCAATCCACGGGTGTATTCCGGCCTGGCCAACTACGCTGCGAAAGTGCTCAAAAAACCGACCGCTGCCTCTCTCGCGCATAATGGTTTCCCTGACCCCTCGCTGGCCGCGGTGAGTATAGTAGAGTATGGCCCTTCCGCTTTGCACAGCGCTAGCGCTAGCGAAATGAGAAAAAGATGAATCCGTTTTCTAAAGTCAGCAATATCTTAAAAACGATGTTTTCTTTTGTTAAAAATATATTGATGGACGCTGATATTATATTGACATTGGCTGTTCTTGCATTAAGTTACAGAGGATTACGCTATAATTATTGAGAATAACAGCGTTTTCCATTTATACCGGGTGTTTTTTTTCAAGGTGTACATAGGAAATTTACATGGGAATTCGGTTATTTTCAGACTCTTGCCCCCCGTTTTGACTGACCACAACGGTTGTAGTATCAATAAAGATAAATATCTGATGTGGCCAACACATAACCTCTCGCCAGATATTTTACCTGGTTGTACGCATAAAACGAAAAATATTTTTAAATACAAATACATATATTCATGTCTCACTACAAAATAATTATTTTAATATAAATTATGTACAATACATACATTTTCTTTATATTCAATATCCTGAATTTTGTTTCTACTTTCCTTTTCTTTTTCTTTTATTCGTCATTCTTTCGCAAATTCCTTTTATATTCTTTTGTAGGTATATTCTTTTGCGTTGTTGACTTTTTATTTATTTTCATAATCTTCATAATGATGTACGAATATTTTTGACAGTGGCATACAAATATTTTTGACAGTGACATTTATCTGTGAATTACAAACATTTGAATTTCTTGCCTTGAAGTAGTTTGATCTAAGAATTTTTATATCAAATTATTTTATATGCATTTCTTTATCTCTGAATCTATAGCAGATATAATAATGAATTTATATTTATCGAATAAAGAATTTAACGTTCTTTAATATAAGTATTTATATAAATTTTGGATAAATAATATTTAGATGATTTTTTTCTTGTAACTACTACTTCCGGTTGTCCAATTGTTACCAAAACTGACTCGACTCTTCCCATTATTGTTAGATTGAGGAATCCGTAGTTAAAAATGTCTTAAGTCTTATAGTATTTGAGATATAGTGAATCCAACATCCACACACACACACACATCCACACACACACACACACAAACACACATACGGACATCATCGTAAAAATGTTATAATCGGATTCTAGGGACCTTAAAACGTGCTTATTCATTAAAATCTGGATATGCGATTTTTAGCATGAATACAATACCTCTCTTAGCGAGAGGTAAAAAATCTGGTGTGGCCAACACAATACCTCCCGCCATTTATAGCCCGAGTCACAAAAAAGATTAAGCTTAAGATTATCTTTATTTTTGGATTAGCGAATTTTACTCTAATTTTGGCAGTTTATTTCTTGAAATATAGTCTAATCTAATCCAAGTAATTACCTTTTTACCTCTCGCTAAGAGAGGTATTTAATTCATGCTAAAAATCACATATCCAGATTTTAGTGAATAAGCACGTTTTAAGGTCCCTAGAATCCGATTATAACATGATGATGCCCGTGTGTGTGTGGATGTTGGATCCACGATTTCTCAAATTCTATAACACTTAAGACTTTTTTAACTACGGACTCCTCAGTCTAACAATAATGGGAAGAGTTGATTAAGTTTTGGTAACAATTGGACAACCGGAAGATGAACTTGCAAGAAAAAAATCATCTAAATATTATTTATCGCAAATTTATGTAAATACTTATATTAAATAAATGAATAATAAATATATCATCATGGCTTATTACCCATTGCTGGGTGTGCCAATCTGCTTTGTACAGATATCGGTAAATATAAATCTTAGATCTAACTACTTCAAGGCAGGAAATTCAAATGTTTGTAACTGACACGTAAATGTCACTATCAAAAATATTTGTATGCCACTGTCAAAAATATTTGTACATCATTATGAAGATTATGAAAATAAAAAAAAAGTCTACAACGCAAAACAATATACGTAAAAAAGAATATAAAAGGAATTTGCGAAAAAATGACGAATATAAAGAAAAAGAAAAGGAAAGTAGAAAAAGAAAATTTCAGGATATTGAATATAAAGAAAATATATGTATTGTACATAATTTATATTAAAATATCCCATAGATTATGCAAATATATGTGAGAATTATTTTGTAGTGAGACATGAATATATGCATTTGATTTAAAAATATTTTTTGTTTTATGCGTACAACCAGGTAAAATATCTGGCGAGAGGTTATGTACTGGCCACATCAAGGTGTACATAGGAAATTTACATGGGAATTCAGTTTTTTGCAGGCAAAAAGATTAAATTTTAAATACCGGGATAGAATAGAATTCACTAATGCAAAAATGAGTATTACCTTAAACTTTTTTGCGAATCGTTAATTTTTATTAATCTAAATTCTATCTATTTACTTATACTGGAAACTGTATTGAATTTTTTTCTTATTGTTCTATTTTTAAAACGTTACTATTATTAAATTGATATTAGTTCTTTGACAGTGACATTTCTGTCACTTATATACATTTGAATAACTGCGCAACCAAGGAGTTTTTTTTTGTTTAAAGCGTAGACTTCGGGATTTAAATTATAGATAATTTTATAAATTTATCCATAAAATATATAGAAAATGTATTAATGCATATATGTAGAAAATTTAATAATCTTTAATTTTTATAATAACATTAATCTGGAAAAAATAACATTTAAAGGTATTTTTCGAAGAGCTTCTAGTAAAGTGTCATTTCCGGTTATCCGATTTACTCCAAAATCTAATGCGATCTTTCCATTACAGAAAAAAGTTCGAAATACAAGGTTTCAAAATTTTCTGAATGATAGTATTTGAGTTAGAGTGGAGGATCCACACATACATACACACAGACATACACACACACACACACACACACACACACATATATATATATATATATATATATATATATATATATATATATATACACACACATATACGCACACATATACACACACATACACACAGATATTATCGTGAAAATGTTACAATTGGATTCTAGGGACCTTAAAACATGCTCATTTACCTTACTAAGGGTAGCGGGAGTTATAAAAGCGTCTCTGTAAGTACAATGGAACTTAAAAATTTAAGTTTGTTAATTATAGAAGAATTATTGGAAACCTCCCTATTTGACAGTGACAGCTAACAAACTTTCACTGGACTTTTGTAACACGTTTCATTTAAAATACACTACACATGTGTTGTAACAACTACGAGTGCCGAGCATAACGTCGTTAGCTGCACTAAATAAAAAATAAATAAAATAAATATAAATACATCATCACGGCATATTACCCATTGCTGAGTATGCCAATCTGCGTTGTACGCAGATATCGGTAATGATGATGCATTAAATAAAAATTAAATATATAAATAGAAAACGATATTATATTAATAAAATAATATATCCCTTATTACTTAACTATATTCAAACGTAGAAAGAATTTTTAGTTGTATCATTTTTGTAAAATGTAGATCGTCTCATTTTCCGAGTAAATTATTTTTAATCATGTGACACTTGGCAACGAAAAATAATAGCGTGTCGTAGTTGTGTTGTCGATAGTTGATCAACATTTTTTGCAGTTGTTTTCTGCGATATCCTGCGAAGCTGTTAATAACTCGCCGAGCGGGAAGCGAGCGATGCGCTTGTAGTATCACCATTTTTAAAGTTAAGGATTAAAAACCAACAACGACAACTGCATGTTTTAATCCTGTTTTCATAATAAATTGACATGAGATGCTGCAATGTGCTGATGGCGAGGATCGGATCTATAAATTACCTAAACGGCTTGGGAATTAATTTTGTTTACTGCTCTGCATATTCATATTTTCAAAAGTGGAATGTGACTAAGACTAAGATAATACGTCTCTGCTAATTAAATATATTTTACTTATAATAATAGTACATTAAAATACAAGTATCATAAGGCAATATGTTAACGTACGAGTCCAAGTTTGAAAAACGAGCCGCTAGGCGAGTTTTACATAGGACGAGTGCGTTAACAGGCCTTATGATACAAGTTTTTTATACTATATTTTCTATTGAGGTAATTTTACAATTAGATTTTTTTAAAAAGGACATGTCAAAAATATGTTTTGGTGTTTTTTTGTCAGTTATGTTGGTAGCGCTTCCCGCTAACATTTGAAATTTCACATTTTGACAGTTTGGGTATTGTGTGATTCTGATTGTTTACATTAAAACATTGTATCAAGCATTATATAATTATGGACGAGGAAAACCAATACTTACAATGCATTCCACCGGTTTATTAATGAACCACATGATTTGACAAATCTTGTAATAAAGGTAAATTTATCAAATAACGAATCGGGATCGTAGCTTCGTGTTAGTTATTATCATAAATAAAACTCTTTAAATAATGAAATACATTAATGAACAATTTATTGATTTACACTTTTACATTCCATCATTTTGACAACACATCGACTGCTCAGTTGCAGACATAACAGCAACAGCTGTTCTTACATTCTTCAATACAAAACATATGTTGTATTTGTATATGGCACTTATGTCTAAATCATATTTAAAAATTTAATATTCGACAGTTCGCCTCGACGTGGAACTGGAAATCAGGATCGTAAAATATTTACTTGTAAGTAGCCACAAACTGAGTTGACAGTGTCAACATTCCAAGTAACGTGCATCATACATTTCAAAACCTGCCTGATATAACAATACAATCAGCTGAAAATTGCAATATTACCATAAAATTAAATTGTAATAAATAAAACTTACCGTTTAAATTGTTTTGACAAAGCAAATCTGAGCGCATTGTTCCTTGTTTCATAATTTTTTTAGTTAAAAGATTTTAACTTCACAGATTCTTCTTTCTGAACTAACACAGCTATAGCTATAAATTTCTATTCTTTCTAGTCCAATCACCTGGAGATAAGAGAAAAATCAATAATTACAAGTAACATTTCAACATAAACAATTTACCATTTTGAGGTTATATCATATGTAATTCATCTGCCATGACTACCACCTCTAGAATACGAAAGGCGCCAAAAACAGTACGTTTATAGATTTTCTAAACGTCGTGTTTTCAGTGATAAACCGTGCTTTTATAGAAACATAAGAACACCGAAATAGAAAATAGTTATTTATGGTACAAAATTCTTAACTCACGTGGTTTAGACAATAATTAATCTAATTTTGACGAAATAATAAAAACTATTATAATATTTAATTTTGAGAAAATAAAAAACTAATCAATTGGTAGGCTGGGCATGACAATGGGCCCGTCCAACTTGATAACGCCTAAAATAATTATTAACATTTTGGCGCGAAAGTTGTGATGTTAGCGTCACTCCGACATAAGTAGAGATAACCGACATACGTTACCATTAAAATATTAATATCATTTCAAAATATATATTTATTTGGGTTACTTACAAGAATAGTGTTAAATGTTAATTTATGTAAAAATCAGGTAAATAAAATTAACAATTTTTCTCCTTTTCATAATCAGGTTAATTATGCTTTAATGAGTGTGTTTTTAAGACTTTCTTTGATATACTATTGAAGGTTATCATACTCACAACGTGTCATTATTATAATTAAAATAGTATTTAAACTATTTTCTATTTTTAATTAAAATACAACAATGACAGTTTTGATTACAAAAATCAAAACATAGTTCATAATAAAAGGTAATCCAGCATTTACATTCCTACATTCCTATTTTCTAAATGATTACAACAATGACAAGTATTGAGATTACAATAATTTAAACATAATAATAATAATAATAATAATAATATTTTGTCGGCTTTTCAACTCGTCAGAGTTATAGCCCTAAATCAAATACTTTTATTTTTTATATTATTACATTTTATTACACATATTATAATTAGTATTTGAAAACACTTACAAACATCCAAGCTCGCATCCAAGCCCCTGGTGGGAATCGAACCCACAACCTCAGGGTCGAGCGGTGACGGTCGCTTCGAGCACTGGTCGCTGCCTCAATCCACACGACCACTGAGGCGGCTCAATAATTTAAACATAAATTATAATATAAATTTATTTAATAAGTAAATTTTCTTTTGATATTAATAAAAAAATTACTCGGATATATTAAATATGCGCATATTAGAGTCCACTCTACAGTGACATTTCCACAGGGTAACTGGACGACTGTAGTGACACTGACGTAAGAACATGGCGATCATTTTACGCTAAAAACTTTAATTACATTATTATCGATAAAAAATACAATTAATATAGCAATTTTTATTTCGTTTTGATTTATTTATATTCAAATTTCATATGCGACATGTAATTTCTAAAAAGTCGAAGACTTGGACGGGCCCTTTGTTGTTGATAGACGTCAAGTAGTTTATTTATAAAATACAGACAAGCTAATTTCTGTCATTAGCTGTATTCTTTTTGCTAGCTGATCTGATAAAGACTGTGATGAGTATTATTTTCGTGCCTGATATTATCTTAAATGCATTATTTTTAGCAGAGTGAGTTAAAATTCTGTGAGTGTGACATCAAATTTTTTTTCTATTTCGGTGTTCTTATGTTTCTATAAAAGCACTGTTTATCACTGAAAACACGACGTTTAGGAAATCTATAAACGTACTGTTTTTGGCGCCTTTCATGTTCTAGAGGTGGTAGTCATGCTTTCATAACTGACTGATAACCTTAAAATGGTAAATTGTTTGTGTTGAAATATTACTTCTAATTGTGGATTTTTATCCTTTCTCTAGGTGATAGGACTAGAAAGAAAAGAAATTTATAGCTATAGCTGTGTTAGTTAAGAAAGAATAACAATCTGTGAAGTTAAAATTTCAACTAAAAAATTATGAAACATGAAACAATGCGCTCAGGTCTACTTTGTCAAAATAATTAAAACGGTAAGTTTTATTCACTACAATTTAAATTTATGGTAATGCAATTTTGAATTTAATGTATTGTTATTCCAGGCAGGTTATGAAATGTATGATGCACGTTACTTGAAAATGTTAACACTGTCTACTCAATTTGTGGCGGCTACTAGCAAACAAATATGAAAAGTTGACGTTTTAATCCATGATTTGCAGTTCCACGTTGTGGCGAACTATCGAATATATACCATATATGTTTTGTATTAAAAATTGCAAGAAAAGCTGTTGCCGTTATCTGTGCAACTGAGCAGTGAGTGTTGTACAAATGGTGGAAAGTAAAAGTCTAGAGCAATAAATTGTTCATTAAAGTATTTCATTATTTAAAGAGCTTTATTTATATGTTGTTTTCTCAATAAAAAGGCTTGATGGTCCACGTAACGTCCTTCAATCCCATATTCAAGTTTTATTTATGATAATAATCAACACGAACCACCGATATGTCAAATCAGGATGGTTCATTAATAACCTTGGAGTTCATTGTATGTATTGGTTTTCCTCTTTCATAATTGTATAATGCTTGATACAATGTATTAATGTAAACAATCAGACAAAATCACAAGATACACAAACTGTCAAAATGTGAAATTTCAATTTTTACCGGGAAACGCTACCAACATAACTGATAAAAAAACACCAACTCATATTTTTGACAACTCCTTTTTTAAAAAAATCTAATTGTAAAATTACCTCAATAGAAAAAATAGTATAAAAAAACATGTATCATAAGGCCTGTTGACGCACTCGTCCTTTGTAAAACTCGCCTGGCGGCTCGTTTTCCAAACTTGGACTCGTACGTTAACAGATTGCCTTATGATACTTGTGTTTTAATATACTATTAATTCACTAGCAAATAAACAGTTATCTACTTCTAGTTGTTGCTATGGAATTAATAACAGTTTAATGGGTCGATTCTGTTCACATCTGTAAGTCTTACAGATCTGTAAATCTGTAAAAACCTGACAAAAACGCATATATTTTTATTGATTAACATAAAATTATACATAAGAGTGCAGATTTCGTTTCGATTTTATTCATTATTTACAAATTTACAGATCTGTAAGACTTACAGATGTGAACAGAATCGACCCATAAAACTTCAAAATTGTATAAATTAATTATAAAAAATAATGTGAATATTTTGGATTTCACTTACCATAGTAGTCATCTACGTTAGTCCATTTTTCCAGGGTCAGAGGTTCTGAAAAAAATATAAATAATTACTTAGATTTATAATATAGACAGACAAAAGTACATAATATAAAATTAAAGTTTAACAAAATTAATGACCATATTCTTTACAAAAATGCAAGTCTTACAGATCTGTAAATCGGTAAAAAACTGATGAAAACATTTTTTTTTCTTGATTAATATAAAAACATAAGTCGCAGCTTTCGCAGTGATTTTAAATCGTTGCTTTCGATAACAAATTTTGCTCCTCTTAGACCTGGTATTTTCATTTCTGGTTAAACATTTATTAAAAAATTATAATAAAATATGGCACTCGGCACTCTATTTTTAGGTAAAAATAACATGTAATGTATTACTTTATTTTATTCTTGACACTTTTATAATAGTCGTATTTAAATAAAATTAATATAAAACTTTATATGCGTTGTGTAAGAACATTAAAAAATTTGTATTATTGATTTCAGAAGTACTTACTAAATAAGCAAATAAAAAATATATGTTCTCATTTAAAATAACAAATTAGGTCAAGTATTTTGAGAACTACTGGTTGAAATTTTGTAGTTTATTACTTATTATTTATTAGTTTATTCATACTATATTTCAATCCTCATTATCTACTTATGTATAATAGCGAAATAATAATTAAAATGTCTTACCATGTCTGTTACTTGTTACTACAAGGCAATTTTAAATCACTTTAAAAACACACGAATTTTTTTGACTTACTACATAATGACCGCGAATGAATATTGAATTGATTAGTATATGATTTTTAATCAATATCAATAATTTACCCACGAAATATGCAGCGATACAAACAATCTCAAACAAACTCGGCAACTAACAGTTGAATAACCACAGCGACCGTCTGACAGTAGAGCACGGGTAACTACGATCCAAAATACGCATTTTATTCATATTTTCTTACGCGGGACGCGGGCTTTTATTTTAATACTTGCAGACCTATCTCTTTCACACTCATTGCATCGTACATATGACGTTATAACACACTTATGGTGATATTCCGTACCGTTCTATAAGCTCTATAGGCTCTGTAAGTAATCAACGTTACAGGATGTAAGCAAATTGCTATTCTGTAACCAAGTTACAGTACTGTAAGCGCTACAGAGTTATAGAAATTTCTATAAATCTTACAGCGCCAAAATCTTAACTGTAAAGTATTTACATAGTATATTGAAACGACAGAAATATATTTTCAACGTCAAATATATATATATATATATATATATATATATATATATATATATATATATATATATATATATATATATATATATATATATATATTATATAAAAAAATTAAACAAATATGGAAATTAAAAGCAAAAGTTAATAATTTTTATTATATCTATTGTTAAATGAAAAACATAGAAGATAATTATATATCCTACCAATTCTTATAGAAATTTATGTTTAAAAAAATGTTTTAGCATGAAACTTATCAAAATCCATTCAGATCAGTGTACCAGATAATGAATTACATTACTAATTAAGAAATGTTTTTAAACAAACTCATTGTAAAACTTTAATTAATGTGACTTTTTTTTCTATAATATCAAGTTGAATAATTTTAAATATCTATAGTTAAGAATTTGTCATAATTATTGGTTCAAGGCTAAAGACAAGGGCAGTTTCCGCCAGTCAAGATAATTTGAAGAAAACCCTACCTACTTATACGAGTACGAGTACAAATTATTGGTAGAGAACTGTTTACAGTTTCATAGAATAATTGAAACAGCCATTAAATGATGACTTCATAATTAATATTAATAGATCACACTAGCGAGGAGAATAGATTACAAAAATTAAAATACAGGAGATAAAAAAAATTATTAACAATGACAGTATTGATTACAACAATGACAAAAATTGATTACCTGTAAAAATCAAAACAACGTATTTTGATTCAATAATTATATATTTCATTCAATCATAAACCTATATATGATATATGTGTAAATGATGGAATCTATTTCTACTACTACATAAATATATTATGGAATATGTATCTTTGAACCATGAACCAACATGCCTACCATTTTATAGTGTATTATTTATATAACAATCGTTTCTATTTCATATTTGTTAGATTGCCTACAAAATTACTGTCAAATATGCTACAGTATATAAAACAGGAATGAAGTTACGCATTCTATAAGAGTAACTCTGTAACGAGACTTGTTATAGAGTAAGTTACAGAATAGGTAATTTTACTACTCTGTAAGCTGTCGTCTTACAGAGCTCTGTAGCTTATAGAGTCTATAAAGTTAGTCTTACAGAGCAAAGTTACAGAATAGCACCATTAATATCGTTTTTTTTTAATTCTATTAATATTTAACACAAAATTAGGAAAATAACTATTTTCCAACTTTTTTTGAGCAGCAAAAGAAGAATTACGCCTTCTCCTACACAGTCCGCGACCACGCAACTGGGGATGACTTTTCCCACTCACAGTCACAAAATGCAGCCGCTACCAATGGGGAGTACCGCGTAAAGCTCCCAGATGGTAGGGTTCAAATTGTATCGTATACGGCGGACAAAAACGGATACAAAGCAGACGTGAAGTACGCTGAAGACGACCTGGAGGAGCCTCATCAGCAGCTGCAGCCGCAGATAGAACACCTGGAGCACCAAGTACAACGGGAAGAACCGGAGTTTAGGTATTACGAACCAAGACAACGAGAACAGGTGAGCCAATTCAAAGACGACAAAGGTGTGTTCAACGCTCCTAAATCGAATCAACAGACTTTTTACAGTGTTCAAAACAAAGTTCGAACGCCATTGCGCAAATTAATTTGACAATTTAAAATTTTAAAAAAGATTTTTAGTAGAATTTTAGTGAAAAATGATTTAAAATTATTCTTTTAAATACCTATAAGTACGAGTGTCTCATTTTCGATGTTTTTTTTTTAAGGTATCTCAGGTAATATTAATGATAGATCAAAACTGTTTGCACATTGCAGGGTCAACTTTTCCAGAAAAGTTTAATAAGTAGTTACCACAGCAATTTTCGATCTTCTTTTCTTTCTGAGCTATAGGCAAAAACAAAAGGAGATCGAAATTCCATGTGATGACTATTAAACTTTTCTCGGAAAGTTGACCCTGGAATATGCAAACTGTTTTGCTTTATGAGAAATATTCGTTTTCCGGAAATGAACTGTGTCATATTTTGAGTCAGAGCTCAACGTTTCGCCCGCAGTCGTATGAGGCATCTTCAGGAGCAAGGGGGATAGTACTGGCTTAAATAAGGTTACCCGACGTGTCAACCACGCTAGAAGCCGAGTTTAAGCAACAAGTATACATAGGTGAAACAGAAAGGAATGTTCACACTAGATTGTCAGAACACAATCGCTGTCTGCGTAATGGTATGGTATTAACATTTGCGGTCGCAGAACACAAACACAACACAGGACATAACATCTTATTTGAAAATTCCAGCATTTTAGCTCCTGTCCCTGAGTTTTACAGACGTAAATACAAGGAAACTTTAGAAATATGGAAACATCCTAATAACATCAATCGGGATGATGACTATTTCTTGAGCCACATGTGGAAACCGGTGATTCTTGGAACACGACACGCCCAATCTACCATTACGAACTCGATTCCCATTGGTTCTCATTAGCTTTGCTCATCTACTGTATCTTTAGATTAGAATATAACTGTCTTCTCGGCCTTCCTTTCGTCACTTGGTTTATTTGGCCTCTAGCGCGGTTTACACGTCGGGTAACCTTGTAAACTGAGTCTCCCTCTCTTGTTGCTTAAACTCGGCCACTAGCGTGGTTGACACGTCGGGTAACCTTGTTTAAGACAGTACTATTCCCCTTGCTCCTGAAGATGCCCCATACGACTGCGGGCGTTGAGCTCTGACTCAAAATATGACACAGTCCATTCCCGGAAAACAAATATTTCTCATGACTCAGACTGTGGAAGCCTACGCAATTGTTTTGCTTTATCTTTAATATTACCCGAGATACCTTAAAAAAACAACGAAATGAGACACCCTGTACACCAAATAATTTCTCTTGGTAGGTGACGCAAATCGAGGTTCCAGTTTATGACGACGTTCCCTATCACAAATACCAGCCCGAGTATGTGACGGCTTACCCGTACCCAGAGAAAATTCCTACCCGATTCTTGGTGGGAGACAAAGTCCACATTTACTCCGGTTCTGAAAGCGCTGGCTATGGACCACAAAAATTGGTTCGAATCGGTGGAAATATTCAAACCGCTCAAAAACTTGCACGAATACAAGCTGCAGCGAAATTCTCTGATAGGTACAGCAACTTCGGAGGGGCCTTGGAAGAACTTCCCTATGCGCATGCCCCGCAGAATATTCTAGGGTAAGATTTTGTTTTTGATACAATGGACCTTTACAATTTAACGGCTATCTCTTTCTATCGCTGCAAATAGTAAGAAAATGGCGCGAACAACTGCCAGTTGCTGTCAAACGAAACGTCAAAAATATTGTAGTCATTAAAATACCTGTATTCTCAGTGAAAATAATATACCTATAAATAAATATACTGCTGTGCCCTATCTCTCACTTAAGAGGAATCTGCTACATACATTATTGTCTATCCTTGTCAGTTAGTGTAAGAATTTCCCTCCCGCTAGTTCCCCTTTCTCGTTCTACACCAATAAAATCAAAGCAATCTGGCGCTTGCGCGGAGCTATTCTTACAGACAAGTGCAGCTATATATGCAGATATATATGTCTGCACTCGTCCAATGTTAGTCTCACAAATCTCACTCCCACCAGCAGTATATTTTAGTTTTATAGGTATATTGTGAAAATTTGCATCGTTATACATTTTAGCTCCAATAAAAGCTTTTGTAACTTTTTCCGAGAAGTTTTTTAAGGTGTCAAAGATTTTTCTTGCATTTTATGTCAAAATATTTTAGAAACAAACACCGTCGGTTTCGGTTGTTCTTACTATGCATAGATACCCACATCTCTTTAAAGTGAAAAGATCCATTATTATCAGCTCCAATAATTTTAAGAATTTGTTGACAAATTTGTTCATTTTGGATTTTACGTAGTTATTAGGTACGTTCAATAAGCCCAGCAAAACAAGCAACCGGGAGTAAAATTTGTTGAACGACTTTGCTAGCCTAGCACTTGCTCGATTTGCTTGCAAGCAATCCAAGCCACAATTTTTTTGCTTGTCTTGCTAAGTGGCAAATATAATGGCGGTAAATACGAATTTTACATACATGAAGTTAACTTGAAGTGTTTCTATTTCTTTATATGATGTATGTCTATCATCCTCATGTAAAAAAGGCTTTGATAATTTTGTAATGGATGTTTACAACATTATTAAATTTGAAATACTTTGTTATAGTCAATATAGCTTCTTTCAAATTAATCTCACTATATGAAAATAAATTTATAAATTCATTTTCCATATTCGCAGACCAAGAAAAGAGATACGACAGATACACAATTATACAATGTTATATTTGACATCTATATACATTTCTCGATGACAGATGTGAATGACAGTTCGTCATATAGCTAGCAAATCGTTCAGCAAACTAAGAACGAGTCTCGTTTGCTTACCTAGCATTTGCTAGATTTGCTTACTTCATTGAACGTATACCTATTAATTCTGACAATTAATAATAATTCATAAATGACAAAAGAGATACGAGCTCGGTTTCTAAAAACTAGTATCGAAGTACTTCGTGATAATGGTTAATTCATTCGGACGAATTACAAACTTTAATAAACATAAAATAAATAAGTATATCATCACGGCATATTGCCCATTGCTGGGTGTGCCAATCTGCTTTGTATTCAGATTACGGTAATGGTAATGATGACATATTTGTACCGTGCGGGCGTTTACCAGACGTCACCTCATGGTCACTCATTGCAGGTGTGGAGAGGGCGCCACAGTGGTCAATTTTGTGCCATTTAAAATTCGAAATATTTGGCGTCGATTGGAATGGGACCCGGTTCCACAGATTCGCGACCAGACACTCAGGCACGCGGCCACGACACCCTATCAATAAATATATTCTCATAATTTATATAGGTTCGCTAATTTTAGTTTATTATATTTGGATTCAATTATAAAATCTTCATGAATCATGAACCATGTAATTTAATTTTGTAATTTCAAATTTTAAAGGTCATATTTTACATACATGTTTATATACTAGGTAAATCGATACAACACAAATAAACAGGTAAAATATTAATTGTAATTAATATCGCATGTGTTCAATCAAATTCAATTTAAGCTTTAATGTCTGTATCATCAATTTTTCACTTTAAAATTCACTTGAACGAAGATTTCATTATGTCGTTGTTTATTTTTCATCGAGCTAATGAATTTTTAATAACGTATCTTTCAGCGAAGTTACATATTATATTACCTGTGTTTTGAACGAAAATTATGAGCTGATCTGAAAATTGGATGAAGGACAATTTCTATTTGTTTTTCCTTTGTGAATACCTAATTTAGTCACAATGGGGACATTCTTGAAAAGCATTAAACATGAAATATTAATAACATATTTTGAATTAATACTGGGTATTCAGGATAACTTGTACAACATGGGAATCTCGACAAGTATAAGAAATATGAAATCGGTTAAAATAGATAAAAGTTGCTCTATTAAGACGTTTTAATAGCTATTTATGTAATAAGTTGCAAAAGAAATGTGTTTTAAGCACGCGACGTGAAAATTATCCTACGAGGCGTAGCCGAGTTGGATAACATGTCTAGTGCTTAAAACACGATTTCGCAACGTATTCCATACAAGATTTTTTATACTAGCGTTTTAAAACAGATTATTTATATTTATTCTCAAATGTCAACATTTTGAATTTTTCAAAATTTAAAAGTAGACAGGCATCAGTTTCATCTTTTTGTTGCTAAGGGATTCAATATGTTGCCATGTTGTTTAATAAACATTGATGTCAACGTGCTCGATGTATATTTTTTCTTGAGAATTTTTGGTAATAAATTTACTTAAAATGAGTGACTCAGAAATTGACTCTGATATTGAAAATGGTGCAGAGGCTGCATTGGCTACACTGGTTCCAGGAAAATCAAAAAAATTGTATGAAGAAACTTACAAAAAAATGACAGTTGTTGTGCGGAGAAAAACGTTGGGCACATTACAGAAAAGATAGTTTTAGCCTATTTTTCGAAATTATCATCTATTTATAAGCCATCCACTTTATGGAGTAATTACTCTATGCTCCGAACTATGATATACCTTAATAAGAATGTGGATATAGGTAAGTAAATTTACCAATCTTATTGCATTTTTAAAAAGAAACGCTAGTGGATATAAGCCTAAAAAATCAAAAATATTCACTAAGCAAGAGATAGTTCGTTTCATGAAGGAAGCTGATGACAAGGATTATTTATTGGCAAAGGTTGTGTTAATTGTTGGAATCTATGGGGCATGTCGCCGGGAGGAACTTACGTTTTTACGTGTAGGAGATATTGAAGATTCTACTTCTTTCATAAAAATTAATATTCCAAATACTAAAACGAATATTTCACGATTTTTTATGATAACTGAAGGGTTTATCGATGGAATCAACTGTTTAGCAAAGTTTCGCAAGTACGCACAACTTCGACCTACTCATACTGAACATAAACGGTTTTTTCTAACCTGCAGAAATTTTAAGTTTAAGTATTGCACGCTTCCTGTAGGTATAAATACCATAGGTGGTATAGCTAAAAAAATTGCAGAGTTCCTCGGCCTCCCAAATGCTAAAGAATATGCCGGGCATTGCTTTCGGCGGTGTTCTGCAACATTTTTGGCTGAAAGAAATTTCACGAAGAATTTTGGGAGAAAAAGAAACAGCAATTAAAAAAATAAAAATTGTCGACAAAGAATCAGAATCCAGCAGCACATCTACTTCAGTTTCTACCCACATTGAAGTTAACCAAAAAGAAGTATTAAGAACGACATCAAATGTTCAATTTAGTAATTTAAGTAATTGCGTTGTAAATATTTATCATAAATAAACAGTTATAATAGGTATTTAGTACTTTTACTTTACGCATTAAACTGTCATTTTTAAGAACTAGTGCTTGAAAGTACTTCATTTAACAATGGAAATGGCAATCGAAAATTTGTTATAATGCGCTAGTATATATATATATATATATATATATATATATATATATATATATATATATATATATATATATATATATATATATATATATATATATATATATATATACTATTATTCACGAAAGATGACTATTCAAGGTCATTTGTTGGAAGAAGGAATACACATCATTTTATAGCAGTAGCTTAGCAACATTTTGTAGTAGAAAGAAAAAGATTATTTGACCTTCGTCTATTTAATTTATGTGGCGTGACAGATATACGTAAATAACTTTCTAACACACTATAAATAATAATGACATATATCGTAGAATTACAGATACCTAATTATCTACCACACTGCCCTCTCTGCTAATATTTACCCAGTGGCGTTGACGTTTAAATCGAATTATTATTCCTTGGTTTATATGTAAAGTCTATGTTTTTGTATTTTGCAAAAACATAAGTGAAGAACATAAATCTTTCAGAAAGGCAATTTAGAAAGAAACATAATTTTCAAATGAATTACTCTTATTTTTTCAGTTAAAATGTGTCCGCAAATGTTTCATGTTGCACGCCTATGCAAACGAAATGCAATGAAGTTATCTGCAAGTAATATTATATCAGACGGCTCACAAATGACCTTGAATTGTCATCTTTCGTGAATAATAGTTTATATATATATATATATATATATATATATATATATATATATATATATATATATATATATATATATATATATATTTTAAATTCGTTGCTATGACACCGATAACAACTATGTTTCCTTGTTTTCAGTCCAGTTGCAGTGTCCGTCTCCACCGCATCACCCCCGCAGTACAGACAGGTGTACATCACCACCCCTAAGTACGCGCTGTCGCACACCAGCGCCCACCCTGTGTCCGTGACGCCCACGCCCGGCTACTACAAGCGTCGATAGGCGTCCGCGGCCGCCGCATGCCTACGTGCCTCTGAATATCTTTCTCTCATTACCCTTCTATCCTTCGGAGCTGCGCACGTTTACTTATTCTATCCCGAGGATTACTGGTTCGCAGATTGCGGCGCGGATCATGTAAACTAACTTTTATTTTATTGTTTTATTCGTGTAAATTTTTCAGTTTTTTGTGCTTTTAATATGTAAAATAGTATTAAGAAAATTGCATGTGTAAGATTGAAATAAATGGTTTGAATATTTGAATACATTTATTAATTTTTTGGATAAAAATATTCAACTGATTTGGCTATCAGGACCGTAACTAGGGTGGGGCGAGCGGGGCTCTCGCCCCGGGCGCAGCTGTTTATAGGGCGCAGAAATAAGTTCTTCATTTGATAATTTTCAGAAAAATTCTTAAATATAAGCCAAGCACAATGTTGGATTTCTTATTGCACACTTTGCGAATTAATACTGTATTTCTGTACATTGTGACTTTTAAAGTTTGCGCGCAAGGCAACCCGAGCGCGTGGCAGACCAGTCAGTGAATGTATCGGCAAAAGAACACAGAGATTGAATCCCAGGACTAAAGATCGGGCTTGCTTTTGTTTTTGTGCGAGTAGAGATTTTTCCATCGCTTAGATGAAAAAATTTCAAGTTTGGATTGTATTATGATGATTTATTTTACCTTGTAGAACCCATATCTGTTTTTTCATACTTCTCAGACAAGTGTCTTAAAGATCGATCTGTCAATCACATTTGCCCATTTGACAGGCAAATCTGGGATAGACACTCGGCGATCTTCTATAATAACCATCGAAAAACGCCCAGTTTTAACGTTTGTCTCAATATTTCCGGTATTTTTAAACTGCAAAATCAAGTTTCTCGTCGTTCCTGACGAATACTTAAGTTTTTTATAATTTTTTGCCAGGAAAACCTAGTTT
>OY720451.1:59153809-59183809 GCA_963082715.1 Harpalus rubripes
TGGATATAGAGTTAAAAAATTATACAGAAATTAAATTTCATAAAGTAGCCATAGCTATGGAAACAGCTACTATATTAAGAAAATTTTTACTGAAAGATGTCAGTGTCAAGTGAAATTGACATAATAGCTGGTAGCATGAGCGTGGTTCTAACATCCGTTTTAACTAAAACCATGCCAACGACATGGCACACACATGAGGGTTATTAACAAAATCAGTGTTGCCAATATACGGATTAACCCGAAAATGTATTGACAACCATATACAATAAATTTGACTTCATTATTTTAAATTGTTTATACTACAAAGAAGGCAAGACAAAAATCGTATTAAGCACTTTTAAATAATGCCGTCAAATTTATTAAATATGGCTGTCAGTACATTTTCGGCTTATTCAGTACATTGGCAAAATTGATTTTGTTAATAACCCAGAAGTACGTGCCAAGTTGTTGGTATGGTTTTACTTAAAACCGGTGTTAGAACCACGCTCGTGCTACCAGTCATGTGTTTGTCTTATAATTTTACTGCGTGGAAATATAGGATCTTTTCTGTATGGAATTTGCATAAAATACATGCAACTGCCGGAAGGTAATGTACAAGAAATATACAGCCGTATGCATAAATTTGTTAGTGGTCACTAAGATCATTTTAAAAACAATTTAAAATGTCACTAAGCAAAACCTTATGTATAGTGACATTTAGTAGGATTTAAATTGTTAGTTGGCAACTAAGTGTTAGTAACCAACTGACGCATGTTTAACACTTTTAAGGGAAACCTCTAAACAACGGTAGTAGTGCCGAAGAGATGCATCAATTAAAAATAAATTATGAGAAACAATACCAAGAAGCAAGAATTGCAGCTTTAAGGGAAAAACGGGAAGAGTTGTAAATAGTGTCAATATTTAAATTTATTTAGTATGGGAAAAACGGGAAGAGTTGTAAATAGTGACAATATTTTTTTAGTTTAAATTTATTTAATATTTATCAATAAGTTTGTACATGTAAATGAATAATTTATTCACATTTTAGTTCACATTTTGTTTGTCTAATTTGTTAACACTTTAGTTTTTTGCATTATATTAGTTTTTAATTAAAATATTTTTCAATATATTGCCTTCGAAGGATGTCTCTCAGGTATGTTGCCATCGTCTTCTTCATCTTCATCATCTGCGAATTCTTCATCAGGCTCTTCGATTTTCTTCATTAACACAAATGTTATGCAAAACAACCACTGCAATTATTGCTGTTTCTATATGAAGTTGTAGTCCATTAAAAAAGCATCAAAATTTAATTTTCATTATTCCAAACAGTCTTCCCAGAACATTCCTCGTTCGGATGT
Organism: Harpalus rubripes; assembly: GCA_963082715.1. Classification (NCBI taxonomy): domain Eukaryota; kingdom Metazoa; phylum Arthropoda; class Insecta; order Coleoptera; family Carabidae; genus Harpalus; species Harpalus rubripes. Next base: position 59,155,147 of record OY720451.1, read on the forward strand.
GCGCTCGATTGTAACGCCGTTCTGCATGTGACCGGATTCAATAAGGGTGTTAATATGTATCTTGAATATGGGACTGGTAACTATTATCTGCCACTTATTTCACCATTATTAAATTTTAGTAAACCTTACGACAAGGGTACAATTTGTCATTGATTCCAATAAATTCTTGTATTGCTTCTATTTCTTCCACCTCCTCGTGTATATTCAACAAGTGCTCTACCATTTTACTTTGTTTAGTTCTATATATAAAATGCCTGACTATTCAAATTAAAATGTAACAATCCGTTTATAAACATACTCCCTGATATATGTGATGACAGTACTTGATAACTGTATATCCACTTATAACCACTATTTTTTAATTTGTATAACCTAATATAACTGATCTAATCAATTAAAAACTAAAATCTAATAATAAGAACGCTATAATAATATACGAAGTGATATTCTACCTCAAAACTATAGAACTGACAGCTGTCATTTTAATAAACAACCAAATTTTACAATGCTGCCAGGTTAAATATAATGCAAGTTGGCTATTTAGTAGTGACCAGTAAAAGTACAACTATGCATACCATCCCGCTAATAGCATTTTATATGATGTTACTGGCCACTACGCAAAATGCTGCTAAAACCATTTTAAGCTTGCACTTATGCATACGGCTGATAATCTTTAGCAAGGAACTTTCTGTATGAAATTTGTAAAAAATACATAGAACTGACGAACTGACGGAAGGTAATGCGCTGGCCACATCAGCTTTTAAAATAATAATTTGCTAAAAATAAACGGGAAGGGGCGCAATTTTATATTCCGCTCCAGGCGCAAGAATAGCTAGTTACGACCCTGTTAGCTATGTGCGACTTTTGGTTATTTTCTCGAATTTGAGAAAACTTAATACAATCCTTTTACTAAAATAATTGTTTTGGTATAAACCAAAACAATTATAATAAATTTAACAATGCTGAGTTGAAAATTTTAAATATATGAACTTATGTAATAGGGTTTTCCACGATTTTTTGATTTTTACCTTCCGCTACCCTTGGTAAGGGCGGTATAGGGATCGTGCTAATAATCGCATATCGAGATTTTGGTAAATGAACATGTTTTAAGGTCCCTAGAATCAAATTTTAACATTTTCACAATGATGTCTGTGTGTATGTGTGTATGTGTGTGTGGATCCTCCACTCTAACTCAAAAACTATCATTCAGAAAATTTTGAAACCTTGTAATTCGAACTTTTTCTATTATGGAAAGAGCCCATTATATTTTGGTGTAAATCGGATAACAGAAAATGACACTTTACTAGAAGCTCAAAATAGTTTTTCTTCGAAAAATACCTTTAAATGTTATTTTTGTTATGTTGTCAGTGGGTGGGCACTTAGGTGGACCCAAGACTTTTTAGGGTGGGCACGTGCCCACTCTGGCCCCCCCTTAGTGCCGCCACTGAGAACAATTGAGATCTATGGCGTTTGTTTAAAAAAAATAGACGTAAAATGTGAGAAAAATCTTTAACAATTTTAAAAAACTTCTCGAAAGAAGTTACAAAAGCTTTTTTTGGAGCTAACATATCTAACGATTGAAATTTTCATCGAGAATACAGTTATTTTAATGACTGCAATATTTTTGACGTTTCGTTTGACAGCCCGACTGGCAGTTGTTGGCGCCATTTTACTTACTATTTGCAGCGATAGACAGAGATAGCCGTTAAATTGAAAAGGTCTATTAAATTCTAAAAATCAACAATAATTCTAGCGGGACTGTCTTTTAATGTAAAACAAGTTTTAGTTTAATATCAGAATAAGCAACTTTATAATTGTATTATTTATTCTTCAGTCCGAATATCTAAAAAATAAAATTCTTTTTAAAATTCGTTTTTCTCATAATCACATCTGCTCCGTATGAACGATTATCCTTTTTCTTGTAAACTTTTATTTTCATTTGTACTTTAAATTTACAGAGCCAGAATAAATTCAGAGTTGGAGACGTGTTTTTTGTGTGTATTGTCCTTTTCTCGGTCCTTGGCGTTCTGCACAAAGGCAGATGCGAGGCCTATATCGTTTCATCAGCCCGCAGAACCGCGCAAACTTTTTAATTTTATTTTTCGGCACAAACAAGTGGCGTTAATGTTTTCGTAAATACTTTTTAATTTAAAATCCCGCAAATTTCTTAATCCGTTACTTTTTCTGGTTCCCGGCGGTGGATTATGCAAATATGAAAGTTGGAGGACGAACGAGAATTAAATTTGTGTTAGAAGAAAAGAAACGCTAACCGTATATTCATTTTTTTGTTTCTAAGGATGCTTTTGAAAATTAAACGCGCATTTTAAGCGAGGTACTTTTGTACCACTCAACAAATGAATTCAAAGTTATATTTCAGCGCCCTCTATTGCCCCATAATGTATGATTTAGAAATTAACACACGTTTTAAAGTTTAAACTATTCCTTTGATTCTTCGAAAAATGTTAGAATTAAAATGTTAATGAAATTTCATTGTTGTAATCAATATTATTATGTTATAATCAAAATCGTTTTGTTTTTTAGTTCCACTAAATATAATAATAGTAAATCAGGCAAATTCAATATCGGCAGAAAAGAAAATAGAATTGGAAATCATAAGCAATTTTTCGCAAAATGCTAGTATTTAAATATTGGATTCATTCTTGTAATCATTATTCTCGAACGATAATCAAATTATTCTTTGTTGAAATCAATACCTTCACATATATTATTTCAATATAATAATGCTAGAAAAATATCCGTTTGGTAGGATAATTAATGCAAACAAATTTAACTTACTTACTCTGTAAGTTCTATAGTATTTTTACCTCCCGCTACCCTTGGTAAGGGAGGTGTAGAGATCGTACGCACATCGTGATTTTGATAATTGACCACGTTTTAAGGTCTGTTTGTATGGAATCTCCGCTCTAACTAAAATTTTAAAAATATGTATTTCTACCTTATTCTAATATGGAAAGAAGCCAATAGATTTTGGTGTAAATCAGATAACAGGAAATGGCGATGACTGGAAGCTCAAAATAGTTTTCTGCGAAAAATACTTTTATGTCTCACTAAAGTATTACGAACTGTTTATTGCTAGGAAGGATACGGTGTATATAAACATATTTATAACAACCGGGGCATTATATGAGGGCATAATCGTTCATTATGCCCTCATTAAAATCCGATCATCGTTTATGGACTTTAAATTGGAAATAATATGAACGGTATATAATGAAAATTATTTTCTTTTTAATTATAATTCATTACAATAATAATAAGGATTGATTACAACAATTAATACATTAATTGATTACAACAATTTATTGCAATAAGAAAACAGCTTTGAAAGCATAACAGAGCACAGAAATCACTTTTAATTTAATTATAATACTTAAAATTGATTATGACTTTCACCACACATGTAAATAGTAAGTACGTCGAATTGCAGACTGCAATGTTTCGCACTGATTTTTGACGCAAGACGGATCATTAATTTTTTTGGGGATGATATTTATCCACGTTTGAATTCATTTTTGATATTATTTACCGTCAGATGTGACACATCCAAAGCAGTACAAACTCTCTAAAATGTAATAATATTTAGAAATAAGTGCATAAGATATAAAGAACTGAGATCTGTCATTTGAAAACGAATCTCAAAATATAATACTTGCATCTTCTACAGACGAGAATGGAATAATTAGGGGAACATTTATTCATTTCTCTTCCGCAAAGTATGCAGAACGATTCAAAATAATTTCTTTACACTGTTTCGATAAAATATCTTCCGAAACATCAAATTCACCCATTCCATCATCTCAAACGATATATAACGTCTTGATAACGTTGATGTTTTAAAAATAAATAAATGTTGATAATAAATAAAACAATTGAACAACATCCTTAGCAACGCCAAAGCTTAAGCAATATTGTAATCAAAATTATTATAAATGAAAACTTATTTCACATATTCTAGTGAGACATAAAATCTTGTATGCACCACGAGCGTTACTAGATGATAATGCCCATCGGACGACATCTGTCCCTCGGGCATTATCATCATCGTAACGCCCTTGGTACATAAGATACTATTATTTTCTACTTATTGTTTAAAAAACAAAACATACTGTTCTTTTTAGGAGCAGTACAATTCAGTTCAGTATGAGGTAAGATCAGTTCATTTTCCCCCTAAAAAGAAAGCGTCTCTTGGTTCCACAGTTCAGATCTAAAATCTATGTAATTGACAGATACATGTCACTGTCAAAAAACTAATGATTTCAAATTATTAACGGTAACTTTTTGAAAAGAAAATAGTAAATAGAACAATAGTTATTATGGAAAAAAACAGTTTTCAGCATAAGTAAATATGTAGGTATGTGTTTACAATAAAAATTAAATGGCGGGAGGTATTGTGTTGGCCACATCAGATTTATTTCTTTACAAATAAAAGCATTTTATAAAAATTTATTATTATTTACTGATATTCAGCGCCGCTCCGTGGGTATTAGGTGCCTTTCTTCTATGTTACATTTTAGCGCCCCTTCCCCTCATGATGTAAAATTTGTAAATTAAAGTTTAAACTGTACTTTTTGAACTACTAAAATGCTAGATTTAATATATTGTTGAAATTTTTCTAGATTCATGCTTGTAATCAATAGGTTATAATCCAAATCGTTTGTTGTAATCAACAATTTTATAACAGATTTCAGAATTATATATGCATTTGATTCTTTGCAAAATGATAGTAGGTATTTAAATATTGGATTCATTGTGGGATTCATTCTTGTAATCAATATTCTTGAGTTATAATCAATATATTCATTGTTGTAATCAATATTTTCATAGTTATTATTTCAATATAACAATGCTAGAATAATAACGAACCGATTGATAACGATAATTATTTTATTTACAACTAGAGCTCTAATGCAAACAAATTAAAAAAAAATATATTATTTACTTCTATCATGTAATATGTAAGTTTGATAGTAATTTTGTCTTTAAGAATAAGAACATTTTATAAAAATTTACTATTATTTACCCTCAAAGTCAGACGCCTTTGTGCGGGGCACAACCTGCCCACCCGCACGGCGCGGCCCTGCTGATACTGTCTTGAAATGGTGCCCCCTCATGGTCCTGAATGAATTCATTTAGTTTGGATTGTATTTTATATTACATTTTGCGTTGTCACATAAAATATAGATTAAAGTGATCGTAACGTACGTTATTTTATGCTGAGTTACACTTTAATTTAATACTGTTGCCGGCAACGTTATTGCCATTGTATACATTACATCCTCCGGTGTGTACTTTTCCTATTGTATGCGACGTTTGATTTTCTGCATTTTATTTCATAACTAGACCTCTCAAGCACTACCGTAAAGGAACTCGAGTGCAGTTTACTTCCATATACTACATAAAATATGACTTTATTCATTTCGCCTTTCAGGCTAATTCATTACAATCTACACTCACTCTGCTTCTCTGTTCACAATAAAATTACAAATACGAGTGAGTACGTCTCGCATATATATCTACTTCACCGGTTACATCAAATTGCAATTAATCTAAACAACCAATTTGTTTTGCTATATGAATTTGAAATATGAGTAGCATCAACTTGTCATAATAAATGAGAATACCACGGATGATATTTTAATATGTTCTCAAAAATGTAATTGGTTAGAAATACAAGGTCTGTTAGAAAAGTATCCGACTTTTCACACATTTCTCGTTATGGTACGAACTCGATTCCCATTGGTCCTCATTAGCTTTGCTCATCTACCGTATCTTTAGATAAGTATATAGGTAACTGTCTTCTCGGCCTTCCTTTCGTCACTTGGTTTATTTGGCCTCTAGCGTGGTTTACACGTCGGGTAATCTTGTAAACTGAGTCTCCCCCTCCATGGGCGCCCATACAATGCTGTTCAGGGGGGGGGGGGCAAAGTCAAGAATACAAAATTATAATATACTAAAAATAAGTATGTTCTTAAAAATATAAAACAACATGAATATTTATGGAAAAAGATTACAATACAGTAATAGTAGATTACTAACCGAGGTGGAAAGTGTTTCATTACTGTCGAGGGCGAAGACAGCTGACCAAGGCGCGAAGGTTAACAATAACGAACTTCCCAACTTTTTAAAAGTCAGAAATCGTTATATTACCAACTGATTGTGAATAAACAACATTACCTACTTATTCTTTTTCCGAAAATGCTAATTTAAAATTCCTTGCATCTTTGGCAAATTCATTTGGAACTTCGTCTATATATTTTTGTTTATTTTCGCTTATGTAATCGCGATGGAGGCTCATCATACATAAACCGTCTAGCCGATCTTCGCTAATAGTAGATCTAATCTTCTTAGAGTGCTAAAAGATCTTTCACAGAGCATGTAGTTGGAGGAAGACAAATTAAAATTTCTAAAGCTTTGGAGATTGCTGAGTAAAATGTACAATGTTGTAAAAGTTACAGGAGTTTCTTTAGTAATAATCATTTCTTTATTTGAAACCCAATATTCGTGCCATGCTAAAGCTTCTTCAAAAAAATTGTTAAATTTATAATATGAATAAATCTCTTGAGCTAGTTTAGTAAAATTATTATAGTTTATTTGTTTTAAATTAATCGGATGCAAATTATAGAGCAAAAAGGCAACATTATCATCTTTCGAAAACCGAGAATTTAAAGAACTAATTAAAAAATCTAAGTAATTTATAAAAATAAAAACTTCTTCAGCGCTATTAAATAGTTCAGTAAAAATTATTTCTAAATCAGAGTTCCTATGTTTATTAAATATATCCAATAAGTGATTAATATGTTTCTGTACAGCTAGCATATCAACAGTAAAACCCTGCAAAATATTTGTTACGGGTTCCAGAAGTGCCGAATATTTAGAAATTATTTTAAGGGAAACAATAAAATAGCTCTCAACAGTAGCACTTGATAGTTGTTGTGTTCCTAATCTAGTAGCACGATTAACTTCAGCTATGGTATTGGTAATATTTTTATTTATAATTTGTACCGCGGATGTATCTTTTAAATTATGTGCGCGCGAAGCTTACGCTAACTTCATGATGAAGATTTGAACGTTAGGAAACAGAACGAAAGAAGAAAACAACAGGGCGATGTAAGGACATTAGAATGCGACATAAGTAGCCGTGGCAAAAAAATTAAAAATGGTAACTTTGCTTTTAAAATTCTTAAAATTAGAGACAAGCCAGGGGGGGGGGAGGCAAGCGCTCTCTCTTGCCCCCCCTATGGGCGCCCATGTCCCCCTCTTGTTGCTTAAACTCGACCTCTAGCGTGGTTGACACGTCGGGTAACCTTGTTTAAGACAGTACTATCCCCCTTGCTCCTGAAGATGCCCCATACGACTGCGGGGGAAACGTTGAGCTCTGATTCAAAATATGACACAGTCCATTCCCGGAAAACGAATATTTCTCATTTTTCTACAATTGTTATATTGAAATAATAATTGTGAAGCTGTTGATTACAACAAATAATATTTTGATTATAGGTCAAGAATATTGATTACAAGAATGAATCCAACAATGAAGTAGAAATAAGTAAAATAAATATCCTGCTAAAGGGATATTTTTCTGGCATTGTTATGTTGCAAGCTAGAATTGTAAAATTGTTGATTACAACAGACGATTTTGATTATAACATAATATTCGGCCAATTCACTAAGATAGTTATTAACATAGTCGTTAGGTAACAACTGAGAGTTAACAACGATTTTTAGCAACTCTTGTAACAACTGGCATTCAATTGATATTCAGTAAATACGTAATTAACGACATTGTTAAAAACGGTCGTTCTGAATAATCGTTGTTAAATATAGAAGTGAGTTAAAAGGCATGTCGATCCTCAATATTTGTACATATTTCTACTCCATTCACAACCTAAAGTGACAGATTTTGATTCGTTTGACGTTTGAATTTTTAATAATGAGTAATAAGAAAATTTTAGGTGCAAGATGTTCCGCGGAACAATATTCTCTAATGGTAGATTTCATGATCATTTTTGACTAATAAAATATCAAAGCTAGTTTTGCATTTCGGCTTAAATGGAACAGAGCATAGTTGGAAATTTTGCAAATGGTTGATTGACTTGAAAAATTGAAATTTTGCCCTGAAATCTCTTTATAAGACCCATAGCTAGGCGTAGAACTTAAGTGCTGGGATAATCTGATGAAGTTCTCCAGTTTAGTATATATGTTTATCATTCGATGCGACCGATTTCGAAATTTCAAGTATCTTATCATCGGGAATGACGCATGACCATCGTCTAGAAGTTTTAGCAGTAAAAATAATAGAAATTTGAATTGTTGAAATAGCTGTTTAAATTTAAATGTTTAAGGTAAATGAAAATAAATTTCAAAAAATTGAATTTAGATCTTTTCGAGAGAGAATTAAAATATTTAAGTTTGGAATAAATTTAAACCCTTCATCTTGTAACATGAGACCTTCGGGCATATACTGACTCAGTATGATTAAAGCACGAGACCGTCCAATTCACGAATTAAACGACACTTGCTCAGTTTGAATATCTCTGTAAATATGTTTTTTCCGATATCAGTATCGGGAATGGATTACTAACATCTCTCAAATTTCTTTGCATAAATCTAAAATCTTGTTTAAAAATGTATATAATTATTAGGCATGTAGGAATATAGGCTGTTTCACAACTCGCGCCCCAGAGCGAATGAGGAAACACGAGACTGCACTCGGATGTGTAATTTCGAAGAAAAAAAAATCTAGCTTAAAAGATATTCGAGAAAAGACTTCTTAAAATTGACCAATCAGAGACCTACACCTTTAACATGTGCTTGCCGTAATTTTACGTTACTAGGGGTTTATACAAATCAAATCTTCTTTAAAATGTGTGGGCGACTGTAGGTTTCGAAAAATGTCAGTGTCAAATTAAATTTGTTTTAATCTCAAAGAATTCAAATGACAATAATATTTTCGTTTAACACATTTTACACAGCTGCTACAACACGTTGCACTGTACGATATAAATGATGATCTCGTATGACACTTTCACTAACCTAAATTTGTTGACAATGAAAAGTCAACTCTAAAGTGTCAAAATTACAGTAAGTCAAACAAATTTTGTAACTCACTAGAAGTATATTTAAAACCTAGCAATCAATTTTATTTTGCGATAATATCATCACTCCTCAAGATATCCTTCCGGGATTGGTGGATTAAAAAGTCTTGTAACTCCGTTATGCAAGCAGCCGCAAATTATTTTCTTCTATTTGTTGGCAACCTATTGTCGTCGGCAAGTGTCAGTTTTGTCTGGGGCGCGAGTAGTGAGACACCCTGTATATTAGTTTATAATAGTTTACCTTTGCTGTTGTCCTTCTATTTCCAGTAAAAGTTTATTTCCTATCGCAAAACTTTCAAGAAAAACCATTTAACAACGATTGTTCAATACTAACAACGAGAGAAATGCAGTTGCTAGATTAACAACTCAACGTAACGACTAGTTGTTAAATTTTAGCAACTTGATGTAGTAGTGAATTGGGATTTTGAACTTAGCAACTGGCATTGAAATTAACAACTGAAATGGTTGTTAATTTTAACAATTTTGCTTAGAGAATTAGGCCGATTATTGATTATAAGAATGAATCAAACAAATGAAATTTAATAATTGCGTAGGCTTCCACAGTCTGAGTCATGAGAAATATTCGTTTTCCGGGAATGGACTGTGTCATATTTTGAGTCAGAGCTTAACGTTTCGCCCGCAGTCGTATGGGGCATCTTCAGGAGCAAAGTTGGTTTATTTGGCCTCTAGCGTGGTTTACGCGTCGGGTAACCTTGTAAACTGAGTCTCCCCCTCTTGTTGCTTAAACTCGGTCTCTAGCGTGGTTGACACGTCGGGTAACCTTGTTTAAGACAGTACTATCCCCCCTTGCTCCTAAAGATGCCCCATACGACTGCGGGCGAAACGTTGAGCTCTGACTCAAAATATGACATAGTCCATTCCCGGAAAACGAATATTTCTCAAAGGAAATTTAAACTTTAAAGCGTATGTTAATTTGTAAATTATGTATATGTACTTTATGGTGGGGTCATGGTACATTATGATGTCATTACTGAAAGTTTGTAACGCAAAACTATTGCAAGAACTGAATACCTATATTTTCTGAGTATAAAGATACGTTAACTTTTTTATGATTGTGCGCTAAAGTTTTGAGTTGGTAGGTGTAAACACACTCATGCCGCCACGTTGGCAGCTGTCCTGTAGGAGCAGGATCGAGCCTGCGCCGAGCGCGCCACTCCACGGGATGAATCCTGGTGACATTTCAGTTTCTGCAAGGTTCTCATAGAGTGCACTGCTTGCCGCGTTGCTTCCCGCGCAAACCGCGTTGCATTTGTCTTGTCAGTGAAGTGAAACGGGTAGCCTGAATCGGCTAAATACAAACTAACTTGATTGGTTACTGTATTACATACCAGTAGGTAAATGCATGTACATTCTACCTAATGTAAAGTCGGTGAAACGTTGTGGCTGCTTCTAAATCTAATGTGGATGTTGTAGTTGGATTTATTCATCACGAAACTTTACACATCACTTCACAAACTTCTCTGTGGTTTGTTTATTTCCGGTTCAGAATCGGAACCTTGTTTTCTAAACTTGTATTTCTCTGGCTCGGCCAGCAAATAACTTTTACAATTACAATTCGCCAATTCATTTGTTAGAGAAATACGATTCGATTTATAATATTATTGTTTATTTTATTAAAGTTATTTAGGTATAACTAAATTATTATTCACGAAAGATGACTATTCAAGGTCATTTGTGAGTCGTCTGATATAATATCACTTGCAGATAACTTCATTGCATTTCGTATGCATAGGCGTGCAACATGAAATATTTATGGACACATTTTAACTTAAAAAATAAGAGTGATTCATTTGAAAATTATGCTTCTTTCTAAATAATGCCTTTCTGAAAGATTTATGTTCTTCACCTATGTTTTTACAAAATCACTTTAACTTTTAAACCAAGGAATAATAATTTGATTTAAACGTCAACGCCACTGGGTATATATTAGCACAGAGCGCAGTATAGTAGATAATTAGGTATCTGTAATTCTACGACATATGTCATTATTTTTTATAGTGTGTTAGAAAGTAATGCTACTATTTTCGTATATCTGTCACATCACATAAATTAAATAGACATAGGTCAAATAATCTTTCTCTTTCTAATACAAAATGTTGCTAAGCTACTGCTACAAAGTTATGTGTATTCTTTCTTCGAACAAATGACCTTGAATAGTCATATCTTTCGTGAATAATAGTATAGTTCCATCTTTAGTTTGGCATTTCAACCAAATTTGGATGTTTATTGAAAATTATCTCTCTTGTAAATTCATGACGTCATTCGTGGTGTAAATACTTTTTCGCACTCCCGGAATTAAAGTGCGATTCTAATCACTCATTTCAGGGACTAAATTTGAAATTCAGTCCCAGAGGGATTAAATATGAAAAAAATCCCTGGGGCACTAAAGTAAAAATAAACAAGATGTTTCCATAACATCATATAGTTACTATGATTTATTTATTCGTATATGCACTACATTTTCAGTAGGCGTTGAGTTTAAATTTGAACAAATTTTTGACATTTGTATTGTCAAATTGTAAGATTAATTTCTTTTACACTAATATGGTTCCATTTGATATGGGAGATCGAAAAATAGCGTATAAGTGCTATTATCATAACGTATGGTCCTGAAGTTTTGAGAATTTTTTTAGATGTTTTGTATTTATACGAAATAACGTTTAATCAAATTGTCGCTGGAAAAAAATATCACAATTAACTTATTTTCTTCTTTTCTTTTCTTGAAAAAACGATGTTAAATATAATTTTTTCACATTTAATATTATAAATATTAAAGAATATTTTATTCTCTATACGATTTGATTAGATATTATACTTCATATTCAATGCAAATTGAGTTAAAAAATTATAACGAAATTAAAATTCATAAAGCAGCCCGCTATGCAATAACACTGGAATCAGGTAATAATTAAAAAAATTTTGATAGACAGATGTCAATGTCAAGTGCGATTGAAATAGCATGTTTATAATTTTGATGCAAATATAGAATCAATTCTAAGAAACTTGCTGTTTGGAATTTTTACAAAATACATAGAACTGAGGGTAGGTAATGTATTGGAAATATAGAATCTTTCACAAGAAACTGTCTGTATGGAAATTGTATAAAATACATAGAACTGACGGAAGGTAATGCGCTGGCCACATCAGATTTTGAATGTATTATTTACTAAGATTTAAATCAAAACATATGGAAAACACTAGAATTACAAATATGTTTTCTTCTAAAATATTTTTAAATATTAAGATTTATATCTAATCAAGATCAGACATCTTCATAAAAATATTGACATCAAATTCACTGAAATCTCGATATAGGTACGAGGTACGATCAATAAATTTGTAGTGAAAAATAAATATTAATTATTTTATGCATATGAAACCATAAAATTATTAATAAAATTTTTATTCCAAGTATTAATATGTGCTAAATGCAGTTTTCAATATAATCAAATTAAAAATTAAATACTATTTTCAATTACAGTCTATTTTCGATACAGGATTTTAATTAAATTCTCATATTCTAGCATCGTAAAATTTATGCAAAATCTATTTATAAAATCTAATTCAGTGTACTGAATGAGAAATAAAACTTTATAGTAACATAAATATTATTTTATATATTTAAGAAAAAGGAATTCCAGAAATATCTCCTCCTAAAACAGGAAAACAATTTGTGTTCATTATGAGTAAGATATTAAAGGTTATAAAATATGAAAAGTAATGACTTGCAAATTAAGGACGAAGCTACGAAAATACTGGAATGGAAGAAACGTAAACGTAACATTTAAAAACTAGATTAATCGATCTTCTTTTTCCAGAGTTCTTAACGTTCTCTAATTATTTATAATTAAGACGGAGAATAATTATAAAAATTACAAGAATTTTTCAAATTAAGTTAAAATGGAAGAAAATTAAACGGGGAAATTCAAATAAATTTTTAAAGAGTATTAAATTTTATATTTATTTTAGTCGCAATAAATTATATATTTGTTTTAACTACCCAATAATATTATAGTTATTTTTATTTCATGACATTGCCGAGTCACGAAAATTATTGACCGAATATCATAAAGCTTGTTTATACTTGAGTTGCATGCAATTGTCCGACTCGCTTCGCTCGTCGTGCAAACGGCGGCGTAGGAATAAAATAAATAAATATCTATAGAAACTACATAGATTTAGAGAATAACAGAAAAGAAGAGCGTTTGAAAAAAAAAATTAATGTGTCATTCGGAATAAAAGTGTCTTTGTGTGCCTCACATGCAATTGTCCGACTCGCTTCGCTCGTCGTGCAAACTTCCATGCTCGCCACACAAAGTATCACTTTTACTCCTAATAACACAATATACTAGCTAGGAAATGCTAAAAACATATAATACGAATAGTATCAATAGAAGTTGCTATTTTGAGAAACTTAAAACACTCTTATACTCGTCAGATTTCAAAAATTAATAAAAACAATTGACAACAGTTTCGTATGATTGTTGTAATCAAATTTTCTTTGTTGTAATCAAATTTATCTTTGTTGTATTCATGAACTTTATGGTTTTTTACCTTCCGTCACCTTTAGGTAAGGAAGGTATTGTCTTTGGTCAAAAATTCGATGATGAGTTTTTAGTGCATAAGCACGTTTTAGGGTCCCTAGAATACGATTTTACTATTTTTACGATGATGTCTGTATAGATGTACGTATAGATGTATGTATGTTTGTGTGTACGTGTGTGACGATTCTTTCGATCCGCATAACTCCAAAACCACCTTTCCAAAAATTATAATTTTTTGTATTTCTCTTCTTTACATCCAAATGAAGAGCTGATTAGATTTTGGTTATAATTGGTCGACCGGAAGTACCCTAATTTGAAGATTTTGACAGTTTTTCTTGAAAAAACGCTGTAAAATATCATTTTTTTATATTTAATGTTATTATAAATATTAAAGAATATTTTATTCTCTATACGATTTGATTACATTTTATCCTTTTTATTCAATAGATATAGAGTTAAAAAATTATAAATTAAATTTCATAAAACAGCCAGGTTTGCTATAAACATGGAAACATCTACTATATTAAGAAAATTCTGATTGACAGATGTCAGTGTCAAGTGCAATTGACATAGTATGTTTGTGTTATAATTATACTGGAAATATAGAAACTTTGTGAATTGAATTTGTACAAAATACATAGAACTGACTTAAGGTAATGTATTGGAAATATTGAATCTTTTGCAAGAAACTTTCTGTGTGGAATTTATAAATAAGAACATAGAACTAACGGAAGGTAATGTGCTGGCCACATCAGATTTTTAAATGAAGGCGTTACTTTCGTTGTTTCGTTATTGTCTGCTTTAATTTATTTGTAAATTGATTTGAGATTTGAAAAAAGTGTAAAGTATTAAAAACTTTGAGAACCTTAAAACACTCGATAAGATTTCACAAATTTATTAAAATTCTTGACAACATTTTCGGATGAGTTAATGTATTCAAATTTTCATTGTTGTAATTAAACATTTTTTCATTGTTGTAATCAAAATTTTTGTTATTATTTATTTAAACTTTGATAGTTCGTATTATAGGTACAGTTTTAAGGTCTAGTTTTAGAATAAATAACGCATATTCTTATTTGTTATTATGCTGGATGATTCCATTGGCTTTTACGTGAAAAATATAGATTTGCAAAAAGTCAAATGCGGCAACTGGACGTCTACAATGTAAACATTGCTTTAAAATATCGACATACGTTAAGCCGAATAAAAGAATGAAAAATAGTCGTGCAATTTTTATGACCACTAGTCCAGTTGCAGTTCTTCAATATCTTTTATCGTAAAATTTACATTTGTAACTTGGTGAAACTGTTAAATAAATGATAGAACACACAATGCTTTCAAATCAAAATCAAATAAAAATAAAATCAGTCAACAAATTGATTTAATAGCAATAAACTTTTTATTACCTGTTACAAATTTTGTTTTAATTGGTGGATTTTATATTTGCTGTAAATTTGATGCTGATTTGTAAACGTAAATAGTTTATTT
This sequence comes from Harpalus rubripes, assembly GCA_963082715.1. Classification (NCBI taxonomy): domain Eukaryota; kingdom Metazoa; phylum Arthropoda; class Insecta; order Coleoptera; family Carabidae; genus Harpalus; species Harpalus rubripes. Next base: position 59,170,316 of record OY720451.1, read on the forward strand.
AATCATAAAAATTATTCAATTTGGTTTTTAAAAACTTTATGACAGTATTAAATTTTATTTATGTACTAGAAGCATAAATTGGTCATTCATATCAAAATAAATAAATCTGATGTGGCTAACACATTACCTTTCGTCAGTTCTATGTATTTTATATAAATGTCATATAGAAAGTTTCTTGCAAAAAATCTATTTCTTGTACATTACCTTAAGGCAGTTGTATGTATTTTACACAAATTCCATACAGAAAGTTTCTAGCAAAAGATCTTATATTTCCAGTAAAATTTTAACACAAACATACATGTCAATTGCACTGTTGGCACTGACACCTTTCAATCAGAATTTTCTTAATATAGCACCTGTTTTCATACGTTATAGCATAGCTGGCTAATTTATAATTTTTTATTCATTATTCATTTAATATGAAGTATATAATGCAGTCAAATCGTATAGAGAATAAAATATTATTTAATATTTATAATAACATTAAATATGAAGAAAATATATTTATCATCATTTTTTCAAGAAAAAATGTTAAAATCTTCAAAGGGTACTTCCGGTTAAAACCAAATCTAATCAGCTCCTTCATATGGATGTAACGAAGAAGAATACGAAAGAATTATAATTTTTGGAAATGTAGTTTAGAGTTATCGCACACACACACACACACACACACACACACACACACACACACACACACATACACACACACACACACACACACACACACACACACAAACATACACACAGACATCATCGTAAAAATAGTAAAATCTTATTCTAGGGGCCCTAAAACGTGCTTATTGATTAAAAACTCAAGGTAAAAATATGTAAACACATTATATATAACGAAATAAACATTTCAAAACAACAAAAAACGACATTATATTGATTTTAAAATTTGCGCGTTCCTCATTAAAATATTATGTAATAGCACGCTCAATAAAAGCGCCTTTATTATAAAAGTGCGCACGTAATATGGACCAATATTTTGCACTAATAATGTTGATTATGAATGTTACTCATTTTGAGCCCTATTCTGTAACTCGGTGGTTAATTTGAAACCACTGGTTAAAATTTTTATCCAATAGATATTGATTTGACAACTAAAAATCCATATTTTGGTTATGTGTCAACTTACTTCATAGGTTAAGAAATTTAACCAATGGTTAAAAATTAACCACTGAGTTACAGAATAGGCCCCTCTGTGAGTTGAACTGGCTATGTTTATAACACTAATGGGACCCGCAGAAGGGCCGCTCCGTGGGTATTAGGCGCCTTTGTGCTATATTACATTTTAGCGCCCCTTCCCCTTATGATGTAAAATTTGTAAATTAAAGTTTAAATTATACTTTTTGTTCTTCAAAAATGCTAAATTTATTATATTGATGAAATTTTCCTAGATTCATTCTTGTAATCAATATCCTTGAGTTATAATCAATATATTCATTGTTGTAATCAACATTTTCATAGTTATTATTTCAATAAAACAATGCTAGAATAATAACGAACCGATTGATACGATAATTATTTTACTTGTAACTAGAGCTCCAATGCAAACAAATTAAAAAATATATTGTTCACTTCTATCAGGCTAATTTGTAAGTTTTATAGTAATTTTGTCTTTAAGAATAAGAGCATTTTTATGAAAATGAAAATTTACTTTACTCCTCAAGTCAGGCGCCTTTGTGCGGGGCACAACCTGTCCGCCCGCACGGCGCGGCCTGGAATATATTATCTTTGACGCGGAACTACCGCGAAGCATAGATTGTTAGAATGCAATACGCAGTGGCGTAACTAAGAGTTCGGGGGCTCACCTGCAAAAAAAAATTGGGACCCATTTTTAATTGTAGCGTTTATCATGAAGAACTACATACCACAAGAACTTCTGGAAATTATGACTGGGCTCACTTTCATCTGAGTTGACATGTTAAGCAAAATAACTAATATGGGACGCCTGAATATCCAAGATTAGGCAACTTTACATCCCACCAAAGTCATTCTATGTTGTGGCATTTACAATGAAAATGTGATTGGCCCATTTTATTTTTTTGAAAATAAAATTGGTGGCACAGTCCACTAGTGAAAGTTATAGGGAATTGATTCATACATTTTTGTTATCCCAAATGAAAGAACTTGGACAAAATATGGTATTAGCAAGATGGATCAGTATCATACAGTTTAAATAGTAGCAATTTTGTGAAAATCATCCTGTTATCGTTATTTAATCCCAAGTTTTGGTAATATACATTGGCCGCCAGGTGTCCTGATTTGACAGTCCAGACTTCATTTTATGGGGTTATTTGAAAGAAAAACTCTGGATCAGTTGCAGGAAAATATTTGCTAAGAAATGTAATAGAAAATAAAGCACTTGATTTTGCATAGCGGATAAGAGGCCTCTTATTCCCTTAGCCAATATTATTTTTGGAAATTGACATTTATAAAAATAAAGGACTAAATAAATTTGTATGTTGCTACAAAAAAAAAGATTAAATTCAAAATTTCGAAGTAGTAACAAAATTATAAATCATGGCCTCTCTAGAGCCGGGCCCCCCCCGCAATGCGGGCTCTGCGGGCCCGTTAGTTACGCCACTAGCAATACGTTCGGTAGAGAGAGCGGTACGGGAGCGAGAGATTTGTATCGTGTAACATTTCGACCGAGTTTTTGTTGAACGGACAAAGTGGTGGCGATACATATCGACCGTTGGGATTTCGACCGCGTGGGATTTCGATCTATGGGATTTCGATCGCGTGGAATTCGACCGCGCGGGATGCTTCGCTCACATTCACCAACATCAAGCAACATCAGACGTTCGCTAAGTTGTCTCAACTTTGTTACTGTCAATAATTCCTGCAGCGCCGCGACGCTTCACCAGCCAGCCAGCGGACCAAACACCGTTTATGTACTCGCGGTTGCTCCTTATTGCTTTGTGTGTGTTACAGCCTAATTCTGATGTGTTAATCACTCACAAACTATTTATTAACATACTTGCTAACTTCTGCAATTACTTCAGAATAGCACACTATACACACTGTGTAAACCATGGTGGCGGTTCAGAAATGAACGGCTTCCTCTTAGGTTAGGACATTGTCCATGATTTTAGATAAAGTTTGCAGGAGACTTTAAAATTGTATTTTAAAAAATCTGGTGTGGCCAACACAATACCTCCCGCCACTTACAGCTCGAGTCAAAAAAAAGATTATTTTTGGGTAAAGAATTTTTGAGAAATATTCGTTTTCCGGGAATGGACTGTGTCATATTTTGAGTCAGAGCTCAACGTTTCGCCCGCAGTCGTATGGGGTTTTAGCCTCTAGCGTGGTTTACACGTCGGGTAACCTTGTAAACTGAGTCCCCCCTCTTGTTGCTTAAACTCGACCTCTAGCATGGTTGACACGTCGGGTAACCTTGTTTAAGACAGTACTATCCCCCTTGCTCCTGAAGATGCCCCATACGACTGCGGGCGAAACGTTGAGCTCTGACTCAAAATATGACACAGTCCGTTCCCGGAAAACGAATATTTCTCATGACTCAGACTATGGAAGCCTACGCAATTAAAGAATATTTCTCTAATTTTGACAGTTTATTTCTTAAAATATAGTCTAATCTAATCCAAGTAACTACCTTTTTTTAAACTCCTCAACAGGATTAAATCCCAATTACACAGTGGGCTTACATGCCAACACATCCATGGCTTAGTGGGATTCGAACCCAGAGCCCCGAGGGCACTCATGACAATGAGCCACCGGAGCTATAATAAAATGAAGATTAAATTTTAAATACCGTTAATTTTTATTATTCTAAATACATACTTACATATTTACTTATGCTGGAAACTGTATTGAATTCTACTGTTCCATTTACTTTTTTCTTTTAATACGTTACTAATATTAATTTGAAACGATTAGTTCTTTGATAGTGATATTTATCTGTCAGTTACATACATTTGAATAATTGCGTTTTGTTTATTTAAAGCGAAGGCTCTGGGATTAAAATTATAGATAATTTTATAAATTTATCCATAAAATATATAGAAAAAGAATTAATGGAAATCTATAGAAAATTTAATAATTTTTAATTTTTATAATAAGGTATTTTTCGAAGAAAAACTAGTAAAGTGCCATTTCCGGTTATCCGTTTTTCACTAAAATCTAATGGGCTCTTTCCATTATAGAAAAAGTTCGAAATAAAAGGTTTCAAAATTTTCTGAATGATAGTATTTGAGTTAGAGTGGAGGATCCACACACACACACACACACACACACACACACACACACACACACACACACACTCACACACATACATCATCGTGAAAATGTTAAAATTAGATTCTAGAGACCTTAAAATGTGGTCATTTACCAAAATCTCGATATGCGATTTTAGTACGATCCCTATACCTCCCTTACCAAGGGTAGCGGGAGGTAAAATAAACGTAGAACTCAAAAATACTAATAAATGATTTTTGCTAAAAATGGAAGATGTAACATTTACGTTTGTAGAGTCAGGGAAAAACAGACGATTGTTACAAAATGTCTGTGTTAAATCTACTTGCCGGACCGTCAAAAATATTTTTGTTTTCAACTGTTGTTCGTTTTCTTATTCCCAGCCATTATAGTACATTTTTCTGCTAAGAAATGCCCAAAAGGTATCAATAATTCGCGCCCACGACACATTTAGGATATTATACTCTTTTCCTTTTCTATAAAACATTGTTTCCTTTATGTTCTGCACCGCTCTAGCTGAGCCGCTGTTTATTTTTCGAAATTTTAAATCATTTCTGACCAAAGGTCAGCTAATTTTTAAAGTTCTAAATTGTTGAGTTAATTAGCGTGATGACGTTCTATTTTTGTCTTGAGCACATTGAATGAGTCTATTGATTCAATTTGGGGGCAAAAATTCAGGTCGCCCAGTTTTTTGTAGAAACATGAAAATGCATTTAATATATTCATGGCCAGCACAAATATAAGCCAATTTAAATTAAATTAATTTCATTAATATGATCAAAATCGCTTATTTAAATGAATTTAAATGTGAACGATTTTCATTTTAAAGTATAACTAATTAAACTTGCAACATATATAATAGATAAATGAAAGCACAAATCTATTTTTATTAATTATTATTATTATTATATTATTTGAAATATTGTTTCAAATGTAATGCACTATAATTAATACAATATTAATTATAATAAAGCTTATAAATTAATTGAATAGGAATACAAATAAAATTAGCATCAGTACTCAAATTGAAACATATTTGTCATGTAATATTTTAGCTACAACCTAAAACAAATAAAATAATTTAATAATGTGGTGATATTATATTTATTAAATCAGAGCGGAGTTGCTAATTACTCGCGAATTTTTAATTATCATAAAAATAATGTGGTCAGCACATGACCTTCCGCCAATTTCATGATTAAAATAGCAATGGACTTTAATAAAATATCACCTTCGGTTGATCGTTTGTAAACAAAATCTAATTTGTTGATCCACTACAAAGAAAAGTCTGTAATACGAAATTTTGGATTATATTTTATTATGTTTTTCCATGAAATCTGTTAAGAGCTGCAAATTAAGTATCACTTCCGGTTTATCATATATAGTTAAAATCTAATATGTTGTTTCAAATACCAAATTTGACAAGCTTTGGATCATATTTTAATATATTTTTTCAAGAAAATCTGTTTAGAGCCTCCAGTAAAAAATCAATTTCATTTTATCAATTTTAGAAAAATCTAATATGTATAAATATCAAATTTAAAAAGTTTTGGCTTATATCGTAATATATTTTTCACGAAAATCTGTTCAGAGCTTCAAGTAAAGTATCACTTTCGGTTTATCAATTTTAATCATGTAATATGTTGTTCGTCTTGATAGAAAAGTCTTAAATACTAAACCTAAAATTTTGGATTATATTCTAATGTAGTTTTTGATTAATAACTGTTATGCACTTCAAGTAAAGTACCACTTCCGGTTGTCCAATTTTACCCAAAATCTAATCAGTTCTTCATACGAATTCAGAAAGCTTAAATACGAAAAATATATTCTTTTAGGATGTTAGATATAAGAGTTACCGTGGAAGAAGAAATCGTCACACAACACACACATACACACACACACACACACACACACACACACACACACACACATACACACACACACACACACACACACATATATATATATATATATATAGACAACCACCCACACAGACGTCATTGTAAAAATAGTAAAAACGTGTTGTGGGGACCCTAATTCATGCTTATTTACTCAAACTCACTCGAATTTTTGGATCGGAAACATGAGCCGTATTTTAAGCAACAAGAGGGGGAGACTCAGTTTACAAGGTTAACCTTGTAAACTGAGTTTCCCCCTCTTGTCCTTAAACTCGGCCTCTAGCGTGGTTGACACGTCGAGTAACCTTGTTTAAGACAGTACTACCCCCCTTGCTCCTGAAGATGCCCCATACGACTGCGGGCGAAACGTTGAGCTCTGACTCAAAATATGACACAGTCCATTCCCGGAAAACGAATATTTCTCAAAGAAGGAAGTGATAAAATGGAATTAAACTTGTTCTTTTTGCATCACAACTCACTTTATCTCAATTCAGTTATGTAATGAGCTGAGTTTCAATTGGGTCAAAAAGAATACAATATCCTATAGTATGGCGGGAGGTAATATTTTAATGATGTGGTGATATTATATTTATTAAATCAGGGCAGAGTTGTTAATTACTCGCGAACTTTTAATTATCATAAAAATAATGGTGGAAATGAGCAATGTGATATAATGATAGCAATGATCTTGGGCCATTAAGCCATTACGCGAACGCTAGCGCCTCGGAAGGCGAGGGCCAGAGACGTTTCCTTGGGATCATTGCGGATGAATTAAATTTTGAGTAGTTGGGTTGCAGAGCGCTGTAATGCTGGAAATTTAGCTCTAGCTGAAACAAAAACGACGCGGGCGAGTGTTCAGTTTTATTGTCCGAGTCACTCATGCAAGCGTCCCAAGAACAGTTTCAAATGTTTGGCTGTCTTGCAATAATAATATCGCTTTCTCCAAATACTAATTCGATAAAGTATTCATTACATTTCACTTTAATTTTGATGATAATAGTTAGTAGATATTTATGGCATTAGGCAATTTTATAGGTAATGTATCTTCATTTTAAATTCTAAAAACTATCTTTATCTTTAATCTTAAAATGTATAGTTACTTTTAAAATATTTAAGATACTTTTAATGTATTTAGATGCTTGGGAATATTATCTAATGCAATCAAAGTATTTAAATACTTGGGAAGCATCTAAATACAATAAAGTATTTAGATATTTTAAGATATATAATGCAGTTGAAGTATCTTTTTATTAATAAAAATACCATGTAATTTAATAATAATTCAATATAATACCTATCATCAATTACATATTTACAATAATTTTTTAAGGTATTGGAATGATACTAAGGATATTTTAAAAGTGTCAAATATATTTTAGAGTATCTAAAAGTATCTAAGGTCTTTAAGATTATCAAAGATACTACGATAATGTAATTACCTTCCGTCACCTTTAGGTAAGGAAGGTATTGTCTTTGGTCAAAAAATTCGCTGATGAGTTTTTAATCAATAAGCACGTTTTAGGGTCCCTAGAATACGAATTTACTATTTTTACGATGATGTCTGTATGTGTGTGTGTGTATGTGTGGATGTGTGTGTGTGTGGATGTGTGTGTGTGTGTGTGTGTGTGTGTGTGTGTGTGTGTGTGTGTGTGTAACAAAATTTTCGTCTGCGATAACTCTAATACTACAGTTACAAAAATTATAATTTTTTCGTGTACTTCTTCGTTACATCCATATGAAGAGCTGATTAGATTTTGGTTACAATTGGTCAACCGGAAGTACCATCATTTGAAGATTTTAACAGTTTTTCTTGAAAAAACTATGTTAAATATGATTTTTCACATTTGATGTTATTATAAATATTAAAGAATATTTTATTCTCTATATGATTTGACTGCATTTTATACTTAATATTAAATGGATATAGAGTTAAAAAATTATAAAGAAATTAAATTTCATAAAGTAGCCATAGCTTTGGAAACAGCTACTATATTAAGAAAATTCTGATTGAAAGATGTCAGTGTCAAGTGAAATTGACATAGTGTAATGTTATAATTTTACTGGAAATATAGGATCTTTTGCTTTCTGTATGGAATTTGTATAAAATACATACAACTGCTTTAAGGTAATGTATGAGAAATAATATTAATAATAATAAATCTTTTATTTCTGCAGATACATTCCACTGTATATAGAAAACGTCACAAAATAATAATTTTCTGTATGAAATTTGCATAAAATACATGCAACTGCCGGAAGGTAATGTACAAGAAATAGAATATTTAATTTAGCAAGGAACTTTCCGTATGAAATTTGTACAAAATACATAGAACTGACGGAAGGTAATGTGCTGGCCACATCAGATTTTTTTTTTCAATTTATTGTCACTCTTTTGTTATACAGGGTGAGTCTGGGAAGACGCCCCCCCCCCCTTTAACTTTTTTATTATACGTAATACAAAAAAATGGCTCATATAAAAGTTTTATTATTTTACATATACTATTTGATGGCAGATGTAGATATTTTTTATAAAGTCAGGTTTACAAGATACGACTATCAACTTTTATTTTTCAAATGGCAACCTATAATTATTTTAATAAAATAGAAACCGCCATTTTTTTCTCTTTTCAACGATGTATTATTTTTTATTAATATATTTGAAAAATTTCGAGAAAAATGAGATAATTTAGAAATATTAGAAATAATTTTTAAACAAATATTATAGATGGCTATGTGAAAATAAACAAAACGTAACAGTGCTATACAACTTAGCAAACTAAAACAACAAATTTAGTAACAAAAACCGCTCCCGGTAAATTATTTTTGCTCTTCTTATGATTCCAGTCGATTCACCAATTATTAGAATCATATCAATTAATTCGTTCTTCGTAAACATTTCAAAATGTTTTCTTTTTTGTTTACAAAATAAGTTAAATTAAGTAACAAACAAATGTATACTTTTTTGACATGAATTTAATTGTTTTACATTGTTAAGTTTTGTTTATTTATAGGGATCGTGCTAAAAATCACATATTGAGATTTTGGTAAATATCCACGTTTTAAGGTCCCTAGAATCCAATTTTAACATTTTCACGATGATGTCTGTGTGTATGTGTATATGTGTGTATGTAAGTGTGTATCCTCCACTCTAACTCAAATACTATCATTCAGAAAATTGTATTTTGAACTTTTTCCGTATTGGAGCCCATTAGATTTTGGTGAAAATCGGATAACCGGAAATGGCACTTTACTAGAAGCTCAAAATAGTTTTTCTTCGAAAAATATCTTTAAATATTATTTATTCGAGATTAATGTTATTATAAAAATTAAAGATTATTACATTTTCTATAACTAAAACTAATCATGTCAAAATAATATTGATAACGATTTAAAAAGAAAAAAGTGAATAGAACAATTGTAAAGGAATTCAATACAGTGTCCAGCATAAGTAAATATGTAGATATGTATTTGGATTAATAAAAATAGCGATTCACAAAAATGTTTAAGCTAATCCTCATTTTTGGATTAGTGAATTCTATTCTATCCTGGTATGTAAAATTTAATCTTCATTTTATTATAGTTCCGGTGGCTCAATGGTTAGAGCAACGCCTCATGTCATGAGTGCCCTAGGGCTCTGCGTTTGAATCCCACTAAGGCATGGATGTGTGTGAATTTGAACCCACTCTGTAATTGAGATTTAATCCTGTTTAGTGGTTTAAAAAAGGTAGTTACTTGGATTAGATTGGACTATATTTTAAGAAATAAACTGTCAAATTTAGAGTAAAATTCGCTAATCCAAAAAACTTAATCTTTTTTGTGACTCGGGCTGTAAATGGCGGGAGGTATTGTGTTGGCCACACCAGATTTTTGTTTACAGTTACTAAATTCCATATTTGGAAATGTGAATGGTTACATTTGATTACATTTGTCTAGAATCATGGGACAGAAAACCTTTATAGTAAATAAAGATAATACTTTGTAAATTACAGAATAAAATAGTAGCAGTCTGCAGAAAATGAACCAAGGAAAAGAAGTTCTTCCTAGATTTAAGATTAAGAAAACAAACGAGGTAGCGTAGCTTTAAAATAACAGCATACTTGTGTATTCTGGGGTAATGCTAATGGCTGAATAATTGAATGCCTGTTTGGCCATCGCCTCCAAGTCGCAATGCCTTCATTGCCTCCCGTAAATCCCCAACAAATTGTGTGCTTATAAATATTAGCTGACTTCTTTAAAGGCACTGCCACTGCCGCATTTTCTAGATATTGTGTTTTTTATATTTATTTAATCTTATCTCCTTGGCTATAAATTTGTTTCAGATACTGTAAAACGGTCTGGCTCCTGCTACAGACGTTTTGTTTCATGATGTTTTACAAGTTGCCAGCAAAGTGGCAGCGGAGAATCCGATTCTGCTGAGCCTTGCAATTTTAAATACGTAACATTATTTCACGTGTTGTAAAACGTAAACAACATGGGTTTGAATTCAGTTTGAATTGATGTTTCCACTATAAAACGGATCGTCTAGTTGTGTGCGTTAGGTGAACGGCATAGGCGTATGCAGAACTTTACTTTTGTGGATGCCAAAATGAATATATATATATATATATATATATATATATATATATATATATATATATATATCATCATGGTATATTACCCATTGCTGGGTGTGCCAATCTGCTTTGTACGCAGATACCGGTAATGATGATGACATTTGTACTGTGCGGGCGTTTACCAGGCGTCACCTCACGGGCACTCATTAATTATTATTATAAATAAAGTAATAAATGTAAATTATTTTACCATTATTACTTCAAAATATCGAGAAAAAATAATAAAGAAAATATGTATTATAGCAACATGAACAAAATAATAATACAAAAACTTAATATTTTCAATATTAAGACGGCTGTTCTCTTTCCGCTGAGCCTAGTAAAGTAATATATAATTTACTTGCAAAACACATTTATTTATAATTTTTCAAGGCATTCCCTTCCACAATCAATACATTTTTGAATCCGTGAAAACCAATATCCAAATCATTTTTCCAATCTTCCTGCGTTTGTTTCTTTATTTTATTTTTAAATGCGTCAACAGCTTCTTCGATCGATGTAAAACGTAAACTCGGTAATTTATCCTTTACACGTGGAAATAAAAAGAAATCATTAGGTGCCAGGTCTGGATTATACGGCGAATGACCCATTATTTCAATGTTTTGGGCATTCAAATAATCAGTCGTTCGAGCAGCAGTGTGCGGCCGAGCGTTGTCTTGATGCAAGATAATCCTGCCCTACTATTATTACCTATGTTTTGTCATCTCTAATGAAGTTGTACACCAAATGAAACGATCCATTGTCAAAGCGATCTAGTGTAGATCTGCACCATCTCAAACGGTTGTCTCTTTGACTGGAATCAAATTGTGGGGAATCCAACGATAACAAAGCTTACGTACCATCAAATGTTGGTCTAAAATGGTTTCAATTGCTTTCACACCAATCTTTAAAGTTGCTTGAACATGCCTGACAGTAACATGCTGGTCCTCTTTAATCATATTCTGAACAAGACCAATATTCTTTTCGGTAACTGCCGTTTTTGGCTTAGAAGCTTGAAAACTGTCATTTAAGGAAAGTCGGCCACGCTGAAATTCATTGTATCCCCGCTTTGCGGTACCTAAAGAACACGGCTTGTCACAAAACACTCGATGGATTTCCTCAAAATATTCTTGATGGCTTAATCTACGCTTGAAATTGTAAAAATCACAGTTCAATAATGCTTGTAGATCAATTCAATGACTTCTTGGGGAAAGGATTACTTAAAAATTATGTATTTAATAAACAATCAATTATATTTAACAACCGTCATTTGTTTGAAAATATCATAACCTGCTAATTAGGCTCAGTGGAAAGAGAACAGCCCTCGTATTAATATATTAGGGGGTGCCGTGGCGCCCATGGCACCCATCGTGTGCACGCCTATGGTGACCGGTTCTATTTTGGACAACCCGGGATCGCTTTTCGTAACACCAAATACTGTACCTACTATGATTATGTGCTAACAGTGTAATGTATGTGTTACAAATAAAGAAAAAGAATGGCCCGTATTCCGAGCGCACTTTTATAATAAAAGCGCTTTTATGGAGCACAGTCCTCATAAAAATATAATGTAAAAGCGAGCTCCATAAAAGCGCTTTTATTATAAAAGTGCGCTCGGAATACACGCCAATATGTTTAAAGATGAATATAAAGGCAAACCTTATACCTATACATCTTATTTCTAAATACAATGTATTTTAATGGAGTAATGGTACTTACCGTTAATGGAAAATCTGAGTACCTCTACCTGACGCCTTCGTTTTAAAAATATATTTGCACAAATGTTTATATTTCACTTTAAATGTTTGTTTGTACATTATCACTTAATACACAGAAATATACATACGTCTGTTCACTGCGAAACATCTTAACCAACAAACCATGCACATATTTTACCTAACGTTTAAACTTGTTTTATTAAGCACACGATAGCACTGGCCACAGATTAAACGAAACTTATTTATAAAATGCATTAAATAGTAAAATTTTTACTACATTATTAAAAATTCATTTTTGTAAATGTATTTTTAAATTTTTATACAATATATTTATGTTTGATTATGCTTTTGAAACGAAATATGTATACTACATTATATTATTTACAATGGATGAAATTTTACAAATTTTATTGTTGTTTTCTATACTATTATATATCACTATTTACCAAGTCGGGTTTATATTCCCAAAATATTTAAAAAAATCTGATGTGGCCAGCACATTACCTTCCGTCAGTTTTTTGTACAAATTTCATACAGAAAGTTCCTTGCTAAAGATTATATTTCTTGTACTTTACCTTCCGGCAGTTGCATGTATTTTATGCAAATTCCATACAGAAAATTTATAGCAAAAGATCCTATATTTCCAGTAAAATTATAAGACAAACACACTATGTCAATTTCACTTGACACTGACATCTTTCAATCAAAATTTTCTTAATATAGTAGCTGTTTGCATAGCTATGGCTACTTTATGAAATTTAATTTCTTTATAATTTTTTAACTCTATATCCATTTAATATTAAGTATAAAATGTAGTCAAATCGTATAGAGAACAAATTATTCTTTGATATTTATAATATTAAATGTGAAAAAATGATATTTAACCTAGTTTTTTCAAGAAAAACTGTTAAAATCTTCAAATGAGGGTACTTCCGGTTATTCAATTCTAACCAAAATCTAATCAGCTCTTCACATGGATGTAACGAAGAGAAATACGAAAGAATTATAATTTTTAGAATTGTAGTATGGAAGTTATAGTAGACGAAAATTTTGGTACACACACACACA
>OY720451.1:59188809-59331309 GCA_963082715.1 Harpalus rubripes
TTTCCAAAAGGAAAATTATTAATTTCGAAGATGTGATCTAAAAGGACAAAGCAATTTTACAAAGGATTTACAAAAAAAAAAAAAAATGATTACTGAAACTAAAATTTATAAAAGTTTATAAAAAGTTATTTATCTGTTATTACTCTTACCCTCGCCTTATCACAATTGAACAAAAAAAATTAATTTGAAAAATCAGGAATATATTTTTCATTTTGTTTGTAGACACGTTACCTAGTTACCATAGCTCATTATGGTACTGAGTACTCTAATGACCTATACTGAAAGAAATTAGAGTGTTCAAATTGAGGAATATAATACCGTAAGTCTCAATGTATCCCCGTCGCCTTTATCCGGTATTATAAAGCAGAATTAACTCAGGTGCGCGGTAAATGAAAATCATGTTAACACTGGCTGGCTTCCAAGCATACTACAGTGCACTAACACTAAGTAATAATAACGTTCTAACACAATTAAATGCAGCCTGACGTTTCACTAACATCCCCTTGGTCGTCTGCCAAATTCAAAGAGCCCTACTTTCTTACACGAGCTGTGCATCCATCATCCAGGTTAGTGGACTGCTAATAACTAACTCTGTGCAGAAGAGGATCGGGCGTGTGGTTGTGCAGTGCATGTTTCTAGTGATTATTGCGAGGCGAGTTACTCCGAGTTGCTCCGTGCAAGTGCTGTTCATAAACAACGTGATGTAAATAAGTGAACACTACACTCACTACTGAATACGTTGCAAGAATTATGACCTGCACTATGGATATCATCGTCTTCTATTTCGGTAAGTGCTTCTGTAATTTTAATCAACATGTTATTTGTATTAATTAGGTTTGTTCGTTTTGGTTGGTACCCAGGCCCGGATTAGCATTTCTTTACGCCCTAGGCCAAAATTCATGATTGCACCCCCCTCTCCCTCTCAGTTTTAATATTTAAATTCCTGTTCTATATCGGTTCCTTTATGAGTCTATAAACGCATTGAAAACATGTAAAGAAGATCTATAAATGTACTGTTTTTGGAGCTTTTCGTTTTCTAGACGTGGTATGACTTACTGCTTTTAAAACTGATACATAAATGACATATCAACATCAAATTGCTGATAGTCAACAAAGAATTTGCATTCCTGAAGTTCAGTTTGTAAGAGGGAAGTGCTACCAACGTAAGAGATTTTACAAGTCGCATTTATTAAAAATCTAATAGAATTATAAAATTACCTCAATAGAAAAAATTATATAAAAACATGTTTCATTAGAAATGTGATCGCACTTGTCCTTTATAAAACTCACCGCGAAGCGTCTCGTTTTCCAAAGTTGGACTCGTGGATTAACAGATTACCTTATGAAATTTATTTTCAATATACCTACTATTATCAGTCATCAAAGCTACATTTACCATCTTTTTATAACTAGTTAAAGATTACATCTTTTATTTTGCTTCTCTATCTCTCAAATAAAACGCATGTAAACAATAATTTTGGACTTATTAGATGCAGTCATGAAAATTTTAGCATTGTATTTGCTAAGATTCATAAGTAGACACCCGGTATATAAATATTAGAATTATTTAAAATCTTCGACAACTGTCATAGCTCAACAGGATTTACGAATCACTCTGCTATACTGATTTTGTATAATTAAAGCAAATGTGACTGTTTACGTCGTCTAGTAGAGGTAGTGCCAAATGTCATGAGCTATGAAATGCGCAGATCAAGAAGAGAGACAGGTAGAGAAAGGTCAGGCAATAGGGGAGAGAGAAAGAGAAAGATAGAGTTTTGCTTTCTGCGCAACAGCTCTTGAGATTTGGCACGGCTATAACTGCAGGCACTTCTCTCTTTCCGTTTTCTCATTTATCCAACTACTCGATATGCGCCCCCTCCGTGACTGCGCCCTAGGCCATGGCCTAGGTTGCCTTATGGGTAATCCGGGCCTGTTGGTACCAAGGTTTTTATCAGCAGGGTTGGATTGGCCAGTCGGGATAATCAGGAATTTCCCGAGAGGCCACCGCTCGGTGATTACAAACTAAAATTTGAGTACGTAGCATAATCTAATTAACTTCACCGGGTAACCTTTCTTATTTAGATTGTTTTTAATATTTCCTAATTCTTGACAAAATTTCTTTCGGTGTTGCAGATATTATTATTATTATATTACAAGAGGTGGTCTCCTGTGGATCCCTGTACTGCGACCTCTAGATCTATTGTACCCTCCAGATTTACTCCTATTCTAGGAGTCCTGTTTGTTTAATAAACTCCAGGGTTTTCTTCAGTTCTAAATCTTTTAGCATATCCTGCTGGATCTTTTCTGCCCCCAGGATATTATATCTGCTGCTCGTAAAGGCTTCACAGTGGCATATAAGGTGCTGAGGCGTACCCCCTCCATGTTGGTTCCTGTGTTAGTCCCACCGTGTGTAGGTGTTTGTTTAGTAGACAGTGTCCTGTTAGGAGTCCTGTTATTAATCTAACGTCTTGTTTCCTCATTAGGAGTAAACGTTCTGTTCTTTTCTTGGTTGGTTCATTTAGGAAGAGCTTTGAGTGTCTCTGCTTTAGTGACTCCAACCAGTGATTCTTGTGCCATTGATTCAGCAATGTTTTTATTTCCAGCTTAACTGTCTCCGCTGAGATTCCGAAAGCCGGTTCTGGTCCTGTGAAAGGAAAACTTCTTAGCCAAACTATCTACTACCTGTTTTCCTTCGATCTCTGAATGCCCGAGTACCCATATTAATTTCAATTTGTTCGTCGCTCCTAGTGCATTTAATCTGTGGATGCACTCTAGAACAAGTCCAGATTCTGTCTCACAGGATTCTAGTGCTTTTAGTGCGGCTTGGTTGTCTGTTACTATAGAGATTCTTCTAAAGTGGCTCTATAGTAGTAATTTGGCGCAGGTTAAAATTGCGTAAAGTTCTGTATGGAATACTGTCGTATAAGTCCCGAGTCCAATCGACTGATTGTGACTCAGTCCTTTAGCTCCATATATTCCTGCTCCGATTTGAGTTATTACGAGGGCACTCGAGACAATCATTTCCTATAAATTGTTGCAAATTTCACGAAAATCGCTCACACCATTCAGGCTGTAGAGCTGTTCAAAGGATGGCGATCGTCGTGATGAATTCAAATATATATATATATATATATATATATATATATATATATATATATATATATATATATATATATATATATATAACTATAGATAGTGAATCTAATCATTTAGTATTAGGATTATAATTTTTAGAATTGTAGTGTTGGAGTTACGACGGAGAAAAAATTGTCACATACACACACATACATACACACACACACACACACACATATATATATATATATATATATATATATATATATATACAGGGTGTCTCACAACTCGCGCCCCAGACGAAACTGACACTTGCCGACGACAATAGGTTGCCAACAAATAGAAGAAAATAATTTGCGGCTGCTTTCGTAACGGAGTTACAATACTTTTTAATCCACCAATCCCGGAAGGATATCTTGAGGTGTGATGATATTACAAAATAAAACTGGTTGCTAGGTTTTAAAAATACTACTAGTGAGTTACAAAATTTGTTTGACTTACTGTAATTTTGACACTTTAGAGTTGACTTTTCACTGTCAACAAATTTAGGTTAGCGAATGTGTCATCCGAGATCATCATTTATATCGTACAGTGCAACGTGTTGTAGCATCTGTGTAAAATGTGTTAAACGAAAATATTATTGTCATTTGATCTGGCATAACTTGACCGGTCTCATGCGTCCTTGCGATGGCTCTCAATATCACTTTATGATCCACAAGATTTCTATCCGGAAAACGTTCCGAATAGACGCGTGCTGCCTCTCTGGCGTTACGTCCACATTGTCCGAAAATTATAATCATTTCTAAGTAATCAACATGGTAAGAATTTGCCTTTTTTATTTACCTTGTCAAATTTAATTTGACACTGACATTTTTTGAAAACTACAGTCGCCCACACATTTTAAAGAAGATTTGATTTGTATAAAACCCTAGTAACGTAAAATTACGGCAAACATACGTTAAAGGTGTAGGTCTCTGATTGGTCAATTTTAAGACGTCTTTTCTCGAATATCTTTTAAGCTAGATTTTTTTTCTTCGAAATTACACATCCGAGTGCATTCTCGTGTTTCCTCATTTGCTCTGGGGCGCGACAGGCATCATCGCAAAAATAGTAAAATGGTATTCTAGGGATTCTAAAAAGTGCTTATTTATTGAAAACACCATCAAATTTTTTGTCCAAAAACAATACCTTCTTTACCTAAAAGTATGACGGAAGGTAAAAATGTGAAACCGACTCACTGGTGTTTTCGCCTTCCACTACCCTTTAAATGTTTATATTGGTTCTTCTTGCATTCAACCACCGATTTAACTGAATAAAAGATAATTAATCTTAAAAATAAATCATATTTGATTGAAGCATTTCAGGTATATAAATTTAATAGCCACGATACGAAGTTAATCCAGCATTCAAAACACAAATCTCGATAGACATTTGGCAGCGATAACAAATAGGGATCGTATTTTTGTGCATGAAAAGAATCTCCTGTGATATCTGGAATAACTTCCCGTAACAACATAAACGTACATTTATGAGAAACAAATCGCTAGTATTAAAATGGCCATAAATCATCCGAACAAATGCATGGAAAATTCGGGATTTACATGAAATTTATTGCCTACTGTGATACTTTTAAAAAAGTTCCATTGCTTTATTTGATTTGCATGGAAAGTAGACTATTACAATCAATATTTAACGACGGTAATTTTTTACGATATTCCAGAAAACACGGTATATCGTATTTTTATTTTGCTCGCTTAATTCGATTTTAAAATGATTACAAAATGATACGAGTATATGGAAAATTTGTTCCATAAAAGTGGGAATAGTCGAGGCCTCACGAGAATACAGGCCTAAATGCTAATTTCGTAACGTTACAATATATCTTACACTAGGTCGCGGTGACAAGTGGCTATAGTGCTTAAAGAATTCAACCTAAAATATGTAAATGATCTCTTTAATTGATCAGTACATATAAAAAATCACCATGTAACGCCCGAGTAACAAAAAAGATTAAGCTAATCCTTATTTTTGGATTAGCGAATTTTACTCAAATTTTTGTAGTTTATTTCTTAAAATATAGTCTAATCTAATCCAAATAACTACCTTTTTTGATAATAAAATGAAGATTTAATTTTAAATACCGAAATAAAATCGAATTCACTAATCCAAAAATGAGAATTAGCTTGAACTTTTTGCGAATTGTTAATTTTTATTAATCTAAATACATACCTACATATTTACATATGCTGTATTGATTTCCTTTCCTATTGTTCTATTTACTTTTTTCTTTTTAAAATGTTACTATTATTAATTTGTAATGATTATTTCTTTGACAGTGACATTTATCTGTCAGTTACATACATTTGAATAACTGCGCAACCAAGGAGTTTTGTTTGTGTAAAGCATAGGCTCCGGGATTTAAATTACAGATAATTTTATAAATTTATCCATAAAATATATAGAAAAAGTATTAATGCAAATCTGTAGAAAATTTAATAATCTTTAATTTTTATAATAACATTATTGTCGAAAAAATAACATTTAAAGGTATTTTCCGGTTATCCGATTTACATCAAAATATAATGGACTCTTTTCAGTACAGAAAAAGTTCGAAATACAAGGCTTCAAAATTTTCTTAATGATAGTATTTGAGTTAGAGTGGAGGATCCACACACACCTACACACATACACACGTACATACACACAAACATCATCGTGAAAATGTTACATTGGATTCTAGGGACCTTAAAACGTGGTCATTTACCAAAATCTCGATATGCAATTTTTAGCACGATCCCTATACTTCCCTTACCAAGGGTAGCGGGAGGTAAAAATCTGGTTTGGCCAACACAATACCTCCCGCTATTACAGCCCGAGTCACAAAAAAGATTGTCAATCCTTATTTTTCGATTAGCGAATTTTAATCTAATTTTGACAGTTTATATTTTAATATTAATGGACACGTGTGTTGGCTCTCGTTGAAACATATTAAACAAAATTAATTAATTAATTTAGTTTATATCTTAAAATATAGTCTAATTTAATCCAAGTTACTACCATTTTTTTAACCCCTCAACAGGATTAAATCCCAATTAAAGAGTGGGTTCACATTCACACACATCCATGCCCTAGTGGGATTCGAACCCAGAGCCCCGAGGGCACTCATGACATGAGGCGTTGCTCTAACCATCGAACCACCGGAGCTATAATAAAATGAAGATTAAATTTTAAATACCGGGATAGAATAGAATTCACTAATCCAAAAATGAGGATTAGCTTAAACATTTTTTTGAATTGTTAATTTTTATTAATGTAAATACATACCTACATATTTACTTATATTGAATTGAACTCCTTTTCTATTGTTCTATTTACTTTTTTCTTTTTAAAACGTTATTAATATTATTTTGAAATGATTAGTTCTTTGATAGTGACATTTATCTGTTACATACATTTGAATAACTACGTTTTGTGTGTTTAAAGCGGAGGCTCTGGCAGGGGATATAATTTCAAAAATTTAGAGCTGCACTTTTTGCTTAAGGATAAGGGGAAGGGAGGGGTGAATTTTTTTGAGTTCAAGGTCAAATACCTGCACATTGAAACTCGCAGTTTTTCATAGAAAGAGCAGTTGCAGGTTTAAGGCTCATGTAAATAAATAAATTAAAATTAATTTAATTTAAAATTATTTCACATTATTTACATTCAAAAGAATAGGTACATTTAAGCCACGACAAAGACAAAAAAAAACTACAAATTACAAGATAACTAGATGTGAAACGCGCCTTCTAATAGTTAAAAATATATTTTGTAATTCTTGTTTCATGTACACATTTGAATAATAAATAATATACAGAGAAATGAATAAAGGAAAAGGAAAATTTGAATTTAGAGCAGCATTTTTCAAATTTAGAACTGCAGAAACAAGCCAGAGCTGCACCAAATTATATCCCCTGGGCTCTGGGATTTAAATTATAGATAATTTTATAAATTTGTCCATAAAATATATAGAAAAAGTATTAATGCAAATCTATACAAAATTTAATAATCTTTAATTTTTATAGTAGCATTAATCTCGAAAAATAGTATATTAAAGAGCGTGTTTTATAAGACATGTTTTTTCGCACGCGTCAAAATTTAGAAAACGAGCGTTAGCGTTACCGAAATACAAGGTTTCAAAATATTCTGAATGATAGTATTTGAGTTAGAGTGGAGGATCCACACATACATACACACAGACATCATCGTGAAAATGTTAAAATTGGATTCTTGGGTCATTTACCAAAATCACGTTATGTGATTTTTAGCACGATCCCTATACCTACCTTACCAAGGGTAGCGGGAGGTAAAAATTAAAAATTGTCGCTTTTCCAAAGTGTTTTAGTAATGTAAAAATAAGGCTAAACAGATAATGAATTTGTAGTTTGTAGCGAAACAAACACAAGACACCTGCGGGTTCCTTCTCTCCCATAACTTTTTCACCTCAAAGAAAAGTTTTTCTTGTGAGAACGGATAAGAAGGAAAGCGGAAGAAACCCTTTTTTGAGTACTTAATAGGTATAAGATAGTGTTCTGTCCACTAACAGGGTTTTTCTTTATAAAAGTTACTTTCCGCTAATCGAGGGCTCGCCATCGCGTCGCATCTAAGCCCAGAGTGGGTAGATTCTTTTCAATAAAATTTAATTTAAAAGTTTGGCAAATGCCTCGCACTGGACTTGACAACGAACGCTAAGCCACTGCAAAGTTTTTAACACGTTAAAAAGCAAAGACCACACATAAAGACGTCCAAGGCAGTGATAGTGGTACGAATTGTCTTCCTGCTCTCATAAGTTTGCGTCAGAGCCCACTGTTTCTGCGAGCCAAATGCTATTGTTTATTCAAATATTTGCCTCGCACAAACGCAATTCCGTGCCAAACGATACAATAATCCTGGGCCATATTTTGTATTTAAATAATTTGCAAAAATACCGCCGTTTCCAACATGGATTTCCTTCAAAATGATACTAATATTTCAGTCTTAACAATAGGGTGCTTCACATAAATCACATTAACCTTTTTTATATATTTATAGTTACTCGTATTTCTTGACCGTTGGTATGATGTTAAATAAATAAATAAATATATCTCACGGCTTATTACCCATTGCTGGGTGTGCCAATCTGCTTTGTTCACAGATATCGGTAATGATGAAGTATTTGCACCGTGCGGGCGCTTACCAGGCGTCACCTCACGGGCACTCATTGCTGGCGTGGAGAGTGCACCACAGGGGTCAATTTTGTGCCATTTAAAATTGGAAATATTTGGCGTCAGTCGGGATCGAACCCGGTTCCCCAGATTCGCGACCTGATGATGTTAGAGAAAAAAATTATTGGCAATGCAGTCTTGGTAAAATGATTTTATTAAATTTAGTTTAACTTTTGTAGCTATGATGTATGCACGTATTTTACCATCTTTAAATTGTATAACGACATTTTCATCCTTGTATTAATTCATTTTCTTAATATAATTGTTAGTTTTTTCCACTACATATTAACATAGCCCTGATGATAGAGTGTTAGGAACTAAAACGCCGAATTGTTAAATAAATGACAATCTAATAAAATCGTTTTATCATTTGCATCGCCAATAATTTTTACCTTTCGTCACCTGCAGGTAAGGAAGGTATCATCTTTGGTAAAAAAAAAATCGGTGGTGAGTTTTTGATGAATAAGCATGTTTTAGGATCCCTAGAATACGATTTGACTGGGTGGATGGTTGTGTGTGTGCGTGCGTGCGTGCGCGTGGGTGTGTGTGCGTGTGCGTGTGTGTGTGTGCGTGTGCGTGTGTGTGTGTGCGTGTGTGTGTGTGTGTGTGTGTGTGTGTGTGTGTGTGTGTTTTAGGGACTCTAATACTACAATTCCAAAAATTATAATTCTTTCGTGTTCTTCTTCGTTACATCCATATGAAGAGCTGATTAGATTTTGGTTACAATTGGTCAACCGGAAGTACCCTCATTTGAAGATTTTAACAGTTTTTCTTGAAAAAACGATGTTAAATATCATTTTTTCACATTTAATGTTATTATAAATATTAAAGAATATTTTATTCTCTATACAATTTCATAAAGTAGACAGCTATGGAAACAGCTACTATTAAGAAAATTCTGATTGAAAGATGTCAGTGTCAAATGCAATTGACATAAGTGTGTTTCTCTTATAATTTTACTGAAAATATAGGATCTTTTGCTAGAAATTTTCTGTATGGAATTTGTATACAAGGTAATGTGCTGGCCACATCAGATTTTTTCCTTTTTTTTGTTATGCACTTAGTGCAGGTAATGACGTCATGCCCGACACTCGTTGTTTAATTTTTAAACGTTCATTGTACTTTTTACAACTCAAAATATATGAGTTTGACAGATTGCACTAGCAAGAACTAACGATCGTAGTAAGTGTAAAAACACGTAAAACTTAGCTAGTACGCCTGATTATATAAATGAAAAACAGTTCATGCTTAGAGTCCAAAATGTTCTGAAAACACCAAAAATATAAATGCGAAGAACTAGACAGGCAAGAATGTTCATATTATGTATTTTTGTTTACTACTAGGTTGCCCTCTATTGGTGTTGCCAGAAATATTGTGCCCGCATACGTGAGTATGACGTAAGCATGCACGGGTCAATACTTTCAAAAAAGTAGGCGTTCAAAAATGATTTTTTAACTCACAATTTAGATGTTCAGGTACGGACGTCGTGATGTTCCGTGCGCTTCTTGTTTTCGGGAATCTAAAAAAAATATATTTATATTACATTTTAATCATTAAGGAAAATACCAATCCCAAATAATAACATGTCGCCATAAATCGTTTAAGAATAAAGCTAGTTCTAGTATGATTAAGAGTGCTAGAATATATTATTTTAATTTCGAAACTTCTAACAATATTATTTCAGGAATTTATTAGGTTATATATGTCTATTGAACCATAGCTCAATAAATTATGTTTTATAAATGTAATGCTAGAACTATAAATGTAGCTCTACATTCGTATTGTATATGTGTATAGCAGAATATAGTGAACTGATAAGCAAAACAAACAGTTTCTGACAGAATTATGAAATTTGCACTAGTTATTTTAGTTGGCTTATATACGGTACGGTATTATACGCTGCTACAGTTACTCAGTAAATTATTATATATAAATCTGGACTTCAGTGCAGTAATATTTCTCCTATAAACAAAGCCACTGGAATGCGAGTATACATTCTGTGTACTGCAAATAAAAAGCGCCACGAAAGCTAGTAAATGAAAAGACGGAATTTTGTTTTAAAAATATAAACAATTTAGTGCATAGAATGTATTAATTAATTTATAAAATAAAAATATGTTAACTGTATAAGTTTTTTAAAATTTATTGGTCTTTGAATTTTTAATAACATTAACACCTACATCACACTACTTTTAAGTCTTCTGCTATCGCCTTTTTCATATCTGGCAGTAATTATGAAGATAATGAATGCAAAAAATAATGAAACAACGAAAGTTAATAAAACAATATTTGTTAGAATTTATGATGCTACGCCAGATAAAAAGGTGCCTTTGTGTGGTTATGTTTTAGCGCCCCCCCTCTTCATAATATACGTAAATACATAATTTGCTGATTAATACATGCTTTTTAAGTTTAACTATACTTTTGATTTGTTGTAAATTTTCTGAAGCTGTGAATTTTGCTAATTGGAAGGTTTATTGGATAGAAAGCTTCAAATGTTTTTTAAAAGTTGTTTATTATTGTAACAACTAAAAGACGACATTTCGGCACATGGTTATGGCCATTTTCAAATCTAAATACAAAAGGATATATAAATGTTATGAAATTTTTTAAATTAGAATTATAAACTTACCAGAAAAAATGAAATTTACATTCAGTCAATTTTTAAATTATAAATAAATTGACTGAATGTAAATTTCATTTTTTCTGGTAAGTTTATAATTCTAATTTAAAAAATTTCATAACATTTATATATCCTTTTGTATTTAGACTTGAAAATGGCCATAACCATGTGCCGAAACGTCGTCTTTCGTCTTTTAGTTGTTAACATAATAAACAACTTTTAAAAAACATTTGAAGCTTTCTATCCAATAAACCTTCCAATTATACTTTTGATTCTTCGAAAAATACTAGATTTAAAATATTGATGAAATTTCCTTTGTTCCATTATTGTAATCAATATTATTACGTTATAATCAAAATCGTTTGTTGTAATCAACAATTTTACAGTTTTACCTAGCAACATAACAATGCCAGAAAATTATCCGTTTAGCACGATTTATTTTACTTTTTTCTAGTAAATTCATTATTGGATTCATTCTTGTAATCAATGTTCTTGAGCTATAATCAAAATATTCTTTGTTGTACTTAACACCTTCACAATTATTATTTCAAGATAATAAAGGCGAGAAAAATATCGGTTTGATAGGATAATTATTTTACTTATAACTTATAATTAGAGCTCTAATGCAAACAAATTAACAAAATAGTAATTTTTCCCTTACAAATAAAACAAGTTTGCAAAAAAATCACAATTATTTTTTACACACCGTCTTGAAATGGCGCCCCTCATGGTCAGGCGCCTTTGTGCGGGGCACAATCTGTCTACCAGCACGGTGCGGCTCTGCAACCTCGTCTCAGATAAAATTATGTACGTTGAGACTTCTAATTTAAGCCAAACGTAATAATTGAAACGAATAACACTAAAAACTTTCTAGAACTACAGATCTATATAACTTTAGATGAAGTTACACAAAAAATAGTGGAGAACTTCATTAAAAAGAAAATAATTTCTGTGAAAGTTGTGGGTGCTCTGAGGTGACGCCTGGTACACGCCCTCTACGATCGTTATTACAGTGTTCTGTTTTATTATATTTATTTAGAATTTATAAATAATTTACTTATTTTTTACTACTTTTTCCTACATAACGGGTGTACCTATATTTTTAAACGGTCTGTAGGTAAATGATTGTCAACAATGAAAATATTATTTGATTATCTTATAAATTATCAGCTTTTAGCAAGAAATATACCCAGTAGCAATTGGTTTGCGACAGAGTTGTTGTAACAGCTATAATTTAGATTTACCCACATGAAGTCCACATAACCCTTGCAAATTGGAGATCATAGGTTTAACAACCGATCGAATAATAACACAAAGCCTCTTGTTTCCTAAACATCACATCTATTACGCCAAAATATGTTTCCATTACCTTTGACAATTGTTATTAATGAAACCATTAATTGGCGCAGCTTACCCATGTCATGAGGGAGGGACTAGGATAAGTGCACCCCCCCCCCCTCCTCACTACATATAACAATCACATTTATAATTATCATATACTCCCATATTTAATCAGTAATCCAATTAAATTCATTTTATCAAATAGATGCTTACATTTCAGTATCATTTATACATTATTTATACTGTATTATATCGAATTATATTTTTTCCCACTTCCAATATCGTAAGTAGGCTATTAGGACATTGTTTGTAGGGATGTATGTTTATTTTACTGTGAAAGTATTGATTTATTCTTCTTAGCGACAGGATCAAGCGGTCAATTTTGTGCCATTTAAAATTCTAAATATTTGGCGTTTTTTTAATGATAAATAAAATCAAAGTTAACGCCACTACTCCGTTCTCACTATCACTTTCATTAAACATTTATTTAAAAACTAACTTTACAAACCGAACTTGTCAATGTCAAGAATATTAATATACATATGCATTCATTTTTCATTTAATTTATGTTTGTATGTCTGCTGGAATGACACATTTAAAAAAATATAAATGAGAATTAAATGAAAATGAAAATTAAATTAAATGTAAATGGCTGCATGAATCAGCCTTAATATATAAGGTGGAGTATGTCAGAACTTTCTCATGTTTGACATTTCCAATATTTTACTTGCAATAATTTTCTTGTTCGCTAATATACATACAGGCTGTCTCACAACTCGCGCCCCAGAGCGAATGAGGAAACACGAGACTGCATTGGGATGTGTAATTTCGAAGAAAAAAATCTTGCTTAAAAGGTATTCGAGAAAAGACGTCTTTAAATTGGCCAATCAGAGACCTACACCTTTAACGTGTGTTTGCCGTAATTTTACGTTACTAGGGTTTTATACAAATCAAATCTTCTTTAAAATGTGTGGACGACTGTAGTTTTCGAAAAATTTCAGTATCAAATTAAATTTGACAAGGTGAATAAAAAAGGCAAATTCTTACCATGTATTCAGCCGCTGATTACTTAGAAATGATTATAATTTTCGGAGAATGTGGACGTAACGCCAGAGAGGCAGCACGCGTCTATTCGGAACCTTTTCCGGATAGAAATCTTGTGGATCATAAAGTGATATTGAGAGCCATCGCAAGAACGCATGAGACCGGTCAAGTTATGCCAGATCAAATGACAATAATATTTTCGTTTAACACATTTTACACAGCTGTTCAACACGTTGCACTGTACGATATAAATGATGATCTCGGATGACACCTTCACTAACCTAAATTTGTTGACAGTGAAAAGTCAACTCTAAAGTATAAAAATTACAGTAAGTCAAACAAATTTTGTAACTCACTAATAGTATTTTTAAAACCTAACAACCAGGTTTATTTTGTAATAATATCATCACACCTCAAGATAACCTTCCGGGATTGGTGGATTAAAAAGTCTTGTAACTCCGTTATGCAAGCAGCCGCAAATTATTTTCTTCTATTTGTTGGCAACCTATTGTCGTCGGCAAGTGTTAGTTTCGTCTGGGGCGCGAGTTGTGAGACACCTGTATACCTACTGTGTGAATATTATTATTCGTCAAAATCCGAAGTGACATATTTCGCAATTGAATAATTATGATGTAATGTCAAAACTGGTAAAAACTGATAGTATGTCCTATACTGTGTCAATTTCGTTATTCATGACAATTAGAATTATAAATAGTTATTTAGAAATAATAAACCAATTGAATACATACGATATAAGTAAAATGGATGAAATATACCTCTTTTTATTGTCCAAAAGCAATAACTTGCAATAATTGTCGGGCATCTTAGAAACACCGTCTTTGCAATTGCAAAATGCACAATATGTATAATCACAAGAATTAACGAAATTACCAACACACAACGCAGCACAATAGCACAAATTATTATTGACGCCAAAATAACCTTAATCACATGAATGACAGAATAACATGAATATTCAAGTAATTCAAATATTTGAAAATGACACTCGTTATCGCGGTTACAATACAGTTTCTATTTCATTTTTTGCCGTTGGTTAGACGGAGATAGTATATACCCCTCCTAAAATCGGACGACAATGAGATAGCGAATAAAAGTATTATACAGGGTGTCCCGTAACTTCAGGTACATATTACAAGGGCATATAGTTCTTAATGTCCTGATTACGGAGCAAAAAGAATTTTTTCAAAATTCCTATAATTAAGGGTATTTCACTTAAGAAGAACATTTTTTGTACCCCTGGATACTATAATATTTGGAATAGTGAAATTAGTTATAACTATTACATAAAATAATTTAACAATGAAATTAATTTATGCAATTACGTAAAGCTTTGTCACACCAATTAAGTTTGTGAGATGTGTATGTAATGAAAAAAAATCAAACTATTTACTTTATTTTTACTATCTATTCAACCAGTGTCCCAAAACTGTTTCCTTCAAAAACCTCAAAAACTAATTTTTGAATTTTGAAAAAATTCTTTTTGTTCCGTAATCAGGACATTAAGAACTATATGCCCTTCTAATATGTACCTGAAGTTATGGGACACCCTGTATATGCAATGTTTGTATGACAAAGATGCTAGATAAAAGTTTTCTAATTCTAGCATCAGAAATTGATGACGTGAGTATCAACTGGGAGATATAGAGTGTACATTGATTTTTACTGTAACTGGTTAATAATTATTATAAATATAATAGAATCGTTAATCGTATGAATTTTAAAAGTTTAAATAATTCATAATTAAAGGTTCTTGAGATGTTCTACCCGAGCGCTTTGCAGTTTAAAGTACAGAACTTCTTGTAAAATAAATTTGATTTTATTTAATGTAATTAAAACTTTGAAAATGAGAACACAGCAGATTTTTAAAAAGAAAATTTAAGGTCAGTAATGCAATTTCGCACAACGGGCATATCTGAACTGAACGCTGAACGTAACTATTATGAAACGAAGAACATTGAATTCTATTCATTTGAATGTTAGATTTAATCTAAAAGTTCCTGTCTTGGGAGCTGGTACCCGTCTTGTTTCTTATTGTAGATCTTTTTCATTTTGGGTTCAGCTGTAAAATATATCAAGTTTCTAGAGTGTAAAGTTTTGTGCTGATTCTTAAATTAGTTTATTACTTTGCCGAAGTGTCTCTTCGTTTGCAGCTCTTTTTACGCTTGGAATTAGCGGAAGGCTTCGTCTTTCAGCTCCCGTTTTGCGAACTGAAACAATGTCGATCGTAAATTCGTAAATGATCCGAGTTATAGGCACACATATAAATTTCGCGATGATATGAAGCGGTCTATAAAATTCTCCTGTTTCGATTCAAACTGACATTTTCTTTCTTCTCACGGAGTCCATGTCACATGGGGCAAAATATGATATATGTAAAATGCGCTACGCTTTTTCCCTCACAAAATAATCAAATTATTTATGCACCAACTGAAAATTATATGTATTGTAGGAAGATTGTAAAATCCGTCGTTTTATAAAACGCCTTCATGACAACGCTAAGTCAACGAAGATTTGACAACCTGGCCGTGTTTTATACGAGTAAAAATACTAGGTGTCAAATGTTATTTTTTGCCTTTCGACGGATTTTTGCATTTAATTTATTCAGTTTCCACAAATTCTTCATGACTCGAAAAATTTTTCAAGTTTTATGTCTTACTTTTTCCATTTTTACTAGATGTAGTATTAAGTTCTCTACATTAAGTACAATTAAACAATTAACTACGTTATGCTTACTGCGGAATTTCCACGTTGCAAAAGAACAAAAGAACATACCATAAATGTGGGAAATTTTTTACTAGATTATACATCTCAATAATTATTCGAAATCTTTCATGTTAAACAGCATTTATTTTTTACCCAATTGACGTTTCGGTACAGTCTTGTACGTTCAACTGTGTAAGTAAGATCTTTATTCCTTAAATTGGGTAAAATGTTTAAAATAGAGAGAATTTAAGGTACATTCACAAATGAAAATTAGGTTTATGGTTTTTGTTTAGGTTTACGTATGTCATTCATAAATGTAAGTTTAAATTAATTGTAATTTAGTTTTGATATGTACAGACATCTATGTATATGCTTCAAAAACAAGAGTAAAATATCGGTAGAGGAGTACTTAACAAATACCCGTGCGCCGTGAAATTGTCAGTCGCTTGGCATTATTGGTTATATTTCAGAAATTAAGTTTTGACAGTCTTCATGTTCTTCTCGTATTTGTTTAAAAAGCCGAATCCACCAAGCGAATATTAAATAAAGATGAGTGTATATATCTATATCGTTTCAGACTCGTTCTCATTGGTGAAGTTTGTGACGTCAAATAAATCATAAACCTAAAGTTTGGAACTTGCAATGTTTAGCTTTATGATTTGGATTTAGAAACACTAAATTCTGAAATGTGAATGGGGTCATTAAATAATATGCGGCCAAAGTCTTTAAATCTAAAGTATAAACCATAAATGTAAACCTAATTTTCATTTGTGAATGTACCTTTACAATCGACGATAATTTGAGATTGCTAAGAAATGTAACACCTTTATGAAAATATGTGTAGTTGGAACATAATTAAAAGTAACCTGAATAGGGCCCCAATTTTTTTCTTTCAGAGCTGTCAATGAACATGTGGAACACCTTTTAAAGCTATTTAGCAAATATTTAATAGTTATTCCGTTTGTGTTTGATTTCTTTACCAAAATACAATGAAAATGATAGATATTTAAACAACTGCCATTTGAACGTCAAAATCAACGTACCACGTACGTGTGGTTAAAACACAATGCAGAATCTAAATGGTGCTATTCTGTGTCGTTCTATAAGCTATATAGACTCTGTAAGTAACCAACGTTACAGGATGTAAGCAAATTGCTATTCTGTAACCAAGTTACAGTACTGTAAGCGCCAAAATCTTGATTGTAAAGTATTACAGAGTATATTGGAACGTCAAAAATATATTTTAAACGTCAAATATATATATATATATATATATATATATATATATATATATATATATATATATATATATATATATATATATATATATGTATATATATATATTATAAAACATTTAAACAAATATGGAAATTAAAAGCAAAAGTTAACAATTTTTATTATATCTATTCCTAAATCAAAAACATAGAAGGTAAATTATACATCCTAGCAATTCTTATAGAAATTTATATTTAAAAATATATTTTAGTATGAAAATAGAAAATATCTTTCCAGACTTTTAAAATCCATTTAGATCAGTGTACCAGATAATCAAATACATTCTAATTAAGAAATGTTTTTAAACAAACTCATTGTAAATCTTTAATTGAAGTGACTTTTTTTCTTTAATATAAAGTTGAATAATTTTAAATAGCTATACTTAAGAATTTGTAATAATTATTGATTCAAAGCTAAAGACAAGGGCAGTTTCCGTCAGTCAAGATAATTTGAAGAAAACCCTAGCTACTTGTTCGAATACGAGTACAAATTAATGGTAGAGAACTGTTCTTAGTTTCATAGAATAATTGAAACAGTCATTAAACGATGACTGCATAATTAATATTAATAGATCACACTAGCGAGGAGAATAGATTACAAAAATTAAAACACAAGAGATAAAAAAATATTATTAATAATGACAAGCATTGATTACAACAATGACAAAAATTGATTATCTGCAAAAATCAAAAC
This sequence comes from Harpalus rubripes, assembly GCA_963082715.1. Classification (NCBI taxonomy): domain Eukaryota; kingdom Metazoa; phylum Arthropoda; class Insecta; order Coleoptera; family Carabidae; genus Harpalus; species Harpalus rubripes. Next base: position 59,206,825 of record OY720451.1, read on the forward strand.
ATAACGTATTTTGATTCAATAATTATATATTTCATTTAATCATAAACCTATATATTACATATGTGTAAATCTGATGTATTTATAGAAATTAATAATAATGAAAAAATCGTGATGGAATCTATTGCTTATTCAACTACATAAATATATTATGGAATATGTATCTTTGAACCAACATACCTACCATTTTATGCGCCCTAATTCTGTAAGAAAGTTGTTAAGTTTTAGCAACATTGCTATAGCAAATAACCAATAATAATTGCGAACACAGAATGAAACTTGAAAATGACAGACTTTACATTTGTTTTTATTGGTTACAAATTTTAGCAACGTTGTTAAGTATTAACACATTTCTTACAGAATTAAGCCGATAGTGTATTACTTATACAACAATCGTTTCTATTTCATATTATTCAGAATGCCTACAAAATTACTGTCAAATATACTGTAGCATATTTGACAGCTAAACAGGGATGAAGTTAGACATTCTATAAGAATATCTCTGTAGCGAGAGCTCTATAGCTTATAGAGTCTATAGAGTTACAGTCTTACAGAGCAAAGTTACAGAATAGCACCATAAAACCTTTGAGAACCCGTTACTTTGTACGTCCGTTATTAAAAACGTAACGTTAGCGTTGACGGAATCTTCTCGTACGTCATGCAAAAACTCCCTAGTTTTATTTTGTTAAAAAAAGAAAAAATCATGAATATACATACATCATGATATTTGAAAGCGTACGTTATTAACGAATTTTGATAAAAACAAATTCAGTCTACAAATGCATGCAGTAAAAATAATATTAATCCTTTTTCATTTGAAATAAATCTGGAATCGTGTAGCAATACATTAAAAATAAAATGTCATGTAGCTAATACATATGGAAATCACGCGAATATGTCCATACGCTAGGCTATACTTTTTTAAATTTGTAACCGATTCCATTTTTATAACGAACGAATTTCACGTCAGATATATTACACGAAAGTAAAGTATTTTATCGCAACCAATATCTAGTTTGCTACATTTTGTATTTAATAAAATATGGTTGCAAAGTGAAAACCGCAACTAGATAACGTCATACTGCTTATTCGCTCCCGGAGTGTTGGAGTTTTATTCTCGTTCGAATACTGTGAAACATATACACGTGGTGAATAGAAGAGAGCATAAATACGTTGACAAAATCGTAAAACGGTATCAGTTCCTTCGAAATCTTCACGGTCTCTAAGTTAGAACAGCGAATTTTACAACTCTGCATTATTCATACCAATATCATGTATAACTGTCTGAATTATTATTCTAGGTTATTGTTTCACGTAAAACAACGACTTGCATCAAAACAATTTGTATAATTTTGCTATTGGAAACTCTATATTTGGTAGAAGACACGAACTACGAGTACATGAATGTAGTTTATGTTATATTTAATGTATGACAAACAAGAGCAGATATACATGTACTCGAAATTTCAATCATACAACATTTAGTTTACAAAATTGACCTTTCGGTAACACTTATATTTTAATACTTTAATCAATAAGATAAATAAGATCTTACAGATTCATAAACATAAATTCATGTACACGTAAATATATTTGGTTTAAACATTTAATTTTACAAACAGAAACAACTAAAGATAACTAGCATTAGTTACCTTTAGTTGTTTCTGACGTATGAATGTATTTTATTACCTCTGATACTTTTTGACGACATTTCATCCTTACATTTTTGATTTTATAATGTAATGATCTTATTTTCCAACTGTACTTTAACTATCCCCTGATGATGATTCGATTGGAATCGAAACATAAGAAAGTTAATTAAATTACTGTTTAATAAAAACTGTTCACCACGACTGTAGCTCCAATTATTTCTCATCATCTCTACAATTATTGTTATTATTATTCGTTTCCAAACCATATATAATATAAATATATCTGATGTGGCCAGAATATTACCTTCCGTCAGTTCTATGTATTTTGTACAAATTCCACATAGACAATTTTATTTGCAAAGATTACATAATTCCATTACCTTGAGTCAGTTCTATATTTTGTACAAATTCAATACAGAAAGTCTCTTGTAAGAGAGTGTATATATTTCCAGTAAAATTATAACATAAACATACTATGTCAATTGCACTTGATACTGACATTTGTATATATATATATATATATATATATATGTCACAGATATTATTTTGCGTAAGATTATTTTTATTAAATTTATTATGTTTTGTCTCTAATTAGCTATTTAGGTACGTAACCGATGCTGTTGGATAAGAGCTACATTTAATGATACTGGTATTCACGTATTTTATTTCAGTTTATTTCTAGGTTTCAGTGTGAGAACATCGATATTATAGTGATTCAGGTGAGAGAGTTAATCTAGCATGTGTATGATTGTGAGTGTGCGTGTGAGCAGTACTGGGTACTGTAGTGGCCGCATCGTGTGAACCCGAGGGTCGCCAGCGTAGCAGCAGGGAAGGCTGTAGTGACCCACATCTGGTGTCGCCAACGGCAGCAGCAGTTTGGGCTGTAGTGATCTCTGTGGATGTGTTCCCGGATCACCACCGAAGCGGCAGAGGTTCCGTAGTGGCCGCCCGTGTGGACCCGGGGGTCGCCAGCGGCAGCAGCAGGGAAAGGCTGTAGTGACCCGCTTCTGGGTCGCCAACGTTAGCAGCAGTTAGGGCTGTAGTGATCCCTGTGGATGTGTTCCCGGATCACCACCGAAGCGGCAGAGGTTCCGTAGTGGCCGCCCGTGTGGACCCGGGGGTCGCCAGCGGCAGCAGCAGGGAAAGGCTGTAGTGACCCGCTTCTGGGTCGCCAACGTTAGCAGCAGTTTGGGCTGTAGTGATCTCTGTGGATGTGTTCCCGGATCACCACCGAAGCGGCAGAGGTTCCGTAGTGGCCGCCCGTGTGGACCCGGGGGTCGCCAGCGGCAGCAGCAGGGAAAGGCTGTAGTGACCCGCTTCTGGGTCGCCAACGTTAGCAGCAGTTTGGGCTGTAGTGATCTCTGTGGATGTGTTCCCGGATCACCACCGAAGCGGCAGAGGTTCCGTAGTAACTGGCGGTACTGCCCGTAGTTGCCAACATGTGTGTACGGTGTGTGAATGCCTGAACCTTATGTAAATGATTGCCTCCTCACTGAGTATTTCTCATGTGTTAATTCTTTTACAGAAATAATCACGGCGTGAAGGAGAATTCCGCGTGACCGGGTTCGGCCAGGCGACGGTCATCTAGATTTGTTATTATTTTTGAATTAATACTGTATATACCGGTTTGGGTGATAAATGTGTTTTAATATTCTAATTTTCAGCGCTAACATTTAATCGTCATTTATAACATATATATATATATATATATATATATATATATATATATATATATATATATATATATATATATATATATATATATATATATATATATATATATAGGGTGCCCATTTTAAAAGTTCCTGCCTGAAAATTCATAAATATGCAATCCATGATACATTTCATAAGCAGCGCTTGTTAAGGATTTAATAGTTTGTTTATTCAGTAATAGATTGCAACTGTTATTGTTAATTGTTAGAAAATAAAATGTTACGTGTAAGTTAAAATTCCGTATGTCGTGGATAGTCCCTCACCCGCCTGTAAATACGTCAAGTGCAACATATGCTGCGAATGGCTGCGTACCGAAGTTGTAGGACCAATCGAGATATACGTGCATTATATTTTGTAGTGTTGTATTTTCATTCACATAATTATAAACTGTTCACGTGAATATTATTGTACGATTCTGGAGATAAAGGATCATTCTAGTTGCTACATATAAAGTTTTGCATAAGAAATTTACTTTTATGAGATTTCTCGGCCTTTAAAGTTGGGGTAGAATTTCCTTGGTAAGAAATACACGGCGATTAAAATTATGTTCTCAGCGTTATGAACTAAGTTTGAATTTGGCGCCTAAATTTGACCGTTACACTTTTCTGGTCTATTATTGGTTTGTTTTAATAAGTATTACACGATAATTCATCTGCATGTATTGTGTACAGTAAGTTATGTAACACGCATTGCATTTTTTAGAATAAATTAGTATCCCATGTAAACGTTGTAATAAGTGACGTCATTATCTAGTAATATTTAACGATGACGTGCGTCTTCTGCATATTCATTGTTAACATACAAAAAATCTATGTTCATATATTTAAGCTTAAATATCTCCTTTAGTTGATTTGTAAACTAATAATTTATAATAGGGTATTCTCTAAGGACTACCAATATTAAAAATTTATTAAAGATATTAGTGTTGACAGGTAAACAACATGAAAAAAACAAAAAATCATATTATAAATGAATTGTTACAAAAGATATAAAGCATTTAAATTTTGTTGATGTACTAGATGGCCTTCCAATGGGAGCCCAGTTGAAATCCCTACTCCATGTTTGAATGCGATAAGACGCCGCATGAACCACTGATAGTACACCGCTGGTACTGTACAACTAGTACGTCAGTATCACGTAACACAACAAAATCAAATTTTAAAGATTAATAACTCGCTTATTAAAAGAAATTTTTAACAGGTACACTTAGATATAACTGTTCTTTAAGAAAAATAAATAAAAAGAGAGAATACCCTATTAATTTCTTTTATAGAATATTTTGCTAAATATAGAGTATTTTGCCTACTTCTGTTTTTAGGTATATGAAATGTTAAAAGAACATTCTGCTTCCTTCATTTTTATTTTAAATATTATTCTATTTGCCATCTGCAAACTGCACATATGCATTGGAATTCTACTTTACTATTTATTCTGTTCTTGTGTGTTGTTTGGTTGTACATTTTTGTAAATTGAAATAAGTGGGCGTAGCGAAACTTTTCGCAAAATTTATTATTCATGAGTTGCTGTTGGACCCATGCCCGCGACTGGAACTGCGACTGTGCTGCCACGCCAGTGCCCGTACGCCGCAACACATATGTAGTGCAACGTATGTTCCCCAAACCAATTCGCCGTGTTCACACGAATTTTACTTCTGTTACATGTTTCGTAACTCAAACTATTTCATGTCGTGCCTCGTGCCGGTTCCGCCTGCAGAGCTAGTGCCGTCTTGCGGGAATGTACACCAACAATGATATTTTATGCTATTGTCCGCGATATTTCTATCATCTAGGTCTGATGGGAAGAAGTGAAATGTAAAGAAACTAAATGGACTTGTAGATTTATTATGACAACATATGCAAAATACGAATGCATGCAAGAGTTACATATTCGGATTTTTATGTCTTTTTCAATATTGTATGTTCGAATAAAAGGTACAAATAAATAAATATAAAAATTACTATCAAGAATGAGGACATTGACCTTAAATGGATAAGAATTTACAGTGAGGTTTTGTATTATTTCTACCTCCCGCTACCCTTGGTAAGGGAGGTATAGGGATCGTGCTAAAAATCGCATATCGAGATTTTGGTAAATGACCACGTTTTAAGGTCCCTAGTATGTGTATGTGTGTATATGTGTGTGGATCCTGCACTCTAACTCAAATACTATTATTCAGAAAATTTTGAAATCTTGTATTTCGAACTTTTTCTGTATTGGAAAGAGTCCATTAGATTCTGGTATAAATCAGATAACCGGATATGGCGCTTTACTTGAAGCTCAAGATAGGTTTTTTTTCGAAAAATACCATTAAATGTTATTTTTTCGAGATTAATGTTATTATAAAAATTAAAGATTATTAAATTTTCTACAGATTTGCATTAATACTTTTTTCTATATATTTTATGGATAAATTTATAAAATTATCTATAATTTATATCCCAGAGCTTACGCTTTAAACAAACAAAACGCAGTTATTCAAATGTATGTCACTATCAAAGAATTAATCATTTTTAAATAATATTAGTAACGTTTTAAAAAGAAAAAAGTAAATAGAACAATAGAAAAGGAATTCAATACAGTTTCCAGCATAAGTAAATATGTAGGTATGTATTTAGATTAATGAAAATTAACGATTCACAAAAATGTTTAAGCTAATCCTCATTTTTGGATTAGTGAATTCTATTCCATCCCGGTATTTAAAATTTAATCTTCATTTTATTATAGCTCCAGTGGCTCAATGGTTAGTGCAACGCCTCATGTCATGAAGGCCCTCGGGGCTCCGAGTTCGAATCCCACTAAGGCATGGATGTGTGTGAATGTGAACCCACTCTGTAATTGGGATTTAATCCTGATGAATGGTTAAAAAGAAGGTAGTTACTTGGATTAGATTGGACTTTATTATAAGAAATAACACCAGATTTTTATTTGACACTTTGTTTGTAAAAGAGAGAAAATTTCCGAGTGAGAAGAGAAGAAGAGCGTGTATGAATGCGATTATGCATGTGGCCGAGGCGAAAGAAGTGTGCTTAGACAGGAATGTGTGGCGAAGGTTGATTGTTGCGTAACTATTACTGTGGTCCGGTTGCGGTATTTCGCTACCGAAAATCAGTCACTTTAATATGTTAAGAGAGGTATATTTGTTGTATGGTGTCAGGTTAGTAAGAATGTTGTTGAAAGAGAGTGATTATTTTGGTGGTTGATGTTAATATTATTATTATTGTTTCGGGTTTGTGTTAACCCACTAAGTGGGAAATGCGTGATTTTATGTATGTATGTATACTTTATTTAAATTAAAAGCGATCTATAATTCTAGTAAGTCTTAATTGTTATTCGTTCTGTTCAATATGTTCAATTAATTTTTTTTTGTTTATCAAAGTAGTCATCTCTTGAATATAATATTTTTGCCTTAATTTTTCATTCGTGTATTGAATATTATAAAAGTAAATATATACATTAAAAATGTTTTCAATCGCCTTGTTATGAACGAAAACATTTTGCTTTATTCTACGACCTTGTTTATACATATACAAATATATTTTATTTGCTATTAAAATGGAATATAAAAAGATCCACTTGTATTTTGTGTTATTTATTATTTTCCAAATAAAGAATCTTATTCTGAAATGGATATTTCCAATAACGTACATAAAGTCTGCTCCATTTATCATACTTTAAACAGATTTGCAATGGGATATGTTTGAAGGAATAAAAAAGCATAGACGCCAATAAGGAAGTTCCAGGTTAGAAAATGGCGAAAGATCGGCAATAATTTTAACTTGGTATAATATTAAAACATAAAAAAGAATGTAGGCTAAATGACGGGTGATAATAGTTCGACCGGCATTTTAAGGATCATCTTTTACTCCAGACAGCTTCTACCGAGACCCTACTTTTGGTACAATGAAAAACTATACTTCGTATAGTAAACCCTATTAGTAAAAGCTACTTTGCAAGACAAACGTGACATGACTCACAGAAAAAATTGTAAGGCTTAGGGATACAATGTCTAAAAGAATTAAATATTAGATTAGATTTGTTCTTGCCAAATTGGTTTAGAATCTACTTTTTCACCTCCCGCTATCTTGGTAAGGGAGATATAGGGATCGTGCTAAAAATTGTATATCGAGATTTTGGTAAATGACCACGTTTTAAGGTCCCTAGAATCCAATTTTAACATTTTCACGATGATATCTGTGTGTATGTATGTGTATGTGTGGTTCCTGTTTACGCTCTAATTCAAATACTATCAGTCAGAAAATTTTGAAGAAGCCATTAGATTCTGGTGTAAATCAAATAACCGGATATGGCACTTTACTTGAAGCTCAAAATAGATTTTCTCCGAAAAATACCTTTAAATGTTATTTTTTCGAGATTAATGTTATTATAAAAATTAAAGATTATTAAATTTTCTACAGATTTACATTAATACTTTTTCTATATATTTTATGGATAATTCTATAAAATTATCTATAATTTAAATCACAGATCCTATGCTTTAAACAAACAAAACGCAGTTATTCAAATGTATGTAACTGACAGATAAATGCCACTATCAAAGAATTAATCATTTCAAAATAATATTAGTAACGTTTTAAAGAAAAAAAGTAAATAGAACAATAGAAAAGGGATTCAATACAGTTTCCAGCATAAGTAAATATATATATGTAGGTATGTATTTAGATTAATAAAAATTAACGATTCACAAAAATGTTTAAGCTAATCCTCATTTTTGAATTAGTGAATTCTATTTTATCAAGATATTTAAAATTTAGGTAATCATTTTATTATATCTCCGGTGGTTTAGAGCAACACCTCATAAGTCAAGAGTGTGCTCGGGGCTCTGGGTTCGAATCCCATTAAGGCATGGATGTGTGTGATTGTAAACCTACTGTGTAATTGGAATTTAATCCTGTTGAGGGGTTTAAAAAAAGGTAGTTACTTGGATTCGATTAGCTTTCTATGAAATTTTCTTTCCCCTAAACTCCATATTTGTTTCATAGATGCAATTGTTTTATTTTATTTTTTTGATATTCTAAGTGCTTTGTGGGTTGATTGTTTCTCTGAAATATATATCCTAAATATCTGAATACTTTCACTTTTTCGATATTTTCATCAGCCCACTTCCAAACTTCTTTTGTTTCTCTCCCTTAGCTTTTTTTAAATTTCATTATTTTTGATTTTTCAACGTTTAATGATAAATAAAAAAATAAATATGTATTACTAATAATTGCGATGTAACCCAATATTAAATGGTGCAATATTTGAATAACATACTCAGTTTTTGTACGTAGTCGAAAGAAATTTGTAGGAATTATGGGTTTGGGTTCGTAAGTATGTACAAAATATAATATTTCGCATAGCGGAAAATGGAATTCAGTGTATGTGCCTTGTCTGCATATTTTGTTATGTCTGCAAAATTCTTGGTTTCCTTTGAAGTTCTAGGTCGGAAAAGGTGAAAGTTGTCCGATATTTCGATCACGAAATAATTCAAAATGACGGGTTCAGCATCAGCTGTATATACAGGGTGACAAAGAAAAATATATGGGCCACCTGAAGCAAACTCTATGGAAATGATATTGATCCGGCCCGCTCCCGTTCTCGTTTCAGTTTCCGTCTTCACTTTAACAAATGCTGAAGTATTCTAATCAGATCCCTTGCTGGTGATCTTGCAATTTTCAAACTTTTCCAGCTTGCTACAAATCGCGATGCTAGTTCTTTGTATAAGACTTTGTTAGCCTTAAATCTTTTAGACAGTCGACTGTGTTAAGAAGAATTCTTATTTCTCTCCTACAAGACGTTTTACCGATGTTTACAATGCTTTACACTACGAATAGTTTCAGATGTAATTCGCAATCTCATACCTACTTCATCTGAGAACAACAGAATTCATATAAGAATAAGATTTATTGATCCAAAAATCTAGTATTATTATTAATATTATTATTATTATTATTATTATCATAGGCATGCGCCTAATCCATATCAAGCTTCATTACAAAAACCAAAAATCTGATGTGACCAACACATAACCTCTCGCCAGATATTTTACCTGGTTGTACGCATAAAATGAAAAATATTTTTAAATACAAATACATATATTCATGTCTCACTACAAAATAATTCTCACATATATTTGCAAAATCTATGGGATATTTTAATATACATTATGTACAATACATACATTTTCTTTATATTCAATATCCTGAAATTTTCTTTTTCTACTTTCCTTTTCTTTTTCTTTATATTCGTCATTTTTTCGCAAATTCCTCTTATATTCTTTTTTACGTATATTCTTTTACGTTGTTGACTTTTTTTTATTTTCATAATCTTCATAATAATGTACAAATATTTTTGACAGCGACATACAAATATTTTTGACAGTGACATTTATGTGTCAATTACAAACATTTGAATTTCTTGCCTTGAAGTAGTTTGATTTGAGAATTTTTAAATGAAATTATTTTATATGCATTTCTTTATCTCTAAATCTATAGAAGATATAATAATGAATTTATATTTATCTGTTTGGCACACCCAGCAATGGGTAATATGCCGTGATGATATATTTATTTATTTATTTATATTTATCGAATAAAGAATTTAACATTCTTTAATATAAGTATTTACATAAATTTTCAATAAATAATATTTAGATGATTTTTTTCTTGTAACTACTACTTCCGGTTGTCCAATTGTTACCAAAATTTAATCAACTCTTCCCATTATTGTTAGATTGAGGAATCCGTAGTTAAAAATGTCTTAAGTATTATAGTATTTGAGATATCGTGAATCAAACATCCACACACACATCCACACACACACACACACACACACACACACACACACACACACACACACACACACACACACACACACACACACACATACATACGGACATCATCGTAAAAATGTTATAATCGGATTCTAGGGACCTTAAAACGTGCCTATTCACTAAAATCTGGATATGCGATTTTTAGCATGAATACAATACCTCTCTTAGCGAGAGGTAAAAAGTATATAAGTTTTAAATTTGCATATCTCGCTTATACAAAGGGCTAATTTAATAATACTTGATGTGCTAAACGCAGAATTTAATTCTCCAAAACTCATATTTGAAGCATTTATTTCTAAAATTAAAATGAAACCATTTTATTCAAGAAAAACTGTTAACAACTTCAGGTAATATATCACTTCCGGTTAGCCTGTTTTCACCAAAATCTACTATGTTATTGCAATTGACATAAAAGACTTATATACCAAATTTGAAAAGTTTTGGATTATATTTTAAAATAGTTTTTCATTAAAATCAATTAAAGGCTTCAAATAAATTACCATTTCTGGAAATTATGTAATGACCAAAAAGGGAGGTGCACAACTAGATGTTATAGCAGTCCTAAATACAAAATTTCAACTTTCTACGGTTTACAGTTTTTGAGTTATGTGAGATACGTACCCACGTAAGTACGTACAGACGTCACGACGAAATTATTCAAAATGGATATTTCCGTTGAAATCTGAAAACCGAAATTTTTCGCGATTACAATACTTCCTTTACTTCGTACAAGGAAGTAAAAAAATCATTAGGAGCCAGGTCTCAACAAAACGGCGAATTTATTATTATTCAATGTTTTGGGCATTCAAATAATCAGTCGTTCGAGCAGCAGTGTGCGGCCGAGCATTGTCTTGATGCAAAATAATCCTCCCCTACTATTATTACCTATATTTCGTCACCTCACCAATATTCTTTTCGGAAACTGCCGTTTTTGGCTTAGGAGCTTGAAAACTGTCATTTAAGAAAAGTCGGCCACGCTGAAATTCATTGTACCCCCGCTTTGCGGTACCTAAGGAACACGGCTTGTCACCAAACACTCGATGGATTTCCTTAAAATATTCTTGATGGCTTAATCTACGCTTAAAATTGTAAAAAATTACAGCTCAATAATGCTCTTTGCTCAATTCAATGATTTCTTGGGGAAAGGATAACTTAAAAATTATGTATTTGAACAACATTCAATTATATTTAACAACCGTCACTATAATGGACCTTTTCAATTTAAAGAGATAGAAGATATGCGCAATGGGGATCTGCGCATAGTAAGAACAACTGAGATCGATAGCGTTTGTTTCTAAAAAAAATTAGACGTAATATATGAGAATATCTCAGATAACTTTACAAATCTTATCGAAATAAGTTACAAAAGCTTTTATTGAAGTTAAAATGTCTAACGATGCAAATTGTCACTGAGAATACAGATATTTTAATGACTGAAATATTTTTGACGTTTCGTTTGACAGCCCAACTGGCAGTTGTTCGCGCCATTTTCTTACTATTTGCAGCTTTAGAAAGAGATAGCCGTTAAATTGAAAAGTTCCATTAACCTTAGCCGTGTTCCTTCGGGTTGTGATTGTGATTTTGTGAATCCTGATTAATTTAATCGTGATTCTTTTGAAACAGGATTTAAAAATTATAGCAAGAAAACAACACATCTAGTGTCAAATGTCAATGTGATATGCAGACTAATGCAAACTATCCTGCTTTATTTTATAAATAATCGACTGTCTAGTGTTATATTCTGAATTAAAAATGGGTTATATTGAAGTAAAAAATAATGTTCTTGGTAAGGAATATGAAGTATGTTTATTTCAAACAAATCTGTATGTGGTTCATTACACGCCTTTGTAGAAAAATCTTACTTTTCTTGATGCCACAAACCCCACATACGTAAATTTCTACGCTCGAAATAGTATATTTTCAATTTGTTCTGAACTGAACCCATGTGAATCACTCACAAAAGTCTGATTCTGAAGGGAAGGGGGAAGGTTGTTTAGTGATCACAAAATGAGAAAGTGATGATAACGAATAGGAAACGTAAAACATTATTCTTCTTAATCATGATCACTTTTCTCATTTAGATTACGAATCACAGCCCGAAGGAACACGGCTCTTGTAAACAACTAGATTAAAATGTCAAACGAAATTTGTTTCGAAATATCATAGCCTGCTAGATAGACTCAGTGGAATTCTTCTTCGAATATCAAACTGCGGGCAAAAACGACGCCTTGCCACGGTCACCGAATTATTATTCGCGAAAAATGGCCTTGAAAGAACGACAGAATATCAGTAGAGAATATTTACAAATTGTGATTGATTTCAGATGTAGAGTTATCTAATATAAAGTTTTCATTAATTTTGTAATTTAAATCTTATCTCTTTCGGGAATACATAGTGTAACAAATGAGCTGAATCAAATGTGTAAATTAGGTTTGATATGAGTGCAAATAGAATCCGCCAGAGGTTATATGGTTACATGATATGAAATCTGTTGAAGTTAGATTGAGATCCCGCGCTTGCATCAAATTCTGGAAATTTCATTATTAGTTTTTCAAAGAGTTTTTGCACATTTCGCGTTAGGACACATGAAATTTTTCCGTTTGCTAACAAAGTGAAATCGCTGTTAGGATGATGTGCTGTGCAATCAAAGCGGTTGCAATTTAAAAGATTTATTTTTATGATGAAAAAGCGAATGAAAAACTAACAAGTTTTAAAACTTTTGATCGTTAAAACGAGCTTTGTATTATGTTCCACGCACAAATTTAATCGCTTTGATGGGCTACGTTCAAGTATTTTACTTTGAAATTGCGGTTGGTGCATTTATTTTCAAACCGAATAGGCAGTTGGTGCAACTGCTTAGATAAAAAATCACCATAGGTACAAGTGCAGAAATATTCAATTAAAATGGAAATTTAAACAGTGTGTTAGCAATATTTGTTTTGTGCGAGACCAAAATAGAAATAAAACACCAGATTAAAAGTATTAATTCAAAAAATGTAAAATATTGCAAACATGTGCATTAAAATAATTTTATTTTACCTCCCGCTACCAGAGGTAAGGGAGGTACAGGGATCGTGCTATAAATCGCATATCTAAATTTTGGTAAATGACCACGTTTTAAGGTCCCTACAATCTAGAATCCAATTTTAACATTTTCACGATGATGTCTGTGTGTATGTGTGTGTGGATCCTCCACTCTAACTCAAATACTATCATTCAGAAAATTTTGAAATCTTGTATTTCGAACTTTTTCTGTATTGGAAATGCAACAAAAGTTCGAAAATAATCGAATACACAGTTGAGAGGATAATTATTAAATATTACTGAACTTTAAGTAAACGCATTTTTAATTATAAAAAAAAATCTGGTCTGGCCAACAAAATACCTCCCGCCATATACAGCCCGAGTCACAAAAAAGATTAAGTTTTTTGGATTAGCGAATTTTACTCTAATTTTGACAGTTTATTTCTTAAAATATAGTCTAATCTAATCCAAGTTACTAACTTTTTTTAAACACTCAACAGGATTAAATCCCAATTACAGAGTGGGTTTACATTCACACACACATCCATGCCTTAATGGGATTCGAACCCAGAGTCCCGAGGGCACTCATGACATGAGGCGTTGCTCTAACCATTGAGCCACCGGAGCTATAATAAAATGAAGATTAAATTTTAAATACCGGGATAGAATAGAATTCACTAATCCAGAAATGAGGATTAGCTTAAACATTTTTGTGAATCGTTAATTTTCATTAATCTAAATACATATTTACTTATGCTGGCAACTGTATTGAATTCCTTTTCTATTGTTCTATTTACTTTTTAAAACGTTATTAATATTATTTTGAAATGATTACTTCTTTGATAGCGACATTTATCTGTCAGTTACATACATTTGAATAACTGCGTTTTGTTTCTTGAAAGCGTAAGCTCTAGGATTTAAATTATACATAATTTTATAAATTTATCCGTAAAATATATAAAAAAGTATTAATGCAAATCTATAGAAAATTTAATAATATTTAATTTTTATAATAACATTAATCTCGAAAAAATAACGTTAAAGGTATTTTTCGAAGAAAAACTATTTTGAGCTTCTAGTGCCATTTCCGGTTATCCGATTTTCACCAAATCTAATGGGCTTTTTCCATTACAAAAAATGTTCGAAATACAAGCTTTCAAAATTTTCTGAATGATAGTATTTGAGGAGGATCCACACATAGATATATATATATATATATATATATATATATATATATATATATATATATATATATATATATATACACACACACACACACACACACACACACACACACACACACACACACACACACACACACACACACACACACACAGACACACATACACACAAACACAAACACTCAGACACACACACACACACTCAGACACACACACACACACACAAACACACACACACACACACACACACACACACACACACACACACACACACATACATACACACATACATCATCGTGAAAATGTTAAAATTAGTTTCTAGGGATTCTAAACGCGGTCATTTACCAAAATCTTGATATGCGATTTTTAGCACGATCTCTATACCGCCCTTAGCAAGGGTAGCGGAAGGTAAGAATTAAAACGGTTTATTGTTTTATTTGAAGTGAATAAAGCACTTACACCATACCGTCAAAAATTATGAGTACATCTGCTGATTTGAAAAAATAATATACTCAAAGTTCGAACTACAAGATTTCAAAATTTTCTAAATGATAGTATTTGAGTTAGAGTGGAGGATCCACACACACATACACACAGACATCATCATGAAAATTGGATTCTAGGGATCATAAAACGTGGTCATTTACCAAAATCTCGATATGCGATTTTTAGCACGATCCTTATACCTCCCTTACCAAGGGTAGCGGGAGGTAAAAACTTTGTTGAAATTTGTGTTATACGTTATATTCGATTTTTGTGTAAAATCCTCTCAAATCCTTTAAAAATTCAACATTAATGTAAAATCTAAATTGCGTATTTTAACTTGTATAATATCGCATAGTAATGTAATGTAACAACAAGAATTTCTACATCAAAGCTAATTTAATTGTGGTAAAGAACATTGAAATTTGAAAAACATACCGTTGTTAGTACACTTTTAATGAACTCTGACACTTTGTAGCACGGTGTAAAGTTGCAGGTAGGCGAATAAAGAAATTATCACTGCTTTATACTCGATGTTAATTTAAAGTAATTACTATAATTATACTAGCAAACAGGGCAAATACTGCAGTTGTAAATGTTTCAGGCAGTTCCTTACTCACTGCGCCCCGTCCTAAAAATAATTGCTTTTTTGCCGGCAGGAAGTTAGAGTGCTGCCAACGTTAATTAAATTTATAGCGAATGTATACGAGTGGCGACAAGTCGTAAACGGAAGGGCAAAGGGCAAGAGCCTTATCACGTTGGCCCATGTAAGATATTATAAACGAGAAGGACTGCTGCACTACCACAACACGGGTCCTGTAATGAGATAAATATTTATCGTCGTATTTAAATTTCTCTTTTTAATTTAGAAAAATGTCAGCCGACATTTGGAGAAGCCGGGGCCATTATTCATCGTTATGTCGACCGGAAATAACGTGCCACCCTCAACATTTATATGAAAATTAATGGCGGATAGTTCGGCGAGATTAGTCCTCGCTAGTTTGCAATCACTGCTGCTTTATATTCAATTATTCCGACAACAATTCGATATCGCATCCTTCAAAACTTCCAAATGAATTATTTACCTACTACTTTTTACTTTATTTCGTTTCTTTCTGTAATGAAAATTCATCACTTTCGCCACCATCACCATCAATATGGAAATAAGAATTGAAAAATTGAAACGGTTTATTGTTTTATTTGAAGTGAATAAAATACTTATATTATACCGTCCAAAAATATGAGTACATCTGTTGATTTGAAAAAATAATGTACTCAAATTGTTTCCTTCAAATTAATGACCAAACTACTCATCGGAAAATAGACCAATCTGATTTTTCTTTGTTACGTTGAGTAACATCGGTTATTTGCCTTGCTAAGTTGTGTTTCGCGAAACACAACTAGTAAATCCCTAAACTTAAATGATAATTCTCGTTCAAGAGTATCTAGATGCATATACAGAGTGTCTTGGAAATAGGGGGACCAGGCTTAACCACAGATTCCTGGGCCCATAATAAGACGATTTAACTAAACTTACCTATATCCGACAGTGCACCGTTTAGCCAGTATTCTGCTTCAAAGTCTTTCTAAAAAAAATAGTTTTTTTTATAATAACGAAACGCTTTGTTCGATTTGAATAAAATTTGGTATCACATTCCATAGGGAACTAATTCATCTTTTAAGATGGTATTTGTTATTGTTAATGAACCATTAGTGTATGAAACTTGGGTGCCGCGACCATGAATAGACCATAATTTTTTACGCCAATAATGTATATTTACTGTTTTTCAGAAAGATACATTCAATAGTAAAATTTCGTGTCTCTACCTAAGTTATGATATCTCTAACGATTTAGTCAGAAAAAAATAAAATGTAAGTGATTGCACCGTGTAATTTTTAAAATAAATTTTATCTAGCAGTCTTTCCAAATGTCAAACAACTAATTTTTAATGACAGTAACAATGAGGTATTGCAAAAAAAATTAACATATCTTTTTTCTTCTGAAATTTTTATAAGTACGTTCTACAGTGTGATTAAATATGATTTTCTGTTCAAATTTCTGTATATATTAAGCACAGTAGCAGTTTAAAAATATACTTTTTGAATTGGCGCCAAATTACACTGTCTGTGGCATCAGACATATATTAGCCAATGACAAAACTGGAAAGATGATAAAAAAAACAAATGTATTATACATCAACGTGAATGATTGCTTTAATGACAACTGTGTGACATAAGGTCTGACTTATAGTGCAGCGTGATTTTTGGTTCTTTAGCGTAGTTCTTAGTTATTTATTATATTATAGCGTTATATTTCATAGTTTCATGCCCAGTATTATAAAAGATGGATAAGTAAAGCACTAGCAAAGTAAAATTTACTCCTGAAGTTAAAAAGTTTATTCCAGAGATTTTCTTCAAACCAATAATAAAAATACTAGCTAAGTAAATCTACAGAATAAATTACTCCACCGATGTTCGAGGAAGTAAATTTTATTGTGTAAAATAAATTTGACACATGTCAACATTAATTAATTTAAATTCATTATAAATTTAAACCCATATAATTTTTACATTTATTTATCTCCAACATGTTTTCTTTGTCTATTTCTGAGTAATTTTGCCCCGTTCTCTCTTTCCCATTTTAGTTGACACCTGACACTTTATGACACACACACCTTATTTTCTATTTTGACTTTTGGATTTATTTCGTGTCAGGAACATACAGAATACAATATTATTAAAACGTATATAAAACATATTCCAGCGACACATTGTTTGGAATAGATCCTCTTCAGTTGGAGTTTGACATTATCGTCAGTAGTGGTCTTAAGCAATACCGTCTAATAATATTTTATCCTGGATTTATCAATCTCTCTTATGGACCAATAGTGCAAAGATTAGCCGGTATAAGAAACCGTAGCCTGAGTGCACCATTTTCCAGCTAAAAAAATAAATGTATTCAATAGTTCTTATTTAATTATAAAAATATTTATATTTACATCAAAATGATCATTACAACAAAGAAGTTTTGATTTTATGTTTTTATCTTTACTTGCGACAACCATTTCATTCTTCTTTCTTCGTTTTGAGGCACTATGTTTTATGTTTCCCTATTATCAGTTCTATTTGGGCACACTGCACAAAACACTTTTTTACAACCATGTTTGATTATTTCCAAATACAAAAATCAGTAGTAGTTGACAGATGTCATGACTGTCACTCGTTTAAATTCCGTCGGAGGCAAATGTAAGCCACACCCTCATTGGTTAGGTTTATTCTGACGTCCTCAGTCGAAAGGGGAAGCGGAAATTCAAACATTATAATTTCAAAGACAATTTTCTCATGAATAAAGAATAATACGAAAAAAATAAAAAATAGGGGCTACATTTTATTTCTTTCTGACTAAATCGTTACAGATATTATAACTTACGCAGAGACACGAAAATTTACTATTAAATGTTTCTTTCTGAAAAACAGTAAATTTACATTATTGGCGTTGCCAGTAAAAAGTTATGGGAATCATGATCGCGACACCCAAGTTTCATACACTAGTGGTTCACTAACAATAACAAATACCATCTTAAAAGATGAATTATATCCATTTGGATTGTCATACTAAATTTCATTCAAATCGAACAACGCGTTTCGTTATTATAAGCAATATTGATTTTTTTTTAGAAGAACTTTAAAGCAGAATACTGGCTAAACGGTGCCCTGTCGGATATAGGTAGGTTTAGTTAAATCGTTTTATTTTGGTCCCAGGAATTTATGGTAATTCCATGTCCCCCTATTCCCAAGACACTTGTATGTATTTATATGTCATCATTACCGATATCTGCGTACAAAGCAGATTGGCACACCCAGCAATGGGTAATATGCCGTGATGATATATATATATATATATATATATATATATATATATATATATATATATATATATCTCCCAATTTGCATTTTTCACGATGTTAGATGATATAAATGTTATTTTTGATTCTGAGAGTGATGATAAAATACTTGATTGACATCTGTCAAAAGTATGAATAACAACACATCGTTTGTGTTTACGTGGTATCCATAAGAACAAGGGATAAAGTTATCCGACGTTTATACGACCGATTTCCATGGGTTTATCTAATGATTGTAAAAGTGGCCCTAAGTCGGCCATCTTAAATAAACGTAGCGCCTCTATAGGACATTTCAGTCGCCAACACTTTCAATCCAATTTCGATCAAGAGTAAAATTAAGCTGCCATGTATAGGATATTAAATTTACAGGTATTCCTATGAAATTTTTCTTGTATTTATTAGACGATACAATTTTCACTATTCGTAGTAAAAATTATATATTTTACGTCATAGCAGATCCGAGTACATATAAATTTCAGAAAGCCAAATATTTTCATAATAAATATGGGGTGTATATTTTCAGCTATATCGAATACCGCATATTTCATTTTGTCGTCAATACATATAAATCAGCATACGATGCTCGCGGGCTTGCTTCTTGTATGTCGTGTACGCGTATGTATGTGTATTTCAATGCATATGTGTGCAGTGTAAATTCATCCCCTTCACAAACATGTTTATAGGCAGTAAATTGTTTTTTGTTTGCTTTTTTTAATAAACCTAATTTAAATAGCATCGAATTTGCCGTTCACACAATGTCAATATTATTGTCATATAATTATATGAAAATATTGCCACTTATTCAACCGATACTATAGGCGGTGTGCACAAAAGTAGTCAGCGTCGACAGCGGACAAAAATGACAAAAGTGGTTACTCATTGAAACATAGCAAGGTTATGTTTTGTGTCAGAATAATTTTGCAATTTCTATTTTATAAAATATTTGCAATAAATGCGAAAGATAGGACGTCAAATATTATGTGATGGATTGGGGGATGTAATAATTCTCACAAAATTATCGATTGAAGTATCAAATTTTATAAATTTCCTAGAAGATTATACGAGGAACAGATGTTTTAGAAAATAACTTTTTCTTCTACTAACATGAAAAATTATTTTAGGTATACATATTTTCTCATTGTAAAAGATACTTATCGTATGAAAAAATTCTAACAATAGTCGTCTGATTGCAATAATGAATTATATAAAAATGTGTTTCTTAAGTTCATATTTGAACAAAATATAATACAAGAAGCAGAAAATTGTCATAAAATTGTATAATACTTGCAGTTGTATGAAATAGAAGTCTATTTTTGACAGAATTCGTCTATTTATTATAGATTTTGTACATGTAATGTTAATGTTAAAGGTAGAAATTCACATGGTTCGTATTTTTCGTGTATTTTCTTTTCCGAGCTATTGCAAGTGATTCCACTTAAAGTCTGGTATATTTTCAATGAAGAATCTTCTTCATTTATTGCACAGTACCTTCGCTGGTATTTTGACTTTTTTGATTGTCACATCACATATAGAGGATGTCTCACAACTCGCGCCCCAGACGATACCGACAGCTGCCGACGACAATAGGTTGCCAACAAATAAAAGAAAATAATTTGCGGCTGCTTGCATAACGGAGTTACAAGATTTTTTAATCCACCAATCCCGGAAGGATATCTTGAGGTGTGATGATATTATTACAAAATAAAACTGGTTGCTAGGTTTTAAAAATACTACTAGTGAGTTACAAAATTTGTTTGACACTTTAGAGATGATTTTTTACTGTCAACAAATTTAGGTTAGCGAAGGTGTCATCCGAGATCATCATTTATATCGTACAGTGCAACGTGTAGCAGCTGTGTAAAATGTGTTAAACGAAAATATTATTGTCATTTGATCTGGCATAACTTGACCGGTCTCATGCGTCCTTGCGATGGCTCTCAATATCACTTTATGATTCATAAGATTTCTATCCGGAAAACGTTCCGAATAGACTCGTGCTGCCTCTCTGGCGTTACATCCGCATTCTCCGAAAATTGTAATAATTTCTAAGTAATCAGCGGCTGAATACATGGAAAGAATTTGCCTTTTTTTATTCACCTTGTCAAATTTAATTTGACACTGATATTTTTCGAAAACTACAGTCGCCCACACATTTTAAAGAAGTTTTGATTTGTATAAAACCCTAGTAACGTAAAATTATGGCAAACATACGTTAAAGGTGTAAGTCTCTGATTGGTCAATTTTAAAATGTCTTTTCTCGAATATCTTTTAAGCTAGATTTTTTTTCTTCGAAATTTCACATCCGAGTGCAGTCTCGTGTTTCCTCATTCGCTCTGGGGCGCGAGTTGTGAGACAGCCTGTATAGCATTTTAAATATTTTCTTTATTCATTTCAATATACTATGATGTATAATATTCATGCACAGTAGCAAAAACTCAAAATAAAATTGTAAATTATATCACTTTCTCGAAATGTCAAAATTGATTCGGTAATCAAAAATATTAATGTAGCCGTTAGAAGCGCTGACGCTCAAAATGTGCACATCGGCTATACAGTACAGTGGCGTAACTAATGAGCCCGCAAGGCCCGCGTTTCGGGCGGGCCCCCGGCTCTAGAGAGGCCCCGCTTTACATGATTTATAATTTCGTTACTACTGCGAAATTTTGAATTTAATCTTTTTTTGTAGAAACGTACATATTTATTTAGTCCTTTATTTTTTTAATTGTCAATTTCCAAAAATAATATTGGCTAAGGGGTCCCTTATCCGCTACGCAAAATCAAGTTCTTTATTTTCTACCACATTTCGGCCGGCAGAATTTCGATTTCTTACCAAATATTTTGTTGCAACTGATCCAGTTTTCCCCATAAAAAGAAGTTTGGGGCTATCAAATCAGGACACCTGGCGGCCAATGTGTATTACCAAAACGTGGGATTAAATAATGATACGAGAAAGATTTTCGCAAAATTGCTACTATTTAAACTGTATGATACTGATCCATCTTGCTAATACTATATTTTTTTTCCAAGTTCTTTCATTTGGGATACCAAAAATGTATGAATCAATTTCCCTGTAACTTTCACCAGTGGACTGTGCCACCAATTTTATTTACAAAAAAAAGGAAAACACGCCCATCACATTTTCATAGTAAATGCCACACCACAATATACAATAACTTCGGTGGGATGTAAAGGTGCCTAGTCTTGGATTTACAGGCTTCCCATATTGACTATTTTGCTTCTTAACATGTCAAGTCAGATGAAAGTGAGCCTAGTCACAATTTCCACAAGTTCTTGTGGTTTGTAGTTCCTCATGATAAACGCTACAATTAAAACGGGCCCCAAAAACTTTTTGCGGGCGGGCTCCCGAACTCTTAGTTACGCCACTTGTATATGGAAATTTTTGTGCAAAATAAACACTCGCGAAAATTTCAGTTTGAATAGAAAAATTTTCAGTATGAGTGTCTGTAAAAACCGTAATTTTATCCGTTGGTTGAGAGCGCATTTCACGCATTTGTTTTTCTCAAGTTTTGTTTAATTCTCTACCGTGTAATTCTATTACAGTTTGGGTTCTTTCTCGTTTTCTAATATTGCAAATTCTTGCAAATGAAATCTGCAAAAAAGGACGCAACGTTTAAATGATTTTACATTACAAGAGATTTCGTTTTATGTTAATTCAGATTTAGAGGCATTAGCGGCGAACGGACGACAGCCGACAGCGGGAAAAATAAACTACATTTTGATTAGTGTTTAACGTTAACATAATCCCCTGCGGGTTTCTCAGCCCCGCTCAGGCCTGGAGGGAGGAAACTTTCCACGACTCATTCGAAAAACTAAAACTCTGCATAATTTTGCATCTCGCTGCTTGACTGACTTGGAAGTTTGCAAAGTCATCGTCGCCGACACAGGGCCGGTCAAGGATACTGCAGTGGATGCATTGTTCTCAAAATAAATAAAAAAGTTTCATTAAAAACACTAAAAGAGGAAAATAATTATCACAAGCTTTCTGCCACGATAAATGGAATCATGGGAAATATATACGTAGCTTAAAAGTAAAGCTGTTAAAATAGATCGTGAAATGTAATTTTCCTGACTATTTCCAGAACAATACATTATCGAGGTAATGATCGATTGGAATTGAAATTGGGATTCTGTAAGTCACTTGATCATTAAAATTGGTTAATCATAGTCGATAACATACTGAAATTTATCGATCAGTAATATGATGTTATCATATTAATGATGGATAACAAATGCCAAAATCAGATCAAAGTAGCAGTTACAAAATTATATCGCCTGTACTTCAATGCAATATACATAATTGAAAGTAAGCATTTTTAAATATCATTTTTTCACATTTAATGTTATTATAAATATTAAACAACATTGTATTCTCTATACGATTTGACTACATTTTATACTTCATATTAAATGGATATATAAAATTATAAAAAAATTAAATTTCATAAATTAGCTAGCTATGCTAGAAACAGCTACGAAAATTCTGATTGAGAGATGTCAGTGTCAATTGACATATTCGTAGTATATTTGTGTTATAATTTTACTCTAAATATAGGATCTTTTTGCTCGAAACTTTCTGTAAAGAATTTGTATAAAATACATACAACTGTCAAAAGGTGATGTACGTACAAGAAATTTAGAATCTTTTGCAAGGAACTTTCTGTATGGATTTTATAGAAAATACTTAGGCATTTACGAAAATTCTACCGGTAGATACCGCATTCACCGACTGTGTTCCAAACATGAGTGGTAAAAAGTTACCGTGTTCGAAAATTGTACAATATCTATCAGATTCATCTACCGGATTCATGAAGAATCTAATTTCAAAAAAAGGTAGTGATGCAAAGCGAAGTGCGCGCGTTAAAATTGGAAATGTGTTCAAAGTAGGACTGTGCTCAGTTTGTTAGCTATATTAAATTTCTAACCTGTTTCAAATTTAATAGGTTATGGATCTACCTCTGTTTAAAAAACGTTGATATTTTTTACAAATCGTCTGTTTGTTATGTTATGTTACCACTGTTACCTTGACAACCATGTATTTTGCGCACGGTTTGGGAAATTAATTTACCGGTTTCAGGATATTATTCCATTGTTTACATGTACAAAAGTAGGCTGGTAACTAAGTAATAACTGCATATGTATGGTAATATTATTACAAAATGAAAATATAATGCTCTTCATTAATACATACTGATAACGTTAGCCTATCGTTCTAAATACGGTCTACTTTATTCTAAAGTAATAAACATGAGGAATAAAGCATATAATTTGAATATTTGTCATATTGACATATGTCAAAATAATTGTTCTGTTAACCATAGCAATCTGAAAGTAGCATTAATGAGAGAATTTCAAAAAATGGTATTTATCAATAATGTGTTAATTTTCTGAAACCGATAAACTATTGAACAAACCACGGATGTTATTAATCATAACAAGCCTTAGATGTCTTAAAATCCTCGCTCTACGAGGTCGGATTTCAAACCAACATCTTCGGCAGTTATGATATACATAACGTTCCTAGGTATAACATTACCAATAGAATATATAATTCATTGAATTCATTCCGACTTCATTTCCCAGACTTATATGTGGATAACGAATAAATTATTGGGATAAGTGAACCCTTATCAAAATAAATTTTGCAATTTAAAATTTGAAAACTAAAATATATCATTATATATATTATATATTATATATATATATATATATATATATATATATATATATATATATATATATATATATATATATATATATATGCCTAGTCAATTTCATTATTGTAATCAACTCTTCTTTATTGTAATCAAGAAGTTTATTGTTGTAATCAAATCTTTCTTTGAACTGAATAACTATTTTCTGTCTTAACATTACATTACATACAAAAATAATGAACTACATACATTAATTTATTTAGCAGACGGTAGGTAATAAATAAATGCGCGGCCCTTTGATTTTTTTTTGAGGTTCTATCTGAACACTACGTAAATAACTATAAAACATTTATTGGTTAGGAAAGTTTGTGTAACCGTAACCATATGCCTATCTAGTATGACTATTTGTTTATTGGATAAAACTCATAATTCATAAATTCATATCCGATGGTACTGCATTTTAAAAGCTTGAGTATTCTTAACGATTTAAAGCCTTCAAACAGTAAAATATTTCTCTGGCATTTGAAATTTATAGTTGTCATGCGTATATCTAGTGGAGCAAATAAGATTCGCAATTTCCTTAAGGAATAAAATGCATGAGGTAAATTTATGTAGAAGCAAAACGTCATCCGACATGAGGGAAACATTATATTTTACTTTGATATAAGATTCTCTTTGGATAGGGACGCATTATGGCAATCTGACACTTTCGGTATGCATTATTAACTCGCAACGCATCACACGGGGACGGCCGAGTGCGAAATCTGCCAGGAAATCCACATCATAGCAAGCTAAAATATATAGCGTTGTATACTGTCTTCTATAATCACAGTTCCATAGACATTTTATTTAAAAAGTGAATTTATAAAATCAAAGAATGAGAACTTTTTCAGAAGTTATATCACGAATTTTTGCTTAGCAACAAACATGAAAGCAAACTGCATGGTAAATCTCGATTCCGAAGGAGGAGGGATTGTACCTAATGTCAGTTTGCTTGAGTGCTTAAAACAGGGTCGTGTAGTATTTGGTGAGATAGATTCCAAAGACAACGCAAAATGAAACAATTTAATTAATATTTTATTTCTGAATTTAAATAAAATAAATAAATATATCATCACGGCTTATTACCCATTGCTGGGTGTGCCAATCTGCTTTGAATACAAATATCTATAATGATGAAATATTTGTACCGTGCGGGCTCTTATACTACAAATAAATAAGCAGAAGACGCACGTCATCAACCTGAAAAAACCTTATAAAAAGAAATATAGCTTGTACAAATTATTGAAAGAAATAAACAATACTAGTATTAAGAAACGTATATATTTATGAAATTTACCTTTATTTCTAAGTCAATCCTTATTCCTTTTATGCCCGGTTTTATAAACATCGAATAAACTGCTGAGTTATTACTTTTAAAGAAAATTTAATCGACGATTAAATGAAAATGTCTGTTGAAAACAAATTACAGAGTAAAATAACTACTTGCAGAGTAATTATCCTAGTGATTTACCGACAGAGACATGACATATGTCATTATTTTGTGATTTTTGCATATAAATATTTTAATATTTGCTATTATTATATACATTTAATATTGTTTTTCACTATACTAAGAAGCTATAGGCCAGAGTGGTAAATAAATTTTATTTCTTATGAATTTACAATTACAATTTTAACTGGGAACAAAGAAAAGAGCCTCCATGAAGAGTGTGTTTATTATTGTAGTATACTCAGGCTATGGTTTCTTATACCGGCTAATCGTTACACTACTGGAGCATAAGAGAGATTGATAAAACCAGGATAAAACATTACTAGACGGTATCCCTTAAAACCACTACTGACGATAATGTTAATCTCCAACTGAAGAGGATCTATTCCAAGCAATGTGCCGCAGAATGTTTTAAAAATATTGTATTCTGTATGCTCCTGGCACGAAATAAATCCAAAAGTCAAAATAGAAAATAAAGTGTGTCATAAAGTGCCAGGTATCAACTAACTTGGAACAAAGAGAGAACGGGGAAAAATTATACAGAAATAGACAAAGCAAATATATTGGATATAAATAAATAAATGTAAAAATAATGCAAGAGATGAAATTTATAATGAATTTAATTTAATTAATGTTGATGTGTTAAATTTATTCTACAGAATAATTCATCTGCATGTATTGTATATGAAAAATCACTTTAACTAGAGGTAAACTGAATAAATTTGAGAAACTTTCAGAAAAGAATATTGTCATTTTTTCAATTCTCCGACAATTCGAAGCAGTGGTAGTCGACTTCACGTTGCGAACTCTGGAAGACTAGTTCAGCCCGCACCCGGAACTACAAGCAAACTAAACTTCCAACTCTGATCCAAGTATCAGCTGTAAATAGATTGCCAACAAATGGGTATCCCATCCCCCACCCCCGCCCGCTTCCGAAAAGAAAAGAAACTTCCGTTTCAACTTATCCTCGGTTTAGTTATTTGACGCTTGCGTTACTTACAACAATAACACATACACATCCACGGCCCTTTCGCTTGTGTGTTTTGTAAGAAGCTGCAAAAACGTTTACCAACCAAGCAAAAAATACAAAAAACAACTCGCCTGCCTAAGATACGTACGGGAAATTCTTCGGTTTTGTTGTGCAACGAGTTCCACCGGTTTTTCTGTTTATCACAAAGATATTTACGAATTTTTGTTAATCATCGTCGATGGACACAGCGTCTAGAAATTCCAAATAATAAGGCTTGGTTCTCGTCACTTTTATTCTATTAATGAATTAACTAAATGTTACAATAGACATTACAGGTCGCAATGACAAAAGCGGTTAGTGCTTAAAGCCCTTAACTTATATAATAATAACAAAGACATATAAAACTCGAATATTTTAAAACTAATATACTTTTTACCCTTGGTAAGGGATGTATAGGGATCGTACTAAAAATCGTATATCGAGATTTTGGTAAAAGACCACGTTTTAAGGTTTTTAGAGTCAATTTTTAACATTTTCACAATGGTGTCTGTGTGTATAGATCATCATTTAGAAAATTTTGAAACTTTGTATTTCTATATTATTCTAATATGGAAAGAAACCATTAGATTTTGGTGTAAATCAGATAACCGGAAATGGCAATTTTCTTGAAGCTCAAAATAGTTTTTCTTCGAAGAATACCTGTTATTTATGTGTTTTATGTTATTTTTTCGAGATTAATAATATAATAATTAAAGATTATTAAATTTTCTACAGATTTGCATAAATACTTTTTCTACATATTTTATGGATAAATTTATAAAATTATGTATAATTTAAATCCCGGAGCTTATCCTTTAAACAAACGAAACTCCTTGGTTACGCGGTTACTCAAATGTATGTAACTGACAGATAAATGTCGCTGTCAAAGAACTAATAATTTTATATTAATAATAATAACGTTTTAAAAAGAAAAAAATTAAATAGAAAAATAGGAAAGGAAATCAGTACAGTTTTGTGACTCGGGCTGTAAATGGCAGGAGGATTTGTGTTGGCCACACCATATTTCTACCTTCTGTCACCTTTAGGTAAGGAAGGTATTGTCTTTGGTCAAAAAATTCGGTGATGAGTTTTTGATGAATAAGCACGTTTTAGAGTCCCTGGAAGAAGATTTTACTATTTTTACGATGATGTCGGTATGAATGTATGTATGTATGTGTGTAAGTGTGTTGTGTGTGTGTGTGTGTGTGTGTGTGTGTGTGTGTGTGTGTGTGTGTGTGTGTGTGTGTGTGTGTGTGACGATTTTTTCGGATCCGAGAACTCAAATACTACCATTCAACAAAATACAATTCTTTCGTATGCTCTTATCTTTACATCCATGTGAAGAAATGATTAGATTTTGGTTATAAATGGTCAACCGATTTTAAGAGTTTTTCTTGAAAAGACACTGTTAAATATAATTTTTCCATATTTAACGTTATTATAATTATTCAAGAATATTTTATTCTTTATACGATTTGGTTACATTTTATACTTCATATTCAATGGATATAGAGTTAAAAAATTATAAAGAAATTAAATTTTATAAAACAGCTAGATATGCTATAACCATGGAAACCGTTACTATATTAAGAAAATGCTGATTGACAGATGTCAGTGTCAAATGCAATTGACATGTTTGTGTTATAATTTTACTGGAAATATAGAATCTCTTTCGTACATGAAACTTTCTGTATGGAATTTGTACAAAATACATAGAACTGACAGAAGGTAATGTAATTGAAATATGGAATCTTGTGCAAGAAACTTTTTGTATGACGGGAGGTAATATGCTGGCCATATCAGATTTTTAAAACTTTGTAATCCTTACAGGTTTCTTTTTAATATAAATGGCACATATTCTAATTTGATATTATAATGGAGGACCTTATTATGGTATTGAAAATATTATTGATGTGAGAATATAAGTCATGAGTCACGTGACATGTTTTTCGCATTCATTCAGAATCTCCATAGTTACAAGTCTATCACAGCAATGATAAAAAACAAAAAAAATATCACCTTATTTATATTCGTTATTAAGGGATTTGTTTTCTTTATTTGACATTGACAGTTAATTTTGAGTATAAAAATGTGCGATAATCGTTGGGGTGATATCAAAGATGAAAATAATAAGGCAATTGTCAAATTAATCATGTTGTCGTACAATATATTAAAAGTTAGGTTAGCAGCACACATAATGTGTCACAAAAATTCATTATATTCTCTCATTAAATATAAGCTCGTGATGTGATTAATAATCGAAGATATTGCTCGTGAAACTGAAGCAGCAATCTGCAACACGGTTTCACTTGAGAATATCATCGATGATAATCGTATCACTTCTTATATTACGTATGAATATAAATGAATCATGTGTAAAGAAAATGAGGAAGAAAAATTATATGAGTTTTACCTATGTTTTCGTGTAAAAAAGAAGATAAGTAAAAAAATTAATTTAGTGAATGCAATATTTCAAATTAATTAAATTTTTTACCTTTGAATCGGATATTACGCTTTTAATATGTTTTAAAAGTTATATTTTGATTGCTCTTTCGTATTTGCGAGTACAAAAAATTCAATAAGTCTAGACTATAAATATGAAATAAAACTTCTCAATTAAATATAAGCACTTAAAATAATTAGAAAAATGAATGTATCAACTAAATCATCCATTCCATAATATCTGGATGAAATATTCGCATTAGGGCAGTGATTATTAGAGTAAACCATTTAGTGGTAGATAAATTTCGTTTAATTTTCGCAAGTAATTCCGGGTTTGGTTGAAGCACGCTTTGCCTGAAAATTGTTATTGGACATGAAGTGTGGATGATGAGACAGCAACAGCGTGCGTTGTGAGGCCTGAATCGCATCGTTATCATCATGTAGCGCTAAATGACTTACGAGCGAGGGGGCGGCGCGCACTTCGCAACCCATACACGACTAGCGGTCGCTTCTTCCCTTCTCATTTCGACAAGATATTGTTATTTGCTCTAATTGTGCACAGACGGAATTTGTAAGCTGTAATTTAATGTCAGACTGTTCCGCCGCATCTTTATACAAGCATGGGAACCTGCAAATGAAGAACTATTCTGAGGCATCTTTGAATATAAAGTTCTGCAGTTAAGGCTTCTTCTCGAACACAACCAAAGTACGGCTGCGAGATATATTCGGCTTCAGAGCACATCATACTAAAATTTTATCCTCAAATTTAGATTTAACTTTAAACTTGACATTGTCTGGTGTGTTTTCCATGGCATTAGTATAAAAACCATCGTTTCCTTTCATTTAAGTTTATTGAGAAAATGAATGCGCCTTAACGCACGACAACATCTAGGAATTCTTTCTAATTGAGCCACGGTATATTTTGATGCCTTTCTTCTTTATCGAAACACCACGTCATTTCGAGAAAGTGTTTAATACTATGTTCCGTAAGTCAACCAAAAAACCTGTATCTTGATTGCTGGTACACCATGGTTCCTGAATATTTTTATCTATTTCGGAACAGATTGACATTTTTTCATATGACATTTAAAATTCATACAAATTAACTAAATGAATGATTACCTTGAATAATGCCAATAAATATAACGCAATCACGAATATTTCAAATATAAATAATGTTTTCATACTTACATCTATAATAATTATTAGTAATACCACTAAAAATGCGGTTTAGAAATTTGACACTGACGGATATCGTTTGATTTTGTTATGAACCAGGATTATTTCGTGGTTGCCGTGGTCCGACTTTTTACCAACTTTTTTCAGAAACCGCGTTTAAATATGGAGCTGTTTCTTATGGTAATGAAACATGATAACATGATATAAAGTTTCAAACTAATGAATTTCTTCTATACATGTCATTTTAATATTAAATACTTACAAAGAAGACAAAATATATAGGGCGCGAGCAGACACGTGACTCGAGCGACCTTGACGTGCTTGGAATCAGCTGATTTGTGTGCGCATGTCATTTTGACAACTACAATGTCACGTTGACAATACCAATGTTTTGATTTATTTTGATTTTGAACTGCATTAATGTTATTATTTTACAATTTTTAAGCAGTAAAACATATGAAATTAAAAATAATAACATTTTAGCAGTTTAAAATCAAAATAAATCAAAATATTGGTCTTGTCAACGTAACATTGTCCTTGTCAAAATGACGCGCACACAAATCAGCTGATTGCAAGCACGTCAATGTCGCTCGAGTCACGTGTCTACTCGCGCCCTATAGCAGTCAGTCATATTGACGTGACATTGACATTCGGGATCAGTTCAGGATCTATATGATCCTGTTTCAAAGGTGGTGCTTCGCGGGGGCGGGGACGAAGGAAATGGGTGATACAAGATCATTTATCCCTTTTTAAAACGAACGATTTAGGGTAGATGTGTGCTACTCGGAGTTGATCTTCTTGATAAAAAGAAAGCGGCTCTTATTTGGGATAAATACAAAACATCTAAAAATGTTGTCAAATCTTCAGGACCATACGTTATTGTTGACAAATAGGATAAAACATTTTGTATTTTATTTTTTGACACCATTTACATGCAAGTAAATTGTCCCATTGTGCAAAAATGCAATTTAATTATTGTAGCAACGCGTGCATTTTATTCGGGATATTGTAATGCAACACATTCATTAAAAAATGAAAATAGAAAGTAGTGAATAGTGGCAATTAGGTACAGGAACATGGTTTTATATCCATTCAGCAGGACTCTCATTACTTGTATTTACGTACCGTTCCAGTTTCCACTTCCCAGTTCCCAGTCCCAGTGGCGTACCACACCGCAAAGAAAGCTATGAAATTATATAAACACATAAATGCAAAGTACTTGTTTATAGTAATGCTTCGAGTGTTTTTAATTAGAGCACGCTAAATATGCATTGTGTTTAAAGTGGGGCTTTCAGATAACACCGAGTAAACTTTAATATAATATATTCATAATTTATGAAAAGCACTTGGAAACAGCATACAAATGTCACATATTTATTCCACAAAAG
Organism: Harpalus rubripes; assembly: GCA_963082715.1. Taxonomy (NCBI): domain Eukaryota; kingdom Metazoa; phylum Arthropoda; class Insecta; order Coleoptera; family Carabidae; genus Harpalus; species Harpalus rubripes. The sequence goes on from OY720451.1 coordinate 59,238,794, forward strand.
TAAGTTACAGTTACTGCAAATTATAATTTAGAAATTAAAATCCTACAATTAATTTCGAATTCTGTACATTACAGCATGTACGAAAATATGGGTAACACCTAGTGAATAAAAATTTTGAATACTGTAAATATACAGAATGTCATGTAAGTGCCATACGTTACAATTAATAAACAAGGTTGCAATGTATCGTAATCTGCAATAATTGTTTTTTACCTCCCGCTACCCTTGGGGAACTTAAGGATCGTGCTAAAAATCGCATAATGAGATTTTGATAAATGACCACGTTTTAAGATCCCTAGAATCCAATTTTAACATTTTCACGACGATATGTCTGTGTGTATGTCTGTATATATGTGTGTGTATGTGTGTGTGTGTGTGTGTGTGTGTGTGTGTGTGTGTGTGTGTGTGTGTGTGTGTGTGTGTGTGTGTGTGTGTGTGTGTGTGTGTTTGTGTGTGTGTGTCCCTGTGTGTGTGTGTCCCTGTGTGTGTGTGTGTGTGTGTGTGTGTGTGTTTGTGTGTGTGTGTTTGTGTGTGTGTGTTTGTGTGTGTCCCTGTGTGTGTGTGTGTGTGTGTGTGTGTTTGTGTGTGTGTGTGTGTATGTGTGTGTGTGCGCGTGGGCGTGTGCGTGTGTGTATGTGTGCGCGCGCGTGTGTGTGTGTGTGTATACTATTTACGATCTAACTCAAATACTATCATTCAGAAAACTTTGAAACCTTGTATGTCTACCTTATTCTAATATGAAAAGAAGCCATTAGATTTTGGTGTAAATCAGATAACCGGAAATGGCACTTTGTTTGATGCTTAAAATAGTTTTCTTCAAAAAATGCCTTAAACTGTTATTTTTTCGAGATTTGTTATTATAAAAATTAAAGATTATTAAATTTTTTATAAGTTTGCATTAATCCTTTTTCTATTCGCAATCGTAGATAAAATTTTCCCTCTAGTGGCGCAAATCAGTACTACGAAAAGCAATCGTACAAGCGCCATATTGGACAAGTGACAACTGAGTTAGTAGTGTAGTAATTAATAATTAAATATTTTAACTTGTCGCCTTCGTATAAATAAGTTTTTAAACTCGGTTTGTATACACAGTCAACGAAATACAGTGAATAATGTGAACTGTCGTATGTCAAACCCATCGTATGGCGGCCATCTTGTTTCGAAAATCAGCGCCTCTATCGTTAAATTCGATTGCGAATATTTTATGGATTAATTTATAAAATTATCTGTAAATTAAACACAACTCCTTGGTTACGCAGTTCAGAACTCAAATGTATGTAACTGACAGATAAATGTCAGTAGCAAAAACAAATCATTTCAAATTAATAACGTTTTAAAAAGAAAATAGTAAATGGAACCATAGTTATATCGACTGGAACTTAATACAGTTTTCAGCATGAGTAAATATGTATGTAGGTATGTATTTAAATTAATAAAAATTCATTGGCGGGTGGTATATGTAGTAAATTTCTCGACTTTGGTATAAATTAGGTGACAATTATTATTCGAATGCTCAGTAACGAAATTTATGTCAAATAATCAATAAATAATAAAACAATCATTTAATATGAAATATCTAACGACGTGAAGCTAATATAGCGAAACGTAGTAGTTTCGGTTTCGATCTTATTAAGTGACAAATATAAAATACCTCGACATGTGTGGTAACTAACTCTAATTTCACTTGTACGGAAACTAAATTACTACGAGCTTGTACAAGTTATTCAATCCCCTCCAGGTATGATCTGGCATAGCGTAGATGAAGTGGCACGGACCAATCTTCGAGTTTCTGACTTGGAGTATTTCGTCTTAATTAGGTCTCGAGCGAGTCGAAAAACTCCAAGGAGTTAAAGCGTGTGTTGCTACACTACACCGTTCCAGATCATACAGAGATAATTCAGCCCTTATTAGTTCTTATACAAGGGTCACGCTAAAATTATTGAGAACAACACATATGGTTCATATTTTTTGGAATTTTATTTTACATATGTTCAACAACAATACACACAATATAATTCTTTCCTTACACTTTTAGAAAGTTCCCAACCAATATTCTTTTGAGATACTTTTAAAATAATCATGAATTGCAGCATCAATCTATTCTTCATATGGAAACCTTCCAGCTCGTAAATTTGAAATAAGCCAAAAGTCGCACATTGCCTAATCGTTTGATGGGCACTCTATTACTTCTTTTGTGAAAAACTGAATTGTTGAAGTTACCCTTGATGTACTATAATTCCTGTCTTTCAAACTCTACTAATCACTTTAGGCAAACATTTTTCAGTGTACCATTTAACTAAAGCATACTACATACACTAATTTTTTTCGGTTTGATGCTACTTGGTTATGGTTGGTGTTTTCCAATCTTCATGAATCGATTCGCAACTCTATTTAATATTAATAGTGTTGAAATTTGTTACAAATTCTTTTAAATCATATATTAATAGCTGATAATTCAATCTTCAGTTGATGATACGAGGGTAGCACCGTAAGTTTCTGCAAACAAATATAACCAAGGTAGCTACAAAAAATAAATGCATGACAAAACAAAAGTACGTCCTTAAACAGCATGGCAGTCTTGTTACAATACGCCAGAATAACTACAGACTGATATAACGAAAACAACATAGACTTTGTTCTGAAATTGGACAATCCTCTCAATGTACTTCAAACTCGACCAATAGAAGAATTTTGGTCAATAGTGACCAGAAAAGTGTACGACAAAGAATGGGAAGCTGCAAATGAAGAACAATTACGACGTCACATTTACCAAAAGATTCAAGAAATCCAATTAGAAGTTACTCTTTCTATCTTCTATTGCATTTTGAGAAAAAGGAGGCAATCATTTTTGTACCAACACTTCGAATTTGTTTTACTTTGACAGGATTGGGGTCTGTTGGAAAGATTCATTGAGCTGATTGTCGTTTTGTTTCAGGTTTAAATGCATACATCCATGATTCATCACCTGTTATAATATCATACACTGCTTTAGATTTACCTTCGTTGTACTTTTTTAATGTTTTAATGCACCATTCCACATGATGTTTCTTCTGACCATCATTTAAATTATGAGATATCCAACGGTAACAAACTTTCCTGCCTTTTAGATGACCGAGCAAAATTTTATTTATATCGGTCATTCCAATGCCCAAAGTCGCCCGTATAATTCTGTATATGACACGGTTGTCTTCTTTAATCATTGTACGAATAGCAGCTATGTTTTCATCGGTAACTGCAGAAATTGGCCGATCTTCGCGTAAATCGTCATTGAGACGATGAAATTTAAATTCATTGTACCAGCTGTGAACATACCTGATACTAGGTGCTTTATTTTCAAAAGCATCCCGAAGATTTTCAATGCATTGTTTTGGAGAGAGCGAACTTTTACAATCGTAAAATATCATAACTAGGATATTTTTTCTTGTTAACTGCATTTTTAGTACGACGTGCGTACTTTACAACTGCATGGAAAATTACTGATAACAGATAACGAATTGTAACAAGAACTGCCATGCTACCTAAGGATGTACTTTTGTTTTGCCATACATTTATTTTTCGTAGCTACCTTAATTATATTGATTTACAGAAACTTTCTGTGCTACCCTCGTATCGACAAATTAATCGATATATCGTTCAAATATATAATAATATTCGATATATTTTGTAATATATCGATATATTTTATTTATCGATATATCATTGCATCACTATTCATAAAATGAATTAATGGAACACTTTAGAATAGTAAGGAAACATAAAAAATTAAGCAATAAAAATGTCAAAATAAGTTTCTACCACTGTTATTACTGTCAATAAATGAGAATTTCGTGAAATTTAATTGCCTTAGCTACTTCGCTTCTATAGCAGAATTTTTAGTTGGACCAGGAATTCTGTTATAGTTCTTAGTGGGTCATTACATACCATGGCAATGTTTTTACAATCTGAGAATTTCTCCATTTCTGTTATATTAGACATGTGCACCAGGACTAATTCTAAAACAGCCGTGCTGTAAAAGAAATAACAATAAAAAGTTAATGATTCGCGCGAAAGGAAGGAGATGATAAAAAGGAAACAAAAAGAATAACAATACGGAGGGCATAAGCAAGAACAACCTTAGGGGATCAAAAGTCGTCCCGGGCGAATTTGTCCAAGGATGGAAATACTGAATATGAGTATATCGTTTATCTTTGAATCGCTCTGTGGCCTTTTATTTTCTTTCAAGTTTTTACATGTTTTATTTCCGAGTTCTTTTTTTCTGTTTTTTACCTCCCGCTACCCTTGGTAAGGGAGGTCTAGGGATCGTGCTAAAAATCGCATATCGAAATTTTGGTAAATGACCACGTTTTAAGGTCCCTAGAATCCAATTTTAACATTTTCCACTCTAACTCAAATCATTCAGAAAATGTTGAAGCCTTGCATTTAAAACTTTTTCTGTCCATTAGATTTTGGTGTAATTCGGATAACCGGAAATGACACTTTACTAGAAGCTCAAAATAGTTTTTTTTTTCGAAAAATACATTTAAATATTATTTTTACCTTCCGTCACCTTTAGGTAAGGAAGGTATTGTCTTTGGTCAAAAAATTCGGTGGTGAGTTTTTGATGAATAAGCACGTTTTAGGGTCCCTAGAATACGATTTTACTATTTTTACGATGATGTCTGTATGTGTGTGTGTGTGTGTGTGTGTGTGTGTGTGTATGTATGTATGTATGTATGTGTGTCCGTGTGTGTGTGTGTGTGTAACAAAATTTTCGTCTACGATAACTTCCATACTACAATTCTAAAAATTATAATTCTTTCGTATTTATCTTCGTTACATCCATGCGAAGAGCTGATTAGATTTTGGTTAGAATTGGACAACCGGAAGTACCCTCATTTGAAGATTTTAACAGTTTTTCTTGAAAAAACTATGTTAAATATCATTTTTTCATATTTAATGTTGTTATAAATATTAAAGAATGTTTTATTTTCTATACGATTTGATTGCATTTTATACCTAATATTAAATGGATATAGAGTTAAAAAATTATAAAGAAATTAAATTTCATAAAGTAGCCATAGCTGTGGAAACAGCTACTATATTAAGAAAATTTTGGTTGAAAGATGTCAGTGTCAAGTGAAATTGACATACTGTGTTTGTCTTATAATTTTACTGGAAATAGGTATAGGATCTTTTGCTTTCTGGATGAAATTAGTATAAAATACATACAACTGCTTTAAGGTAATGTACAAGAAATAATAATAATAATAATAATAATTCTTTTATTTCTGCAGATACATTACACTGTATATAGAAAACGTCACAAAATAATAATTTTCTGTATGAAATTTGCATAAAATACATGCAACTGCCGGAAGGTAATGTACAAGATATAGAATATTTAATTTAGCAAGGAACTTTCCGTATAAAATTTGTACAAAATACATAGAACTGACGGAAGGTAATGTGCTGGCCACATCAGATTTTTTTGAGTTTAATGTTATTACAAAAATTAAAGATTATTAAATTTTCTATAGATTTGCATTAATACTTTTCCGATATATTTTATGGATAAATTTATATAATTATCTATAATTTAAATCCCGGATCCTAGGCTTTAAACAAACAAAACTCCTTGGTTGCGCAGTTAATAAAATGTATGTAACTGACAGATAAATGTCACTGTCAAAGAATTAATCATTCCAAATTAATAATAGTAACGTTTTAAAAAGAAAAAAGTAAATAGAACAATAGGAAAGAAAATCAATAGTTTCCAGCATATATAATACGTAGGTATGTATTTAGATTAATAAAAATTAACGATTCGCAAAAAACTTAAGCTAATTCTCATTTTTGCATTAATGAATTATATTTTATCCCGGTATTTAAAATTTAATCTTCATTTTATTATCAAAAAATCTGATGTGGACACCACACGACTTCCTTGTACGCAAGACTAATATGAAGTATAGACTCAAAAACCAAAAAGTATATAAGTTTTAAATTTACATATCTCGCTTATACAAAAGGATAATTTAATAATACTTGATGTGCTAGACGCAGAATTTAATTCTCTAAAACTCTTATTTGAAGCATTTATTTCTAAAATCAAAATGAAACCATTTTATTCAAGAAAAACTGTTAACAACTTCAGGTAATATATCACTTCCGGTTAGCATGTTTTAACCAAAATCTGCTATGTTATTCCAATTGATATAAAAGTCTTATATACTAAATTTGAAAAGTTTTGGATTTTATTTTAATAAAGTTTTTCATTAAAATCTATTATAGGCTTCAAATAAAGTACCATTTCTGGAAATTATCTAATGACCAAAAAGGGAGGTGCACAATTAGATGTTATAGAAGTCCTAAATATAAAATTTCAACTTTCTACGGCTTACCGTTTTTGAGTTATGCGAGATACGTACGTACGTACAGACGTCACGACGAAATTAGTCAGAATGGATTCAAAGAAGGCCAAAATGGATATTTCCGTTGAAATCTGGTAACCGAAATTTTTCGCGAATACAATACTTCCTTTACTTCCTACAAGGAAGTAAAAAGGTAGTTACTTGGATTAGATTAGACTATATTTTAAAAAATAAACTGCCAAAATTAGAATATAATTTGCTAATTCAAAAATAAGGATTGGCTTAATCTTTTTTGTGATTCGGGCGGTAAATGGCGGGAGCAGTTGTGATGTCATACAAAGCAGATCTGTGATACGTCACAGTTTCATAACTTTTGTTATAATATTTGATTATAGGGAAGACCTTCATTACTATTTATATTTTAATATAACCTCCGAGCACAAAAAGCTAGAAATTTAAAGTTGACAAATTTGACAAGCAATTGTTTCTTTGTTTACTCCTTGGTTGCCATCTAAAGATGTTATTAGTACTACAGCAGAATGAAAATTAAATGCTTATTTCTGTTGGCGAAGGACGAAACAGCAGTCCAGTAATCGTAGAACTTATGAATACAGTCTATGTTATTTCTTCTTTGGCAAAGTCATACCAGATGCGTCATTGAATTTTTAGAAAATTGCAAAACAGTATCGTAAAGCTATATGTGCATACACTGAACATCATGCATACATTGATTTTATGCCAAATCAGTGTTTCCTATTTCAGAACCCATTTGCTTGGAAGAAATATATTGAAAGTAGGTCAGAAAGTCCTGTATTTCACTCACCAGACTTCGATACTATTTTAAATTCCTTCATTTGGTTTGGGACATTATTTATTTGCTAATTCCCTTTGATAAACTTCTTAGACTGCTAAAAATATCATCAGTTCTATTTGCGTTAGTAACTGCTCTATCTGACGTTCAATTTCTGTATGTAGAACTTTTAATGAGTTTCAATCAGATATGCTCACTTGATTTTCATCATTTTCGTTGTACAAACTTTATCTAACTTACAAATACGTTCTACGAGTAAACCAAAACTTTATCTGAACTGTAGAACAAAATTATAATAGATGCAAAATAAATATGAACAACTTTTATAATAACTAGAACCATATGAATTATATGTGATTAAATTTAAATAACATGATATTGAAAATGTTTTTTCAAGTAATCATTTTAATTAATATCTCATTAAATACTCAATGCAGCAACCCAAAGGAAAAATCCTAGCACGTTGCCGCATCCGGCTAACCCGTAAGAAACTTTTAAATCAACCCTAAATTTGAGCCTGTCACATAAAATTAATTAATAATTCTTTGTAACTTTTATTGTTTATTGTCTAATAAATATCTCCTTAAATACTCAATGTAGCAACCCCAAGGAACAATCCTAGCACGTTGTCGTATCCGGCTAACCCGTAGGAAACTTTTAAAACAACCCTAAATTTGAGCCAGCCACATAAAATTAATTAATAATTCTTTGTAACTTTTATTGTTAATTGTCTAATAAATATCTCATTTAATATTCAATGTAGCAACCCCAAGGAACAATCCTAGCACGTTGTTGTATTCGGCTAACCCGTAGGAAACTTTTAAATCAACCCTAAATTTGAGCCTGTCACATAAAATTAATTAATAATTCTTTGTAACTTTTATTGTTTATTGTCTAATAAATATCTCATTAAATACTCAATGTAGCAACCCCAAGGAACAATCCTAGCACGTTGTCGTATCCGGCTAACCCGTAGGAAACTTTTAAAACAACCCTAAATTTGAGCCAGCCACATAAAATTAATTAATAATTCTTTGTAACTTTTATTGTTTATTGTCTAATAAATATCTCATTTAATATTCAATGTAGCAACCCCAAGGAACAATCCTAGCACGTTGTTGTATTCGGCTAACCCGTAGGAAACTTTTAAATCAACCCTAAATTTGAGCCTGTCACATAAAATTAATTAATAATTCTTTGTAACTTTTATTGTTTATTGTCTAATAAATATCTCATTTAATACTCAATGTAGCAACCCCAAGGAACAATCCTAGCACGTTGTCGTATCCGGCTAACCCGTAGGAAACTTTTTAATCAACCCTAAATTTGAGCCTGTCACATAAAATTAATTATTAATTCTTTGTAACTTTTATTGTTTATTGTCTAATAAATATCTCATTAAATACTCAATGTAGCAACCCCAAGGAACAATCCTAGCACGTTGTCGTATCCGGCTAACCCGTAGGAAACTTTTAAATCAACCCTAAATTTGAGCCTGTCACATAAAATTAATTAATAATTCTTTGTAACTTTTATTGTTTATTGTCTAATAAATATCTCATTAAATACTCAATGTAGCAACCCCAAGGAACAATCCTAGCACGTTGTCGTATCCGGCTAACCCGTAGGAAACTTTTAAAACAACCCTAAATTTGAGCCAGCCACATAAAATTAATTAATAATTCTTTGTAACTTTTATTGTTTATTGTCTAATAAATATCTCATTTAATATTCAATGTAGCAACCCCAAGGAACAATCCTAGCACGTTGTTGTATTCGGCTAACCCGTAGGAAACTTTTAAATCAACCCTAAATTTGAGCCTGTCACATAAAATTAATTAATAATTCTTTGTAACTTTTATTGTTTATTGTCTAATAAATATCTCATTTAATACTCAATGTAGCAACCCCAAGGAACAATCCTAGCACGTTGTCGTATCCGGCTAACCCGTAGGAAACTTTTTAATCAACCCTAAATTTGAGCCTGTCACATAAAATTAATTATTAATTCTTTGTAACTTTTATTGTTTATTGTCTAATAAATATCTCATTAAATACTCAATGTAGCAACCCCAAGGAACAATCCTAGCACGTTGTCGTATCCGGCTAACCCGTAGGAAACTTTTAAATCAACCCTAAATTTGAGCCTGTCACATAAAATTAATTAATAATTCTTTGTAACTTTTATTGTTTATTGTCTAATAAATATCTCATTAAATACTCAATGTAGCAACCCCAAGGAACAATCCTAGCACGTTGTCGTATCCGGCTAACCCGTAGGAAACTTTTAAAACAACCCTAAATTTGAGCCAGCCACATAAAATTAATTAATAATTCTTTGTAACTTTTATTGTTTATTGTCTAATAAATATCTCATTAAATACTCAATGTAGCAACCCCAAGGAACAATCCTAGCACGTTGTCGTATCCGGCTAACCCGTAGGAAACTTTTAAATCAACCCTAAATTTGAGCCTGTCACATAAAATTAATTAATAATTCTTTGTAACTTTTATTGTTTATTGTCTAATAAATATCTCATTAAATACTCAATGTAGAAACCCCAAGGAACAATCCTAGCACGTTTTCGTATCCGGCTAACCCGTAGGAAACTTTTAAATCAACCCTAAATTTGTGCCTGTCACATAAAATTAATTAATAATTCTTTGTAACTTTAATATTTTATTGTCTAATAAATATCTCATTAAGTACTCAATGTAGCAACCCCAAGGAACAATCCTAGCACGTTCTCGTATCCGGCTAGCCCGTAGGAAACTTTTAAATCAACCCTAAATTTGAGCCTGTCACATAAAATTAATTAATAATTCATTGTAACTTTAATTTTTTATTGTCTAATAAATATCTCATTAAGTACTCAATGTAGCAACCCCAAGGAACAATCCTAGCACGTTCTCGTATCCGGCTAGCCCGTAGGAAACTTTTAAATCAACCCTAAATCTGAGCCTGTCACATAAAATTAGTTAATAATTCTTTGTAACTTTTATTTTTTATTGTCTAATGAATATCTCATTAAATACTCAATGTAGCAACTCCAAGGAACAATCCTAGCACGTTGTCGTATCCGGCTAACCCGTAGGAAACTTTTAAATCAACCCTAAATTTGAGACTGTCACATAAAATTAATTAATAATTCTTTGTAACTTTTATTTTTTATTGTCTAATAAATATCTCATTAAATACTCAATGTAGCAACCCCAAGGAACAATCCTAGCACGTTGTCGTATCCGGCTAGCTCGTAGGAAACTTTTAAATCAACCCTAAATTTGAGCCTGTCACATAAAATTAATTAATAATTCTTTGTAACTTTTATTTTTTATTGTCTAATGAATATCTCATTAAATACTCAATGTAGCAACTCCAAGGAACAATCCTAGCACGTTGTCGTATCCGGCTAACCCGTAGGAAACTTTTAAATCAACCCTAAATTTGAGCCTGTCACATAAAATTAGTTAATAATTCTTTGTAACCTTTATTTTTCATTGTCTACTAAATATCTCATTAAATACTCAATGTAGCAACCCCAAGGAACAATCCTAGCACGTTGTCGTATCCGGCTAACCCGTAGGAAACTTTTAAATCAACCCTAAATTTGAGCCTGTCACATAAAATTAATTAATAATTCTTTGTAACTTTTATTGTTTATTGTCTAATAAATATCTCATTAAATACTCAATGTAGCAACCCCAAGGAACAATCCTAGCACGTTGTCGTATCCGGCTAGCCCGTAGGAAACTTTTAAATCAACCCTAAATTTGAGCCTGTCACATAAAATTAATTAATAATTCTTTGTAACTTTTATTGTTTATTGTCTAATAAATATCTCATTAAATACTCAATGTAGCAACCCCAAGGAACAATCCTAGCACGTTGTCGTATCCGGCTAACCCGTAGGAAACTTTTAAATCTACCCTAAATTTGAGCCTGTCACATAAAATTAGTTAATAATTCTTTGTAACTTTTATTGTTTATTGTCTACTAAATATCTCATTAAATACTCAATGTAGCAACCCCAAGGAACAATCCTAGCACGTTGTCGTATCCGGCTAACCCGTAGGAAACTTTTAAATCAACCCTAAATTTGAGACTGTCACATAAAATTAATTAATAATTCTTTGTAACTTTTATTGTTTATTGTCTACTAAATATCTCATTAAATACTCAATGTAGCAACCCCAAGGAACAATCCTAGCACGTTGTCGTATCCGGCTAACCCGTAGGAAACTTTTAAATCAACCCTAAATTTGAGCCTGTCACATAAAATTAATTAATAATTCTTTGTAACTTTTATTGTTTATTGTCTAATAAATATCTCATTAAATACTCAATGTAGTAACCCCAAGGAACACTCCTAGCACGTTGTCGTATCCGGCTAACCCGTAGGAAACTTTTAAATCAACCCTAAATTTGTGCCTGTCACATAAAATTAATTAATAATTTTTGGTAAGTTGTACAGTTTATTGTCTAATAAATATCTGGAGTAGTCGTATGTTACGATAAGTGGCAGAATTGCATTTTTGATAAAATATTATTGGCTAATGTCGAGAACATTTTGAGGCATGTATATTATTTGATATTGATTTTTAAATTTCCAAATACAGTGGAAATTTGTTCCAGTACCAATTTTTCTCTCGAACCCCATTTCTCCTAACAATTCTATCCCCCTAATACTAATAGAAACATCCATTTGTATCGCAATTGAAGCGGACAGACAGATCCTCATATATTTCCCAGTTCGCGTCCAACTGTATTCCATGTCATTCGCTGCGTACACGTACTCCAGCTTGGTCAATATCTTGACAAGTTGTTAACAGAGTCATACAGCCCCGTCGGCCGTGTAATTGTTTTGACGCAATGACAGCAGCAAGGCCTGTAGTCTACATGAGGGGAATCCGTTCCAATGATTACGGGATAATATAGGGTAATACAAGTGTGGATTACGGGATATGTGGCCAGTTTGGATAAAAGAAAAGGGAAATAATAGAGAGAGAGATATGATAAAATCGCAAATCCAAATTTTTTAACATACTTAATTGTTTGTTTTGTGTTCGTAAATGCATGAACAGCAAAACAAAAAAATAATAAATGTGCAAAGTATAATTATGATACTTGTTAAAAATTGTACTTGACACGATTCATAAAATTTCAGTTACTGAATCAACCTTTCGGTCATTTATCAGAAACCTGTCCACTCAACCAGAACCACAACTCTTGTTGGAGTTCATCACTGAAGCCTATAGGAGGCATCATATCGTTTGGGATTGTTTACCATCCACCCACTCAACCTGCTAAATGTCTCCTAAACGCTTCATTGAATCACACTGATAAGAGAGGATAATTCATTGACTGAAACCTTGTGTAACGTTTCTTGCATGATTTTTAAATATTATAATACAAAATTTTCCGGTCGACACATTAAAATTTATAGTTACTGGTATTTCTTGACTGTTGGTATGATGTTAGGGAAAAAATTATTGGAGAAGCAATCTTGGTAAAATGATTTTATTAAATTGTCATTTAATAAAATCATTTTGCTAAGACTGCTTCTCCAATAATATTTTCCCTAACATAAAAATTACGTTTTTTTTTTTTAAATAAGTATTACCTATATAGTGCAGGCGCCAAGAAACATTCCGTTTGAAAACACCGGTGGATTCATTCTGATTGATGATTTAGGTTCAGAAAGACCTAAAGAATGAAATTCTGAATGTTGCCGGACAAAGTTAGTGGTCAATTTTTTTTTATAGGGGGTATAAGAATTATTGATGAAATCGCTGTAACAGTCAAGAAAACGTTGTTTATTACTCCTAAAAAGTTGTTTCTGTAGGGTATGAAATTACAAACATCACGAATATTATAAAATACAAATTAAATATGGTAAAAAAGCCGCGTGCCTGAGTGTTTGGTCGCGAATCTGGGGAACCGGGTTCGATCCCGACTGATGCCATAAAGAAATATTTCGAATTTAAATGGCACAAAAGTTACCGTTGTGGTGCACTCTCCACACATCAATAAGTGCCCGTGAGGTGACGCCTGGTAAACGCCTGCACGGTTGCCGGATACGACCGATGGTCGTGTACTTTGTTTCCCTCTCCGCAGCAGTTTATACCAGCTCTAAAGTGTTGCAGTGGCCCATATTGTACCCGACACGGTTTAGACGTTTTAGTTATAAAAGAGTTTTCACATAACGTCAAACTAGATAGTGTGATAGCTTATTATGAATGCTGAGTTAACAAATTTACGTGAGAAAGATTTCGAGATGCCTCAGTTTTTAATAAATTGTCACACAAACAATATTTAAAATAGAAATATTTATTACAATCTGGTGCACTACGGAGTGACTCCTAAAGCTTGTATTCACTAGAAAATAGTGTATTTTGTCATACTATACTCCAAACAGACCGTGAAACGTTCAAATCAAATGTAAAAACTGTTTTGCAACATGTCTCCAAAGCACTTGAAATTGCATTTTCTAAGCGAAATACGTGTTTTTAGAGTGTTTTGTAGTAACTTCCATAGTTCAAACCGGTACTTTAGCTGCGCGGGCATGTGCTCTATACGGAGTGACTCCAAAAGCTTATATTCACTAAAAAACAGTGTATTTTGTCATATTATACCCAAAACAACCAAGTACTATCGAAACTACAGGTAGAATATATGTTCAAAGAGTACATGCAAATCGGTTGTTTCACATAGTGAAACTGGTTGCGACACGACAAGCCGGGTAGGAGCTAAGAAACAATGTCTGTATGTTGCATCACAAGTATTTGGTCAAGATGCTCTCTCTACTTTTGAAAATAACCCAGAAACTCCGATGCACTTTCATCAGGTTGAAGAAGTCTGCACTTATTTGCTTGCCAAACAAACAACCACATCAGATGAATTACGCTACAAGTTGACTACCCGTAAAATTGGGTTCAATTTCAATTTAACCAAAATTATTTGTACTTCTGATGCTTTATGTTTACATTGTTTAAGAGCTGCATCCCAAAAATATTTATGAAAAAAATCATTTCAACCACTGTTCGGGCCTCTGAACTTCCTCCAATTCGTCTATGGATTACGAAATTCCAAGTCACACCCGACGAAAATGATAAAACCTCCTCTGCCTGATTCTTTAATTAGGCCTTGCAAATGTAATTCAGACTGCAGAATAATGTCTTGTAGTTGTAAAAAAAAATTATTTAAACTGTATCTCTCTCTGCAAATGTGTTCATAACGATTGTCAAAACTTATCTTTTTAAGGTAGTATCTTCTTCTTCTTCTTATTCTTAGGGGTCGCTGTTCCTTACTCTTCTCCTCCAATCATTCATGTCCAACACATCTTCACACTGTCCTTTCTTACTCAAATCTTTTGCGTCACAGTCCTTTCTCCTTCTCTTTGAGAGTTCTATCCTGAGGACTGGCTTCTCTAACCCCGACCGTCCATGACGGGATAGTCCTAACCGACTTGGCACAGGGGTCAGGCGAGGCTACAACTGCATGTCACTTGCAATGAACACCCTAGCCCTTATACCACTTTCCGATCCTACACTTTCCGTCTTTGGTTTCGGCGAAGATTTTACGGTCGGATACCTGTCCTACCATGATCCCTCGCCATTTACTCGGGCTTGGAACCGGCACCGTTGAGCTGGCTTACTCCCTCAGTGGCTGGTTATTGTACAGAACAATAATATTTACATATTTTCTTATTGGTAAAAATCGATTGACCATCTCAAATTTGAGATAAATGCAATCAAAGAGAGCTCTTTTTTGTATATGTTTTCTATATCAAGCAATTATAAATGTCATATTTTTCACTGTAGCTTCAAAACAGTGCTTCCTATTTTAATGGAAAACATATCAGTTTATAGAAATATATAAATGACAAATATCAAAATAAAAATAACTTTTTGGCCATATTGTTTAAGAGATATAGCTTAATAAAGTGCGAAATTTTTTGCTAATACAGAGACGGAAAGGGTCGAAGGGCTATGATCTGGCAATACAGGCTTGTTTAAATGTAATATACTTGGCCTCTAACTAAGAAAATTTAATCATCAATCTGCTTTTTCTGGAACAACTATTAGAATTTGCACTTTAATTTGTTAACTCAGATATCAAAATAAGCTACCACACTATCTAGTTTGACGTTATGTGAAAACTCTTTTATAACTAAAACGTCTAAACCGTGTCGGGTACAATATAACCCGCTACAATACTTTGGAGCTGGTATAAACTGCTGCGGAGAGGGAAACAAAGTAAACGACCATCACTCGTATCCGGCAACCGTGTAGGCGTTTACCAGGCGTCACCTCACGGGCACTCATTAATGTGTGGAGAGTGCGCCACAAGGGTAACTTTTGTGCCATTTAAATTCGAAATATTTCTTTATGGCATCGGTCGGAGTCGAACCCGGTTCCCCAGATTCGCGACCAAACACTCAGGCACACGGCTTTTTTACCATATGTTAAGTTAAGTTCGAAGGACCAAGTCGCTAATGGACTAATTGTATGTTGTTATTTGCAATAATCGCGAGTGGACTGTATTATTAAATTTGTTTGAGGTATCACAAGCAAAAGCAAGAGTACTGACCTTGACTTAAAGGAGACTTTAAAAAAGGGGCAGGGACTTGGGATCTAATGACAGGAAACAGGAATGGGAATCGCTGGATGCGTCTTGAAGCGGTGACGAAACAGGAGTAGGAGACGCTGGTTGCGTCTCAAAGCGGTGATGGGTTCGGATGCGTGAGGAGATGGACACGCTGCGCTTGCATGTGCGCAACGGCAGTAGGGATCTAGTTGAGACGGCTGAATGCCGCTATTCTGGTTGATGATGCGTTGCGCTTGAGGGCACGCAACAGTAGTGGAGATCTGGTTGAAACGGCAATCCTTTGCTGTCCTGGTCGATGCTCGTTCTGGCTCGACTGCTCGACGATTGCCGTTGTCCTGGTCGACGCTCAAATTAGCTCGACTTGAAGACAGGGTTTGAGCTCAAATGGCCCACTGCTGGCGAATACAATACTATTCACAAGCACGAATAAACACTTACACTTTCACTATTTCTGAAAGGAAAAGATCCTCACTAGACAATTAAACGACGATATTCAATCAATAATATTTAATTATTCAAATTTAAGATTATAAGGTGGAATTCAAAGCCAAGATGCAAAAATTAATAATGAATTTTTGATTTTTTAAAGAAAGATTCAGAGAGAATGAAAAACACGAGTAAACCCTCACTTGGTTCGTCACCGACTTTTTTTTTGTTTATATATTTTTTTTTATCGTTAAGGGTTTTTTAATTGTTGCATCTTTTCTTCTTTACAGATGACTATGATTACAAATATGAATACAGAGTTGACTTGGTTTTTTAAACAATAATAATAACATTTTTATAATCGTCAGTAACTCTGATCTTGCTTGTCACACCTCATAACAAACTTAACATATTCCCGGGCACAAGAAATTTGCGTGGTGCATAATAATTAATTCGATTTGGCGAAAAAATGCACTGCAACTAACAATTGCTTGGAAAAAACAAGTACGAACAGAAAAAACAAAAAATAATCAACTCGACAGAAACATCGAGTGACAGTTAACAAGTGACATTATGTCTATCTGACAATATGTCAGAGTGGCATAATGTCAAAATGACATTTTGTGTCAAAGTGACATTTTTACAAATTAACAAAACAACAATAATGAAAATTGACGACAATTAAGCTATCTATTGAGTTGGTAGTGGACATAATTTATTAATTGGGCGTTTGATTACACCGTTTTCTGTTTTTACCAACGCGACGCGAGCTATTTTGTCGTTTCCAAAGTATAATTTAGTGATAATTCCTAATGGCCATTCTAATGGTGGTAATCGAATTTCTTTAATTATGACTACCTGCCCAATTTTTACTGTGTTAGCTGATGTTAGCCATTTTTGGCGTATCTGTAGAGAAGTTAAATACTCTAATTGCCATTTTTCCCAATATGATTTTATTAGTGAGTCTAGTAAATATTTGCGATGTACCAAAGTGGATTTGGATTTGAGTGGTTCAGCTATAGGCAATCGTTTTAATGGGGTTTGAAGCAGAAAATGGGCCGGTGTTAATAACTCTGGATTGAGTTCTGCACCTTGTACACATAGAGGACGAGAATTTAAAACTGCTTCTATTTGTGTTAAGAGCGTTATCAGTTCTTCGTAGCTTAATAATTGTTTACCTATGACTCTGAATAAGTGTTTCTTACAGCTTTTTATTACAGATTCCCAAATCCCTGCGAAGTTAGCACTGTATGGCGGGATTGTTTTCCACTCTATTCCATTCATTGCTAATTCGTTGGATAATGTTTTATGAAATGTAGTCGACTGCACAAAATTATACAGTTCATTAAACTTGTTTCGAGCCCCTATGAAAGTAGTGCTATTATCGGAATATAAATGTGAAACGGGGCCTCTCCTTGATACAAATCTTTTAAACGCGTTAATAAACGAATTTACTGTTAGATCTGAAACCAATTCAATATGAACAGCCTTTATAGTTAGACAAATGAAAATGCAAATGTATGCCTTTTTTGCGTGTTGGCCTTTATGTCTTGATTTTATGAATTTAATTGGGCCTGCATAATCTACACCTGTGTAAACAAATGGCTTTGAAACAGTTACTCGATAATCCGGTAAATCCCCCATCTTAGGTTGTGTGCTAATCGGTCTTGCCTTAAAACATTTATTACATTTGTATAAATTTCGTTTGATTGCATTTCTACCGGCAATAATCCAATATTTCTGACGAATTATTGCTAGTAACAAATCTGTTCCCGCATGACAATTTGAAATATGATAATAACCTATAATTAATTCGACTATGTGATCAGATTTTGGCAGCAAAATTGGATGTTTAACTTCAAATGGCAATGTTGCATTGAATAATCTTCCGCCAACTCTTAATATTCCGTTTTCGTCTACAAATGGGGAAAGTTTTAATATTTGTTTGTTTTTTATTGACCGATTATTTCCCTCTTGAAGCGTTTTTATTATTTCATAGAAGTATACAAATTGTACAGCCCTTAAAATATATATTTCTGCTATGGCTAAGTTTGACGCGGATATGAAACCTTTGAAAAGTAATTTTTTGCCAAACTTTAAAATGTAACTTGTTACCCTTAACAATTTGCTCCAAGAGGATATATTTTGTGCCAAAGTGTATAAAATGGGATAATGAATCACAGATGCAGTGGTATTAAATGTTTTCGAATTAATTTCCGGTAATTGGTCAACAGACAAAGTATTTAATTGATGAATAGGCCAATTTTCGATTGTTGACTGTAACCAATCGGGGCCATTCCACCATAAATTACATGTAATTAATTGGGCTGGGAGCATCCCTCTAGATATTAAATCGCTAGGGTTTTCTTTCCCTGCCACATAATAAAAACAACTTGGATCTAAATTTTCTTGTATTTGCGCAACTCTGTTGCTTACAAATGTTGTCCATCTATGCGGAGATGATTTTATCCATGATAATGTGATCATAGAATCAGAAAAAGCATATATTTTATCAATTGGGTATTTTTTAATTATATAATCTTTAACATGTTTTACAAGTTTTGCCATAAGAAGAGCAGCACACAATTCGAGCCTGGCTAAAGTGATTAATTTCATAGGAGCTACCTTGGATTTTGAACATAATAGTCTAATTGTGACATTATTTAAATTTACTACTTGAAGATAGATGACGCAACCATACGCCTTTGTACTAGCATCGCAAAAGGCAACCAGGTTTACTCGGCAGCCTTCCGAAATGTCTATATGTCTAGGGAC
The DNA here is from genome assembly GCA_963082715.1 of Harpalus rubripes. Taxonomy (NCBI): domain Eukaryota; kingdom Metazoa; phylum Arthropoda; class Insecta; order Coleoptera; family Carabidae; genus Harpalus; species Harpalus rubripes. Next base: position 59,257,764 of record OY720451.1, read on the forward strand.
CGACAATTTCTCTAAACAGTTGAATTCTGCGATCAATTTGCAAAAATTCGAGGTTATGTTTTTGGGTGGTATGTCATCCCAATCAACGCCGGCTTGCCATAACTCCTTTATTAATAATTTGGCATATAATATTACAGGTGAGACTAATCCAAGCACGTCAAATAATCTGGCAACTGTTGACAATATAATTCTTTTTGTGCAGTGTGCTGTGTCAAAGTTTGACGTTTGGAATGTGAAAGTGTCAGTGTTAGGATTCCAAGATATTCCTAAAATCTTTAAGTTTTCTCCCTTTGACAAGTCTATACTGGTTTTGTGTGAGGTTGGTAAACTCTCAATGAGTGATGTATTGTTACTCGCCCATTTTATCAAATCGAAACCTCCAGCTGACATTAAATTAATTAAATCCGTTATAAGACTACTAGCTTCAGTTGAATTTATAACAGATACGACTAAGTCGTCCATATATAATTCAGTCTTTGCCCGATTTGTCACATTTGGATAATTTTTACTTTCGTCTTCCGCTAATTGTCGGATAGTTCGCATTGCTAAGTAAGGGCTAGATTTTATTCCAAAACAAACACAATTAAATTGAAAAGTTTTTATCGCTTCAGAGGTGTCAAATCTATAAAGAATTTTCTGATATTTTCTATGTTGTTCTGACACTAATACTTGTAAATACATCTGTTTTATGTCAGCTGTCAAGGCTATGGGAAATAATCTAAAATTTAACAATAAATTAAATAAATCTGCTTGCAAATTTGGGCCAGAGTACAATAAATCATTCAGAGACAGTCCAGTATGAGTTTTAGCGCTAGCATCCAGAACTATTCTAACTTTTGTTGTAGCTTTGTCTTCGCGAATGACAGCATGATGTGGAATAAAATAGCCTTCATTATTCGTCACTTCTGACAGATAACCTTTTTGTAAATATTCATTTATTATGTCATTGTATTGACGTTGCAAATCTACTGACTGACTAAAACGTTTTTCTAAATGTAAGAGCCGACGTTCGGCTATTAAGCGAGAATTTCCCAACAAATTAGGATCTCTCTCAAATGGTAAGTTTACTATGTATCTGCCATTTTCTAAACGTTTAGTGGTTTCCGTAAATATTTTTTCACATTCAGCGTTTTCAGGACTCTTTATTGTGTGACTTGGAACTTCTTCTAGTTCCCAAAACTTGTGCAAACAAGATACTAAATTATTTTGTGCAAATGCAGAAAATGATGAAAAGGATTCAGAAGGTACAACTTTATTATTTATTTCTCCGATTAGCACATAACCTAATGTTGTATCATAGGCTACTGGTGCGGTTCCTAATCGATTCGATAGTATTAAAGAGGGATATATTTGAGCCCCTAGAATTACGTCAATTTTTCCCGGTACATTCCAGGAATTATCGGCTAAAAGAATGGATTTTAAGGACCGAAACTTTGAAGCATCTAGTTTACACGAAGGTAAATTATCAGTTATACATTCTACTACTAATGCATTTAAATTGTACTTATGAGGCGATACTCTCGATTCTATGTCAAAATTTACATACCCATAAACTGGGCGACTTGTCATCCCGATCCCCCGAATTTTTGAGTTTTCGAGCGGTGTGATCGGTAATTTTAATTTTTCACAACAATTCTTTGTTATAAGATTATTTTGTGACCCATTGTCTAATAGACATCTAATCATTAGTTTCTTTTTATTTATGTTCGTTGCATAAACTTGTGCTGTCGACAACAAAACATAACCATTATTATTTGTGGATACATGACATGAAGTGTCAATTTTCTCCGGTTCCGTTATTTGTTTGGTTGGAGATTGAGTAGAAGATGAAAAATGCAAAAATGTATGATGTTTTTTGTTACATTCCCGGCATCTATAGCGTGATGGACAGTTTTTTACTGAATGAACATTGGATAAGCAATTATAACATGCATTTTTTGATTTTATAAATCCAAATCTGTCTTGTACTGACATTTTATGGAATTTTTCGCAAAAATACAGATTGGAATGTTCCGCACTGTTGCACAAAATACAAGGTATTTTACAAGGTATTTTTTGTTTTGGTTTTTCATCTGCCGCCAAAAATGTGCGTGAATGATTCGCCACTTTTGGCGATCCCTTTACAGATGAAAAACGCTCCAAGATCTTTGCCTGATCTCTAACAAAATCTAAGAAGTTTTTGCAAGTAGGAAATTCCGTTTCGCGGAATATCGTATCAAATAGCAATACTATTTCTGGATCCACCTTTTTGGATGCGCAGTTTAATAGCACGAAATCCAGAATGTCTGGAATATTAAGTTGCTTGATAGCCTCTACGGAGGCGGAAAATTTATTGACAAACGTTGTCAAATGACTTGGGTTTTTTGAACTAAATTTTATATTGAAAATATTGTCTAAGTATTGCTTAGCCATTGTTCTTTCATCCTGGTATTGCTTTACCAGGCCGTCCCAAATAATGTCATAGTTTTCAGGTGTGGGCAATATCCCCCCTGTTATTTCTAGAGCATTGCCCGTAAGTTTGCCTATTAGATAACTAATTTTTTGTTCGTTTGAGAGCGCCTCGTTTTCATGTACATTTGATTTGAATGATTGATAAAATAACGGCCACATTTCTACTTTCCCATTAAAAGATGGCAATTCAATAGCGGGCAGTTTTTTACATTTATTTAGTGCAGTACTAGATTTTGACGGCTGCGCTTTGGGGGCCAACAAGGACAGCTCACTTCTCGTTCTTTTTATTTTTGAAAAATACATTTCTATTGTCATTAATGTATCAAAATTTGGATTAAAATTAGCATCAATAGATAGCTCAAGGTCATTTATACGAATTAAGGCATTTTTAAATTCCTCCCTTAACAAATCGACTTCTTGGGATTCGTCCAAGAAGCGTTCATTGGCGCATGTGTCCGTTGGAGTGCACTTTTTCGCGAGATCGTGTATTTTTACAATACGGGATTCGTAGCCTCTTGCTAGGGCCTTTAACGTTTTTAAATCAACTTCCATAGTACTAAAATTGACAGTGGAACATCCGGCTCGAAGGACCAAATTTTTATGTTAAGTTAAGTTCGAAGGACCAAGTCGCTAATGGACTAATTGTATGTTGTTATTTGCAATAATCGCGAGTGGACTGTATTATTAAATTTGTTTGAGGTATCACAAGCAAAAGCAAGAGTACTGACCTTGACTTAAAGGAGACTTTAAAAAAGGGGCAGGGACTTGGGATCTAATGACAGGAAACAGGAATGGGAATCGCTGGATGCGTCTTGAAGCGGTGACGAAACAGGAGTAGGAGACGCTGGTTGCGTCTCAAAGCGGTGATGGGTTCGGATGCGTGAGGAGATGGACACGCTGCGCTTGCATGTGCGCAACGGCAGTAGGGATCTAGTTGAGACGGCTGAATGCCGCTATTCTGGTTGATGATGCGTTGCGCTTGAGGGCACGCAACAGTAGTGGAGATCTGGTTGAAACGGCAATCCTTTGCTGTCCTGGTCGATGCTCGTTCTGGCTCGACTTGAAGACGATTGCCGTTGTCCTGGTCGACGCTCAAATTAGCTCGACTTGAAGACAGGGTTTGAGCTCAAATGGCCCACTGCTGGCGAATACAATACTATTCACAAGCACGAATAAACACTTACACTTTCACTATTTCTGAAAGGAAAAGATCCCCACTAGACAATTAAACGACGATATTCAATCAATAATATTTAATTATTCAAATTTAAGATTATAAGGTGGAATTCAAAGCCAAGATGCAAAAATTAATAATGAATTTTTGATTTTTTAAAGAAAGATTCAGAGAGAATGAAAAACACGAGTGAACCCTCACTTGGTTCGTCACCGACTTTTTTTTTGTTTATATATTTTTTTTTATCGTTAAGGGTTTTTTAATTGTTGCATCTTTTCTTCTTTACAGATGACTATGATTACAAATATGAATACAGAGTTGACTTGGTTTTTTAAACAATAATAATAACATTTTTATAATCGTCAGTAACTCTGATCTTGCTTGTCACACCTCATAACAAACTTAACACCATATTAAATTTGTATTTTATAATATTCGTGATGTTTGTAATTTCATACCCTACAGAAACAACTTTTTAGACGTAATAAACAACGTTTTCTTGACTGTTACAGCGATTTCGACAATAATTTTTATACCCCCTATAAAAAAAAATTGACCACTAACTTTGTCCGGCAACATTCAGAATTTCATTCTTTAGGTCTTTCTGAACCTAAATCATCAATCAGAATGAATCCACCGGTTTTTTCAAACGGAATGTTTCTTGGCGCCCGGTCTAATATTACCTATATTTTATTCATAAATAAAATTAATAAATATATCATCGCAGCATATTACCCATTGCTGGGTGTGCCAATCTGCTTTGTATGTAGATTTCGGTAATGACATATTTGTGATTTGTGCTGTGCGGGCGTTGGCCAGGCGTCTCCTCACGGGCACTAATTGCGTGGAGAGTGGAATAGAGGGGCCAATTTTGTGCTATTTAAAGTTCGAAATATTTGTTCATTATTTACAGATTTATAGACCTATAAGAATAAGGCTTACAAATTTGAAGAGAATGTGCAGTTGCGGATTTAGCCCTTGGGAGGCCACAAGCGCAATTCAATATTGAGGCCCCCTCAACCCCCCCATCCCTCAAATATTTTCGATACTATTGTAGTAAGCATTCTACGCGTACGTTTCTACAATAGCATGCACTCTTGATTACTAATAAAAAATAATACAAATACATATACGATTTATTTGAAAACAGGGTTTATTAAATAAAGAATCCAACAAAAACATATTGGAATTTTAACCTAGTCTCGAATATCCACCCGCCAAAAAATTTATTTTGGAGGTTGTAGACATATAGTTGCAGAACCATGAAAAATATTAAATTCTACAAAAATTTGAACAGAATGCAAAATTTATACTGATTTTGGAATTTTTTTTTTTAAGTGAAAATTCCTATGAAACGAAAGAAAATAACATTAAAGTATTTTTTTGAAATTTTACAAGCGAAGAAGTTATAATTTTCACAAATACAGCGTTTAGAATAGATTCCGAAAGTGATCGAGCGGGAATTACAAAAGTTGAAAGTAGGTATTCTGATTTCTTAACTGTATTTTGGAAGAGTATTAAACGAACTGTACTAGCGCCAAATTTAAAGTAGTTAGTAAGGACATTCTATCGTTATTTTTTTTACAAAGAAGGGCTATATAACAGGACAAGTCCCAATAACAGTGGTAACTAACAAAATCAAACATTACATATTGTGAAGTCGAGTCAAAATATTAATAATAAACTTATATAAAAACAGTGGTATAAAAACAAAAATGAATAAGAAAGAAAGTCAGTATTAAATAGTATACAAATAACTCAAATAAAATTTACAAATATTTTGAATGTACGTAAATTACAACAAAGTAAATCAGGTACATTGGGTACAGAAGCTAAATTATGCATGTACTAATATAACTAGCGGTGAATTCATTCCAGAGTTTGTTCTACAGTGCTTAACAAAAAATAAATCAGATAATCGAGTAGAATGACGAGATATCCGTAAAGAAAATTTATTAATATAACAGGACTATCTATAAAATCATTTAAAATTTTAAATAAGACAGATCCAAAAGTATTCGTCTTTTTTGTAACGAAAGTAACAGAATCGAATTATGTGGATACCTGAAATTCAAAATAGAAAGAAATTTTGTTTGGACACTCTCGATTCTATTTATATATACATGATAATGCGGTAACCAGCAATCAGTAGCGAATTCTAATTGAGATCGTACAAGAGAATAATAAAGAAATATGAAAGTGTTATAATTAGTGAAACTTGTACCAATTCTTAAAATAAATCCAAGCATTTTATAAGCTTTTTTAACAATATAATCGATATGTAAGTCAAACAAAAGCTTATTGTCTTAGCCAAGAGACACAACTAATATTACCGTATATTACCAAATTTTTTATCACTGATGCCGCAATATTCAATTGGATTTAAGTCCGGTGACTGTGGGGGATGATTGAGCTGATTTTTGATATTGTACAAACAAATGAAGGTTTAACTCGCGTATATTTTTCATCTCGCAATTGCGCGCTGGAGGAATTAAACCATACGCTCATTAGACCGTTATTTTATACGCTTGTATAATAAATAAATATTATTAGCATTACATTTACAGAACATGGAAACTATTAAAGTATGAAATGCGAAAACAATTTTGTGTTCAATGAACGTGAAATGAAAATACTTTTTCATTTTACATATTCCGCAAATATTTCTCTGTTTTTGCAAGTGTGTTGACATTCGCTGTTACCTTCCAATTGATTGACTTTTCCTCGTGGGAGACGCGTGTATAAAACATGCTGCGGTTAATTGTTTCCCCTGTGATGAAACTAACTTTTTTGTATGAACGAACGAGCATACAAAGTGAATGAGTAACAACACAACGGAGGGAAATGAATTTAAAATAAAAGAAAAGATTTCATCATATGTGGATTTTCGCGAAAGTTTATTTATGTGCGTGCGTATTTCATTTCATACTGATTTAATTTTAAAGTAAATATTTTGTGGCTTTTCCGTTTTATATTTAACGGATTTAGGAAGTCGGATATTAACTCTTCGTTAGAAAAGTTTGTATATGTACATATTTTTAATTAAATAATACATATGCATTATTACCGTCCAAAAATATGTGGCAAAAACAATTTTAATAACTTTTTAGTGACCTAAATTTTAAAAATATTTGTAGCAATTAATTTAACTCAGGAACATGCTCAAATGTTAGAAAATCATTTACCTACTGCATATTAAGTAATAGAAAATAAACATTTTTAGAAATTACATGTCGTATGTGAATTCTGAACATAAATAAATGAAAACGACATAAAAATTGTTATATATTTTGTATTTTTATAAATACAACAATGTAATTAAAAATTATTTTTTAAACATTGTAATCTCAATACTTGTCATTGTTAGAATCATTTAGTAAATAGGTATGTACTACATGTTGAATTACTTTTTACCTCTCGCTAAGAGAGGTATTGAATTCATGCTAAAAATCGCATATCCAGATTTTAGTGAACAAGCTCGTTTTAAGGTGTGTGTGTGTGTGTGTGTGTGTGTGTGTGTGTGTGTGTGTGTGTGTGTGTGTGTGTGTGTGTGTGTGTGTGAGGCGTGCGCGCGCGCCCATGTGTGTGTGGATGTTGGATCTACGATTTCTCAAATACTATAAAACTTAAGACATTTTTAACTACGGATGCCTCAATCTAACAATAATGAGAAGAGTTGATTAAGTTTTAATAACAATTGGACAACTGGAAGTAGTAGTTACAAGAAAAAAATCATCTAACTATTATTTATCGAAAATTTATTAAAATACTTATATTAAAGAACGTTAAATTCTTTATTCGTTAAATATAAATTCATTATTATATCTTCTATAGATTTAGATATAAAGAAATGCATATAAAATAATTTGATGTAAAAAATCTCAGAACAAACTACTTCAAGGCAAGAAATTCAAATGTTTGTAATTGACACATAAATGTCATTGTCAAAAATATTTGTATGCCACTGTCAAAAATATTTGTACATCATTATGAAGATTATAAAAATAAAAAAAATCTGATGTGGCCAGCACATTACCTTCCGTCAGTTATATGACGTATTTACGAAAATATCCCATAGATTTTGCAAATATATGTGAGAATTATTTTATAGTGAGACATGAATATATGTATTTGTATTTAAAAATATTTTATGTTTTATGCGTACAACCAGGTAAAATATCTGGCGAGAGGTTATGTGGTGGCCACATCAGATTTTTATTGTGAACTATACTGTATTTTTCTTGCCGTTTTCTCGTTTTTAGTAATAGTTTATTCTATTTGAATGTCATAATAAATGAAGCGGATTAAATATTGTACTTTTGAAAATTTATCATGTTGAATTTATTTTGCATTTATGACACAATATATTTTGGAAAAGCCACATTTTCTCCTTGAAAAGTATATTTCAACAGCAAACAAACAACATTTATGTTTCTGGTTCTATAACCAAGATTTATTGTCATACATAAAAATGGTTTCTTGCATCATTCAGCGTTTCTAAACACGACAAAACTTTCAGTAGTTGTACATCCCTGAAATTCACTCTGTACCTATTTTTTTTTTGTTTAAGCCCATTTTTACAATTGATGGATAAACTATGGTATAGCTAGCGGAGGTATAACTTTATCCTAGCTATTATACCTTCGATAAACAAGACTGTCTTTTATAATGAATTTACGTTAAATCACTTTAGGTTGGTGTTGGCAAAATAAAATTATCTTCTTGTTAGACTATTTTTCTTCAATATTGTTATTATTTCTGCCTTCTAATTTGCATTTTTTACGATGTTAGATGACATAAACGATATTTTTGATCCTGAGAGTGATGACGAAATATTTTATTGACATCTGTTAAACGTATGAATAACAACACATCGTTCGTGTTTACGTGGAATCGTGTGACTAGCGAATGAAAGTTGACGTTCAAATTATTTTATAGATGTGGTTTCTTTTGAAACCCTAGAGAAGAATAGAACTGTACGAAATATTCAGCTATGAAATTTTTGCATGAACCCATTTAAATACTGGACTAGGAAAGCATACAAATACATTACTATCTGAAAATAGATGGCCGACTAGGGTAATTGAATATTAAAACAGGAGTGCGATAAAAATATTTTAAACATTTTTCGTTAATGTTGATTATAACAAAATATTTTGATCTTTAAACTATTTAGTTTGGCAATTCGATGAAATAGTATTATTTTTAATTTCTTCAAATAGTAATTCCGGCTCGACGGTTACATACATCTAAGACGAACGAACTAGAATTTGCGATATTAAATTTTTTAAATACATTCCTGAATCCTCCTGCTAAGGTCATTTTAAATGCCTTTTGGTACGGAGTACAATTCTAATTTTCTGTAAAGGAATACATAAGGGTCAGTTTCCTTTCAAATCAAATATAGGGAAATATTTTCAAAAGAAACCACATCTATTAAATAATCTAAACGTCAACTTTCATTCGCTAGTCATACTATACTACAGAAATAGACTTTACAAAAAATCTGATGTGGACACTACATGACTTCCTTGTACGCAAGACCAACATGGAATACTCGTATAGACCCAATTATAAAATTGACGTAATTTAATATAACATTAATTTTTTTATACTTTTTTGTCCTAATCCATAGCAAGTTTTATTACAAAAACCAAAAAGTATATAATTTTTAAATTTATTATACAAAGGGCTAATTTAATAATATTGGATGTGCTAGACGCAGAATTTAATTCTCTAAAATATTATTTGAAGCATTTATTTCTAAAATCAAAACCATTTTATTCAAGAAAAACTGTTAATAACTTCAGGTAATATATCACTTCCGGTTAGTCTATTTTAACCAAAATCCACTATGTTATTCCCATTGATATAAAAGTCTAATATACCAAATTTGAAAAGTTTTGGATTTCATTTTATAATAGTTTTTCATTAAAATCTATTATAGGCTTCAAGTAAAGTTCCACTTCTGGAAATTATGTAATGACCAAAAAGGGAGGTGCACAACTAGATAGCAGTGCTAAATACAAAATTTCTACGGCTTACCGTTTTTGAGTTATGTGAGATACGTACGTACGTACGTACAGACGTTACAACGAAATTAGTCAAAATGGATTCAGGGATGGTCAAAATGGATATTTCCGTTGAAATCTGAAAACCGAAATTTTTCGCGATTACAATACTTCCTTTACTTTGTACAAGGAAGTAAAAAGATTAAGCTAATTCTTGTTTTCGGATTAGCGAATGTTACACTTATTTTGACCGTTTATTTCTTAAAATATAGTCTTATCTAATCCAAGTAACTACCCTTTTTACTTCCTTGTACAAAATAAAGGAAGTATTGTATTCGCGAAAATTTTCGGTTTTTAGATTTCAACGGAAATATCCATTTTGACTATTCCTGAATCAATTCTGACTAATTTTGTCGTGACGTTTGTAAGTACGTACGTACGTACGGACGTATCTCGCATAACTCAAAAACGGTAAGCCGTAGAAAGTTGAAATTTTGTATTTAGGACTTCTATAACATCTAGTTGTGCACCTCCCTTTTTGGTCATTACATAATTTCCAAAAATGGTACTTTATTTGAAGCCCATAATATATATATATATATATATATATATATATATATATATATATATATATATATATATATATATATATATATATAATCCAAAACTTTTCAAATTTGGTATATAAGACTTTTATGTCAATTGGAATAACATATCAGATTTTGGTTAAAACAAGCTAACCGGAAGTGATATATTACCTGAAGTTGTTAACAGTTTTTCTTGAATAAAATGGTTTCATTTTCATTTTAGAAATAAATGCTTCAAATAAGAGTTTTAGAGAATTAAATTCTGCGTCTAGTACATCAAGTATTATTAAATTAGCCCTTTGTATAAGCAAGATATGTAAATTTAAAACTTATATACTATTTGGTTTTTATAACGAAGCTTGCTATGGATTAGGACAAAAAATAACAATAAAATAAAAAATAGATGTTAATGTCAAATTACGTCAAATACGTGCAATTTTATAATTGAGTCTATACTTCATATTAGTCTTGCGTACGAGAAAGTTGTGTGGTGCCCACATCAGATTTTTAATAATATAATAAAGATTAAATGTAAAATACCGGGGTAGAATAGAATTCAGTATTCCAAAAATGAGGATTAGATTAAACTTTTTGTGAATCAGGCTGACAGAGATAGAATAAGACGGCTTTGAAATGAGAATAAGTAATATGTTGAAGCTTTGCATTTAATATGGACATTATGAAATGGTATAATTTGTATGTATTGTCGAGATGACATGTCCACAAAACGTGCGCGCGTCAGAGAGCTTGTGTGTACGCTCATTCGCATATAATATGTGGCCGTCGTCCATTGTGACGTACGCCCATGGTTTCCATCCGCCATTCGTTGCGCTGCAGAAACGGAACTCAAAGGCAAATTCCATATTCAATTCATAGCGAACGGTGCGGTAACTAGAAAGCGACCCTGTTACACATTGTAAACATGGGGACGGTTCATATCTGACTAGAATCTAAATGATATCGCGGATTTACGTATGGCGACTCCGGGACTAGTAAACAGGTTCCGGTCTAGGCCAGGAGGTGGTGGAGAACCACAGCCCTCTATGCACTGCTACGTTGCTCACGTGTTTGACTTTGTGATTGCGATTATTGCCGAATAAGCGTGATGGCTATTAGCACTCTGGGAATGTGCTTTGCTCACTGCTGCTTCATAGCTTCCATTGTCAAATTACATAACTACTCATATAGGGCATTGTCAGCTCTATGTACCGCAATATAAAGACTAAAGGTACGCGTCTGTTTGTTGAAGCTAATCTCGATAACCACTGAATGGATTTTGATGTGGTTTCATTATTCTTTGTATATTATTGCAGCACGATCTAAATTGTATATGTCAATGGTCACTAAGCAATCAATTACATTTTAACGTAAACAAGTGTCAAATTATAACTTTCTCTAGAAAATATAATTCACTTAGTTATGATTATTCCATGAATGGTGTACTTTTATCCCGTACCACAATTATAAAAGATTTAGGTCTATTTCTTGACACTAAATTAACTTTAATTTATCATGCAGAATATATAATAAAGTCATGTTACAAATTAATTGGTTTCATTCTGCGTTCAACTTCGGGTTTTAAGAATGTTTCATGTTACATTGCATTATTTCATGCTTTAATTATAAGCAAACTAGATTATTGCTCTGTTATATGGTACCCATCACAACAATATCTGATAAATGCAATCGAAGGTATACAAAAAAAAAATTTTGCAAAAATATTTTTTACAGAATCTTTCGTTACTGGCCTGACTGTGAATATTTCTCTTTAATTGATAATTTTAACCTTGAGCCGCTTGCTAATAGATGTTTTAAAAGCAAAGTAGTATTCTTGTACAAAATTGTAAATAACATTGTTGATGATTGTGATTTACTTGCTAAGCTCGACTTTTTTGTTAATATGTGCCATACTAGATGCAGTAATACTTTCACACCTCTGTCACGTACCAACTATCACTATAATTCTCCAGTTAGTTCTATGTGTCGCTGTTACAATACTGTCTGTTCTGAGTTAGATTTTTCTCTTAATATTAGGGATTTTAAGGCCAAATTAGATACTGTAATCTAGGTTTTTTTCCATATATATGTATATTATTATTATTTTATGTAATTATTATAATCTCACTTATCTACATCTGTGTATTTTCTAAATGTTATTATTCTGTAATTGGGATAATATCCTGTTGAATAATAAATTTATTATTATTATTATTATTATTATTATTATTATTATTATTATTATTATTACAGACTGCGCAGGTGGTTGAGAAAATACAGAGAAGTACAGTGCCGGCCCGAAACTTTTGAGCGCCCCAGGCGAAAATTGTAAATTGCGCCCCTCATTTATTACAATTTTGTTTAGATTATACAGGCTGTCTCACAATTCGCGCCCCAGAGCGAATGAGGAAACACGAGACTGCACTCGGATGTGTAATTTCGAAGAAAAAATATCTAGTTTAAAAGATATTCGAGAAAAGACGTATTAAAATTGACCAGAGACCTACACCTTTAACGTGTGTTTGCCGTTATTTTACGTTACTAGGGTTTTATATAAATCAAATCTTCTTTAAAATGTGTGGGCGACTGTAGTTTTCGAAAAATGTCAGTGTCAAATTAAATTTGACAAGGTGAATAAAAAATGCAAATTCTTACCATGTATTCAGCCGCTGATTACTTAGAAATGATTATAATTTTCGGAGAATGTGGACATGTGAAAAACTTCGTTTACAGAGAACCCATTGACACAGAGGAGGAGCTCAGAATTCGAATTCAAGAGGCCTTTACAACAGTTACTCCACAAATGATTATGGACTCTAAATTGAGCCTGTTAAGAAGGGCGCGATTATGTTTACAAATGAACGGAGGACATTTTTAGCATCTGCTCTGATTGACTCGTTCCATGGGTGTTATTACCATTGTATAAATTGCATTACAATAAAAACGGTTTTAGAACCACCATTTGTTGTTTTAATCTCAAAGAATTCAAATGGCAATAATATTTTCGTTTAACATATTTTACACAGCTGCTACAACTGCACTGTACGATATAAATGATGACCTCAGATGACACCTTCGCTAACCTAAATTTGTTGACAGTGAATAGTCAACTCTAAAGTGTCAAAATTACAGTAAGTCAAACAAATTTTGTAACTCACTAGTAGTATTTTTAAAACCTAGCAACCAGTTTTATTTTGTAATAATATCATCACACCTCAAGATATTCTTCCGGGATTGGTGGATTAAAAAGTCTTGTAACTCCGTTATGCAAGCAGCCGCAAATTATTTTCTTCTATTTGTTGGCAATCTATTGTCGTCGGCAAGTGTCAGTTTTGTCTGGGGCGCGAGTTGTGAGACATCTGTATAGGTACAAAAATTTGAAAAGAGGCGATTTGTGTCCATAACTCACGAACAATCACAGAATCTTAATCTGAATGATAATTCATTAGCAACGTGACATGTTTTCCGCCAATCAACATTCAGAATCTCCCTAGTTACATGTTTATCACATCACAGCGATGATAAAAAAATATCATCTTATTTATATTCGTTACTAGGGGATTTGTTTTCTTTATTTACAACATTGACAGTTAATTTTGAGTATAAAAATGTGCGGTAATCGTTTTTGATATCAATAACGATGAAAATAATAAGGCAATTGTAAAATTAACCATGTTGTAATACAATATATGAAAAGCTAGGTTAACAGCATACAATGGGTCGCAAAAATTCATTATATTCTCTCATTGAATATAATCTCGTGCTATGATTAATAATCGATGATATTGCTCGTGAAACCGAAGCAGCACATTTCACTCGAGAATATCATCGATGATAATCATATCACTTGTTATAATACGTATGAAAATATTTTGGATATGTAAAATACAGAGAAATTTTTTCTTTTGGGTTCTACCGAGTCGCTTTATTTTTGTCTAATACCAGATACAGGAGAGTTATTTTTAAAGTCCGTTTGTGTGCAACCCGAAATACAATTTACAACAGCGTCTAGCTTCCTCTGTTAATAGTGCAGGCGCCAAGAAACATTCCGTTTGAAAAAACCGGCGGATTCATTCTGATTGATGATTTAGGTTCATAAAGACCTAAAGAATGAAATTCTGAATGTTGCCGGACAAAGTCAGTGGTCAATTTTTTTTTATAGGGGATATAAGAATTATTGATGAAATAGCTGTAACGGTCAAGAATACGTTGTTTATTACTACTAAAAAGTTGTTTCTATAGGGTACGAAATTACAAACATCACAAATATTATAAAACACAAATTTAATATGGTCAAAAAGCCGGGTGCCTAAGTGTTTGGTCGCGAATCTGGGGAACCGGGTTCGATCCCGACCGATGCCAAAAAGAAATGTATCGAATTTAAATGACACTAAAGTTACCCTTGTGGTGCACTCTCCACACATAAATGAGTGCCCGTGAGGTGACGCCTGATAAACGCCTGCACGGTTGCCGGATAGGACCGATGGTCGTTTTCTTTGTTTCTCTCTCCGCAGAAATTTATACCAGCTCCAAAGTGTTGCGGTGGGCCATATTGTACCCGACACGGTTTAGACTTTTTAGTTATAAAAGAGTTTTCAGATAACGTCAAACTAGACAGTGTGATAGCTTATTTTGAATGCTGTGTTAACAAATTTAAGTGAGAAAGATTTCAAAATGCTTCAATTATTAATAAATTTTCACACAAACAACATTTAAAATAGTAATATTTATTACAATCTGGTGCACTACGGAGTGACTCCTAAAGCTTGTATTCACTAGAAAGCAGTGTATTTTGTCATACTATACTGCAAACAACTAAGTACCGCAGACACTACAGGTGGAATATGTGCTCAAAGAGTACATGCAAATCGGTCTTTTCAGACCGCGAAACGTTCAAATCAGATGTAAAAACTTTTTCTCACAACATGTCTCCAAATCACTTGAAAAGGCATTTTCTAAGCGAAATACGTGTTTTTAGAATGTTTTGCAGTAACTTCCATAGTTTGAACAACCGACGACACTTTAGCTGCGCGGGCGAGTGCACTACGGAGTGACTCCAAAAGCTTGTATTCACTAAAAAACAGTTAATTTTGTCATATTATACCCAAAACAACCAAGTACCATAGAAACTACAGGTAGAATATATGTTCAAAGTGTACATGAAAATCGGTTGTTTCAGACAGTGAAACTGGTTGCGATACGACAAGCCGGGTAGGAGCTAAGAAACAATGTCTGTATGCTGCATCACAAGTATTTGCTCAAGATGCTCTCTCTACTTTTGGAAATAACCCAGAAACTCAGATGCACTTTCATCAGGTTGAAGAAGTCTGCACTTATTTGTTTGCCAAACAAAAAATCACATCAGATGAATTACGCTACAAGTTGATTACCCGTAATATTGGGTTCAATTTAAATTTAACCAAAATTATTTGTACTTCTGATGCTTTATTTTTACATTGTTTAAATTTATGGAAAAAATCATTACAACCACTGTTCGAGCCTCTGAACTTCCTCCAATTCGGCTATGAATTACGAAATTCCAAGTCACACCCGACGAAAATGATAAAACCTCCTCTGCCTGACTCTTTAATTAGGCCTTGCAAATGTAATTCAGGCTGCAGAACAATGTCTTGTAGTTGTAAAAAAAATGATTTAAACTGTATCTCTCTCTGTAAATGTGTTGATAACGATTGTCAAAACTTATCTTTTTAAGGTAGTATCTTTTCTTCTTCTTATTCTTAGGGGTCGTTGTTCCTTACTCTTCTCCTCCAATCATTCCTGTCCAACACATCTTCACACTGTCCTTTCTCACTCAAGTCATTTGCGTCACAGTCTTTCCTCCTTCTCTTTGCCCTTCCTTACTCCTGAGATTGAGAGTTCTAATCCTGAGGACTGGCTTCTCTAACCCCGACTGTCCATGGCGGGTTAGTCCTAACCGACTTGGCACAGGGGTCAGACGAGGCTACAACTGCATGTCACTTGCGAGGAACACCCTAGCCCTTATACCACTTTCCGATCCTACACTTTCAGTCTTTGGTTTCGGCGACGATTTTACAGTCGGATGCCTTTCCTACCACCAACCCACACCATTTACTCGGACTTGAAACCGGCGCCAAGTTGAGCTGGCTTCCTCCCTCAGTGGCTGGTTATTGTATAGAACAATAATATTTACATATTTTCTTATTGGTAAAAATCGATTGACCATCTCAAATTTGAGATAAATGCAATCAATGAGAGCTCTTTTTGTGTGTGTTTTCTATATCAAGCAATAGTAAATGTCATATTTTTCACTGTAGATTCAAAACAATGCTTCTGATTTTATTGGAAAACATCTCAGTTTATAGAAATATATAAATGACAAATATTAAAATAAAAATAACTTTTTGGCCATATTGTTTAAGAGATATAGCTTATTAAATTGCGAAATTTTTTACTAATACAGGGACGGAAGGGGTCAAAGGGCTATGATCTGGCAAGACAGGCTTGTTTAAATGTTTTGTAATAAATGGGAATAATACAGAATACAACGAAGAACAGCTCTTTAATGAACATATAACGTACATGACATATATCAACAATATATCTTCTAAATATAATATCTGACAATCTACTGTTTTTATGTACATTGGCATCGTAGTATGCTACTAATATATATAGGAAAAGCACTTAAAATTCATTTTACTAACACTCCCTCTATTTGAGTGCTTTTAGGGAAATATTAATTAAAATGCCAACGAACATAATAACATAAAAACTGATAAAAAGGATATGTAATCAACTGGTAGTTACCATTCCCATTTTAGAAATGATATTCTTGAAACGGTCACGTGTCAACGGTTTGGTGAAAATATCCGCCAGTTGTTCGCTCGTTGAAACGAAATCCACATCAATTGATTCATCTTCTAACTTCTCTCTAACGAAATGATATTTGATGTCTACATGTTTAGTTCTTTTGTGATATACAGGATTCTTAATCAAAGAAATAGCTCCTTGATTATCGACTAATAACTTGGTAGGTTTGTCGACCGGCTCTCCAATATCCATAAGCAGCTGACGTATCCAAATTGCTTCTTTGGTGGCCTCTGAAGCTGCAACATATTCAGCTTCGGTGGTAGACAAAGCGACTGTCTTCTGTCTGCGGCTTGACCATGTTACGGGACCACTAGATAATAGAAAAATATAACCAGAAGTTGAACGTCGAGTATCGATATCATTGGCAAAATCAGAGTCCGAATAACCTATTAGAGAACAAGTATTCTCATTTCGTTGAAATTCAATGCCAAGATTCATGGTACCTTTCAGATACCTTATTATTCTTTTCACAGCATTCCAGTGGGGTTTTCCATATTTAGATGTAAATCTGCTCACATAATTCGTGGCAAACATGATGTCGGGTCTGGAAACTATTGCGGCGAACATCAAAGATCCGATGGCCTCTCTATATGGTATATCTTCATCTAAATTGTCATCATTACTGCTCAAATTTACGTGCGGATCAGCTGGAATTGTCACTGGTGTTGCTTGTTCATATCCAAATTTTCGTATTATTTTTTCGATATATGATTTTTGATGAATAAAAATTCGACCATTTATCTCGTCGTAATCGATCTCTAGTCCTATATAATTTCTTGGTTTGTTTACTGTGATTTCGAATGTCTGTCTCAGTTTCTCAATAAAATCTTTTAGTATATCTTCTTTCTTTGATATGACTAAACCATCGTCAACATAGAGTATGACAATGATAGATGAATCTTGTACGTATTTCATATAGACGCATTTGTCTGCTTTGCTTCGTTCAAATTTTTGTCCAATCATAAATTCATTGAACTTTGCGTTCCAACATCGTGATGCTTGCTTTAAACCGTACAGAGATTTTTTAAGTTTATATATTAGCATATCGTCAATGTTCGATCCTTCAGGTGGTTCCATAAATATTGTTTCTTTTAAATCTCCATGGAGAAACGCCGTTTTAACATCAAATTGTGCTATTTTGAAATCATACCTAACTGCGTTTGCTAAAATTATTCTTATTGTGTCGTACCGCGTTGTTGGAGAATAAATTTCTTGATAGTCTATGCCTTTTGTTTGTGTAAAGCCTTTTGCACAAAGTCTAGCTTTAAAACGTGGCTTGTTCTTGTCTTCAGTTTCTTTGATCTTAAATACCCATTTTGATCCAATAACTTTCATATCGCTAGTTTTTGGAATTAACTTCCATGTACGATTCTTCTCCAATGCTTCAAGTTCTTCTTCTATTGCGGATTTCCACTTTTTGGCTTCTGGACTTTTCATCGCTTCTGAAAATGTTTCTGGTTCTAATATTTCTGCAAAAAGGGCATTGTACCGGGTTGGTCTTTTTATGTGTTCACGTGGTCTTAAAATTCTTTGTTCTTGATCAGCAAAATCGAAAGATTCCTCTTCTTCTTGAATTTTTGGATCTTCATTTCCATTTTGGTCTTCTAAGTGAAGAGTGACTGTTTCTTTATTAATTAAAGAAGCAACTTGTTCGTTGAAGACTACATTTCGCGACATTTTAATTTTTCTGGTCGATGGATCAAATAATCTATAATTCTCTGATTCACCATCATAACCCACGAAAATCAGCTTCTTCGATTTTTCGTCTAATTTTGTTCTTTGAGAATCTGGCAAGAACATAAATGCCTCACAGCCAAATTTTCTCATATGTTTTAATGATGGTTTTTTTACCTGTCATAATCTCGTATGGAGTTGTATCTTTTCTTACTGAAGTGGGTGTTCTATTTAATATGTAAACAGCCACATTTACCGCTTCAGCCCATAGATTTCTTGGAACGTTCATTGCATGCATCATTGAACGAGAACTTTCAACGACAGTACGCATTTCTCTTTCTATGCGCCCATTTTGCTCGGGTGTATACGGGGCTGTTGTTTCAATTCTAATACCTTCTTTCTTGAGAAAGTTTGCAAAATCTTCATTAACAAATTCTTTTCCGTTGTCACAATGCAGGATTTGAATCTTGTGCGAACTTCTATCCATCATTTTGGAGTATTCAATGAATCGTTGAAGAACATCTGATTTGTGCTTTAGAAAATAAACATTCATGTAGCCAGACATGTCATCCTTAAGAAGGAGAAAATATTTAGCACCACCAACTGATTCTGTGGCTATTGGACCTCCAACGTCTGCAAAAATTCGTTCTCCAATTTCTTCTTTTCGTGTTCCTTTTAGTGGGTGAGGAAAACGATGCTGTTTTCCGTAGAGACAAGATTCACAGAAAAATTCTTCTTTTTCAACTGCAGTTACATCCAATGTAATGCCTTTGTTTATCATGTTGTATATTCGAGTAGCATTTACATGTCCAAGTCTTTCGTGCCATAACTTAAGACTTTCACCCTTTGATTTTGTTGCTGCATTTACTTGGTGATTTAAAACTGTATCGAATAACATGCGATAAAGATTGTTCTTTTCTTGAACAGCGCTGGCTATCAATTTTTGATTGTCATAAATTTCAGCGAGTTTTCCTTTCTTGATTACAGTCCAGCCTTTTTTAGTAATCACTCCCTCTGAAAATAAATTCCGTTTCAGTTCTGGAACATACAAAACATTCGTGATTACGGAATCGTGCCAGGAGTTATTTATTAGCTTTTTGATTCGGACTTCTCCAATTCCTAGAACTGGAAGTGATTCGTTGTTGCCAAGTACAACTTTTGTATTCGGCTCCACTTCTAGTAACTTTGCAAAATAATCTTCTCGATAGGTCATGTGAGCACTTGCTCCGCTATCCATTGTCCAAAAATCAGCAACATTTCCTGTCGTTAAAGAAAGAAATGCATTAAAAGCCGAAAAGTCACCATGACTTTTATCTGGTTGCTCTTTGTTGGCATTATGTTTCTTATGCAGGCAATCACGAGCGATGTGTCCTCGTTTACGACAATAATAACAAATTACATTAAACTTCTTGTTTCCCTGTTTTTGAAATTTATTATTGCCTTGATTATTTTTATTAAACTTGTGTACACTCGTTGCTCCTTGGAAATTTCGATGAGATTGATTCCGTGTCTTTTCTTTCGCTCTCGATGAAATAGAAAATGCGGTCTCAATTTGTTCTGTCAAAGAAAGACTAGATTCCTCGTCAATAAGCCTTGACGTTAAATTCGCTAATGTCTGCCTTTCTTCTGAAACTGACAACCAAGCTTGGCGGAAGCTTTTGTATTTTAAAGGCAAGGTACTAATTATTTTTGTCATGATTGCAGCATCACTTATATTTTCACCAATATCTTTTAGTTTCTTAGCAAGGTTTTCTACATTAGCAATATGCTGAGCCATATTTTCATTCTCATTCATCCGATATTGATGAAATTTTTCGTGTGCAATCATTTTGTTAGATTCTGATTTTTGCATATAAATTGAATCGAGCTTACCAATTATTTGATTTGACGAAGAGCAGTTCTCAACTAAAGTTATTTGCGAGTATTCCATGGCAGAAGTCAAAATAAACATTGCAGTTGCATCACTTCTTACCCATGACTTTTGTGCGTCATTTTCTGTTACAGGTTTTACTTCAATCCCGTGTGTGATGTCATAAAGTCCTTTTGCTCGCAATGCGCAATTAATTTGAAACCTCCATTGGTTATAGTTTTCGCCATTGAACTTATTTAGGCTGGCCGTATCTACTCGATCACCCATTTTCTTTTCTTCTTTCAAAGCGTAAAAGTTTGACGTTTGTGTAAAATTTTTGACGTGACTCTTGACGTTTGGCAATATTCTATAATGACGAGCTGTAAAAGGTATCTTACACGTTGCAATTCCCGTTACCACGACTGACGCTTAACTTGAAGAAGATCTCGATCCACGCGACTAACGCGATAAAAATACTTGTCACCACAATTCCTTTTATCGAGATTTTTTCACTGCCCGACGTGATCTGGGCCCATAACCTTTTGGAATAAATGGGAATAATACAGAATACAACGAAGAACAGCTCTTTAATGAACATATAACGTACATGACATATATCAACAATATATCTTCTAAATATAATATCTGACAATCTACTGTTTTTATGTACATTGGCATCGTAGTATGCTACTAATATATATAGGAAAAGCACTTAAAATTCATTTTACTAACAAAATGTAATATACTTGGCCTCTAAGAAAGAAAATTTTATCATCAATCTGCTTTTTCTGGAACAACTATTAGAATTTGCACTTAAATTTGTTAACTGTTGACGTTATGTGAAAACTTTTTTATAACTAAAACGTGTAAACCGTGTCGGGTACAGTATGGCCCGCTACAGTACTTTGGAGCTGGTATAAACTGCTGCGGAGAGGGAAACAAAGAAAACGACCATCGGTCGTATCCGGCTACCATGCAGGCGTTTACCAGGCGTCACCTCACGGGCACTCATTAATGTGGGGAGAGTGCACCACAAGGGTAAATTTTGTGCCATTTAAATTCGAAATATTTCTTTTTGGCATCGGTCGGGATCGAGCCCGGTTCTCCAGATTCGCAACCAAACACTCAGGCTCACGGCTTTTTTACCATATTATATTTGTATTTTATAATATTCGTGATGTTTGTAATTGCATACCCTACAGAAACAACTTTTTAGTAGTAAT
This sequence comes from Harpalus rubripes, assembly GCA_963082715.1. Classification (NCBI taxonomy): domain Eukaryota; kingdom Metazoa; phylum Arthropoda; class Insecta; order Coleoptera; family Carabidae; genus Harpalus; species Harpalus rubripes. Next base: position 59,279,582 of record OY720451.1, read on the forward strand.
AAACAACATTTTCTTGACCGTTGCAGCGATTTCATCAATAATTCTTATACCTCCAATAAAAAAAAATTGACCACTGACTCTGTCCGGCAAAATACAGAATTTCATTCTTTAGGTATTTCTGAACCTAAATCATCAATCAGAATGAATCCACCGGTTTTTTCAAACGGAATGTTTCTTGGCGCCCGGTCTATAATAAAAATAGAATATTGTTTTGCCTGTCTAGTGACGGTTCTATCATTTTGACATTAAACAATTAAATATAGTCTGTTGTCATTAGTTTTTTGGGTTGCAAACAAACGGACTTTCAAAATAACTCTTCCGTGACTAATCCTATATATAAGGAAAGAAAAAATATTTCTCAGTGTATAAATACTTTTCGTTATTTTGCAATTCGGAAAATCTAATTTAGCTCTTTAACGGTTCATCCTAGGTAAAAAATATAAGAATCTTGTTTTGTAGGTACGAGAACGACAATGTAATTATTTTAAATACATTGTTAAACAACTGAAATAAAAGTAACTTTGTTCTCTTAATAAAAACAAACTGTATAGTTTTTGCTGTTATTCGCGATGTATTATTAACTTTTTAAAATACGGCAAGTATTTTCTTCTGTTTAGCGAACAAAATTTCACACAAAACTAACTACAGTGCTTTGTTGGAATATAATTTATGGCCAGTATTTGCACGAATGAAAACTTTTCCTGTAGTTGAAATAAAGCCGTATGTATGTACGTATATGGCAGCATTGTCCATCTACAGAAACTATTGGTATATTAAACAAGATAATTATGGTAAATTGTGATTTATGTTGGATTTGCTTATTAATAAATTGTGATATATTTGCAGCACTGAATTATAGACAGTTTACCGATTAATTTAATATTAATAACTCATTTGACCTACATTTGTATAGATAAGTAGTAGTAGTTTATCAATATATTTTGCAAATTAAAGCCAAACAAATTGATATATTATGACACAAACTCATAATATTTCAACAAATAAATTATAAATGCCGAGAAATTCCTGCAAATTTCTCTCGACTAGTTTAAAATATTTGCTTACCCGACTCCAAGGACAAACTACGAACTACGTTCACCTGTCAGACAGATGTGTATTATTTACAACAAATTTGTAAATGAATTATTAGAACTAGATATATTTTCTAACAGCATTTCTTGGTTCAAGAAACTACTGTCTGCTATACTTCTTGCAAGAACCGATAATTTATAATTTAAATTTAATAATAGTTTATTTATAAATATATATGTATTTTTTTTTTACTTTTTCTATTTTTATTGTAAGGTGTCACTACTCGCGCGTCACGCGACGAAATTTCTGTACATTCAGTGAAACAATTCCTCTGTAATTGGGATATTATCCTGTAGAGTGAATTTACAATAAATAAATAAAATATATGTAGATTTTAAATTTAGAAAAACTGAATATTTATTTATTGAGTACTCAACAGGAACAAATGTTCCCAATTACAGTGTACTATTTAGATTACATATACAATGCTACATAAACAGTAATGAGTAGAATCAAATTTTAATTAATATACAATGATTTGTAAAATATTCCAATATCTTATATCTAAAGGTTGACATCGAATCACAAAAAATATCAATTTCTAGAGGATTGTTATAAAATTGGTTGAATAATAAACATGTACGACGTAAAGGATTTTTGAATTCATAATATGTCCTAGGAGTTTTATAGGAAAAAATTACCCTGTAACGAGGATGATGTGACCGTGGAACAAAAATGTTTAGGTGAGATAAAAGACTGGAATCTATTATAATGTTATTTAGCAATTTGTAAATAAACAAGAAATATTGTATGATGTTTTCAAGTGAAATCATTTTAAAAGTAGATAAAGCCGAACTATAATGAAAATCAGAATAAGTAGCACTTTGTTTAAGTTTACCAACAATATCTGGTAAATTTACAATGTATTGCTTCAATCGGTCTAACAGAGTTTTTGTATAAAGGATTCCAGATAAGAAAGCAGTATTCTAATTTTGCTCGCACAAAGCAATTAAAAAGGGATTTAAGGGTTGCTAAGTTCTGAAAATCACGAGAATTGCGTACAATAAATCCAAGGTTTTTATAACTGCATGAAACAGTGTCATTAATGTGAGGCGAAAAATCGAATTTTGGTACAAATAGAAACCCACGATCCCTTTTTACGGCAACTCTAGATAACTCAGAACCAGTGGCGTATTGAGCAATACAAGCGCCCAAAGCCCGTAAAATATTGCGCCCTTTTTGATTGAGTTTTTTGTTTTTGGATATAATAATGTTTAAATAAATAAAACTACTCATATATTAACCCCTGGTGTGCACTCTGCAAGCTAGCAATGAGTGCCCGCGAGGTGACGCCTGGTAAGCGCCCACACGGTACAAATATTTCATCATAACCGATATCTGTGTACAAAGCAGATTGGCACACCCAGCAATATGTAATAAGCCGTAATGATATATTTATTTATTTATATATAATACAGTTTCGCAAATTCAAGATTCTCGCAACCACCCTATTTGTTGAAAATGTAAACTGAACTATTTGAATTTGGACTCGTATGCATTACTGTAAGTTCGACCACCATCAGACCATCACTGATTAAATTGGTGTGCTCCTAACCTTGGTAAAATTGCACTGCATTTAATTGGAATACTAGTATGTAGAATTGTTTACAATGAATTAATAATATAACGAGATCGCTAACAATTAGAAGTAAATTAAGCCAATTTATTAGTGAATAATATGATGGTAATATTAATTAAATTCTCTCTAATTATCATACTAGATTAGTTTGAAATTTATATTGTGGAAATAATCATTAACATGGTATTGTAGTGATACGAGTTAAAATGTTGTTAATGAATATATCGGTTAGTATATTAGAAGTGTTAAATGTCAGCGCAATAATTAGCACTATTGCTAACACAAATTAAGATTATTAAATAGAGAGGCACACTAGTAATATTGGATCGAATTCAACACTCTTCTTTAACTGAAGAAGTTTATCTTTATATTGACAATTCTGAAAATTCATATTACTAAATATATATCTACCGTATACTTCTCAACCTATATTGAGATTAAGTTTTTGTGATTTTTCGGTGGATTATTCCATTCTTATATACTAATATAATACTCCATTTTACGATTACCGAAGAACGAATATAAAATAAAATAAATAAATATATATATATATATATATATATATATATATATATATATATATATATATATATATATATTTATTCACGGCATATTACCCATTGCTGGGTGTGTCAATCTGCTTTGTACACACCTCACGGAAACTCATTGCTGGCGTGGAGAGTGCACCACAGGGGTCAATTTTGTGCCATTTAAAGTTTGAAATATTTGGCGTCGGCCGGGATCGAACCCGGTTCCCCAGATTCACGACTAGACACACAGGCACGCGGCCAAGAGACCCCGAAGAACTAAAATCATTTTAAGAAAAGATAAATATCACCAATAAATTATAAACATAACAATGACATTGACACATCTAAAATATCAAACCTAATTATCAGATATTTCACATTTTTAGTAAAAAATGAAACTTTGCGACAGTTAACATAATCAAGATGAGCCATAAGGGCACTAACGGGCCTATTCTGTAACTCAATGGTTAATTTTTAACCAGAGGTTAAAATTTTAATCCAATAGATATTGATTTGACAACCAAAAATTCGGTTTTTTGTTATATGTCAAAATACTTGATTGGTTAGAAAATTTAACCAGTGGTTAAAAATTAACCACTCAGTTACAGAATAGGCCCCTATATGTGGTAATAAGACAAAGATGAAGACATAAGACATACATATTGAAAAAAGAATGAAGAGATAAATACACAATTACTTGTTATTTTGTGATCATAATTGATGTATAATAACTTATTTCTTCCCGTAACAATAATTTGTGTTTATGGAGACAACCCGCAGATTATATTTTAATCCGTTTTAAATGCTCATGTAAACTTATTAACACATGACGTCATTGTTTCTAGTGATATTATATTTGTGACGTAAACTTTTTGACTGGCTGGATGCCCTATATCTAAAAAGCAAAGCGTATACAAATTTTCTAAGTAACACTATTAAATAAACAGTCATGGAAAATAATTTTTTCAAAAAATGTGCCAGGTGACGATATTTATATTCCTTTTTTGACGTACTTACATGACAAGAGAATTGTGTATGGATTCATTAAGGTGGGGAAACACCAAAAATAACCAAGAAGCAGCTAGGTATGAAAAAAGTAATATATGTATGTAACGAGTAGCATTCTTTGGAAATATAGGACTGGTAAATGCAATTAAATTCAATGGACAAAAGACAGTTACAGCTAAGTGAAATACTGAAAAATGTTTGCTTGAAGTGGTCAGTAGAGTTCCAGAGACAGGAATTACGTTAAATCTTGAAAATACGTTTTCCCACAGGGTATCTTCAAAACTTTAGGTTTTGACGAAAAAATATAAAAGTACATAATATCAGTTAATTGGCAATTTGCGACTTTTGGCTATTTTTTGACTTATTTAAAATTTACCTGCTAGAAGGTTTTCTTCTGAAGAATTGATTGATGCTGTAATTCTGGATTATTTTGAAAGTATTCTAAAAGAATGGTTTGGAGTGGAAGGAAATATTGATGTAATATAGTGTTGGGTCGCTCGTTCAAATTTAGTGCAACGCAGAGATAGTCAGAACTGGTGAGCCATGTCCCGGACTTTGCGAACTAAACAGCGGTTCGTTGATGTCTCATTAAAGTGAGTCGTTTAAAATGAACGACTCGGTCATGAACGACACACCACTAGTGTAATGGTAAAGTGTATTACTGTTAAAGGTAAAATAAGATATACATAATAAATGTACATTAAAGTACAATTACAACACTCGGTGAAACTTTTAATTTAATATTTAAAATTCTTACGAGTATTTGACAAAGTTCCACGAAATTTCATTCTTTGAATCAACCTCTCGGTCAGTTATCAGAGAGTGTCCCACTCAATCAGAACAACAGATGCGTTTCGCTGCCAACCTAGTCAGTGCCTCCTAGAGGCTTCAGTTCACCAAACTGATGAGCTCCAATAAGACCGAACCGGGTCTGTGGTTCTGGTTGAGTGGGCCAGTCTTCGATAAATGACCGAGAATTTGATTGAGAGACTGAAACATTGCGAAACTTACGGAAGCGCTGGAGGGCCACTATATTTCATATTTTTTTAAGTCGACTAATAGTCAAGTTAAAAACGACTGTTAGTCGAGATTAACGCGACTATTAGTCGAGTTTACAAATAGCGACTGTTTATCTCGACTGTTAATCGTGTTTATCTCGACTGTTAGTCGTGTTTATCTCGACCGTTAGTCGCGTTTATCCCGACTGTTAGTCGCGTTTAACTCGACTGTTAGTTGCGTTTATCTCGACTCTTACAGGCCTATTCTACTAAAAATATGTATAACGATATCGTTACCATACGACTGTCGCTAAGCATTTGGTTGAACGACTTTAAGAACGACAAATGCCAAAAAGGTATTCTACTAATCATGTCGTTATCGAGTTATCGTTATGTTGAGTTTGACGATAATATCTAAGTTCTTGTTGATTTTGACAGAATAAATTTATATACTATTATTCACGAAAGATGACTATTCAAGGTAATTTGTTCGAAGAAATAATACACATCACTTTAAAGCAGTAGCTTAGCAACATTTTGTATTAGAAAGAGAAAGATTATTTGATCTACGTCTATTTAATTTATGTGGTGTGACAGATATACGTAAATAGTGCCATTACTTTCTAACCCACTATAAATAATAATGACGTTTGTCGTAGAATTACAGATACCTAATTATCTACTACATTGCCCTCTATGCTAGCATTTACCCAGTGGCGTTGCCGTTTAAATCAAATTATCATTCCTTGGTTTATAAGTTAAGTCTATGTTTTTGCATTTTGCAAAAACATACGTGAAGAACATAAATCTTTCAGAAAGGCATTATTTAGAACGATATATAATTTTCAAATAAATTACTCATATTTTTTCAGTTAAAATGTGCCCATAAATATTTTATATTGTACGCCTTTGCATACGAAATGCAATGAAGTTATCTGCAAGTAATATTATATCAGACGGCTCAAAAATGACCTTGAATAGTCATCTTTTGTGAATTTTCATCGTACATAAAATTATTTATTATCTCACCCTTGTTTTACAGTTTACACGCTCCATATCTACTTGCGCCGTATGAAATTTGATATAGGTATACGAGTATGTCTATAAAATGATCAACAATAATATTGCGGATTTCTATTAATGATATGATTATTAATGATTGACTTAATACCACGTATCAATCCTTTTCTACTGATATCCTCCTTGTTCCTGTTTTCTGAGAGCTTCCATGAGCAAAAAAATGCAAAGCTGTCATCATCTGAATTGAAAACAAAATATTTATGTGCATTCATATGTAATGTAATACGCATAAATAATAATTTATAAATAATCTAGAATTTTTTGGCAAAACATCACTTCGAGTTCTTCATATATGTTGATATTTGCGTAAATAAATGCTTCTTTACTCATCAAAAAAAAAAAAAAAAATTCTAAAATTTTCCGCCGTACTGTAGTAAAAGGACGTTTATATAAAATGTCATAATAAAAAATGTAATAATCGGGCCTATTCTGTAACAAAGTGGTTAATTTTTTACAACTGGATAAAAATTTTATCCAATTGAAATTGATTTTATAATTAGTAGTTAAAAATTAACCACTGAGTTAGAGAATAGGCCCGTATATAATAATAATAATATCTTGCTCAGCTACAATTAATAAAATATCTTCTTCAGCCATTTTTATTTTTGTTTTCAAAATATATCTAACATTACGACTTCAACGAGCCATGTGAACTTGTCGTTCATAAACGACATAAAATAACGATAAGTAACAATAAATAAATTAGTAGAATAGGGTTTTGGAAAAAATCGTTATTATAACTACATGTCGCCTGGTAACGACTCGTAACGATACATATTTTTTTAGTAGAATAGGCCTGTTAGTCGCGTTTATCTCGACTGTTAGTCGTGTTTATCTAACCAGCACTAGCCAACTAGTACAATGAAAATGATTCGAAAAAACGGGGAAGTACATGAACTGCTACGCGATAAACATGACTAACAGTCGAAATAAACGCGACTAACAGTGAAGATAAACGCAACTAACAGTCGAGATAAACGCGACTAACAGTCGAGATAAACACGATTAACAGTTGAGATAAACGCGACTAACAGTCGAGATAAACACGATTAACAGTCGAGATAAACACGACTAACAGTCGAAAGAAACGCGACTAACAGTCGAAATAAAGGCGACTAACAGTCGCTATTTATAAACTCGAGTGTTAGTCGTGTTTATCATAACTTTTAGTCGAGTTAAAAAAGATGAGATGTAGTGGCCCTCCAGCGCTTCCGTAGAAACTTGTCAAATATGATTTCAAATATGATTCTTTGGACGAATTTTAAAATAGAATTCTAAATCATGTATTGGTATCTAATTCTCATTAATTTCAGTGTGAATATTAAATCGCATTATTGCTAATTATAATTATAATTAAGCATGACAGGTGAAACAATATCTAATTACCAATTTTTGGGATCAATACTGTCACATTAGCATACAGCAAAATGAAGCAGAAACTGCAATTAGCATGCTGATAATACACATCTTAACATAGTTGATTAATTCCATTGTTATTGGGGCTGGGCTAATTGCAAATGCATGTAGTTATTAACTGGATGGAAAACAACAATCGACGCAAGTGCGACTAGAGTGGAATGCTGCAGCCTCTGTTCGTAGCGCACTCCAGTTGAAACAGCACATCTCGCAGCACAGCCCTCTTGAATATTTTACTGCAGTTCTGCAGAAACAACTTCAAAAATACCCTCTGAACTATGTCCGAGATATTTTATTGCCCATAAAATAACGGCACTGCTCGAGCTAAGTGGTTTTTGTTTTCGTGGAAATGTTGGCGGATAAATTAAATATAATTATATTATAAACAGTTATTTTTGTTAACATTCAGGATTATGAACGATTCAATGGGGGTCTTACAATTAGGGTTGCCAACTGTCCCGATTTTGTCGGGATGCCCTGATTCAGGCTTCTGTATCCTGCGTCCTGGCATTTTTTACCTGTATTAATTACCTCCCGCTACCCTTGGTAAGGGAGGTATAGGGATCATGCTAAAAATCCCATATCGAGAATTTGGTAAATGACCACGTTTTAAGGTCCCTACAATCCAATTTTAACATTTTCACGATGATGTTTGTGTGTATGTGTGGGATCCTCCACTCTAACTTAAATACTATCATTCAGAAAATTTTTAAATCTTGTATTTCGGCCTTTCTCTGTAATGAAAAGAACTCATTAGATTTTGGTAAAAATCGGATAAGCGGAAATGGCACTTTACTAGAAGCTCAAAATAGTTTTTCTTCGAAAAATACCTTTTTGTGCAACCGGACGCGAAATAAGCATTTCGCAGCCGCAATACAGGCCGCGAAATTAAATTTCGTGACGGTTGGCGTGGTAGCGGCCGCGAAATTAGGTAAACAATCACTTTGACACTTGAGAATTGCATGGTTTTGTTTATCAAATGTTAATTCCGTAGCCACCTTGAAAGCTAACTTTCTATTTACAATGAAACTGATTAAAATTAATAAAATTTGTAATTACATATTTTTTACGGTTGCACAAAAAATATTGTGTACACCTTGTCCGCGAAATCCTTTAGCGCCCTCGAAATTGTCTTGCCTCGGCCGCAAGCGGCATCGGCGACAATTTTTCTCTCAGTACGCTAAAGAGTGATTTCGCGGCCTTGATATACAAATAATTATTAAATGTTATTTTTTCGAGATTAATGTTATTATAAAAATTAAAGATTATTAAATTTTCTATAGATTTGCATTAATGCTTTTTCTATATGTTTTATGGATAAATTTATAAAATTATCTATAATTTAAATCCCAGAGCCTACGCTTGAAACAAACAAAGCGCAGTTATTCAAATGTATCTAACTGACAGACAAATGTCACTATCAAAGAACTAATCATTTCAAAATAATATTAGTAACGTTTTAAAAAGGAGAAATAAATAGAACAATAGAAAAGGAATTCGATTCACCATAAGTAAATATATAGGTATGTATTTAGATTATTAAAAATTAACGATACAAAAAAATGGTTAAGCTAATCCTCATTTTTGGATAAGTGAATTCTATTCTATCCCGGTATTTAAAATTTAATCTTCATTTTATTATATATCATCGCGGCATATTACCCATTGAAGATTGAAGATTAAAATTAATAATAGATGGAGTCTAAGGCTAAATTTTAACTAAAACTATTATGATTACCCCTTAACCTTAACATTTGTTGTTTTACAGAGTTGTTAGGACCTCTGGCATGGTTGAGATGTTGAGTAATCTTGACTACTCTGTTTAACGTTCACTTGTACTACTGATGATGAGAACTTAGTTCTCGAAATACGTATTTAGTTTTTGTTAAAATTAATTTGAAGGTTAAGGGGTAATCATAATAGTTTTAGTTGAAGATTAAAATGTTTATTTATTTTAATAAGTGCATATTATTTTTTTTCTTTGTCTTTAACATATTGCACCAAAATCTCATGAAGGTAACGATATGTTTACTTTAACGTTCTGATGTTGAACGAAAAAAGAATTTGAATTAAAACCTCATCGAAATGACATTTTAGATGGCAGAGAAATCACTTAAATGGAATGGGCAGCGTACTCTTATCGTCTAGATTTATAGGGTCATTGTCTTGAATGGCTTCTCTTTTTTATTCATAGAAACCCGAGTTGGGAGTGATAGCATATTTCAATGTGCAATGTGCGGTTATGGCCTGCAACTCTCCCACGCCTATACACTGCCCTTTTTATACTCCTTGCCCCCTGCAGGGGCTGTAATGGGCTTTGTGGACGCAGCCCGGCTACCCTAAATTCATGTCATTCGGCCCAACTAATCGCGGATATCCGATTCAAGAGCGTGCGTTCCATTCGCTCTGAATTACAGCTCAATGAAAACTGCTGATTCTGTTTTCCAAATTGCACTCAAATTGGAACTAATTCTACAATTAGATCAATTTTATATTGACACACAATATTATACTTTGTCAAAGATTCTCGTAAGTAAGTCATTAGTAACTAAAGAAGATTGGATCAATTCCCATCATTGAAAATTTTGTGTTAGGAAATAAACTTTTATTGGACGGCGGCAAAGGTAAACTATTTATAAACTAATATACAGGGTGTAAATGAAATAAGTGCATTAAATTTAACCAGTAATGTTACTCGACGAGAGCAACAATATTTCTTAATAACTTTTTTTTTCTAAGTCTTTTAGATTTTGAGTTAAAGTTCTTTAAAGATTTGCTGCATATTTCGTTACCCGCCCATGGAGAACAAATGGCTGCTGCCGTATTCAAGTGAGATACAAACAGCTCAAAAATTGTCGGTTATCGGTTACACTTTCAGTCACAGTAATTAATAAACGAATCAACGGAAATAACATTTATTATTAATTAATTCGTAATAGTACAATTTTTAAAATAAACAAAATTAAATTTTGGATAACAAAATTATAAAGTTGTGTATTAAACCAGGCTTTTAATCACCTGTGAATAGAGGATAAGGAGGAACGAGGTAACGAGGAAGAGCAAAAGCATAGTTATTAGGTTATGAGATGATTATTTATCGTCGACAAATCATAATAGTGTAAATACGTTATTCAAAAAATGTAAGTACAAACATTTGTCATTTAAACGAGGTACATGAGTACCAATATTTAGTCGTCCGTTTATTGTTCCCGCCCAAACATTTTTTCATCGAAATTTTTACAGCATTTTCGTCTGTGTGCATAATAAATACACCTTCCCAAGTAAATTCAGTCTCATTAATGAACATTATGAGCCATTCCCAAAATTTAAGTCTGCTGAAAACATTGATCTTTTTGTACATGATATGGATACAACTGTTGCTTTTTAAAAAATTGTCATATGTGACACTCCATATTGTGATAAAGATGTACAAGATTAACAGATGTGCGAATATTAGGAACAGTATGATTTGGAAACGCTCCGTCTAAATGCGTTGATGCGTTGCCAACTCTGTAACACTGTCTTTATATAAACCACAAATTAAAATATAGTAAAGATACGAATAAATAAATAAACTATAGGTAAGTAATTACAATGTCTGTGTACTCGCTATTTGTAAACGTAAGCATTTTGACAGAATTTTACCTTATAAACAAATTCATTACTAATGTCAAAATTTATTTGCAACAACTGACAGGTCTGTCAATTGCTAAAACAATTTTTTCGGAGTTATTGGTACTGCATTCAATTATTAGAATAATACTTGGAACGGCTCATCAATTTACGGGGTTGTAAAAATGTTAAAAAAATATTCGATTTCGAGAAAAAGTTATTAAGAAATATTGTTGCTCTCGACGAGTTATATTACTGGTTAAATTTAATGTACTTATTTCATTTACACCCTGTATACCAAAATGAGAAATAATTATACACATTTTTACCTCCAGTCATATCATACGTAAGGGAGGTAATGTAATCGTGCAAAAATTCGATGGTGAGTTTTTAGTAAATAAGCACGGATTAGGATCCCCACAACACGTTTTTACTATTTTTACGATGATGTCTGTATGTGTGTGTGATGATTTTTTCGTCCACGATAACTCTTATAACAAACTTCCAAATATTTCTATTTTCCGTATTTAAGGTTCCTGCATTCATATAACAAGTTGATTAGATTTTCGGTAAAATTGGATAAATGGAAGTGATACTTTACTTGAAGCCCATAACAGTTTTCAATGAAAAACTGTATTAAAATATAATCCAAAACTTTTCAATTTTAGTATTTAAGACTTTTATATCATGAGACACAATATATTAGATTTTAGCTAAAATTAATCAACCAGAAGTGATACTTTACATGAAGCTCTGAACAGATTCTCGAGAAAAATATATGATATACTCCAAAACTTGTCAAATTTAGTATTTACGACTTGTACATAACGAGAAGCAACATACTAGATTTTGGCGAAAAAACTCAATATTAAATGACGGAATACTTGAATAACAGTTTTTGTAAGTTTAAAATCTATATTTATTTGTCGAAAGAAATTTTCAGAAATTTCTCATTATTTGCGTAGATTTTATGCCGTTTCGGTTTGTATCAACGATCATTTTTCGTATTTGAATGTCAAAAATAAAGTGAATTAAATATTGTACTGTAGTAAAACTTTTTATGTCTTTTGTAAGTTTTATAATGTTTACAAAATTTAACGACGCATTAATGTTAAATGTTTTAATCTATTTCAGGAGAGCAAACAAAAATTCTTGATGAAGTCGTAAAGGTATATAAAGTTTGATGGAATTAGGTTAGTAGGATCTACAAATTTAGTTTGTCAGAACAACTCTACAACTGAGGTCAAACAAGTTACATCTAAATTTTAACTAATGGTTAAAGTTTAAAGATCGAACTCAGCGTCAGCACCTCACATTTACATTCAAGAAAACAACTTCTAAATGATTCATATCTCTGAGATGGCAAAGATACTGCCAGAAATTCTCTTATTAAAGTTTGTCATTCAATATCATCACATTAATTAAACTTTACCCTCAAAATTTTCACATTTTTATTAATTGTGGCACATATTTTTCGAAAAAACGTTGTTAATACTCGATTGCGAAATACTTTTGCCTCAAATTTTAGGTCTCAAAAAAAAAATTGTTTTATTTTATTGTTATTATTATTATTTTCCTAATAAAAATAATTAATAATTTATTAGTATTCTAAATTAATTAAATTGACAAATGAATAACGCCATCTATGCTATAAGCTTTGCGGCGGCCTAGCGGTTATATTTCAAACCATATGCAAGTTTGCTCTCTACTGACGAGATAAAGGTAGAATATCTTTACTACTTACTTTAAATTTGGTGCTAATACTGTTCGTACACAACTCTTTCAAAATACAGTTAAGAAACCGGAAGCCTACTTTCAACTTTTGTAATTCCCGGTCGATTTTTACATCACTTTCGGAGTCTATTCTAAACGCTGTATTTATGAAAATTCTTCGCTTGTAAATTTAAAAAAATACTTTAGTCTAACGGCGGTAACCTATCGCACGGAACTCAATTTGACGAAATTCGGGTATATAAAGTAATGTAAATAGATATATTATCTCTTCTGATGGTAGCACACATTTCGCGATAACTTGATTATTAGGTTTTACCCAGTGGCGTAACTAAGAGTTCGGGGGCCCGCCCGCAAAAAGTTTTTGGGGCCCGTTTTAATTGTAGCGTTTATCATGAGGAACTACATACCCAAGAACTTGTGGAAATTGGGACTAGGCTCACTTTCATCTGTGTTGATATGTTAAGAAGCAAAATAACCAATATGGGAGGCCTGAAAATCCAAGATTAGGCATCTTTACGTCCCACCAAAGTCATTGTATGTTGTGGCATTTACTATGAAATGTAATTGGCCCGTATTTTTTATTTTTTTTGAAACTGAAATTGGTGGCACTGTCCACTGGTGAAAGTTACAGGGAATTGATTTATACATTTTTGGTATCCCAAATAAAAGAACTTGGACAAAATATGGTATTAGCAAGATGGATCAGTATCATACAGATTAAATAGTAGCAATTTTGCGAAAATCATTCTCGTATCGTTATTTAATCCCACATTGGCCGCCAGGTGTCCTGATTTGACAGCCCCAAACTTCTTTTTATGAGGTTATTTTAAAGGAAAACTCTGGATCATTTGCAGGAAAATATTTGCTAAGAAATCGAAATTCTACCGGCCGAAATGTGATAGAAAATAAAGAGCTTGATTATGCATAGCGGATAAGGGGCCCCTTAGCCAATATTATTTTTGGATATTGACATTTAAAAAAATAAAGTACTAAATATATTTGTATGTTGCTACAAAAAATAGTAAATTCAAAATTTCGCAGTAGTAACAAAATTATAAATCATGTAAGTGGGGCCTCTCTAGAGCCGGGGACCCGCCCGCAATGCGGGCCCTGCGGGCCCGTTAGTTACGCCACTAGTTTTACCTTCCGTCACCTTTAGGTAGGGAAGGTATTATCTTTGGTCAAAAAATTCGGTGGTGAGTTTCTAATGAATAAGCACGTTTTAAGGTTCCTAGAATACGATTTTACTATTTTTACGATGATGTCTGTATGTATATATATATATATATATATATATATATATATATATATATATATATTATATATATATGCATGTGTGTGTGTGTGCGTGTGTGTGTGTGTGTGCGTGCGTGCGTGCGTGCGTGTGTGTGTGCGTGTGTGCGTGTGCGTGTGCGTGTGTGCGTGTGCGTGTGCGTGTGCGTGTGCGTGTGCGTGTGCGTGTGCGTGTGCGTGTGCGTGTGCGTGTGCGTGTGCGTGTGCGTGTGCGTGTGCGTGTGCGTGTGCGTGTGCGTGTTCGTGTGCGTGTGCGTGCGTGCGTGCGTGCGTGCGTGCGTGTGTGCGTGTGTGTGTGTGACAAAATTTTCTAATACGATCTCTAATACTACATACATACATACATACATAAAATCGCGCATACTACAAATCCAAAAATTATAATTCTTTCGTATTCCTCTTCGTTACATCCATATGAAGAGCTGATTAGATTTTGAGTATAATTGGTCAACCGGAAGTATCCTCATTTGAAGTTTTTCTTAAAGAAACGATGTTAATTATAAATTTTTCATATTTCTTATTATAAATATTAAAGAATATTTTATTCTCTATACGATTTGAATTCATATTATGCTTCATATTAAATGGATATAGAGTTAAAAAATTATAAAGAAATTAAATATCATATTATATTAACGAGCTATGCTATAACTCTGGAAACAGCTGCTATATTAAGAAAATTTTGATTGAAAAGTGTCAGTGTCAAGTGCAGTTATGTGTTATAATTTTATTGTAAATATAGGATGTTTTGCTAGAAACTTTCTTTATGAAATTTGTATAAAATACATACAACTGCCTTAAGGTAGTGTGCAAGAATTATAATCTTTTGCAAGGAACTTTCTGTATGACATTTATACAAAATACATAGAACTGACGGAAGGTAATGTGCTGGCCACATCAGATTTTTGTAACTTTATAAAGTAAAATAGTAACCCCTATGGTGCACACTCCTCGCCAGCAACGAGTGCCCGTGTGTTGACGCCTGGTACGAACATATAGATAGGTCTAGAAATTTCTACCCATGAATTCACAATGTATTTCTGATGCTACACGTAAATTTTGAGTAATAATCCCCGAATAGGAGTTTAACAATATTAGTAGCAGATGGGTAAACATTTCAGTTCCGACCAGACCCAGAGAACTGCAATTTCCTATTCTCTACTCGTACTCCTATGTATGTACATATGTATTATAACAAATATTTATTCGTTAACGTATGCATTACCTGTGAATGGTGTTTAATGTATTCAAATATGCAAAGCACTGCAAAATTTGATAAACAGCGTCTACTAGTGTGAATTATCCTCGACGTGTTGATTGCACAAATACATATGTTTGGAACAGCACTACAATGCGTCATAAAATACAGCGCCTGCTTGATACATACCTAGCAAACCAACAGACTGCGACGTTTAATAAACAAAGCATTTGCACTCATGACTAATATTCTGCTAACTTTTAAATACTAGTCAAGCATTACTTAAATGCTGCAATCAGTGGACCGAGAACAAAAAATATATAATACATTACAAAGTGTTTTAGATATTAACTTCTACAATATTCAGAACGATTAATGCTGGATTTATACAGCGTAAGCCGTAACGTAACGTACCGTGCCATAACGTAACGTAAAGAATATGCTGAATTTATACAGCGTAAGCCGTAACGTAACGTACCGTACCGTAACGTAACGTAAAGAATAAATCAATTAGTGATGGGCATAATCGAATGATTTTGAGAATCGAATTATTAGTATTTGAATGAATTTCATAATCGAATGATCATTCGAGTATTCGAATGAATTTCATAATCGAATGATCACTCGAGTATTCGAGATATGAGAACTTCATTCGTTCATTCAATGAATAGTTTTGTGCTCGAGCGAAAAATACCCCTCCCTAACACAAATCATTCGATCTCGGTTGTCGGTTCGGTTGTATTCGGATTACTTCGCATCTCACATTCCCGTATCTCGTTCAGTCTTCTGCTCTGTCTGCTGCATGTCTGTAGTAATTGCAATAATACTGGCAGTGAGAAACTGACAACTGATTCTGGTTTATTTTTCATTTTTCTATTTGATAAGGTGAATAATAATAATAATAATTATACGAGCCCCGTCTCAATGAAGTTGGCCCACTCGCTATAATTTCATTTTATTTAGTTAAACTAAATTACGATACAGATAATTTTTATTAATATTACAGACATTTTGTCATTGTAGTGACACAGCAATGTTTTCTAAAATATTTTATTTTTTAATGTAAAATGATATATAGTTACTTTTACCAACAATTAAAAAAGAAATGAAAAAAATTAAACGAATTTAAGTCGTATGTGGTTTTATTATAAAATGACTAAAAAAATTACATTAGTAATTTACAATGAAAGTGATGTTACCCAATATTGATAAATAATGAAAGTTTTTTATTTTATTGTTTTTAATGTTTTTATTAATTTAAATACTGCAGTTTAACAAAGAAATTAAATTATTTTTGTTCCTAATCTACGTAAGTTTTCTTTCCCATAGTCCGAATTACGAAATACGAGATACGAATGAAAGCCCATTCGAGTTCACGAATAGTTTACCTAAGAAATTCAGTCTACCACATGAAATACCATTCAAGCGATAAAATCATTCGAATGATTTAAACGCACTCGAGTTCTCGACTTTAACCGAGATATTCAGTCTACACATGAAATACCATTCGAGCGATAAAATCATTCGAATGATTTAAGCGCACTCGAGTTCTCGAAATATTATTCGAGCGATATAATCATTCGAATGATTTAAAAATCACTCGAGATATCTCGAGACATTTTCATAATCGAATATTTCGATTATTTTCATTCGAATGATCTTATCACAAAAATCAATGCATACTTATGTGATAATTTATACAGACGTAAGCCGTAACGTGACGTACCGTGCCGTAACGTGTCAAAAACCCAAAGATCGCCAACATTTATCTTTCTACGTTACGGCACGTTACGGTACGTTGCGATATTAAGAAAATTAATACTGACCTGCGCTACAGTCTGTTTTTGTGTGGCTAATTATGTCAAAGTTGGAATTAATAAATTAAATGGATATAAATATAAACAATACTACATTACGAATAGTCTGTCTTGTGTGACTTTGACTGACATAAGTGACATGTGTCAAAGTTTAGATTAATATATTAAATGGAAATATGTATGAAATATAGAGCATTGAGAATAAACTAACGAACCTGATAAATACAAATCTGATGTACACTACACTTGTATCGACAGAGCATTAGTATACTTTTTACGAAAATGTAACATATAATTTCTGTAGCCTAGAAAAATCACGCGTTACGATACGTTGCAATACGCCACGGCACGGTACGTTACGTTACGGCTTACGCTGTATAAATTCAGCATATGTATTAAATTCTGAAAATAGTTATTTTGGATTCTAGATTGCGAAATGTCACTTTTGCACAGTGGCGGATTTAGCACTTGAGAGGCCCCAAGCGCAATTCAATTTTGAGGTTCTCCTAACCTCCCAACCCTCATTAAATATTTTCAATACCATTATAGTGAGCATTCTACGCGTACGTTTTCACTGTAGCACGCACTCTAGATTATTAATATAAAATAATTATACAAGTACATACTGGGTGTAAATGAAATAAGTGCATTAAATTTAACCAGTGATATAACTCGTCGAGTGCATCAATCTTTCTTGATAACTTTTTCTCGAAATCGCATATTTTTTTAGAATTTTTACCACCCCGTAAATTGACGAGTCGTTCCAAATATTTTTGTGATAATTGAATGCAGTAGCAATAGCTATGAAAAATTTTGTTTTAGCAATTGACAGTCCTATTAATTGTTCCAATTAAATTTTGACATTAGTAATAAACTTGTTTATAAGGTAAAATTCTGTCAAAATGCTAGTACACAGACATTGTAATTACTTACCTATGGTTTATTTATTTATTTATTTTTTTACTCGTATCTGTACTACATTTTACTTCACATCACGCGGTTGACATAAAGACAGTGTCATGGAGTTGCCAACGCATTTACACGGAGCGTTTCCAAATCATCACCAAATCATTCTGTTCTTAATATTCGCACATTTATTAATCTTGTACATCTTTATCACATCACAATACGGAGTGTCACATATGACAATTTTAAAAAAAGCAACAGTTATATCCATAACATGTGCAAAAAGTTCAATGTTTTCAGTACATAACAGACTTCAATTTTGGGAATGGCTCATAATGTTCATTAATGAGACTGAATTTACTTGGGAAGGTGTATTTATTATGCACTATACACATCTCGACAGACAAAAATTCTGTAAAAATTTTCATTAAAAACATGTTTGGGCAGGAACAATAAATGAACGACTAATTATTGGTACTCGTGTACCCCTTTTAAATGGACAAATGTTTGTACTTACATTTTTTGAATAACGTATTTAAAATATTATGATTTATCGACGATAAATAATCATCTCATAACCTAATAACTACGCTTTTGCTCTTCTTCTCGTTACCTCGTCTCTCCTTATCTTCCACTATTCAAAGGTGATTAAAAGCTTGGTTTAATACAAAATTTTATAATTTTGTTATCCAAAATTTAAATTTATTTATTTTAAAAATTGTACTATTACGTATTAATTAATAATAATGTTATTTCCCTTGATTCGTTTATTAATTACTGTGACTGTAAGTGTAACCGATAACCGACAATTTTTGAGCTGTTTGTATCCCACTTGAGTACGGCAGCAGCCATTTGTTCTCCATAAGCGGGTAACGAAATATGCAGCAAATCTTTAAAGAATTTTAACTCAAAATCTAAGAGACTTAGAAAAAAAAGTTATTAAGAAATATTGTTGCTCTCGTCGAGTTACATTACTGGGTTTATTAATAAAAAATCTGATGTGGCCAGCACATTACCTTCCGTCAATTATATGAGGTATTTACGAAAATCGAATCGAATTCATCCGAAATTTTACTATAATAATCGATTCGAACCAGTGACATTGCGTTTACAACAAGGACTCGAACCGAAAAGTTTTGGGGTTCGGTTACGGTTAACGGTTTTTACATTAATAAAAATTCAGATATCGGTTACGGTTTTTTGAAAATACTATATCGGTTTTCGTTTCGGTTAAAAAAACAAATAAATTTCGTTTTCGTTACGGTTTCGGTTCTTTTCGGTTTCGGGTCAAATGAAAATTAGCTTAGTTTTTATTTTTTGCAACATGAAATACATTTAGTACCTATTTCGTAATGTAATAACATTTTAATTCCACGTTTTACTAACATCTAGTATTAATAGATATATTCGACTTGTTCGGAATTCAA
The DNA here is from genome assembly GCA_963082715.1 of Harpalus rubripes. Lineage (NCBI taxonomy): Eukaryota > Metazoa > Arthropoda > Insecta > Coleoptera > Carabidae > Harpalus > Harpalus rubripes. The sequence continues at coordinate 59,299,272 of OY720451.1, forward strand.
AATTTGAAAAGAATCTGTAAGTAATTATTTTAAGGTATAATATAAAAATAAAAATTGCGGTTCAAAAAGTAACTATAAGTTAAAGTTTTCACATTAAAGTTCTTAAGTTTATTTTTGCAACAACAATTAAATACGTTTCGTAAATTATTAATATTTTAATTTTAAGCTATAATAATAATTCTATTCCAAAAGTAATACGTAAACTAAATGGGTGATTGAATGAAAAATGTCAACAAATGAGTAATTTTTTTTATAATTGCAAAAAATAATTGACAAATGAAGTAAAATGCCTGATTTTTTAAAAATAAGAAACTACTTTTTTATAAACTCGAAGGTATACAAAGATTTTTTACGAAAAAGACGTGGGTTAATAAAAAATGCCTTTTTTTAATTTACGGTTTTAGTACCGATATTATTTCGGTTCGGTTATGTTTTCGGTTACAGAACGAATTTATTTTTCGTATCGGTTTTCGGTTTCCATTATTGAAGAAATAAAATATAGGTTTCGGTTTTCGGTTACAGTTTCATAAAAAGTCAAATATCGGTGCGGTTTTCGGTTACGGTTTCGTTACGGTTCGGGTCCCTGGTTTACAATAATTAAATATTTTTTATTAGAACAAAGTTTCATTATTTTCATTTTACTAAAGTACTTAGTTTAAAGTATGCCATATCGTATTGTTGTATAGAGAAGTGGAGAGATTACAGGATAGCAAACAATGCAGTATTTGTGTAGAAATTGAGAAAGGGCAAACAGGGATATTTTGTACATATTGGCGAGAAGACTCCGACGACGTGGGTAAGCAAAGAGGCGAAGAAGCCTTGACACCTCCTCCGCGTCCTGTCCACGGATTGGAACTCATCCCCTGGGAGGGGATATGATCACGTCACACAGGAAACTGCGGAAAAATATAACAAAACAGCTCTGCGTATTGGGAATGGAAAATAGAAAACGCCAAATAGCTTGCGCAAGAGACACTTTGCGTCATCCTGACCAAATTGCATTTGTTGACTATCCTGCAAACGCTCGTCAACTGTTTTACACCCCCGCACTCACAGCGTAAGGATAAATCATTTATACGACTATGAGCCGGAGATACGAAATGTATTTCTTATTTATCCCTACACGGATACGGAACAGAGTTGTGAATTTAGGGTATCGTTATTAAATTTCACAATATTTGCTGGCACATTCTCACTTCCCAGCCCTTCAATATCACCCTTGCACCCTTAGACTATTCACATGAACTGTATTGCACACGTAAATTTACATTATACCAGAATAATGCGACTGGATATGGGAAATTTATTTTTCATTTTTTCTGGACGTAGGATGGAGAACTTTATAGTTCTGAATCAATTGCCCGTACTGAAATATAGGGAATTTGAACCATCTGAACCCATGACAAATCTTACATATGAAGCAATATTTCTAAAAAATATGTTTGTATACTGAATCCACTTTTATAATAAAAACTGCATAGAGATCAGTAATTCCTTAACGTTCGTGATGCTTATACTATTTTTTGCACGATCGACGTACAAAATTTAAAAGAAATAGTATATTAAAGAACGTGTTTTATAAGACATGTTTTTTTCGCACGCATCAAAATTTAGAAAACGAGCGTTAGCGAGTTTTCTAATTGACAGGTGCAAAAGAAAGTCTTATAAAATGAGTTCTTTATACTATTTTTTATATTTTGCTCCTTCTACAATAACATTTACTTCCTCAATTTGTGATTATATTTGTCACCATTTGTACATTTTCAATAATCTTCCCTAAATAAAAAAATAATAATAATTTCGACATTATATTATTAAAATGAATTGTCAATTAACTAAAAATAAATTAGGTAAAAATGGATTAAAGAAACGTCATCTAGTACCAACCGTCTAAAACAAAAAATTGCGTATCGAAATGAAGGTTATTACGATACGTAATTGCGTATCGTAATGACAACATTATGAACGCAAAATATAAAAAATAAGATTTGAAAATTATTTTGACATATTAAGAAAATTTATTTGTCATTTTTGAAGTAAGCTTTGATTTTTGTTTTTATTTATTTACCGGTTTCAGGATATTAATCCATTGTTTACATGTACAAAAGTAGGCTGGTAACTAATGGGTCGATTCTATTCACATCTGTAAGTCTTACAGATCTGTAAATCTGTAAAACCCTGACAAAAACGCATCTATTTTTGTTGATTAATATAAAATTATACATAAGAATGCAGGTTTCGTTGCGATTTTGTTCATTATTTACAAATTTACAGATCTGTTTAACAGATGTGAACAGAATCGACCCATAAGTAATAATTGTATCTGTATACAACGGTATACAACGGTCTACAAAATGAAAATAAAATAAAATGAAAGTATAATGTTCTTCATTAATACATACAGATAACGTTGTATCGTTTTAAATACGGTTTACTTTATTCTAAAATAATAAACATTTGTTATAAAGCACATAATTTGAATATTTGTCATATTGACATATATCAAAAAAATTGTTCTGTTAGCATTCTGAAAGTAGCATTAACGAAAGAATTTCAAAAAATAATATTTATTAATATAGTCTTTATATTCTGAAACCGGTAAACTATTGAACAAACCACGGATATTATGAATCATAACAAGCCTTAGATGTCTCAAAATCCTCGCTCTTCGAGCTCGGATTTCAAAATGACATCTGCGGCAGTTATGATATACATAACATTCCTAGGTATGTTAATAGCTATTACCGTCTCGCCTCCTGAACGGTAAGTGAAGCACATCATTTACCGACGTGAGTCACATCACTTACCGTTCATTAATTTGTAAATAAGACCTACTGTCTTGGAAACACTATCGGTAAATATAAAAATCTGATTTGGCCAGCACATTACCTTCCGTCAGTTATATGAGGCATTTACGAAAATTCTACCTGTAAACTGTTACCGGTAAACATCTGTTTATCAGGTTACAGCTACCGGAATCGATATTTTAAGAACGCAAGTGGTAAACAGGGTAGATCCATAACATATAAAAAAATTTGAAACAGGTTGGAAATTTGATGTTGTAAACAAACTGAGCAGAGTCATACTTTGAACACATTTCCACTTTTAACGCGTGTGCTTCGCTTTGCATGACTACCTTTTTTGAGATTAGATTCTTCATAAATGCGGTAGATGGATCTAGTAGATATTGCACAATTTTCGAACATGGTAACTTTTTACCACCCGTGTTTTCGAACACAGTCGGTAGATGCGGTATCTACCGGTAGAATTTTTGTAAATGCCTATGTATTTTCTATAAAATCCATACAGAAAGTTCCTTGCAAAAGATTCTAAATTTCTTGCATCTACATTACCTTTCGACAGTTGTATGTATTTATACAAATTCTATACCGAAAGTTTCGAGCAAAAAGATCCTATATTTCGAGGAAAATTATAACACAAATATATTATGAATATGTCAATTTATTAAATTATAACCAAAATCTAATCGGCTCTTCATGTGGATGCAACGTAGTGGAATACGAAAGAATTATAATTTTTGGAATTCTATTATTAGAGTTATTGTAGACGAAAATTTTGTTACATCGTATTCTACATACATACATACATACATACATACACACAAACACATACACACACATACATACACACACACACACACACACACACACACACACACACACACACACACACACACACACATACATACAGACATCATCGTAAAAATAGTAAAGTTGTATTCTAGGGACCTTAAAACGTGCTTATTCATTAAAGACTCACCACCGAATTTCTTGACCAAAGACAATACCTTCCCTACCTAAAGGTGACGGAAGGTAATAAGTTGACTCAGATAATGCAGCGCTGCAAAAATAAAAGTAAAGATGATGAAAATTAAGAAACATAAAATATTTGCAGAATTCAAACTGAAACTGCTGCTGTAGTAAACAGAGTGAAACTAGGATGAACAGACATCGACGGCTTTATAAAAATGCACCTACATCAGAAATAACTACCTTGTAATTCACCAATCATTGAAACAGTACATGTAGTTGACATTTGTTATTGGAACTGTATTTACGCATTAATATATTGATGACAATTGCTTTGCTATTAATTTCTCAAAGATAAATCCATTCGATAAGCAATTAGCGATATAGTTCCTGCATCAACTGTGCCATGTCAATAGGCAATCAGCATGTCGTGCGAATGCATCCACATCTGCATGTGATACGATATGGGAGCAACGCAAAGGTTTATAATATTTCAGTGAATCTGATTGCACCAGCTCGTTTGATTTCAAACATCAGTCTACGCTTCCGTTGACAAGGTGCACCGGAATGACAAGTCATAATGATGCCATAGGAAGAGAGGAAAACTTTATGGGACCCCCCTAGGTTTTTATAAAAATTCATTCAAATTGAAAGCAATATGTAATTGTTAAAGTTATTCGTTAAGTCGTAATGTATTACCTCCCGTTATACCGAAGGTAAGGGAGGTAATGTTATCGATCCAAAAATTCGATGGTCAGTTTTCAGTAAATAAGCACAAATTAGGGTCCCCACAACACGTTTTTACTATTTTTACGATGATGATGATGATGATGATGATGTGTGTGTGTGTGTGTGTGTGTGTGTGTGTGTGTGTGTGTGTGTGTGTGTGTGTGTGTGTGTGTGTGTGTGTGTGTGTGTGTGTGTGTGTGTGTGTGTGTGTGTGTGCGCGTGTGTGTGTGTGTGTGTGCCGATTTTTTCGTCCACGATAACTCTTATACTTCCAAATAATTCTATTTTCCGTATTTAAGCTCTCTGCATTCATATAAAGAGTTTAATTAGATTTTGGATAAAATTGGATAACCGAAAATAAAAAACTATATTAAAATATAATCCATAACTTTTCAATTTTAGTATTTAAGACTTTTATGTCAAGTGGAAAAACATATTAGGTTTTGGCTAAAATTAATAAACCAGAAGTGATACTTTACTTGAAGCTCTGAACAGATTTTCGTGAAAAATATATTATGATATTCTCCAAAACTTGTCAAATTTAGTATCAAGACTTTTATATAAAGGGAAGCAACATGATTTTTGGCTAAAATTGATAAACCGGAAATGATACTTTATGTGAAGCTTTGAACAGATTTTCGTGAAATATAAATTGATAAAATCCAAAACTTTTCAAATTTGGTATTTAAGACTTTCATATTAATGAGACGACATACTAGATGTTTTCTAAAATTGATAAACCGAAGGTATTATTTTACAGGAAGTTATAAAAGGATTTTCTTGAAAAAATATATTAAAACATGATTCAAAACAACTCAAATTTGGTATTTAAAACTCGTTTATAATTTGAAACAACATTAGATTCTTACTATACCTATATGATAAAGTGGTACTTAATTTGGAGCTCTTAACAGATTTTCGAAGGAAACATATTAAAATATAATCCAAAATTTGGTATTACAGACTTTTCTATTTATTGGAACAAATTAGATTTTGTTTATAAACGATCAACCGGAAGTGATACTTTACTTAAAGTCCATTGCTATTTCAAACATTCAATTGACGGGAGGTCATATGTTGGCCACATCATATTTTTTAACATTAGATTTTGACTATACCTATATGATAAAGTGGTACTTAATTTGGAGCTCTTAACAGATTTTGGAGGAAAACAATAAAATATAATCCAAAATTTGGTATTACAGACTTTTCTATTTATTGGAACAACAAATTAGATTTCTTTTACAAACGATCAACCGGAAGTGATACTTTACTTAAAGCTCATTGCTATTTCAAACATGAAATTGACGGGAGGTCATGTGTTGGCCACATCAGATTTTTTATATTCTAATCTTAGTTTACAGATTAGTTATTCATATTTTAACAAAAAAATAACAAATAACAATAAACCCACATTTCGGTTGTTATAACTAGACAATAAACTTTTTTTGGTGTTCGGTTTTTTTAACGGTATCGCTACCAATCAGACCTCCTAGGTCGTTCAAGAAATGAAACAAAGAATACTCTGATATTTCTCTTAGTAGGTGTTGCTTTCAAGCACTTCTCCAGATGTCAATTTGTATTGTACACTTACCTCTAGTCTCCGCTTATTGATTGAATTTGGTAGGTGTATCTTTACTTTTCCTTCTCTCATCGAGATTTGTTGAGGCTGACAAATAAAGAACTTTTCCATGTAACCCTCTATTTCTATCCAATGCCTTTTTTTCAAAATGTCAACGATGTTACGATAACTACAAATTATTTACTTGGGACGGTACAGTAAATATTTTCTTCCGTTTTCTGCTCATAAAACCTAACGAGATATTTACAGATACAACAACACAAGAAATTTTGCTATACTAACGGAAGAGCTGATTAACTAGAAAATGATTTCTATTTGCTCCTTGAACAAGTTAAGTTTAGATATAATTATAAACAGTCGATATTCAATACTCGCAAACTTAATCGATAACCAACTAAGTATACACAGATAATATTTAAATAATATGAAAAACAACCATTTTATTTATACAACGTTCATTAAAATATAAGTCTGAGAATTTTAGCAAAATTTCTATAGGGTGGCGAGAAGGCGGTGTGCACAAAAGTAGTCAGCTCCGACAGCGGGAAAAAATGACAAAATGGTTACTCATTGAAACATAACAAGGTTATGTATTATGTCAGAATAATTTTGCAATTTATATTTTATAAAATATTCGCAATAAATGCGAATGATAGGATGTGAAAATTATGTGATGCATTGGGGGATGTAATAATTCTCACAAAATTACCGATTGAAATATCAAATTTTATAAATTTCCTAGAAAATTATATGAGGAACAGATGTTTTAGAAAATAACTTTATTTATTTTGGGGTCTCGTGGCCGCGTGCTTGAGTGTCTGGAGAACCGGGTTCGATCCCGACCGACACCAAATATCTCGAATTTTAAATGGCACAAAATTCACCCCTGTAGTGCACTTTTCACGCCAGCAATGAGTGCCCGTGAGGTGACGCCTGGTAAACGCCCGCACGGTACAAATATGTCATGATCATTACCGAAATCTGCGTACAAAGCAGATTGACACATCCAGCAATGGGTAATATGCCATAATGATATATTTATTTTATTTTTATTTATATTTGAACAAAATATAATACAAGACGCAGAAAATTGTCATAAAATTGTATAATACCTGCAGTTGTATGAAATAGAAGTCTATTTTTGACATAATTCGTCTATTTATTATAGATTTTATTTTTTATACGCATGTAATGTTAATGTTAAAGATAGAAATTTACATGGTTCGTATTTTTCGTGTATTTACTTTTCCGAGCTAGTGCAACTAATTCCACTTAGAGCCTGGTATATTTTCAATGAAGAATCTTCTTCATTTATTGCGAATATAAAAGAAAGATGCTAACATCATACACTGATAACGTATATGTAGAAATATTCTTCTTTCCGATCATTCAAGTTTTCCAATTTTTTAATCTCAAATTCCATGTATTGTGCATCTTGTAACATTCAACCAATATTATAAATTTTAATATAAAAATATAAAAAAATGTGCACATCGCCTATTTTTCTTATTTTTATTAGTTAGTTAAGAAACAAAATATAAATGGTGTAAAGGGAGAACCCAGCTAGATAAGAAAGTAAATAATGTAAGTGAGAAATCCTGATGAGAAAGGATGATTTGCGGAAGCCATTTTGGCGATGACAATAGCAATATGCAAACGATGCCGCCTGCGTCTATTCTTCGTCTGTTCTAATGGACAACACGGGATACGCCGCGACGCCGATGTTCCAAATATTTCACCACAAACAACGCCCGAATTGCCACCCTAATTCCCATCACTTTCACAAATCACTTTTTTCTTTCCAATAAAACGAAATTTCGTTGATCTTTTAGGTGGAATAACTTTGTTTTATTGTGGGCGAATTCCTCAAATATGTTTTTGGCTTTCCGATATTACAGCGACAGTTGAACAAAATACTTGAGGGGTTGTGGGAGTCGGCACAACACCTTCGCAACAACTTTGCTAAGCTGATCGATCGCGTAACATCCCAAATATTTCTAAAACAAACTTCTTTGCCAGACCTATGTAACAGCGTAACAGTTTAACAGTTCCAAACTTTCGTTGTAGTCATAAAAATGTTTTACATCTATAGATTCTCGTAAATGCAGCATGTAGACCAAATATTTAGATAGGAGTATGTTCTTATATTTTAATTTTAATTTTATGTGCTTTTAATTATCAATAAATTCAATGGAGTAAGAATAAGTTTTGTTTTAAATAAATACTTTTTCAGTTTTAGTTCTGTGATATATGCATATAAAAATCAAGGTTTCGGCAATACAAACTGCTGCTTTTTTCAGGGTAAAAAATTAGTGAGCCTTAAGCCTCATTCACAACACGAAATTAGTAGTTTGTGTTAGTAATTATAGTTAGTGGTTATGGTTAGTCGTCCGAAGATAGAAAACTGCGTTCACAATACATGAAATTAACAATAAAGGAACCAGGGTTGTGTCGAAAAAAAAATACACTTTATTCGTAATTGACAGTAGTTTCCTGTCACTTGTCAAATTCAAACATTGTTGAAACGCGAACACGTATTCCCAGTAGATTGAGTTTAAATTATTAAAATATTTTTATTGAGTGATTTTAAAAACACCAAATTAAAAGACGCAGAATGGGAAAGAATATGTGTTATGTTCAACTTATCTGGTAACTAAACAAATTTAAAAATAAAATAAACTTTCAATTTATTAAAATAATTTGTAGGACAAGAATCTCAAAGCAAATTTAAGGCTCTCCGTCAGAAATACATTCTTGTGTAATTAAAAAACATATATCCGTCACACAACCTCATTTCTTGGATCAAATTGTCCTAATCGCCTTGATTTCTCCTGTTTGCGTTAATGGGATGTACCCACCATCTTCTCTGTGAACTTCTTTCATTTTCATTTTTCATATATAATATTAATATAATAAAAATATTTTTTTTTTCGTATTTGTATTACTCATTTTTAAACTACATAACCTACTCTTCAATAAATGTCATTCTATTACTATTGTTTTTTTAATATATATGCATCTCTATCTACTCTGTTCTCTGATTGGCTATTTCTGTTAACTGCTAACCATAAGTTTGGAGCTTACAAACTTACAAACTCTTGCGCTAACCATACTTAGCGCAGACCTGTGCTGCGCTAATTTTGTTATTGTGAACGCTTTAGTACAACTGCGCATGTCAAACTTTCTGCGTTAACCATTACTACTAACACTAACCACTAATTTCGTGTTGTGAATGAAGCTTAAAAGTAAAGCCTCATTCACAAATTAGTAGTTAGTATTAGTAGTTACGGTTAGCGCAGAAAGCTTGACATACGTAGTTATACTAGAACGTCCACAATAACGAAATTAGCGCAGCGTAGGCCTGCGTTAATTTCAGTTAGCGCAAGAGTTTGTAAGCTTCAAACTTATGGTTAGTAGTTAACAGAATAGCCAATCACAGAACATAGAATGAAATAGATATTTTGTAGAAAAGGAAAGATGTTAAGGTTTGAGGTTGACAGTTATTTTTAAGAGAAATAAATTACATTTATGTTGAATTGAAATAGAATTTCACAATCACTTTATTAGCAGGTTTGTCATAAATGAACATTTTTACAAACTTCTTCTCTTCAACTTATTTATACAACAAAAAAGAAAATATTAAATAATAGTTAAATCCGTCAAACAAGAAGTAGGTATTAAATTAAACCAGCTCTTAAATTTTTTGAATCCAATATACTATTTTACCAACAAAAATAGTTATTCGAAAATCGTTAATTTCATGTATTGTGAACGCTGTTTACCAATCTTTAACTACTAATAATAACCACTAACCATAGCTACTAACACTAACTACTAATTTCGTATTGTGAATCAGGCTTAAACAAATAGGTAATTATAGATATAAATTATGACGCATTTAATTAATTTAAAAAATCTGATGTGGCCAGTGGCCAGCACATTACCTTCCGTCAGTTCTATCTGGTGCGAGAAAGGTAGCTGTAGGTATCGTTAAAAATTAAATGCACTTAAACAAAAAACAATTATGACTTTACCTCTCGCTAAGAGAGGTATTGAATTCATGCTAAAAATCGCATATCCAGATTTTAGTGAATAAGTAGGTACGTTTTAAGGTCCCTAGAATCAGATTATAACATTTTTACGATGATATCCGTATGTATGTGTGTGTGTGTGTGTGGATGTTGGATCCACGATTTCTCAAATACTATAAGACTTACGACATTTTTAACTACGGATTCCCCAATCTAACAATAATGGGAAGAGTTGATTAAGTTTTGGTAACAATTGAGCAACCGAAAGTAGTAGTTACAAGAAAAAAATCATCTAAATATTATTTATCGAAAATTTATGTAAATATATTAAAAAAACGTTACACTCTTTATTCGATAAATATAAATTCATTATTATGTCTTCTATAGATTTAGACATAAAAAAATATAAATAAAATAATTTTTCGTACCTCCGTCCATTTTGACTAGTATTACAGAACTCAAAATCGTCCAGAAATGCGCTGTTGCTGACCTAGGCCGGCAAAAGGAGTTGGCATTACTGTTCTGGTGATATGTCAATTTAAGATTATTTTCAACACAAGAATTAGCAAAATGTTTACAAATTTTAGGTCTAAATCTTTAATTGTTGTAACTTAAAGAACTAAATTTTGACTTAAAAATAATAATATGGTGTCATTATTGACACCTCGTATAGATTATTATATTATATTATTATAAGTTCCAACTTTAGGACTAGTTTGTTTTGTAACTAGAACTAACTTCACATGATACAATTGAGTTTCAGCGATCTGCCATTAAAAATATGCTAAAGTATATAAAATATATATAATTAATGTTTGTATGTTATATTTTCAATAGAAATAAAATAATTACGCATTTTAAGCTCAAATGTAAGTAATTATAATTAAACTTGTAATGCTAAACCGATAAAAATATATGTTCATTTTTTAGGTTATGTAACATAAAGTGTAGAGAAATATACGAAGAATTTATGGAGAAGTCGGTACAAAAAATCATGTGTATCACACGCCCAGAAACTGTTTTGCGAGATCTCGTCAAAATAAACTCGGTCTCGCAAATGTTCAGTTTCTGGCCTAGTGATACAAATAACTATTATGTAAAAAGTCTCAGATCAAATTACTACAAGGCAAGAAATTAAAATGTTTGTAATTGACACATAAATGTCACTGTCAAAAATATTTGTATGCCACTATTATGAAGATTATGAAAATAAAAAAAAGTCAACAACGCAAAAGAATAGACGTAAAAATGAAGAAAAAAGAAATTTGTGAAAAAAAGACGAATATAAAGAAAAAGAAAAGGAAAGTAGAAAAAGTAAATTATAAAATTGCACATATTTGACGTAATTTGACATTAACATCTATTTTTAATTTTTTTTTGTTATTTTTTCCTAATCCATAGCAGCTTTTTCATTAAATAAAGTACCATTTCTGGAAATTATGTAATGACCAAAAAGGGAGATGCACTAGATGTTATAGCAGTCCTAAATACAAAATTTTAACTTTCTACGGCTTACCGTTTTTGAGTTACTTTGTACAAGGAAGTAAAAACGTTAAAAACAATATTTCAACTCGATGGAAATTTGTAAAACTTTCTCACCAGCCCAACTATTATGAGCCTGGAATCATACGTATTTATAACCCAATGAATAATTATGTAAAATAATTATATATGTAAAGAAAGAATAAAGTGGTTTCGGTCTTCGTAGGGTGTGGAATTTTTAACAAACAAACTAATGGTATTAAAACAAATTGTAGTGTTTTGTTGAATATAGTGTTGTTGGAAATGAATCAAAATAGCAAACTAAGTAACAAAGTAATACACTTTACGTAGACAAAGCCCTCGCAGCGCAAGGCCAGCATCAGCATCGCATCGCATCGCATACGGAGTTGAATCGAAATTAAGTTTTAAATTGTTGTTGTCAGATGTAACGTGCACAGGAATATTAATTGCACTGGAGGACTGGAATTCTCTCGCGAACTGTTACATCTTCATTTAATATTCGAGAAGTATTTGAACAAGTTTAATTTCCGCAAGTTTAGAACCAAATAAAGCAATGCATATGTTCACATGTTCCAGCTACAAATCAGTTTTTGTTCTGTGTTTAATGTTTGCATTGCTTTTCCAACTCATCCAATTATTTGTTTCTTATTGGAACTGTATTTACGAATATATCACCATCTCTAAATAAAGTAATTTGATTGCAAATATCTTCTTATTACATAGACATACCATACAGGAAATTCATCGTTTTCATTGCGAATAATTTCAAAAATGATTGCTGTTAAAAATATTTATTTACACTTCCTCATTTAATTAGTTTTTATTAATTAATTAAAACAACATAACGTATGGTACTAAAGTTTTGAGATAATTTTTAGATACTGATAACTTTTTTAAACAATTAAAAATAAGAATAAAGGCTCATTCACAGCTACGAAATTAAGAAATATAAATAAAATTATGAATAAGACATTATGGTTGTTGTTCACAGCTGTGAAAATAAAACGTAAATTAATGTCAGCTGTTAGTAAATATATAATTCACAAGCAATAATATCAACTTTATACATTTTCACGCACTTTACGTAATCATATATATGTGTCCCATTTTCTTAATACGGTTTTTTAAATTTATAATTAATTTTAAATTCTTTTTCCAGAATGTAAATTGACAGCTCAAATGACAGTTGTTATGCTTGTGCTTATGTTTGTGTAAAATATTTAACATTTGCAAATTCTTGAGCTTATAGGTACGTTCTATCGGTGTGTCAGAAATCTTCCTACTTCTTCTAGTAGAACCTCAATGATCGTTCTTTTGCGTCAAAAAATCTGAATAATTCGAACTTCAGAGCTGGAAGCGCTGGTAGGAAGATATATGAGTGGAGATAAATTCAAAATTTTACTAGCCGACTGTCGCGCGTACGTTACACTGTACACTGTTACATTTGTGTGTTCAAATTAGACTATGCTCAACAAAAATACCTCCTTTACGTTTTTATTATGTAATATATTTTTATATAATTATAATCTCTGTTATACTTGCATAACAACATTTTGAAGATCCAAAATAAATATACAAAGTTATCTTTAGTTGTTAACTAACAATAACACAAAATCACTGCCACTGTTCTATCGTATTTATTTTTTACTTGACAGTTATTTGCTACTGAGCGTTCTATTGCTTTAAGAATATTCTTATTCTAGTAGGAATATTTCTGACACCGATAGAACGTACCTTATGTCTTAGGTTTATTTTTATTATCGAGAGCTGTGAACATTTTCATAAGAACCTATTGTTTATATCGTTATTTTTATGTATAATTTTATTTTTATTTTCGTAGCTGTGAATGAGCCTTAACAATTAATATTTAATATTTAAATTATTGATGATGGATAATTATCTTCAATGGCCTTTAATTTTCTACTGACTTGCCCCATCATCCTCTGGACAACATCTGGATTGACGTCTCGAATCTTTTGGTAAATGCGGCGTCATAATTGTTCTTCATTTGTAGATTCCCATCCCTTGTCGTACACTTTTCTGGTCAATATTGACCAAAATTCTTCTATTGGTCGAGTTTGAGGTATAATGTGAGGATTGTCCAATTTCGAAACAAAGTCTACTTTGTTTTCGTTATACCAGTTTCTAATTATTCTGGTGTAATAGCATGAAGCTATATCAAGCCAAAACATTATGGGCCGAGCTCAAAACCTTTTACTAAATTTTACAACTAGGAGTTACTTACTAAAATAGATTAGTATAAAACTAATGATACTGGTGCTCATAATTCCACTACTAGCTTATTTTAACTAGTAGTAAAGTATATATGGCAACCCTGTACTTTTAATGAAAACGTTGAATGAAAGAGATAGTAATATACAAAAATAAATATGTTAGCATGAAATGAAAGATATGTTAATACAGGTTAGAGTACTACTAAGTGCACGTAACCTATAAAGGAAAACAGATTTGACAGTTGTGAGGTGAGAGCCGTGAAATTCTGAAGTGAAGTGAAGAAAAATAAGATTACATATTAAAGAAAATGGCAAATAAACGGAGCGTGGGAAAAATTGGACACAAGAAGAAAAAATATTAACGATTTTTAACATGACAAGATTGGTTAACCAACTTTGAATGTGGAAATTAGCCAAAGAAAACGTGAAATATGTGATAAATTTTTTTAAATGCATGTGGATTTCAGTTTTGATATTATGACGTTTAAGGTGTATTTATTTTAAATTATGTATTTTTTAGCTGAATAGTAATAAAACTTTTTTTAAAGTATGTGGATTTCCTTTTTGATATTAAGACATGTTTAAGGTGTGATGTATGTTTAAAAATTATAAAATTTAGAGAAGCATATTTGTATATAAAGTTGTGCAGTTAATGCTTCTCCTCGAACACGACCAATGTACGGCTGCGAGATATATCCGGCTTCAGAAATGGCACACCATACTAAAATTTTATCCTCAAATTTAGATTTACTTTTGAACTTGATATTGTCTGGTGTGTTTTTCAGGTCATTAGTATAAAACCCATCGTTTGCTTTCATGTCTGAATGGAACAGAGTAAAATATTTCTCGTCATCCATTACAATAAGTTTATTGAGAAAATGAATGCGCCTTAACGCACGACAACATCAAGGGATTCTTTCTAATTATTGGGCCACGGTACATTTTGGTGCCTTTCTTCTTTTTCAAAACACCACGTTATTTCGAGAAAGTGTTCTAAAAACAGTGGCCTTCGAAACATCGAATCTTCTGGCTACAGTTCGTTGTGACACTCCAACTTTATCTTTAACGGCTGCAATTAATCTTTGTTCTCTCTTGTGGCTCAAAATTTTTGGTTGACCACTTTTGGGCAAATTAACACAGAGTATACCTTCTTTACAATCTTTTATTGTCCGATAAATTGTTGCCACAGAGATATTGTGCTCGCGATAAATCCCTTTACGAATATCTAGCTTATATGACATTTTGCTACATCTAGCTACATCAAATCGAAAAAACTAAACTGTCAAAATAAAAGCAAGTTAATTGTGATATTTTGTTTCGAGCGACAATTTGATTAAACGTTTTTTGGTATAAATACAAAACATCTACAAATTTTCTAAAAACTTTAGAACCATACGTTACAAGAGCTCATACATTGTGTTTAAACTATGAAATTCGTCGAGCATATACTGACGATGTTTGTTGTCAGTGGCGATTCGCAAGGGAGACTTAAGTCTCCTTATAACTTTTTCAAAACATTTTCTTTCATGTTTCATCACACATGTATTTCAAACAAATTCTCACACATGTATGTAAATGTAAACATACCTTTACAGCGCACATCAAAATTATTGCACAATAATATTGGACGTCTATGGGTCGCTTTACAATTTGCAGACATATTAGTGAATGGATATCGCGATATTGTGTTAATGTAAAGTAGTGTATTGAAGTCGCTGTCGTCGCTGGTACATCGCACGATTTTCCATTTCTAATGACACGAAACAACTGAAATCGCGCGATAGAGTTTAAATAAACCATTTTGTGGAACAACACGAGTGTGTGTTAATTGCATGTATTTCCCTAATGTTGTGATAGTACAGACAGCTCTATTTGGAGTGCGTCAATTTACATTACTTTGATTTAATGTACATGTAAAGGCCGGTTCACATTATTATCATACCCGCCTATGTTTACTGCTAAAATACACATTAAATTTAAATTAAGTTGTCCTTTCAATATCCATTACAAAGTAATTTAATATTCTTGATCGATGCCTTTCATTTTATCTTACAGTGACCATCGGAAAATATGAACATTTTGCTCATTTTATTTTATATAGCAGAAAAGTATCTAAAGTATATGTAAATTATCTTTATAAATAAAATGTGAAATGTGCACCTTTAAAAATAAAACAGACGATGTTTTTCAAATACCGCACAATTATTTTCACAATCCCGACAATTCTTTCTACCCGTTTTCCATTCTTTAAATTCCAGTTTCAGTTATTTTGCCTTTTTCATGCGTTCGTAGTAATTATGAAAATAATAGCAGAAAAATCTGCCTTTGTCCTTAAATTCCTGCGGACTTTAAACGCAGGACTCGGAAACATGTAAAAGAAATCTGCTAGATGCAATTACGTACAATGTTACATACTGAGATTCTATATGTCGAAGTCAGCTTGTAAAATCTGTCTTTTCATAAAACACCTAGTTGTTGTACATACATATAAAACGTGGCCATATTGTCAAACATCTGAGTACTGACTTTGGCTGGTTGGTGAAAAGGAAGAAGAACACACATCTACTTACATTTTATACTTGATGAACACTTACATTGTGAACATGGGAATTACTTGATATTTACTGATTAACTAAAGTTTTATTTACATGATTACTATAATTACACTACAACTTGCACTAACTTATTTAATTTATTCTTTACTAATTAAAACCAATATAGCTCCTAAAGATGTCGTTGCATCCTTAGGCCAAAATACTCGCGTTACGCAGAACGCGAGCCGAAACTTAAAACTCTTACATGTTTACATCTGAGTACAAACGTCTGCTCGACGTGTCAAACTAATACCGACTACCTTAGGGGTACAGCGTACAGAGTGCATAGGCTAGAGCATTCAAAGTCACGCACGTATGCATAATAATTTCTAGACTTAATGATCAACAAATAAATGTCGTTACTATAGATATAGAATTTATAAACTGAATTTTGACATTTATAACTTAAATACGACGGCATGGTGAAAAGTTCTCGGCATGACAGTGAAAGACTGTATTTTAAGGTCAAAAATGTATTTATTTTTCTACATAGTCCCCCATAAGCTCAATGTACTTTGCTCAACGTTTTTCCAATGAATGGACTCCATCTCTGAAGTGCGATTCTGGAAGGCCTGCAAAATACCCATCTACGGCTGATATCACTTCTTGATTTGAGCTAAAACGCTTTCCAGCCAATTTTTTTTTTAGATTTGAGAATAAGTGGAAGTCAGAAGGAGCCAAATCTGGCGTATAGGGTGGATGTTTCAACAATTCGTACTTCAAATTTCTTAGTTTTCCCATTGCCAAAGCACCTTTGTGAGCAGGTGCATTGTCCTGGTAAAAGATAATTTTTTTCTTTTGCAATCCAGGCCTCTTCTCATGAATTTTTTATCTAGTTGGTCCAGAAGATTTGTATAGTACCCTCCAGTTATGGTTTTCCCCTTTTCAAGGTAGTCAATAAAAAGAATCCCTTTTGCATCCCAGAAAACACTGGCCATAATCTTTCCGGTAGATGAAACTGACTTCGCCTTTTTTGGTGCAGAGCCACCGGCTTCCACCCACTGCTTTGATTGTTAATTTATTTCTGGTGTATAGTGGTGGACCCACGTCTCATCCGTAGTTATAAATCAGCGCACAAAATAGGTTGAATTCTTCTTAAACCGATATAAACATTGCTCGGAATTTCGTTTTCGCATTTGCTTTTGGTCAACATTTAACAAGTGCGGCACCCGGCTTGCACAAAGCTTTTTCATGTTTAACTCTTGATGTAAAATGTACCGTTACCGTACCCTTTCTTCTGAAATACCTACGGCTTCAGCAATCTCTTATACTTTTAATCACCGATCGTCCAACACGATATTGTGCACCTTCTCGATGATTTCATTTGTAGTTGCAGATTTTAGTTGTCCTTCTCGTGGATCATCTCCAAGAGATATTCGACCACGTTTAAATAAAGCCGCCCATTTTTTCACTGTTGAAAATAAACGAGCAGACTTCTTATAAACCTTCACCAACTTTGGATGAATTTCCGTTGGGCTTAAACCGTCCAAAACGAAGAATTTTATGATTGCTCGATATTCCAAATTCATTACAACGAAACACACACAACACGTCAACTTCAAAAAGCCGTATGAAAAAACAATTTTGCGGATCAAGTTGAAAATTGACACTTATTATTGTGACACTTGAAACAACATCATAAAATATTTCATTGATATCAAAGTCTACTCTCTGTTAGGCCGAGAACTTTTTACATTGCCCTCGCAGATAAACAGAGTTACAATATGATTATTGAAACTATAATTTAGAAAAGTTTATAAAAAGTTATTTATCTGTTATTGCTTTTACCCTTGTCTTATCACTGTATTCTGTCAAGATTATTCAGTCACTAACTCTGAAGCGACTATCAAAAAACGAGACAGTGGTAAAGGTTCACAGAGTATGTATTCATTTTTTATTTGGTGGCAAATCTAAGTTGTTTCGCATAATTCCTGAACCACTTTGTTATTTTGCATATTAACGAATTTAGGATATTAGCGGTAACAGGTATATAAAGGAGAGACTGAATATGGATAAGTTGTCGACTGTTGTGTAGACTAGGTGTTAATAATTACACGAAAACTTCGTCGTAAGGATTTTTTCTTACAAAGCCGACGTTGCCGAACATTCTTACATAGTTTTGCAAGAATAAATACTGTATGATTGAGATTTCGAATAAATGCTCAACTAGAACTATTCGTTGTCTGTGACGAAATGACACTGGACCATATATTGAACGTATGTATGTAAGAGTAACTAGTACTCCCACTATGACGGGTGCGAGATCACTGCTTTGCTTATATGATATGAAAGGGAATATAAAGATGGCCTGTCAAAACTTGCTACGATATTCAACTAGCAGAATACAGAATACGTATTAGTTATGCCACATGTCAAGCTTATACGAGAGCAGCATATTTTATATGCATCTTTATTCGCAGCATTTCAAACGAGATTTCAATTCTACCATAACAAAAGGAAAAATATTAAGAATATCTTTTTGTTTATACCTAAATAAAATAACCATAATTAAAACACACAGAACTAAGTAACATCATGAATGAATATATCGTATTTTTTGAAATTAAATACTTTTAAATATAATAAAATAAGTTTGGACATTAATTTAATGTACGAGTTGGCACACTCGTTTTAATGGGCTACTTGCGGGGTACTGAAAATCTGATATCCATCACTACCTAATGATATGTTGAAAACGAAAGTAAAAATATAAATTTTATTAAAAAAAAATTATGTATTTAGTAAATTAGGAAAAAACATTTTCTCTGACGTCACTATTTTGAACCGGAGCAAGGGAAGCATATTTAAGAATATAACCTATAGATGGCGTGCGGGTGCGAGTTGTAATTTGATTTTGACATTAGAGTTCGTCTTTCTCTCTCTGTCCCTTTTTTACCTCCCGCTTTCCTTGGTAAGGGAGGTACAGGGATCGTGCTAAAAATCGCATATCGAGATTTTGGTAAATGATCACGTTTTAAGGTCCCTAGAATCTAATTTTAACATTTTCACGAAGATATCTGTGTGTATGTGTGCGTGGATCCTCCACTCTAACTCAAATACTATCATTCAGAAAATATTGAAACCTTGTATTTCGAACTTTTTCTGTAATGGAAAGAGCCCATTAGATTTTGGTGAAAATCGGATAAGCAGAAATGGCATACTAGAAGCTTAAAATAGTTTTTCTTCGAAAAATACCTTTAAATGTTATTTTTTCGAGATTAATGTTATTATAAAAATTAAAGATTATTAAATTTTCTATAGATTTGTATCAAAACTTTTCTATATATTTTATAGATAAATTTATAAAATTATCTATAATTTAAATCCCAGAGCCTACGCTTTAAGCGAACAAAACGTAGTTATTCAAATATATGTAACTGACATATAAATGCCACTAGCAAAGAACTAATCATTTCAAAATAATATTAGTAACGTTATAAAAGAAAAAAAAATATATAAATAGAACAAAAGAAAAGGAATTCAATACAGTTTCCAAAATAAGCAATGTATACATTTAGATTAAAAAAATCTGATGTGGCCAACACATAACCTCTCGCCAGATATTTTACCTGGTTGTACGCCTAAAACGAAAAATATGTTTAAATACAAATACATATATTCATGTCTGACTACAAAATAATTATTTTAATATAAATTATGTACAATACATACATTTTCTTTATATTCAATATCCTGAAATTTTCTTTTTCTACTTTCCTTTTCTTTTTCTTTATATTCGTCATTTTTTCGCAAATTCCTTTTATATTCTTTTTTACGTATATTCTTTTGCGTTGTTGACTTTTTTTATTTTCATAATCTTCATAATAATGTACAAATATTTTTGACAGAGGCTTACAAATATTTTTGACAGTGACATTTATGTGTCAATTACAAACATTTGAATTTCTTGCCTTGTAGTAGTTTGATCTGAGATTTTTTACATCAAATTATTTTATATGCCTTTCTTTATCTCTAAATCTATAGAAGATATAATAATGAATTTATATTTATCGAATAAAGAATTTAACGTTCTTTAATATAAGTATTTACATAAATTTTCGATAAATAATATTTAGATAATTTTTTTCTTGTAACTACTACTTCCGGTTGTCCAATTATTACCAAAACTGACTGGACTCTTCCTATTATTGTTAGATTGAGGAAGCCGTAGTTAAAAATGTCTTAAGTCTTATAGTATTTGAGATAAAATGAATCCAACATCCACACACACATCCACACACACATACGGACATCATCGTAAAAATGTTATAATCGGATTCTAGGGACCTTAAAACGTGCTTATTCATTAAAATCTGGATATGCGATTTTTAGCATGAATACAATACCTCTTTTAGCGAGAGGTAAAAATTAGCGATTCGCAAAAAAAAGTTTAAGCTAGTCCACATTTTTGGATTAGTGAATTCTATTCTATCCCGGTATTTAAAATTTAATCTTCATTTTATTATAGCTCCGGTGGCTCAATGGTTAGAGCAACGCTTCATGTCATGAGTGCCCTCGGGGCTCTGGGTTCGAATTCCACTAAGGCATGGATGTGTGTGAATGTGAACCCACTCTGTAATTGGGATTTAATCCTGTTGTGTTAAAAAAGGTAGTTACTTGGATTAGATTAGACTAAAAATAAGGATTAACTTAACCTTTTTTGTGACTCGGGCTGCAAATGGCGGGTGGTATTGTGTTGGAGACACCAGATTTTTAATTATTTATTTATATTATATATGGTTTGGAAACGATTAATAATTATTTTATTATCAAGTAAAATAAACATTAGAAATCGTGATAATAATTAAGTTGAACACCCTGGATGTAAAGGTACAATTTAGGGATGAGTCAATTTATCATAAACGACGACAATTCATATTAATTAATTCCGAGGATTAATTTCCATTTTCACTGCAAGACAAAATATTGCGTTTCCGTATTTACGTAATAAATCATCAAATATTCGAAATAAATCCTCGTATTCAATGCTCAAGTAATTTTAACAATAAATCTTGTTTATATCACCGCCCATCGATGTTTATAAGACATTGTGGTTCTCAACAACAGAAAGAAAACTAAATTTAAAGTCAGAAAGTTTCCTTCTACGGTGGGGGGTGGGTCTACCCTTACAATATTTATATATTAAATCATGTGCGCCTACAGTCATAAATAAGACGAATTCTCTTTCTCAACTGGAAGTTATTTATTGTCTGAGTCTAGAAATGTAGCCAACATATATGAACACGAACCCGTGCGATTAGAAGTGAAGAGAATATGAATATAGCGATATAGGTGGGGGGAAAAGAAAAACGTTTTGTGCTTCGTATTTTTCCGGCGATGTATGTTTCGTTGCAATATTGAACTTCAAAAGAATACATTGTTTTTTCCTTTTCACATTTAGATGCATTTATTTATGTAGTAAAAAATTTATTACATTTTTTCCCTGTCTGCTATACGTGGTTCGTGACGACATGAATTTATTTATCCATTGGTCGTTTGGAATGTATGTAATTTAATAATGTATCAAAATTGTTTATTAGTGACCTCTATTAATGCATGATTTTCTACCAATGTATAACACGAGGGGGGTGCGAGTAGAATGATGCTACTACTGCTAATACTAATACTGCTTATTGTTTCTTGTTGCTTACTGATGATTACTGCTTACTAATTCTTCTTACTCCAACGATGATACACTTTTCACTTACTAACTGGTGATAAGGAAGAGCACACACACTTTTACACTTTAACTTTACACTGATGAACACTACGGACATTACGATTTACGGACATGGACACTACTTGGTTTTTAATAACTAAACTTTATTTACATTTAAACTAATACAACTATAACTAACACAACTAATAAGTTACATTCTGTAATCCAGCGGGCGGGCGTCGCCCCAAAATTAAAAGACACTACATGTCCAAAAACAAGACACGTCTGCCCGACGCGACAATATAATTTCGACTCTTACATCTTTACCCCACGAATATCTAACTCTCTTTAAAAAACAAAACGCTATCTTCAGCACAGGATTATCTTAGGGGTACGAAGTGCATAGGCTAGGCATCCAAAGTCACGCACGTATACATAATAATTTCCAGACTTAATTATCAACAAATAAATGTCGCGACTATCATAATACAAAAATAATTTCTAAACTGAATTTTGACATTTATAACTTAAACAGATAAACAGAGTTAAAATATGATTATTGAAACTAAAATTTAGAAAAATTTATAAAAAATTATTTATCTGTTATTGCTCTTACCCTCGTCTTATTACAAATTAATAATTTTAGTATATGTGTAAGTTTGTCACTAACTGGCGAAAAAATTACGGAAGAATTTTTTGAGAAATGGCCACTTTCTAGCATGAATCCCTTGATTCCCTGCTATTAGGTGATTAATAGAAACTGGGTCGATGTTATTTGGTTAGGAATTCGGCTGAAATTTACAGAAAACTCATAAAATTAACTTAAAATCATTTATTTATACTTAAAATATGTGGAAAATGTTGATTTTTTTATGACTATTTCACTCATAAATTTATAAGCCAATTCAAATTCAGGATTTTACCTAGTTACTAAGTTCCATTTCCACAAAACACCGTAATTTCCATTAAACTACTATTTTTGTAAAAAAAAAGTTACTGAAGTGACTTTTATTATAAGAATTTACTTATTTTTATCATTTTCCAACAAAATACCGAATAAAATATTAACCGTTGTTACTCATTCTCTTTTATCACTAATAAAGTGTAAGCTTACGGCCAAGGTATCTCTCACCGTAAGTATTTACGAGAACTGTAAACGTTTACAGATTTTCTGTAAGGTACAGATGTAATTAGAATTTCAATTTGATCGTACGATGTTACAGGCCTTACAGATTTGCTTACAGGTCTTATACATTTGCTCAGAATTGGCCTATTAGCTTCTACCGAGACCCTGTAATTTTGGCACAACCAACTTCATAAAAATACAGTGCGTACAGTAAAATCCACCTTGCATATGGAACAATACTCACTGAAAAATATGCAGGACAGGCCAATTCTGAGCAAATCTGTAAGACCTGTAAGCAAATCTGTAAGACCTGTAACATCTGTATCTTACAGAAAATCTGTAAACGCTCGTTCAGATCTCGTAAATTCTTACGCTGAGAGAAACCTTGGCAGTAAGCTTACAGATTATTTTTAATAAAAGTGAATGAACAACAATGGTTAATGTTTTATTAGATATTTTCTTAGAACATAAGAAGAATAAGTAAATTCTTACAATAAAAGTCATTTCAGTTAGTTTTTTTTTTTTTTTACAAAAATAGTAGTTTACATGAAATTGTAAATCTGTTATAATTCCCTATAAATTAGGACGAATTTGGAGAATAAGCATAAAGAAATCAAAAGTAATAAGGATAGCTAAGAGCAAAGGATCCGCTAACATATAGTTAGAAGGAGAGCAGGTAGAATAAGTAAGCTCCTTCAAACATCTTGGAAGTAGTAAAGAAGAGATCGCCCAAGGAAAGACAGTCTCAATAAAATTTAGGAACTGCAAACAGCAATGCGCATCCATATAAAATTATGGAAAAGATTTGAAAAATACTTCATATAGAGTATTTTGTTATTTCACTTCATAATTTTTTTTAATGTAAAACCAAATAAGCTGTTCGTTGGTTTTTACTAATTTTTCTTCATTTCTTTTTGGTGAGTTGAAAAGTTTGTATTTTTTAAGTTTTATTTTTGATTGTAACATTGTATAAAATTTTTATAGCTGATGATGGGCTAATTAATGCCCGAATTGTCCATGTAAGCATAGTGCTTATTAATAAAAATTGGAACAGTAAGACCTACAATTCTTTCGATGATAAATCCTAAGGCGGTTTTGTAATTTATTTGTTGAAAATGTTAATCAACTCAACTAATATGAGTTTGAGATGTAGAAGAGGTAATCGCTTTTATATAAGCATAAAACGAATCTGAAGTGTCCTTGCTTTCGCGTCGTTATTGTGTCACATTTTGAGTAAGGTGAGTTTAAAAAATGCCATCAATAACCCCGCGACTTTTATTGAAAGGAACAACACACTAACAAACAATCGAATTAAAAGCTTTCTTTTTCACGTGTCAAAATAAATGATGAGTACAATCAGTCCCTGACATTTTGACACCAATGTCGGAACAATAAATTAAAATTGACAACGTCTAGCCCAATACAGCGGTGAGAGCTAACCACCGCAGGTTGTCTTGTTCTACGGTAGCTGTCGCCACTTTATCAGAGCTGGTGCTCGACAGCATTGGCTGGCGGTTTGCGGGGGCGTTTATCTCGCGATGAGTAAATATTTAATTGGAATTGAGATTTATGATTGCGGTAAGTGGCTTTATTATTGTGTAATTTGTCCTCGCCCGGAGACATGTCGCATAATTGCCGCGCGTAAGGTATATAATTGGTAAGGTACTTGGTGCTCGGTTATGTATATCGTCCCTTAACGATTTGTCCTATTCAACAAACTTGAAAACACTAATCTATATAAGCATGTTCATTAAAATATACTTCATTTTTTCAGGTTTTAAAATTTTAAATAATATAAGAAAGTATTTAAATATTTTTTCCAACACTATTCTGGAAACACCACATTCCGCAACTATGTTGGAATCAATATCATTCCAAAAAATCTGATGTGGCCAGCACATTACCTTCCGGCAGTTCTATGTATTTTGTACAAATTTCATACGGAAAGTTCCTTGCTAAATTAAATATTCTATTTCTTGTACATTACCTTCCGGCAGTTGCATGTATTTTATGCAAATTTCATGCAAAAAAATATTATTTTGTGACGTTTTCTATATACAGTGTAATGTATCTGCAGAAATAAAAGATTTATTATTATTATTTCTTGTACATTACCTTAAAGCAGTTGTATGTATTTTATACAAATTCCATGTAGAAAGCAAAAGATCCTATATTTCCAGAAAAAATACCTATAAGACAAACATACTATGTCAATTTCACTTGACACTGACATCTTTCAATCAGAATTTTCTTAATATAGTAGCTGTTTCCATAGCTATGGCTACTTTATGAAATTTAATTTCTTTATAATTTTTTAACTCTATATCCATTTAATATTAAGTATAAAATGCAGTCAAATCGTATAGAGAATAAAATATTCTTTAATATTTATAATAACATCAAATGTGGAAAATCATATTTAACATAGTTTTTTCAAGAAAAACTGTTAAAATATTCAAATGATGCTACTTCCGGTTGACCAATTGTTACCAAAATCTAATCAGCTCTTCATATGGATGTAACGAAGAAGTACACGAAAAAATTATAATTTTTGTAACTGTAGTATTAGAGTTATCGCAGACGAAAATTTTGTTACACACACACACACACACACACACACACACATCCACACATACACACACACACACACACACACACACACACACACACACACACACATACAGACATCATCGTAAAAATAGTAAATTCGTATTCTAGGGACCCTAAAACGTGCTTATTGATTAAAAACTCATCATCGAATTTTTTGACCAAAGACAATACCTTCCTTACCTAAAGGTGACGGAAGGTAAAAATCATGTCATCTTTAGGTAAGAAAGGTATTGTCTTTGTTCAAAAAATTCGATGATGAGTTTTTAATCAATAAGCACGTTTTAGGGTCATTAGAATACGAATTTACTATTTTTACGATGATGTCTGTATGTATGTGTGGGTGTATGTGTGGATGTGTGTGTGTGTGTGTGTGTGTGTGTGTGTGTGTGTGTGTATGTGTGTGTGTGTGTATGTGTAATAAAAATTTCGTCGGCGATAACTCTAATACTACAATTTTAAGAATTATAATTTTTTCGTATTCTTCTTCGTTACATCCATATGAAGAGCTGATTAGATTTTGGTTACAATTGGTCAACCGGAAGTACCATCATTTGAAGATTTTAACAGTTTTTCTTGAAAAAACTATGTTAAATATCATTTTTTCATATTTAATGTAATTATAAATATTAAAGAATATTTTATTCTCTATAGGATTTGACTGCATTTTATACTTCATATTAAATGGATATAGAGTTAAAAAATTATAAAGAAATTAAATTTCATAAAGTAGCCATAGCTATGGAAATAGCTACTATAATTCTGAATAAAAGATGTCAGTGTCAAGTGAAATTGACATAGTGTGTTTGTCTTATAATTTTACTGAAAATATAGGATCTTTTGCTATAAATTTTCTGTATGGAATATGCATAAAATACATGCAACTGCCGGAAGGTAATGTACAAGAAATAGAATCTTTAGCAAGGAACTCTCTGTATGAAATTTGTACAAAATACATAGAACTGACGGAAGGTAATGTGTTGACCACATTAGATTTTTTATTTAATATTTTTGAAGAGATGATAAAAACTTGCTACTCATATTTTTTCTTTTGACAAAATTTTCATTAATTGGCCAGAAAAAATTAATGAAATTTTACTATTTAAATTACCGCCATGTATGATGTAGAATTACGTCGCACCAATGAATGACCGTAAAGCAATAACATCGGTACGTCCAATAGCAACGGCATGTGCGGGTAATTTAAACATGACAGATCATCTGTTTGACGTTTGAATAATAGTTTGGAGGTTAATATTTTCGTTTGTAATTTTAATCTTGTACGAGTATAAGCTAAGTTAAAATCCTTCAAAATTCTGCTTAACAAATCGAAATACGTAAAAAAAGTAACAGAAACCACGCAAATTGTAAATAACAAAGAAGAGAGACAGTGACAGAAAATTGAACTAATGTCAAAATCAAATTAAAACTCGCACTCGCTCGCCATCTACAGGTTACATTCTTAAATATGCATCCCTTTCTACAGTTCAAAATAATGACGTCAAACAAGATCTTCTTTCTTATTTATTAAAAAACAAATAATTTTTTTAAAATAAAACTTATATTTTTCTATACGTTTTCAACTTTACTTTAGGTATTTAGTGATAGATATCAGATTTTCATCAACGTTAAATATATAAAATGTATAAAATGTAATCAAACCGTATAGAGAATAAAATATTCTTTAATATTTATATCATTAAATGTGAAAATAGATATTTGACATCGTTTTTTCAAGAAAAACTGTTAAAATCTTGAAATGAGGGTACTTCCGGTCGACCCATTATAACCAAAATTTAAACAGCTCTTCATATGGATGTAACGAAGAAGAATACGAAAGAATTATAATTTTTAGAATTGTAGTGTTGGAGTTATCGTAGGAGAAAAATCGTCACACATACACACAGACATATAGGGCGCGAGCAGACACGTGACTCGAGCAGCCTTCAAGTGCTTAGAATCAGCTGATATGTGCGCACGTGTCATTTTGATAAGAACAATGATATTTTGACAAGACCAATGTTTTGACTTATTTTAATATTGAACTGTTATAATGTTACTATTTTTAAGGTAATGTGTTTTACTGCCTGAAATTTGTAAAATATTAGCAATTTAGCAGTTAAAAATCAAAATAAGTCAAAACATTTGTCTTGTCAAATTGACGTTGTTCTTGTCAAAGTGACACGCGCACACAAATCAGCTGATTCCAAGCACTTCAAGGTTGCTCGAGTTACGTGTCTGCACGCGCCCTATAGACTTCATCGCAAAAATAGTAAAATCGTATTCCAGAGACTCTAAAACGTGCTTATTTATTAAAAACCATCGATTTTTTGACCAAAAACAATACCTACTATACCTAAAGGTAGGATG
Organism: Harpalus rubripes; assembly: GCA_963082715.1. NCBI lineage: Eukaryota > Metazoa > Arthropoda > Insecta > Coleoptera > Carabidae > Harpalus > Harpalus rubripes. The sequence continues at coordinate 59,327,477 of OY720451.1, forward strand.
GAAGGTAAAACGGAGAAGAGGAAGATCTAGGTAAATATGAAAGGGAGCAAATATAAGAAATGCATTAAAAATTAACCTTGATAAAAGGAAACCCCAAGGAGAAAAAGAAGAATTCGTTAAAGTGTAACCAAGAAGTTGTGTTTATCTTAAAAGATTTAAAAAACTCATTGAGTCTCATCAAATCGAAGATAGAATTCCTCCCTTTGCTTATGCATAAAAGTTGTGGAATCCTTTATTGTTTTTGGGGCGTGTTGACTAAGGACGAATTAGTAAAAGCCCGTGAATAAAAGCCGCGCTAAAAGCTACGCCTGTACGCAGTGTTTCAACGCTCCACACTAAGAGGATAGAATTTGAAATAATTCATAATAAGGTAGTGGTAGGGAATTTCTTACCCTCCTTGTTATTTTTTATGCTAATGATGTTTGTGTAGAATTTTATATACAAAGTTAACAATAATTACGCACTTGTTTAAAGCAGTGAAAATATTTTAAAATATTGTAACGTGTAAGCGAGTGTCTATTAGGGTACCTTTATAACCAGGGTATGGCCATGGCGTCCGCCATTACCGACCCGTCTGTTATATGTGTTGTTCTTGCGCAAATTATTATGTATTTTCGTGGCTATTTGTTTTATTTTGATGAAAAACGCATTTACATATCATTTTAATATGTATTTAAAGTGTAAGTAATATATTTTTTCTTCAAGCGTATTATAATATTCACATTATGCTACTGTATACACACTATAGAAGATATTCATTGTCTTACTAGTACAAAAATATTGTTATTATTGTACTAGTAAAAAAATGTTAGTGTCTTAGTTCACCACTGGCGGCGGCAGTCGTCACAGCAACACAGATTATATTGAAAATTGTTATTTGACAGTTGTATCGTTTTTGTTTTGTAGTGTACACAGACAGCTTTGGCTGCAATTGTAAACACTACAATTAAAAAAATCCAAAAAAATGTCAAAAAAATCTTTGAAACACTTGAAGAAAAAATAGTATATGTCATTCGGAGTAAAACGCCCTTTTTGTGTTTTACCCAGCTTGCCTAGCCTCGGCTAGCGCCTCGGCCGCAATAGCTGGGTTCAACACAAAAAGACCGCTTTCTACTCCTAATAACATAATATACTATTATTTTATTTACTTGTGTAGTTTGTTAAGATACCCACCACGATTACTCACATATTGAAAACAACTATAAATTACCAATATTAAGCACAATCATTTATATTTTTAAAAGGTAAGTTTAGAATATACAATTATTATGTAAATAAGAACTACAGATATTAAATTAGATGTGATAATAACAACCCATGTCATATATCCTACATAACCTCTAAATGTATGTGTTAATAATAATTGTGTATCTCTTAAAATAATGAATTTTTATTACCTTTATAAATTCACAGTGTGATAATATAATATTCTTTTATAATATATCACATTTATTACAAATAAATAGGGAAATGAAGTACCGATAATGGCGGTGATCTTGGCCCATTGCCATACCCTGGTTATAAAGGTACCCTAGTGTCTATTTATAGCGGTGACGCAATCGCGCTAGCAGCCGAGCGATGTAAACAAACTGGTCGCGACGTGTTTAATTACTTGCGGTCGCCTGAACCTTTTGTGTTCATTATTATTATGCGGTCGAACATTCTAGAGCTTTTCTAGAAGATAATGACAGCTGTATAAAAGGGACGTAGCTATGCTAGAGAGTTAGTTAGTTACATGGAGTGTTAGAGAGTAAAGTGTTAGTGAGAAGCACGGCAATATCGTAGTGAGTTTATACAGTTGGTGTCGAGATATTCGGGAAGTTACTAGTATATTAGGATAGCTGTGGATGTAAATACTTGATAGCGTTGACGAGTATTGGGAAGCTATAGTGTACAAGGTCAGTAACGGTGAGTCGGGATTTTACTGGTATACCGGGATAGCTGTTAAAAGAATACTTGGTAGTTTTGAAGAGTATTGGGAAGCTAGGTATACGGGGACAGTAACGGCAAGTGGAATTGGAAGTGACTACTCGGCAGTAGTGATGTAAAATATCCGGGTATTTAATATTTGGGGTAAATACCTAAGGTAAATACCCGGGTATTTACCCTAATTGGGTAAATATGAGGGTATTTATGGTTACAACGTATTAAACGTTAATTTCTGTATAAGTTAATCAAAATAATAATTTAAAATATCAAAATATATTGTATTCACAAAATTTAATATTAGGGTGATACAAAATGATAACATTAATTGTGTTACTAATATTTTTTGCAGAAAATGAGATTAAAACAAATTAATTTTGATTTATAATGATATTTATATTTATTTATTGGCTATTTATGCATGTTTACACAATGTTTATAGCACGTCATATAACATAATTTAAATAAAATGCATAAAATAGTAAAATTTCCTATTTAAAATTAACAATAAATTTATTTATTTATAATTTTATGCCCAGTCTTCTGTCTTATTGTAGACGTGATATAAGTACTCAACTACTGAATAAAAACAGTGTCGTTGCAAAAAAATTTCTTTTGTAAATAGTTTGAGAAAGGTTTTTTATCTCACTTGGTAGATTGTTATATAATTTTATTTGAATTGAATTTTGTTCAGATTTTTTTAATGTAAATCGATTTGGGCGTATTAGGTTAGCATTTCTAGTGTTATGTTTGTGGATATTTGATGCCGTTTGAAAATTATCTTTGTTTTTATGTATTTCTAACACTGATGCGAGGATAAAAAGACATGGAAGTGGCAATATTTTTAGGCTAATGAAAGAAGGTTTACAATGGTCATTAATTCGTACTCCAGAAATAATACGTATTACTTTCTTTTAAAGTCGAAAAATAGTTATAGCGTGTGGTGAATAACCCCACAGCATAACACCATAATTGATAAGTGAATGAAAAAGACCAGATATGAAATGATGTACCTACATATTTAAAACATAAATAAGAATCTACTTATGCCCAGTTTCATGAAAGTTGATTAAAATCTTAATCAATAATTAAGTTTTAAACGGCTTGTTAAATACAATATTTTGTTTCATGAGAGATGATTAGCTTAATCGGAGTGCCCATTTTACTTCAATTTCAAGTTGACACACTTAAGACAAATGTTTCTCACCAACTGGTATAAGCACTGTATTGCAAACAACTATTTCTGAACAGACGACATTCTAATTACAAGTGATTTTAAAATTCTTGACAAAAATATAATAAAATACATTAAATTCAATAACTTATTAAAACAAAAAATTAAAAATATAGTAATATCCGATATACCCATTTTTTGGGTATTTACCGGTACGCCGGGTAAATACCGAGGTAAATGCCCATTTTTTATTTACCACCCAGTGCCCATCATTACTCGGCAGTGGTGTTGAAGAATTGTCGCATACGGCCGTGGGTTATACTGAGGCTGTGGATGTTAGAGAGAGAGTTACATAAATAGACAGATAGTGTTGTAAAAGAGGTGACTTCTGTCCGAGCAGTTGAATATACAGGCGCTGTTGAGTCAGTTGAGTATATAGACGCTGTGGAGGTCAGTAGGCGGACAGTTTAATGTGATGTAAGTATATAGTGATATAAGTCTAGTGATATAAATATCTACAGTCTACAAGAGTCTGCAACAGACTGGCAGTCTAAAATTGGAATGCGTAGTGAAATAAGTAATATCTTGGAAATAAATAGTAGTGTTAATTGGTTAAATAAATAAATAGTGTTAGTGTTATTTAATTATAGTCTTAGTCTTAATTAGTTTTTAATAATTGTTTAATATTAGTAATAATAACTTTCATTATAGTTTAATAAACACATAATTTTAA